>OX101752.1:175735261-176935261 GCA_944452675.1 Tachina lurida
TGAAAGTCATATAAATAATAATATGTATGATGAAAGAAAAATCTTATGTGTTAAAATATGTATATCAAAAGTTGTGTACCGTATCTACTCCGGCCATTAACATGTCCATGGCCATTACTGAGGCAATTCTCTTATCAATTTTAATCAATTTCTCCAATATACTTTTTTCGTGTTCCGGTTTTTCGGGCACTCCATTTTTTTGGTTCTGCTCTAAACGCTCGATGGCTTCGCTCACATACGAACTGGTCACATTCATAATAACATCCAAAGCATTCATAAGTTTTTTAAATGTGGGCGTTTTATAGTATTTCCATATGGACGGTTTGAATTCAATGTCCAACGAATAAGTAAAGAAATCATTTAAAGCTTCAAATAGTTCTTTAGCTCTTGGATTATCGCGGTTTTCATTGATCAAACCTAATTGTTTGTCCAGAGCTACAACAGAAACGGATTCTAAGGTCCAGCGATTAATTTCTTCCTTAAAACTATCGGGAACTTCCAGAGTTTGGGAATCACGTATTTGACGTATTCTTAAAACAAAGAAAAAATTTATATAATAAAAAAACGTTAAGCGTCTCAAAACTATCCGCTAAAAAATTAAAATCATTTAGATGCAGTGAATTTAAATGTTATGACACGTGCGTATTACCGATAATGCAGTTCGAGGCCAATAAAAAAAGAATGTAGATAGATAAATGCAGAAAGAAGTAAATGGAAATAATTTACATTTTTCATTAACATATTTAAAATAAATTGTTTATTAGGGCGAGTTTTAGGGTACGAGATTAAGATTAGCTTATTTTTCTAATTAGTTAATCCGAAAATTAGCTTAATCTCACATTAATTGAGTTTGATATTTTTCAGTGGTAGTTTAAACTTCTTATTATGTGTAGTATTACCATACTGAGGAACAAATTTATTAAGAAATTATTTCTGATCTTTTAAATTAGTTCTGCTGAAATTTTGAAATTATTGAAATCCAAATACTTCCTTAGCAAAAGTTTAATGATTTTTTGCGAGCTTTAATTTTCTGATATTAGGGTTGTACATTAGGGTGCTAGGAACTGAGATGTGGTGAGTAAATACTAGAAGGCAATATTTGCGGTCAATGACTATTGAAGTAAAAACTTGGGGTTCCTCGAGAAAACATCGGTATATCACACTTTAACATCCGAATGTAAATGCCGAAGATATAACAAAAAATTTATTTTGGCGACCCCTACGTTCGGCAATAAGAAAATCAAAAAATGTTTGCAGGGTAATCACTAAAGGCCGCAACATGTGTGCTAAAAAACGTATGGTATTGTGGACTACAATTTTGCAGGTTTTCATAAAATGATAGTTTGCATGCGATCAGAGTAGTATATATTTATTGTCAAAAAGCTGAACAAAGTATGATAATATTTAGACTTTTAACTTATACGTTAACATTTTAAATTTTAATTATTTTTATAATAAAGGATTGCAAGTGTTTACACAAAACAAAGAAGAAAAAAACAAACGGAAATTTTTTCCATAATTTTTGTATAATAGCGTGGCGCTTAAAATAGTATTTTAACGAGATTAGTTAAACTCGGTCAGATTTCTGTAAGATTTTCCTCTGAATGAATCTTGCGATCGTGCAGAACCTTAAGCCTCTCTCGTCATTATCATTGATTGGTTACTGATGAGTTTTTATAGGAGGGGATGACGTTTAACATTTAGTCGAGTACGTTGATGACTTTAAGAATTTTACACTTCTAATCTTATTTACTTTAAACACTTGATAACAAATTTATCATAATTTTGTTACAACGTAAAACACAAAACAAACAACTATGTACGTATACGTTTTCTTTCTTTGCACACAACAAAAATTGCACATATCGCTCGTTTACTACAACAATGTTATAACCCAGTAAAAAAAATTGGAAGTCATTCTAAAGGAACTACATTTTCATTGCTTCCAAAAAATCGATATTTTTAATTTGCCGATAGTTAGCAGAAAACCAAGTAGAAGTTTATTTAAGTCATACAAAACCTTGTAATTCCTCTCAAGTTTTAGAAATTACTCACCAGAATTTTTAAAAAATCGATTTTTTTGAAGAAACTTATGAACTAATTTGGTCTAAAATTTTAAAGTTATTTGCTTAAATTTACATTAAATTACTGTTTCGCGTTTAAATTCCTATAAAAAGAAACTAATTGTTAAAATAGGTAACTATTAGCCATTTTTCCTAGATGAAAATATTATCATAGAACACAAAAAAGTACATTTTTCTTAAAATCGCTTCCAATTCGGTGACCAGGCGGCGAAAAAGAGAACTTCTTGCAATGACAACCCCATGTAAAAATCATTAGATCGGATCGAAATTTGCACTACTTCCAGATCGCAAACTCTACATTTTCATGACTTTTTTGGAGTGTCTTTTTTTACTGGGAAGTAAAAAAAAAAACTAGTTTTGCAGAAAACTAGTCCGTTATGTAATATGCACATGTCACCAAAATTGAGCCTACACGATATTTGTATAGAATTTTTACTCAATATGAAAAATGAAAATTAATCCTGCATTATTAATTGGAAAATTTTCTCTTTTGACTTATGACGTTATTATGGTAAATGAATGAAATTTTCAGTGAATATCACAATTATCTTAATTTACCTTTCAATAAATTCCTTGTTGACTTGTGACATTTTATGCAAATACAAACGAACATTTTTGGGCTGCAGCATAACAGGATTGACAGCTGAGCGAAATTCACCCCAAGTCTCTCCTTGTCTAAAAAAAATTTAAGAATTGTTTAAAATAATTCTTTTATCAATTTTCTCTATATTCATATGTACGTTGCTATAAGACCCTCAACACCTTGGAAGACATCTGCACGATGTACATGCCGATGATAATGTAAAGCTTCTGAGCCGGGTCGATTTGGCCAAATGCCTTCGTTGCGTAAAACCTTTTCAAAGTCCTCCACATTATGGGTGACAACAAAATCACTCCTTCCAAAGAAACCCGGTATACGAGCCACATCCCCAAAATCATTTTTAAAAGCCAACAGCAATTGTGTAGTGTCCAAGCTGGCGTACTTGCCACCTGGCAAAAAGCCTCGGAAAAATTTTAAACTATTTACGGTGGGTATGTCTTCGTAGGGTTTAGCATTTTGCCATTCAGTATTTGAGAAAGTTTTGGAGTTCGTTTCATTTTCCAAAACGCCAGCTACAGAAGTAGTGGATTGAAAACGTAACTGTGGATAATTGATTTAATTATTTTTATTATTATTATTATTATTGTGTTTTGTTTAATCTGGTATCGGTTTTCTCAATACGTACACGTTTAATTTTGCTTGCTTTATTTAAAATAAAATAGTTATTTAATATGATGCTGCAGTTTTTTAATTTAAACATTTCTATAAAAACAAAACAAACAAAAAACAAATTAACAACTGGCGATCGTAGCACTCGAAATTACACTGTTGATGGAATTTCGCAGTTGTAAAATATTGAAAACTATACTAAGTTGTTTATAATTTATTGTGTTTGTCTTTTTATTTGCAAAAAGAGCTTTTTACATTGTTAGAATATTAAAGAATTTATTAATCAATTAAGCTTTGCCTGCCTGCTGTGAAAACCGAAACCGTTTGAGCGGTTCATTTATTTTTCTCTTATGAAAAATTGTAATTTGTATTTATGAATAGAAGTACTTACTATTCGTGAATTTTAGGATTTCTCGCATCTTAACTAAAAGGGCAACACTGCTTCTCTCAAAAGTAGAGTTTCTACGCGGGAAAAAAATCCCGGGAATTCCCGGGTATTATTTTTTTACATTTCCCGGGAAATTTTCAACGGGAATTTTCGGGAATTTAATATTTACATTTTTGGAATTTGCTTTTTTTACATTGCTGTTCGTTGTTTTATTACTTAAAAATACAATTTTGTAACGATGCATAATATTAGACTCCACCAGCTTCAAGCGTTACGAAATATTTTCAACCTAAAAACTCTTTATATGCAATAGTATCTATATTGGCAAATGCCGGTGGAATTTCCATCCATGCTATAACTCAAAGCATATCTGCCGTATTCATAAGAAATATTTCAGGGGACAAATCACGGCATTTGATACGAGTCGTAATTTAAAAATATTTCAATAGAGTTTATATGGAAATATTTTTAAATTACGACTCATATCGAATGCCGTGGTTTGCCCCCAGGTTTCTTACAGGCTTATTTGACAAATTTCCCATAGAAATATGTGAAATAAGACTTTCATAAACCTAAAATAATTTTTATGAATACGGCGGTATGAATTCATTTGTTTTTGTTTTGTTTTTGAAATATTGTTGTTCTTCGTTCAAACGAATGAAGTTGTTTTGTTTTTAATTTAAACTTTTGTATTTTTTTATAAAATTATATTTTTTATTGACCCCATTTAATTAAATTCATATGTATTTGGCATTCCCGGGAATTCCCGGGAATAGAACATATTTTTTCTCGATTCCCGGGAACTGGAAAAGTCCGGGAAATTAGAAACCCTACTCAAAAGGCTTTCGTACAGAGAAAAATAAGCTTAAAATCAATAAAAACCATTAACGAAAGTCTAGTCATGTTGAAATTTCTTATTTCAATACTCCCTTTATGAATATAAAAATCCCGAGATAAAAATGTGCCAACATGCTCTATTTCGTTTGTGCCGATTGCAAATAATTTCCGTCTTTACGATATTAACCTTCAGACCATCTGATTTCGCTCACAGAAAAAATTTAATTTTTTTATTTTTTTTATTTATTTTTTATTAAAAGAGAAGTAACACTCAGGCAATTAATGCCTACTACTATTACTAGGTGTTACCTTCTTTAGGAAAGGGATATTGATAGAGAAGACAGGTGGTGAAGGAAGAGATAGAGGAAAGCTTCTTTCTTTTACAACTCTGCTTTCTTGCACGTTTGTTAATAATGCAGTGTTGCAGCGCCTCTGATGTTAAATCAAGCGTATTAATTTTTTGAAGCCATTTTATTGGTTATTTTACTTCGCCGATGATTCTGCTACACAACGACGGAGGGCACTCTGATATTACCATTAGGATTAGTATCTGCTGAAGTCGGTATAGTTCAGTGACCAGTAACTATGCCCTCATCACTTGAACTTTCCTACAACAACTGATACAAAGGGAAACTAATGCACACTCAGAAAAATGCGTGGTGTTGTTATTTTAATGATTGTTGGACACAGGGATTGAACCGAGGACCTTCGGTTTTGTAGTCAACGTGCTAACTACTTCAGCCAACTCAAAATAACTCGGCATTTCGAGTTTTATCTTGTGTAAAAATTTCATATAATTGTATTATACCCTCTTCATTGAGTTGTATGTAAATTGAAAACTATAGTTTTTTTTTGAGTTGTTACACTATTGAAGTAAATGAGCGATATGTATATAATACGTAAGTATTCATTTTATATACATACATTACGTAGGAAACACATAATTGTTAAAAAAATTATATTGCTGAAAAGAATTATTATCTACACTGAAATAATTTTAACAAATTAACATTTGTTATTTTAAGCAAATTCTGCCAAAAAGCATTTGGCAACATTTTTTTAAAAGTTAAATGCTTTTCAACGAATGAAAATGCCAGATCTGGCAGTGAAAATGCCAAAATGGCAACAATGGTATTTATACTTAAAAAAGCCGGTTCGCCAGTTTCTCCGCAAACCACATTCGAATGCTCTATAAGCTAATAATTAACGCTCTATACACTTAGTACTCTTAGTACTCTCAGTGGCTAGAAGCTTTTTCACAAAAAGCATTTAATTAATAGCTTGTCTATTTTTTATACTCGTACTTGTCTATTTTTGTTATGAATAGGCAGATTAAAACAAAAATAGAGAATTTTTGTTGTGGTATGTAAAAATAATAACAATATTAAACAGAAAGCTTTATTTATTGTGCAGTTTATGACGCATTCGTTTGTTTTTATTTTTTAATTTAATGTTATTTTTTTGCAGTTCTATGTATATGGAAACGATTTTACTATAAAAACAAAGCGGCTGTTAGTTAAAATTAATTTAATCTAGACGGTTCAGTAGTGTAGCGCAAGATTTATTTTGATTTATTTAATATTTTTACAGAAGAGAATTTAAATTGTTATAAAAAGAGCTAGTGAAAACTTTAACTGTCATTTGCCATATTATGCATTAAACACATTCACCACAGCAAGCTACCGACTACCGAATGTCAAGGATAGAATGATTCTTTTGAAGACAGCAAGGCAAAAGGGCGACAGGTTGTTGTCTATGCTGATTTTGTCGTTGTACTCCAATTAAACCAATTTCTATTTCTTTGGCTATAATGAGCAAATACAGTGTTGCCAGTGCAATACAAAATGTCGAATAAATGGTATGGTACAATTATTTCATATTATTTACCAGAAACTATATCCAAAAATTTATGTAAAGAATAAATTGATTAAATTTTGTACTTTTACGTGAAATATGTATGTACATTTTAAAAGAGTAATTAATTTTTATAAATGCAAAATACACATGTGAAAGTGGCAATACTGAACTATGTGTTTGTACTTGAATATCAGGTGCAGATGGCGCTGCTGCCGTCTCAAAAATAATTAAGAAGTTGGCTACGAGGCGCCAAATGCTGCTAGCGGCATTTGAAGTCGTGTGTTCGTGTAGCCTGCTGTGGTCAATGTGTTTAATGCATTATTCTGTATGAGGATCGTCTAATAGGGACTTCCAAACTGAGACAGTTAATAGCGCGCTGTAACAAAATGGGAGTTCCAAAATATTGGAAATCATTCTTAAGGAACTACATTTTCATTAATTCCAAAAAAACGATATATTTAATATAACGATAATTGCATGTTCGTTTTTTTTTAATTCATGAACTAATTTTGGCCTAAAAACTCAAGGTTATTTACATAAATTTACATAAAAAAACGCGTTTAAATTCGTATATAAAAACAAATTGCAATATGTAACTTTTTAAAATTTTTCCTAAAACAAAATGTTATTATAAAATGTTAAAAAGAAAATTTTTTTAACATCGCCTCCAATTCGGTGATTAGGAATTGAAAAAGAAAACTTCTTGCAATGACAACTTTATGTAAAAATCATGAGAAATTATCCAAATTTGCACTACTTACGGATCGTAAACTTTAAATTTGAATGACTTCTTTGGAGTGTTTTTTTTTTGTTCGTTTGGGTGAAACCCATTTCTGCTATGTTATGAAACAAAGTTGTTGAAATTGAGACCATACCAATCCACGTGAGATTCCAAAACGTCCAATGCATCCCGAAAAAGTCACTATTTGGTGTTAAGTTTGGGCTTCTAGCGTCAGCATTGCATATTTTTTTTCAGACGGACATTAAGTATTCCATCACCGTGAAGGGCGAGTACTACAGATCAATGATTAACAACTTGTTTTGGCTAGTATTGCATGATATGGACACCAGCAACAGTTAGTTTCAACAGGACATCGCACAGTGGGATTTCGATTTCAAAACCATATTTTTCTCCACTCAATTTAAAAAATTCACTAGAGAAATTATTAAATATGTAAACTATATTTTATTAAAAAAAAAACAAATGAAGAATAGTTCATGCAAGTGTGCTAAGCAAGAAATAATTTGTATATTCACGCAATTCAGTGATCCATATACATTAGGACTGAATTCGGACACTAGGACCCCTAATTTTGTAAAGTTTATAACAAAATGCAGGAGCCCAAAAATTATGGGGCTGTGATGGTTGTAAATGGGTCCTCATCAAGGTAAAAACTAGGGAAAAACGAGGCGAAATCTACAAAAAGCTTAACAACTGTCCCTGAGTCCTCCTATTTTTCCCTCACATTTTTTTACGAACATACCAAGCCCGTATCTGCGTTCTTCAAGGGGGCTTCCATACAAAATATTCTCCCTTATTGTGAATGTCGTCGTTAATGTCACATCACTACGACAGTAAAAAGTGTTTCTCATCTACTCCTTGTGGACAACAATTGACTACTATTAACGTGCTGCATTCATTTACAAAGCCTTAGAGATTAGTAAGAGATTGTCAATAATATCCAATTGTTGCCAATAAAGAGTAGACAAGTGACAATATTTACTGTCGTCTTGATGTGACGTCATTGACGCCATTCACAATAGAGGGTATTATTTTTTGTATAATTACCCCCAATGCCCTAACTAGCCCCAGAGTGTCCCTAGATGTGTCAAATATATGAGCGAACCCCAATATTTATTCAGAGCACACCTAGTTTCCATCTTCCCATACAAAAATTTTTAATAGCTAAAAATTTTTTTATTAGGGTACTCCCATACAAAATATTATTTTTTATGAATTTTTTTCTAAACTTTGCAAAATTAGGGGTCCTAGCGCATCCAAATTCTATTGCTAGGAATTTCCATATCACATATCGCACTAGTTCTTCTTAACACAAAATTTAAAATTTTCAGTAGTGGGCTAAAACTGAAGGAGTAGCAAAGCACTTTAAGACTTCTACAGTAGGTAAATATGGGTACTGCGTATGGTTTTCTTGCAAAGGGTTAAAATTGCAAAATTTAAAAAAGCCGCTTATTCTACTTTTTATAAGTAAAATTAACCGGATAAATCATTTATGCTAAAGCAAATTTTATTTTTTTGCATATGGGGGTAAAGATTACATGAAGTTTTAATTAATCAAGCGGGTAAATCAGTTGACTGTAGATCAATTAACCGGAAGCCACTGTTGCTCAATTTTATATATGCCTTGTCTGAAAGAGCATTTGCAACAAACCATTGAAATCCATTAATAATTGAAGTACATTTATCAAATAAAATTAATAATGCATATTTTTGCAGTTATTTCAATATTTTACGATAAGATATCGTCATGCTTTTAATTAATTGTTTTTTTTTTTCTTTTAAGTGGCGATAAAAATGTTAACAGCAAGAATAATCTTAAATTGTTTATGAGCTTGCAATGAAATTTGAACCTACAAATAATATTCGACCATAAATACTAAGATATAAACAGAGCCGAAGTTTGGCCAGAATTTAATAAAAATTATAATTCCATTAAAATTATAAATGTAAAAATATTCGTGTTTTTAGTAAAACACATTTTACAAGCAGTTAGTATGTACAGTAATCCCCGGATAATTACCTCATCCATATTTTGAAGACTTTTTTTGGGAAATAGTGCGTGCAAACCGTTTCAAAAAATTTGAGTTACCTCAAATGATTCCTTTGTTGACTTGTCCGAGCAGCTAACTTCTTCCGGTCTTTGAACAAGTATTCCTCAGGACATGGCTTAAAGGCAACCGCTTTGAAGCTAGCTAGAGCTAGAAGGCGCCATAACCATGTTTTATGCGTGTCTTAGGGATGTCTTGTGAATGTAGGCGATAAACTGCTGAGGTGTAATTGCATCGGGGATTGGACACGCAGATAGTAGCCCTATCACCAATCTAGGGGACGTGGGCTAGCAACTCACATCTCTCGAAAACCCAAACTTATTAACGGATCGCTATATTTTAGGCACTCTATGCTCAAATGGTAGTTAAAGAAATATATATGTAACTATATTTAATATAGGCGCATATTATGACCTGTAGTTTCTAAGAACAAAGAACCACAATGAACTCTCACCATTTGGTTGGGTTTGATGAGAGATATTTTATTTCTCTGCAGCTTAGGCCGCTTCGGACGACCTTATTGTCGAGTTGATGGCGTCGAGTGTGAAATGGTCCGCCAATTCTTTGAGTGTTCCGCTAAGAGTTCCATCCCAATGAAAAGAATCTCTAACAATATCATCTGGAAGCCTTTGTAGCTTGTGACCAATCCGAAGCCATTTGCGGCTAAGAGTTTCTATATGGAATAGTCGTTGTTCGGTTTGTCACCAGAACCTAACTGTGATTGGTTATGATGTTTGACAAAAATATCTTTAGGATTAGACTTGGATCAAAGTTCTTCAATAGTTAATTTTTGACACAAACCTTTGAGCAAACCCCTTTAAACGATATGGGTTTGATCATTAGTTTGTGTCAAAAACGAGCTACTGAATGAGTTCGATCCAAGTCTATTTAGGATCCTTCAAAGGCATCGGTTAACGGATACTTCGAACGCGTTTATGTCGTGTGGTGATGCGTTACATGCCTCACAGGCATATAAAAACACCGACTAGATACAAGAATTAAAGATCCTGATCTAAGTGTGTTTGGATATAACTGAAGAGTTCCGTACGGGAGTTAGCATACCATAAGACTGGTTAGAGTTTGAGATTCTTTTAAGCATTTCTGCAGCCTCCATATGTGTTAAATGTTTCCGAGATCGCAAAATGATTAGCTCAACACCTTATATCTGCAATTTGTTAGCTTATCGAGGCTTAGCCTCGATAAGCTTATAGTTGTGCTCTAAAAGGCAGCTATCGTCAGTGTATTCAAGGCTCTTTAGTTGATGTTTGGCTCCCCACCTTATTCTTCAGTTTGCTTGAGTATAATTACCTAAAATAACATTAAGAATGATGTTGAAGACAGAAAAGGATAGAATGCATCCCTGGCGGATGCCGGTTAAAACGTGAAAAAGTCAAAATGGTTACTCAGTGCGTTATCGTGAACAACTCGACATCTATCATCACTGTACAGGGCTTTATTTAGATTAAACATTTTTGAGGAGTCAACTTTGCAGACAAGAGCGCAACAAATAACTTCGTAGTTCAAGGTTTTGAAAGCCTTTTCGAAGTCTATAAATACCATATAGGGGGGATTTCTATTCTGCGAACTCTTCTGCTATTATATTTAGACTATTGGCGGTGCTTGAATTTTGTTAGCGGAAGCCATCCTTTTCAGGTCTGAGATCATTCATTACTGAGCATCTGAGCTTTTTTATTGGTAATATGTTCTATTTTCAAAGTCACCGAACTAATGATAGTGACAGCTCTCCAGTTCTTGCTCTCTTGGGGACATTTGTAATGATAACTTCTTTGAGCTACGAGTTCAGTTGAAGGTTGAACCAAAAACTTTCAATAGTGTTACCTCTTACTGTAATTTGGCAAGCAGCTTGAGGAAAATGTTATTGATATGGATTCAGTAATTTTTGCGAACCGAAAATCGTAATATTTATCGATGTGTTTATTCGCTCTTTTTTATGATAGTGTACAGCTGTAGTTTACTCACCATTTAATTCTATATCATGTGTCATCATCTGAATACAAAATGTCCAAATAAGCGAAAAGCACAACGTAGCCTTTCATTAGGGAAAAGCGGCGAAAAATCGGGTATTTAAAGCTCCAGGTAAATAATCGTAACTATGCGGTGCAATTAAACGGGCTATACCTACTGTCATTTGGATTGACACTTTAAGGTTATGAAATTTATTATCGCTTTTTTTAAACTACGAATACATACATACATATACATATTTATATATTTCTAAACAAAAGTTTCCCTTATGAATTAAATTTAACAAAAATACATGGTTGCCATAATAACTTTAGTCTTCGATATCGATAAATTTAAACGTTAATGGTATATTGGGTACAATTATTAACATGCTCTTGAAAGCGTTCTCTGTAGAATAGTTGTATTCAACTTGGAAATTCCTAATGATACGACCAATGCCCAATTCTAGTTCCATGTCAACAATACGACGACCCACACAAGTGCGTGGCCCAAAACCAAAAGGCAAATATGCAAATGGATGGGTGGGCCTTAAGCTCAAGGGACATTCGGCAGAATCTTGATTCTCTTCAACATTCTCTGGTCTTAACCATCTCTCCGGAATATATTCTTTGGCGCGCGGAAAGTAAGCATTATCCTCTATTAAAGCAGTGTAGGCCATTGAAACTTGGGTTCCCTTAGGTACGCGATAACCGCTCAAAACTACATCATTAACGGGCGTTCTTGTATTGGCCAAAACAATTGGATACAAGCGAAGTGATTCCTTAATGCAGGCTCTCAGATAGGGCACATTTCGCATGGATTCTTCTGTAAACTCGGAATCCTTGTGAGGTAAAATTTTCTTCATTTCCTCTCTCAACTTGGATTGTTTGTCGGGATTTTTAGCCAAGCACAGCAGCAAACCGGCAAATGTTGATGAGGTCTTTAAAAATTAGAGAGAGTATTTATAAGTTTTGTGGGAAAAAATAGAAAGCAGACAAAACAAACCTACCGTATCAACGCCTGCCATTAACATATCCATGGCCATTACCGTGGCTATTTTCTTGTCAATATTTATTAATTTTTCCAATACACTTTTTTCATGCTCTGGCTTTTCTGGTAGACCATTTGCTTTGTCCTCTTCAATGCGTCGTATGGCTTCAGTGGTGTAGGCGTTTGTGACAAACATAATTGAATCTAAACTGTTCATAAGTTTTTTAAATGGCTGCGTTTTGTAATACTTCCAGAAAGGATAAGTATTTTCAACCATAATAGCGTGCTCGAAAAACCCAGACATTGCTTGAAATAATTCCTTGGCCAAGGGATCATCACGGTTTTTGCTGAGCAAACCCAATTGCTTATCTATGGCTACCACTGAGATAGACTCTAAAGTCCAGCGGTTGATTTCATTTACAAAGTTGGCGGGGACTTCTAGAGTTTGAAAATTGCGTATATGTCGAATTCTGAAAATAGGAAGTTCATATATCAGAGCATGACCAAAAGTATCGTTTTAAGCACTCTTTGAGTATTGTCCGTCAAACAACTATGAACGCGAATAGCTTAAAATCAAAACTACACTCATATACAAACACACTCACTAATTTTAAACCGAATACGTATGACTATAAACCTCCAATAACTATGTTTATAAACATTATTTAAATTAGTCAGCATAAAAAACTGTAACTAAAGTTTATAGACTGTGTGAGCTACAATCACATGCATGAGTATAAAAATACTCTGCCCATTAATTGGCTAAGCATGCGTATATACAGGGCTATTTTATTTATACACATACATAAAGCATGTTTTCAAACAGCCACACACACACACACCCACACATTTTACATTCTATTTTATATACACAAATGTATATGGTGGCGAATGTTGAATAAATATCCCGAGTATCATAGATTTTTTTGTCCGATTAAATATCCATATCCTGGGTATAAACATACTCAGACTGTAAGTATGAGAAAGAGTCAATGCGCTTGATACGCATACGAGTATGCCTTTTTATTTTTAGTTGTAGCGTAGTTTATTATTTTTTTTTTGCATAAACGAAGTAGATATGCTCTTGTATGTTGGGATAGGCTAAAGTCCTAGGTGCTTGCGAGAAAATATGTGAGCGTACGAACTGTTTGCGCTACTAAAACTAAGACTGATATTTTTTCATCTGTTGTATGGCAACAGCACCTAGAACAGTGTCTGGCTGACCGCGTCACGCCAATCACTAGCATTGATTCAACACCCGGAAGCCAAGACTACACAGGTGCTGTGTATACACCCACAGAAAGGTCCCCAAGAGAACTCCTCAACCATTGACGGCACAGCTCAACCACTCATCGGCGATGGACGCATGCCTGTGTCGCCAAAAATCCAGTGCCTACTCCAAACACATCAAAATCATCCCTTTCACCCCGTGAGGTAGGAAGAATTCGGCGTTTTAGCAAAGGATCCTGACTACCGTTACATACACCCAAAACTTCAGAGCAGCTCAACTGTCGGGCAACCGGCACCCGTGGCACCAGAAGTAGCCTCTGGTTAGACCTCGAAGTTCCACCACAAGGGCTTCATCTCTATTGTCTTTTGACCTCAGGGGCGGCAGTTCCTGGTTGACATAAACAGACCTGTTTCCCTTTTATAAATATGTGCACATCCTTTGCTCAGATCGGGTAGGAAAACAGAAGTTCTATGGGTAATGTACCAAAGGTACGTCAACGGAAAAAGCCACATCATCCCAGCTGGGGCCCCGGAATTGCCACACCCGTAGTAAAAAATAGACGTCCGTGGGGGGACACATGATGGCAAAGGAGAGTTAAAAAATATACGCCTGTAAACGCCGCTATCAAACCTTACATCTGAGCTTTATTTAAAGCGGACTTGAAACTCTCGCTGCTTTTACATACTAAAGGGTTTAATTGACATCTAAAACTTACATCTTAAGTATGGGGTAAGAATATTTTAACCCTCTAAATTTTCGCTGTATTGACCGATTTTATATCCTTCCTTAAAGGTAGTCAAATAAACACCTTTCAGTATGGATATAACAGATAATATGCTAAAGAAAAATAATAAATTTTTTGAATACATCAGAAGGCAAATACGGCATTCGATACGACTCGTAATTTAAAAATATTTCAATAGAGTTTATATGGAAATATTTTTAAATTACGAGTTGTATCGAATGGCGCGATTTGCCCCCAGATCTGGAATTTCAACTTAACCGCTAAAATTCAACTTTATCGGACTTTCTAACACAAATTGTGAATAAGAAAGAAATTAATGCTAGTATGTATTTTAATTAAAAGACAAATAAATTCAGTAAAGTGCGACTTTGACTCGCGCACGAAGGGTTCCGTACGTTGGGCTTTGAGCATTTTTTTTAATACAGTGTTTTTTTACGTTTTTTCAGCTGAAATAATTTTTTTTACTATTTTTCGCTTTTTTCTCGTTTTGGCGATTTTTTTTTCATTTTGGCGATTTTATTAATTTTGGCGATTTTTAGGGTTCCGTACACCAAAGGTGAAAATGGAACCCTATTGTTTTCGCTACGCTGTCCGTCTGTCCGTCACAGGGTATTTTCTCGAGAACCGTAAGAGCTACGGACCTGAAATTTGGACACAGTGTGTAGACCCTTGGCCGCTACAACAACAAATACATGAGAGTTGGAAATTAAAGGGTGTGCCAAAACGAGCAATGAAAAATGTTAAAATCCCATGTAATATACATACAATTGTATATATGTATATTACATGGGACCCTTGGCCGCTACAACAACAAATACATGAGAGTTGGAAATTAAAGGGTGTGCCAAAACGAGCAACGAAAAATTTTAAAATCCCATGTAATATACATACAATTGTATATATGTATATTACATGAGACCCTTGGCCGCTACAACAACAAATACATGAGAGTTGGAAATTAAAGGGTGTGCCAAAACGAGCAACGAAAAATGTTAAAATCCCATGTAATATACATACAATTGTATATATGTATATTACATGGGACCCTTGGCCGCTACAACAACAACTACATGAGAGTTGGAAATTAAAGGGTGTGCCAAAACGAGCAATGAAAAATTTTAAAATCCCATGTAATATACATACAATTGTATGTATGTATATTACATGGGACCCTTGGCCGCTACAACAACAAATACATGAGAGTTGGAAATTAAAGGGTGTGCCAAAACGAGCAACGAAAAATTTTAAAATCCCATCTAATATGCATACAATCGTATGTATATTACATGGGATCCTTGGCCGCTACAACAACAAATACATGAGAGTTGGAAATTAAAGGGTGTGCCAAAACGAGCAACGAAAAATTTTAAAATCCCATGTAATATACATACAATTGTATGTATGTATGTATATTACATGGGACCCTTGGCCGCTACAACAACAACTACATGAGAGTTGGAAATTAAAGGGTGTGCCAAAACGAGCAACGAAAAATTTTAAAATCCCATGTAATATACATACAATTGTATGTATATGCACTTGAAATTTGTAAAGTTCGTGTATTTTTATACAGACTACAACAACTAACACTAAAATTTAAAAAAATTTAATTAAAGGGTGTACCATCAGTTAATGTAATTTCGACTATGTAATTTTGAAAACTTGCTGTATCTTGGAAACAGTAAGAGCAAACTTCCTGAAATTTTCAAAAACGGTGAAACAAAAAAATCTCAAAATTATCAAATCGCCAAACCGAAAAAAAAATCGCCAAAATCAAAAAAAAATCGCCAAAACGAAAAAAAGCACCAAATTAAAAAAAATTTCTAAATCGAAAATAAATCGCGGAAAACCGGAAAAATCGCCAAAATAAAAAAATCGCCAAAATGAAAAAAATCGCCAAAATGAAAAAATCGCCAAAATGAAAAAAATCGCCAAAATGAAAAAAATTGCCAAAATGAAAAAAAAATCGCCAAAATGAAAAAAATCGCCAAAATGAAAAAAATCGCCAAAATTAATAAAATCGCCAAAATGAAAAAAAAAATCGCCAAAACGAGAAAAAAGCGAAAAATAGTAAAAAAAATTATTTCAGCTGAAAAAACGTAAAAAAACACTGTATTAAAGAAAATGCTCAAAGCCCAACGTACGGAACCCTTCGTGCGCGAGTCAAAGTCGCACTTTACTGAGTTTATTTTCATTTTGGCGATTTTTTTTTCATTTTGGCAATTTTTTTCATTTTGGCGATTTTTTTCATTTTGGCGATTTTTTCATTTTGGCGATTTTTTTCATTTTGGCGATTTTTTTATTTTGGCGATTTTTCCGGTTTTCCGCGATTTATTTTCGATTTAGAAATTTTTTTAATTTGGTGCTTTTTTTCGTTTTGGCGATTTTTTTTTGATTTTGGCGATTTTTTTTTCGGTTTGGCGATTTGATAATTTTGAGATTTTTTTGTTTCACCGTTTTTGAAAATTTCAGGAAGTTTGCTCTTACGGTTTCCAAGATACAGCAAGTTTTCAAAATTACATAGTCGAAATTACATTAACTGATGGTACACCCTTTAATTAAATTTTTTTAAATTTTAGTGTTAGTTGTTGTAGTCTGTATAAAAATACACGAACTTTACAAATTTCAAGTGCATATACATACAATTGTATGTATATTACATGGGATTTTAAAATTTTTCGTTGCTCGTTTTGGCACACCCTTTAATTTCCAACTCTCATGTATTTGTTGTTGCAGCGGCCAAGGGTCCCATGTAATATACATACATACATACAATTGTATGTATATTACATGGGATTTTAAAATTTTTCGTTGCTCGTTTTGGCACACCCTTTAATTTTCAACTCTCATGTATTTGTTGTTGTAGCGGCCAAGGGTCCCATGTAATATACATACATACATACAATTGTACGTATATTACATGGGATTTTAAAATTTTTCGTTGCTCGTTTTGGCACACCCTTTAATTTCCAACTCTCATGTATTTGTTGTTGTAGCGGCCAAGGATCCCATGTAATATACATACGATTGTATGCATATTAGATGGGATTTTAAAATTTTTCGTTGCTCGTTTTGGCACACCCTTTAATTTCCAACTCTCATGTATTTGTTGTTGTAGCGGCCAAGGGTCCCATGTAATATACATACATACAATTGTATGTATATTACATGGGATTTTAAAATTTTTCATTGCTCGTTTTGGCACACCCTTTAATTTCCAACTCTCATGTAGTTGTTGTTGTAGCGGCCAAGGGTCCCATGTAATATACATATATACAATTGTATGTATATTACATGGGATTTTAACATTTTTCGTTGCTCGTTTTGGCACACCCTTTAATTTCCAACTCTCATGTATTTGTTGTTGTAGCGGCCAAGGGTCTCATGTAATATACATATATACAATTGTATGTATATTACATGGGATTTTAAAATTTTTCGTTGCTCGTTTTGGCACACCCTTTAATTTCCAACTCTCATGTATTTGTTGTTGTAGCGGCCAAGGGTCCCATGTAATATACATATATACAATTGTATGTATATTACATGGGATTTTAACATTTTTCATTGCTCGTTTTGGCACACCCTTTAATTTCCAACTCTCATGTATTTGTTGTTGTAGCGGCCAAGGGTCTACACACTGTGTCCAAATTTCAGGTCCGTAGCTCTTACGGTTCTCGAGAAAATACCCTGTGACGGACAGACGGACAGACGGACAGACGGACAGCGTAGCGAAAACAATAGGGTTCCATTTTCACCTTTGGTGTACGGAACCCTAAAAACTAAACTAAAACAGCTTCAGAATAAAAAAATTCAGTAAAGTGCGACTTTGACTCGCGCACGAAGGGTTCCGTACGTTGGGCTTTGAGCATTTTTTTAATACAGTGTTTTTAGGGTTCCGTACACCAAAGGTGAAAAAGGAACCCTATTGTTTTCGCTACGCTGTCCGTCTGTCCGTCTGTCCGTCTGTCCGTCACAGGGTATTTTCTCGAGAACCGTAAGAGCTACGGACCTGAAATTTGGACAGAGTTTGTAGACCCTTGGCCGCTACAACAACAAATACATGAGAGTTGGAAATTAAAGGGTGTGCCAAAACGAGCAACGAAAAATGTTAAAATTACATGTAATATACATACAATTGTATGTATATGCACTTGAAAATTGTAAAGTTAGTGTATTTTTATACAGACTACAACAATTAACACTAAAATTTAAAAAATTTTAATTAGAGGGTGTACCATCAGTTAATGTAATTTTGACTATGTAATTTTGATAACTTGCTGTATCTTGGAAACCGTAAGAGCAAACTTCTTGAAATTTTCAAAAACGGTAAAACAAAAAAATCTCAAAATTATAAAATCGCCAAACCGAAAAAAAATCGCCAAAATAAAAAAAAAATCGCCAAAACGAAAAAAGCACCAAATTAAAAAAAATTTCTAAATCGAAAATAAATAGCGGAAAACCGGAAAAATCGCCAAAATGAAAAAATCGTCAAAATTAAAAAAAATCGCCAAAATGAAAAAATCGCCAAAATTAAAAAAATCGCCAAAATTAAAAAAATTCCCAAAATGAAAAAAAATCGCCAAAATGAAAAAAATCGCAAAAAAAATAACCAAAATGAAAAAAATCGCAAAAATTAAAAAAAAATCGCCAAAATTTAAAAAATCGCCAAAACGAGAAAAAAGCGAAAAACAATAAAAAAAATTATTTCAGCTGGAAAAACGTAACAAACACTGTATTAAAAAAAATGCTCAAAGCCCAACGTACGGAACCCTTCGTGCGCGAGTCAAAGTCGCACTTTACTGAATTTTTTTTACGTTTTTTCAGCTGAAATAATTTTTTTTTTACTATTTTTCGCTTTTTTCTCGTTTTGGCGATTTTTTAAATTTTGGCGATTTTTTTCATTTTGGCGACTTTTTTCATTTTGGCGATTTTTTTAATTTGGCGATTTTTTTTTCATTTTGGCAATTTTTTTCATTTTGGCGATTTTTTTCATTTTGGCGATTTTTTCATTTTGGCGATTTTTTTCATTTTGGCGATTTTTTTATTTTGGCGATTTTTCCGGTTTTCCGCGATTTATTTTCGATTTAGAAATTTTTTTTAATTTGGTGCTTTTTTTCGTTTTGGCGATTTTTTTTTGATTTTGGCGATTTTTTTTCGGTTTGGCGATTTTATAATTTTGAGATTTTTTTGTTTTACCGGTTTTGAAAATTTCAAGAAGTTTGCTCTTACGGTTTCTAAGATACAGCAAGTTATCAAAATTACATAGTCAAAATTACATTAACTGATGGTACACCCTCTAATTAAAATTTTTTAAATTTTAGTGTTAATTGTTGTAGTCTGTATAAAAATACACTAACTTTACAAATTTCGAGTGCATATACATACAATTGTTTGTATATTACATGGGATTTTAACATTTTTCGTTGCTCGTTTTGGCACACCCTTTAATTTCCAACTCTCATGTATTTGTTGTTGTAGCGGCCAAGGGTCTACACACTGTGTCCAAATTTCAAGTCCGTAGCTCTTACAGTTCTCGAGAAAATACCCTGTGACGGACAGACGGACAGACGGACAGACGGCCAGACGGACAGCGTAGCGAAAACAATAGGGTTCCATTTTCACCTTTGGTGTACGGAACCCTAAAAACAGACATCAATAGAAACTAGTTGGATTGTAGCAGGGCCAAACACCTTAAGGTAAAAGAAGGAAACTCTTTGAACAGATATCATGAGAAATTGCAATGATTGCAGCAGCGACAACGACCTAAATGTAAAAACCCTCTAAGTATAAGATAAGGCAAACCTGCACTATCATCAATTAAGCAAACTGTTATCAATAAATCATTAAATTCTTTGTTTGCTATATACACGTCTGTATGTATGTATGTATGTATGTATGTATGTATGAGTTTCGAGTTTGTTTTTACCTCTCTTGCATTATTTTACTTACCTCTCCACAAACTCCTTGTTTACTTCAGACATTTTATGCAGATATAAGCGCACGTTCTTGGGTTTCATTAACACTGGATTTACAGCCGATCTAAAGTTGGCCCACTTCTCACCTTGACTTAGATATGTTAAACCTATTTTGAGTCATTGCTTTTGAAATTTTCTTTGTGCTTGAACTTACGTTGTTATAACTCCTTCTACACCCTTAAAGAAATCGCCGCGATATACACTTCTATGATACTCTTGACCTCGGAGACTGGGTCGTTCGGGCCAAATGCCCTCATTGCGTAAAACTGTAACAAAGTCGTCCACATTGTATGTAAGCACAACATTTTTCCGACCAAAATAGCCATCGAATCGTAATATATTGCCGATGTCTTGTTTAAGACATCGCAGCAGATCGGCGGGGGGCATTTTGTAGTACTTGCCACCTGGTAAGAAACTAAGAATACTCTTCAGTCCGTTACCACTTGGTATTTCTTTAAAGGGCTTTGCCTTGGCCCATTCCTCTTCAAGGGAATAATTGCCACTATTTGCTGCAGGTAGAGTGGCAGTAGATTGTAAACGGCTCTATGTTTTATATACATACTCGTATATTAGTAAATTTATAAAAAGAAAAATGGTTTTCATTGTAAACCTACTTGTTGTAATTTCATAATTTTTTGCTGCAGATTTATTGTAAAATTTTTGTGTTTTGTAATCGTAAGCAAAAATTTTGCGCTCATTTTGCTTTATTTTATTTTTATTTTTCTTATATATTTTTATTTAATTCAAGTTAATCAACGAAAGTGTTATTTAATACTGAAACAGAAATTGTTTTGTGTTGTTAAATGTCATCAATCAGAATTGATTACACGAGTATGTTTGTAGACGACAAAGTTGCCATATTGTATTTTTTTTGTATGGAAATTTATAGTTTTGAATTAAAAAATAAAATATTCGCTAGAGAAAAAACTTTTCCCAAAAACTAATTTTATATACTCGTATATGTAGTATGTATGTAAAGCGTGTTTTATTTAGAATGTTACAACTTTACAACTTTGGCATCACTGTTTTATGTGAGCACCCATTTAACAGCTGATGGTTGATTTTTGTTTACTTTGCTTTGAAATTTCATTATGAATCGACTTACACGAGAGCAACGCATTTGCACGCGTTGAAATTTTGTAAATTTTAAAAAATGTAAAAATTGTATTTTCCGATGAAGCCCATTTCTGGTTGAATGGGCAAGTAAATAAGCAGGGATGTAATCGTTGCTTTCGATAAAGAGCTGATTCGATCATGTTTTTTAATTTTGAGGTTATGGCATTCGATATTGAACCATATTATTACATTGTTCGATAGCGAAATCTCAAATTGAACAAACGTGATCCAATTAGCTCGTTATCGGAAGCGACGATTAGACCCCAGAATTGTCGCATTTGAAGTGTGGAGAATCCATAAGCTTTTGTCAAAACACCATAAATTCAACAGAAAATTACTGTTTGTTGCGCTTTATGGGGCTGGCGGAGTAATTGGCCCATATGTCTTCAAAAATGTTACTGTCAATGGTAAACGGTATATGACAAACTCTTAAATCAGTCATATCGGTCCAAAACTTTAGCTGAAATTAATTTTGCGCGATGGCCGGATACAATATATTCAAAAATTATACTTTGAATAAAAATTATGAATAAAACATTTATGTAAAATTTTGCGATTAAGTGTATATATATATAAGTGTATATGTATTGTTACGAAAATGTGCGTGAACAAACCTAATGCAAATGCGTTCCATGCCGAGCCGGCAATTTTGTGTAAAGAACAGCGAAGTTAACATCGTGGTATTCCAGCATATAATAATTGAACATTGTGTGTTTAGAAACTCTTAATATCCGTTTATTTTGGAAAAATTATTTCTATGCGATTTAACATTTTTGTAGCACTTATTCCCATAAGTAATATTTAACTTAATCAGTAAAATATTGGTTTTTGCTGAAGTGCGATCAAATGTTAAAACTTATAGATATAATCGAATTTATTAGTTCAATTTAATTTAATTAAATTCAATACTATAAAAAATTATATATGTATACGAGTATATTATACTTTATGATACTTTTGTGGCAATGAAGAAACTTATTGTTTCTACAATTTCATTTCATTAAAAGTTCAGTTCAATTATTGTAATAACTGAAGTGGCCAATAACAGATGATTCTGAAAAAAAAAACAAATGAAAAATTATACACTCACGACCGAACAGCTGATAATAGTAAAGAAAAAAATTTGCGATGGTAAAGTAGCGTTCTCCCATCATCCGAATTATGATTAAAATGTAGAATTATTTTTGATTATATTGTAAACTATATCTTCGGCTTAGAGCGTAAACCTGCTTAACTAATTTTTTATTGTATGAAGTTTTGATACAGTTGAAAAGAGAAAGACACTGATTTGCCTAAAAAAATATTCAATATGATATTGTGTCACAAAATTACTAAGTAGTTTAGGTTAAGTAAGGTTGAGAAGAAGATCCATTACGCTCATGTCGAAGAACATACACATAAGCTAGTATAGGCCTGTTATGCGCTCCTATGTGAATTTAAAAGAACCCCCACCTTCATAGAAACTCAGTATCATTGATATGGCCCCTGCAGTCAAAACCTCTAAGTCTCTCTAAGTAAATATGTAGTGTTAATTTCGTACGCTCACATGTTTTCTCTCAAGCAACTAGGACTATAGCAGATTCCAACATACAAGAGCATCTGTACTTCGTTTATGCGAAAAATTAAAATACGCTACAACTAAAAATAAAAAGGCACCTGCGTATCAAGCGCATTTACTCTCTCTCATATTTATAGCTTGAGTATGCTTATGCTCAGGCAATAGATATTTAATCCGACAAAAAAATATACGCATGATTCTCGGGATATTTATTCATCATTCGCCTCCGTAAACATTCGTTTGTGTATATAAAATGGAATGGCAAATTTGGGGGTGTGCGTATGGCTGTTTGAAAACATGCTTTATGTGTGTGTAAATACAAAAATAAAATAGCCCTGCATATACGCATGTGTAGCCGATTAATAGTCAAAGTATTTTTATACTCATGCGTATGATTGTAGCTCACACAGTCTATAAATTTTTGTTGCTGTCATTTGTGCTGCGTAATTTAAAAAATGTGTGTAAACATAGTTGCTGGATATTTATAGTTAGCTCCTTCATAGGAGCACATTACTAAAATACGCTACAACTAAAAATGCACATGCATATGAAGCGTATTGACTCTCTGTCATACTTATAGTCGGAGTATGCTTATACTCAGAGTATGGGTATTTAGTCGGAGAAAATAAATATACACACGATACTCGGTATATTTATTCATCATTCGCCACCGAATAAATTTATTTGTGTATATAAAATGGTATAGAAAATGTCTTTTGACTCTTTGAAAACATGCTTTATGTGTGTGTGAAAATAAAATAGCCCTGTATATAAGCATGCGTAATAGTCAGAGTATTTTTATACTTATGCGTGTGATTGTAGCTCACGCAGTCTTTCAATTTTAGTTGCTGTCGTTTGTGCTGCGTAATAAAAAAATGTTTATAAACATTGTTGTTGGATGTTATAGTTATACGTATTCGGTTTAAAATTAATGCATGTGTTTATATATGAGCCCGTTTTATTTTATTTTTAGCTGTTAGCATTCATGGTGGTTTAACGGCCAATACCCTTAAGTACTCTTTTGAGTACTTAAAACGATACTTTTGTTAATTCTCTGGTCAATACCTCTAAGCTTGTACTGATTAAATACAATAAAATAAAATTTTCTGCCAACTTTAATATCAGCATCTTTTTGTTTCTAATGCCTGTTATGATTAACAATTCATTATGGCTATTGGGCTTATTCCTTAAGCTATTAAAATAAAATATTAGCAGTTTCTTCCGCTCTATAAAAATTGCTTGCTATTTAGCAGGTTTACACTCTAAGCCAATTAAATTCAAAATATTTTTAGAATGTATCAAAACGATTTTTAATTAAACTATTGTCGTAGTTTTAATCTGCAGCTAGAAAATTCAAACTAACCTTTTAACGCAATTTCTTAGTACTCAACATCAGTAAATTTAAATTTCAATGGAATATTGGGAACACTCATGAGTACAGTCTTAAAGGCATTTTCCGTTGGATGATTAAAGTCTACATAAAAATTACGTATTATACGGGCAATACTTAGCTCCAGTTCCATTTCCACTATACGGCGACCAATGCAAGTGCGTGGCCCGAAACCAAAAGGCAAATAAATAAAAGGACATTTGGGTTTTAAACCTTCACTTATGTTCGTTTCTGTCGAAGTCCTTAGCCAACGTTCCGGTAAATATTCGTTGGGTCGGGCAAAATTCATTTCATTTCTCAATAAGGCAATGGAAACCATTGTTACACGTGTGTCCTTGGGCACCCTGTAGCCACTCAAAACCACATCTTTTGCGGGTGCGCGGGCATTGCCCACGGTTAGGGGATAATAACGCAAAGCCTCCTTGATGCAAGCCCTTAAATAGGGCATATTTTTGCAAGCTTCTTCTGTGAATTCGGAGTCCTTGTGGGGTAAAATTTTAAGAATTTCTTCTCTCAATTTTTCTTGTTTCCCGGCATTTTTAGCCAGACTCAGTAAAATGCCACTAAAGGTGGTTGTAGTCTGCAATTGTTTTTTTATTCTATTAAATGTATTGGGTACCAATTCAAGTATTTCTTACCGTATCCACTCCCGCCATAAGCATGTCAGTGGCCATAACTATGGCCACTCTCTTATCGATTTTAAGCAATTTTTCCAAAACACTTTTTTCATGTTCTGGCTTATCGGCTGAGCCGTTTTCACGTTCTTGTTCCACACGCTCAACGGCTTCATTTATGTATGAAGTGGTTATTGCCAATAATGAATCCAAAGAGTTCATTAGCTTGTTGAAGGTTGGCGTTTTGTAATATCTCCATGGCGAGGGTTTTATTTCAATGTCCAACGAAAGTGAAATGAAGTCATTTAAGGTTTCAAACATCTGTTTGACCTTTGGATTGTTGCGATTCGCTGTAATCAAGCCCAATTGTTTGCCTAAGGCAACTATGGAAACGGATTCGAGAGCCCAACGATTTATTTCCTCTTCAAAACTACCCGGAACTTCTAATGAGCTCGGGTCGCGTATTTCGCGGATTCTGAAATGAAGATGATATACTAAAAATTATATTTTATATTTTAAAATCTTGGTTCACTTATAGAAATTCACCCAGATAGAATGGAAACGTAAAAGGATTCTCGAAAATTAAATTTCGAAAACACAAACAATTAGACTCAAATGACTTTCATACATTTGAGTCTAATTGTTTTTGGTTGAAAAATTTTATACATGTTGTTGTGTTTAAGATTTTTAAACGTGTGAGTTCTTTTAAGTGCTCAAAAATAAAATATATCTTTGTTTATAAAGTACTAACTACCAATAATTACAAACTGTCTTTAGCTAACTACTTCTTAACGATATTATCGACTAATTGTTGCCTTTACTTTCAACGAGGTTTACTCCACTATTATCTGATTTACAATGACTTGCTCTAATACACGGCACCACTTTTTATACCACAGATAATATTTCTAGAATGTTCGCCAATGTGTTCATAGATGTTGTAATGAACTGTGTTCACTTAGAACTGAAATATTTAAATGTCGTTTTTCCTTAAAAAAATTAATGAAAGTCGACATTTAAATATGAATTGATATTTAAATAGAGTTGGTAAAATTGGCCTTTGGTAAACTCAAATAGGAGAAACTGTATGAAGATGCTGCTGCTATGCTTACGTTACTATCTGTGCTGTCTGTCGTTTCATCTATGGCGTATGGAACCCAAAAAAGTAGATAGTTTGCTAAGGGCCATTTTCACAACTTGCTCGATAAATGGCCTTGCATTATACAACCTTTAGTTATAATTTTTATCCATTAAATATTATTATTATAGATAGCAATATCAATAAAAAATTTAAGTTGTAATAATGTAAAGATATTTATCGGGTAAACAAAATCCTACCTTTAACTAAAGGCAAGTTGTGAAAATGGCCCTAAAACTTCTTTCAAGCAATAATATTTTCTTACAGTAGAGGCGATATTTCTAAAGGATTTGAATTGTGCCTTCGTTCACAAATCATCTGTATTATAATGTCGTGCCATAACCGTCAAAAAATCTTAAGCGATACAATTTTCGAACTTCATTTTGTTTTTAACAAAATCAATTATTTGCTTTGGTAAAAAAAAAACGAAGTCCAAAAATTGTGTCGCTATGGCTCGATGTATCTAGTAATTTTTTTAGTATTACTTATATTGTTAAGCCCTGTTTACATTATTTTGAGTTGCCAATCTGGTCCGTTTTTGGTAACTTTTAGGCATCTGTAGAAAGCTGCCATACACAATACCTGTTTTAATTTCGGCTGCATTGCCATCTGACAACGTAACTGAAGTTTGTTTGCCCTGCAGAATCGAGCCAAAATAAGCAACTAATTTCTTTAATTTCTTCAATAAAAATAGTTTTAATATGACCTCCTAAGAAATAAAAAAAATAAGAGAAGTCGTCTTAGGACACTCGGTTGTAGCTATGCTGCTTAGCTATATAACACAAACTTAATGTGTTAAATAACAATGCAATAAAATTATATTATATGATGATGTCAAATTCGCCGAAAATATTTCAAAACCTATCCATTTATATCCCATTATTTGCTTTTCTAGCGGCGTATGATTAAATTAATGTATTGTTTGTGACCGGCGGCGGCTATTAGCCAGCTTACAGCCCATCGGCTGTGTTCTCTGGTTTGTTCTCATGTGCAAAAACAAAAAAAAAAACAAATTGATTTGTTTTTGTTTCACTCACTTCAAAGAACGAAACAAAATAAAATCAAAAACAGTTTGTTTCGTTTATTTTCGTACTCCGGTTTTAAGTACAAAGAAGCCAAAACAAAAATATATTTATAGCTCTAATAGTCTCGATTATTTTTGTTACGAAAATCATATGCTAGCTCCTGTGTGAAATAAATAGCATAGCTATAAAAGTTGCTGAGCAATACTTACTTACCTTTCTACAAATTCCTTATTAACCTGCGACATTTTCGTTAGATAAAGTCTTGCATTTTTGGGTTGCATTAGTACAGGATTTACAGCAGATCTAAATGTAGACCACTTTTCGCCGTATCTTATTTAAAAAAATAATTTGTATAATATTATTTTCATTCACGTTACTTTTTTTTTCTTATAAGTTCTTACGTTGGCAAAAGGCCGTCAATGCCCTGAAAGATATCCGCTCTATGAACACTGCGATGATAGTTCAAAGCCTCCATACCAGGTCTTGTGGGCCAAATGCCTTCATTGCGAAAAAGCTTTTCAAAATCCTGCACATTATGTGTAACAATAAGGTCCGTTTGTCCAAACAAACCCGGTAGTTTATAAATATCGCCCAAATCATTTTTTACAGCCAGTAAAAATTTTGCTGAATCCAATTTACTATATTTTCCACCAGGTAAAAAACCCTTCAGTAATTTGAAATTATTCACGGTGGGTATTTCTTCGAATGGTTTAGCTGACTGCAGTTCTGATGAAGACATTGAATCAACGGCCTGGTGCTCATTTGTAATAGCAGCTGATGCTCTGGATATAAATCTCGAGAGCTTAAATAGTTGAAAAAAATAATTTTTAAAATCTTTTCTTCTTTTTTTTTTTTAAATATGTATCACCAAACGAGCTTAACTCACTTTTAAATGACTTTGTACTCTATTGGCATCGAGTGTGCTGAAGGCCCTGCTGTACTTTTTATATTTCAACATTTTGTTAATATTTTTTTTTTCTAATAATTTTCTTAATATTTGGAAGTACGTGCAGTAACCAATTGTTTGTTTCTACGTGCAAACTTTTACTGTTGATGCATTTGTTGCTTTCGTTTTTTTTTTTCTAATAAAATTGTCAAATTTATTTTAATCAAAAAGCTTTTTCTTTGTTGCGATATCTCTACAAGTGCACACAAAATGCTTTTAATTAGGGATGTAACGAATACCAGTTTAGCGAATGCGAAAGCGAATAATACATTTTAATTTTTGCGAAAGCGAATGCGAATGCGAATGCGAAAGCAAATATTACAATTCGTTAAAATATCGCATGCAAATAAATTTATATAAGAGTAAATATACATATATAATAATTAAAAATAAGTTTACACAATGTTAGGCAATCCACCCTAAATCCTGGTACTCTGTTCAACATTTCATGTGAAATGCTGTCAAATACATATGAAGAAAACTTGTAATGAATTTTTCCTGAAAAAATCTTGCAGAAGTAGTACTCTGTTCATCTTGGGAAAAACATATGAAATATATCTTCAACATTGTAAGTTTTCATGAGAAATAATATGAGTGGCACTTGTTTCGCGTGGAATTTACAACAAACAAGGACTAGTTAGTATTGTTTCGATTTGAAATTTGTTGTACGAAGTAATGAATGGCGTTCAAAAGTTTGAACAGACTAGTCTTAAGCAGAAAATATTTTCGCGCAAATCAAACACTGTCTTTTCTTTTTCAAAACTGAAAAATATTTCCAAACACCGCTGGATTTGGGTTTCATTTTGATACTTATGAGAACTTATTGATAGAAAAGTTTTCCGCTAAAATATTAATGCTTTACATGTATATTTTTCATGCTGGCTTAAAATAATTTTCGTCTTTAAATTTAAAATCGTAAACTATTTTCGTAAAAGATATACAAAATTTTTTTTTGCTTGAAATATTCGCATACATTTTAGCGAATGCAAAAGCGAATGCAAATAGCAAAAGTAAGCGAATTATTTGCGAATGCGAAAGCGAATGCGAACATTCGTTACATCCCTACTTTTTATGGCAAAAGTTTCTTAAAAAGTAAAAAGATTATAATATTACATAATAATAATTTGTTGATTATCTTTACTGCTTGTTTAAGTTGTGTGCATAAGCGTAGATATAATATTTATGGGTTGCAATTGACCGCGTTCCATGGGGAAGAGATTTACATTTGCCCTAATTTTAAAACATTCAGGGTAAAATTCCTTCAACCCAGAGGAGGGAAAGGGTATTCATGCTTATTCCTCTACTCCTGAAACAAGTGTTGGTACGCTAACTCCAACAAGGTAATCTACGAACCAACCAATCAGTAGTGGACTTAGACCCGCTCCCACCCAATGGCTTTCTTTGATAAAGTTATTATTATTTTTTTTTATTAAGTTATTATTATTATCAGAAAAACGTACACACATACATATAATAAGTTTATTAATCGACATAATAATAATAAGTTTATTTTATTTTGAAATTTATTTGCTGGTGGTTCAGCTCTGTCTATATGCATTTAATTGTTGCTGTAACAACTCTTATGCCCTTATCTTATGCACAGACTTTCAAAAACTATTTGAGAATTCACAAATAATAATATTTCCGAAAATTATAAAAGAAAAATAAGTGTAGGAGGCTTAGAAACTTAAAGAGAAGTAACACTCAGGCAATTAAGGCCTACTACTAGGTGTTTCCTTCTTTCCAGGAAAGGAATAGTGATAGAGAAGACAGGTGGTGAAGGAAGAGATAGACGAAAGCTTCATTTGCACTTTATTATTATTTATTAATGAGGTAGTGCTGCAGCGCCTCCGGTGTCAATGAGGCTTGTTAAATGTTTCTAAGCCATTTTATTTATTATTTTACTTCGCCGATGATTCTGCGGCACAATACCGGCGAAGGAGGGCATTTTGATGTTACATTAGTATTAGTATTCATTGAAGCCGGTGTAGTTCAGTGACCAGTGTCTATGCCTTTATCACTTGAATTTTCCTACAACAACTTGCACAAAGCAACACTAATGCACATCAGAAAACTGTGTGGTGTTGTTGTTGTTAATGACTTTGTTGGTGACCGGGCTCGAACCCAGTACCTCCGGTTTTGTAGTCAACGTGCCAACTATTTTATATTTTCCATATTATTTTAAAGCAAGCCTTAGTCAAATTAATTTTAAAATTTTAATTTTACTTACAATATTTTAGTTTTAAATTTTGCCGCCCTAGGCCCTTGCCTCTGCCCAAATCCGCCACCTTTAAGGTGCTTAGGATAGATTCTTGTTGTAATTTTAGCAGATATCTATTAAGTCACGAAAAACAGAACCCCTTTTAACTTGCGTGCGCTGTTCGCACTTCAGTCTGTCCCCTGGCCGAATGCAAAAGTAATTTTTTTTTATATAGAAACAGTGGAATCTCTCTTGAGCGGACACTGAAGGGACTATTGAAATGTGTCCGTACAAGGGGACTGTGTGGTCAAGAGAAAACTAAACATTTAAATGGAGCGCTGCCGGGACCTGTCAAAAGTGTCCGTCTAAAGGGTGTGTCCGCCTATAGGAAGTGTCCGTTAAGGGAGATTCCAATGTATATAGATCTGCTTCTAAGAAAATATGCAAGCGCTTTATATATTATATGGAATTAGGACCAAGAAGGAGGCATGGAGCCGATTTCTGAGTCTCCGAATCATCCAACCGATTTGTATCATACTTAGGGCCAATTTCACCAACTCTATTTAAATATCAATTCATATTTAAATGACGATTTTCATTTTGTATGAAAAAACTACTTTTAAATATGAATTGATGTTTAAATATAGAGAGACCAGTGTCTAAAAAGACGCTCAGTCGTTATATTTTAAGGCCAGACAGGATTGCCAGGTTTTAAATTTTTGGCTATTTTGGCGATTATTTCCATTCGGCGGGTTTTCAATAACTAACGATTTTTATTTATTAAAGCGTCTTTTAAGCGATTCGGAAGAACAATTGAAGTTTGAAAAATTAGACAGTGGCACGGAAGCATACATATCGCACACTAAATCATAAACAGTCACAACCAAAAATTTTAAAAATGGTTTTGTTTTTTCATAAAGCTGTTTTCTGAACAAATTTCTAACGATTCATGTGGCATACTTGTGTCACTTGTGCAACATCAACAGTTTTTTTGCCACTACTTAGCATCTGGGATTTTTTGAGTTGTGAATGTTTATGATTTAGTATGTAGATATCGCACGATGACGAACTTAGGAAGTTACTCACTTTACTACAATTTTCGAAAATCGATTTTTTTCTTCATTTTTCGACGTCGATTCTGACCATATTCGCGATGATATCCGTATGGATGTAGTCATGCAAGTGTGTGTATGTGCGTGTGTCGTATTCTTGTAACTTAAGAACGGGCCAAAGACCGGAAGCCAATTTGTCGCACTTGAAAAATGTTGTGCTCACTTGGATAATATAGTGAATCTATTTCGAAAATTGTGGAAAATAAAATTTTCACAAAACATTTTTTTTAGCAAATTTTAAACTATTATGCCGATCAAGATCAAAATCTAATCAGCTCTTAAACTTAAAAAAAATTAATGCCAAATAAAGTGACCGTTCGTGAGATATCGTTGACGAAAAATTTCGAAAAATCGTTTTTTTTTCTACGAATTTCAAAAGTTTTCGTCTAAACGTTATAACATATTCACTGATTTTTATAGAAATAAAAAAGTGTATCGATCGGATGGCGCAAATTTGACCAAGATCTGTGGCTTAGCGTAAAGTTTGAGGGATGGGCTTATTTATGATCATGGCCGGCCGGCAAACTCCAGTGATCAAGTGATTTTCCAATAAAATTCACAATTTCAAAAGCCATATTAATAAAGATATAAATATTTATTTATTAAACATTAATTTGTTTAAGGCTACAATTCGATTTTCTTTCGCAAACACCAATAAAAAATATTGTTTTTGTTATATTAATTAAACATTACTTCAAATATTCATAAATATACATACAATTAATATAGATTATAATTAATAATAATAAAAATAGATAATGATATTTTATGTTGTTGTAATTTTTATATTTCCTTAGTATACAAAAAGAAAACATCAAGTATTACATTTAAATAAATTTTAATTTTTGCTCTTTAATGAAATTAAAAAAAAAAACACTAAAATTTTTCTGTTAATAAATAATTTTTCAAATTTAAGCAAGAAATCAAAAAAAAAAAAAAAACACAAACAAATTTGGCACACGCTTCAAAAGACTTTCATTCAATATAATTCTCAATCGTTTTAATAAAAGTTAAAACTTTTGAAGCGAAAAAATTAATATAATTCCATTTGCTTTTAATTAATTTAATCCTGCGGATTGTTGTTCGCATGTTGCTGCTGTTGTTCTTGATATAGATTAATTATTTTAGCTGCATCGTTCATAATTTTTGCCGTTGAGCGCACCAAAAACATTAAATGACATTCATCGTATACCGTTAGCTCGACCCTTGTACGCACTAGGCCATGCAGCACTGTGGCGCGCTCCAAATCCAACCACCTTTGCAGGGCCGTTTCACGTTCTTTTATCGAACCCGTTAAGGCCACATCCGAAGGTCCCCACAAAATGAATTCCAAAACGGATTTAGATTTTGAAAGTGACTCGGATCTTTCCTGTAGCAAAATATCCGCTAATATGGGAGTCATTTTGCTCGCAGGCAACATTTCCGTCAAGGCGACATGGGCACATTTGCACAAAGTGCCCATGGGTTCATCTTCATCATTGTTGCTGCTAAATTATTCAAAATAAAAAAGGTCATTAGGTGCAAAAAAAAAAATTAAAACTTAATTTACACTCACCCTTGTAAAACACACAAACGCGCCTGGGCATCTTTGTTATCGTATTCCTTGGAAAGCACCACATTTGAAAGACTGAGAGGCATTTCTTCCACTGCCTTGACTTGCAAATTTTTCATGCCATTTATCAATTGCAGCATTATAAAGGCCACTTCGCGGCTCATGACATCATCAAATGACGGTATGCCAATCGAGGGACTAGACGTTTCACCATCCCCCGTAAATCCCTTGTCGACCGACTCCTCATTGAGAGTAGTTAAGTTTTGCACAGACTGGCCATTTCTCATATTATTGGCAGCATTGCCATCCTTTAGAATATTCAAATTGGGTATGGAGCCGCGGAAATTGAAATTGCTTTTATCCAGTACCTGTGATTTACCCTTCAGTATGGCGCCTATCGATTGCAAGGTGTCCAACTGTAGGCGTGGCAATACCGATATTGTGGCCTGTAATAAAGTCATCTCTGTGGTTGGCATCAATGGCAAGTGGTAACTGGGTACAACGTCGCAAAACTCTGTTATGGGATTAAGAGCACCGGATACCCCGCCCGATAATTGATTGAGCTCTCCGCCTACTCCGGCCAATTGATTGCAGTCGGCCGAAAGGGCTAGAGTAACAGGAGCCGTCGTCCATATGGCCGCATGGAAGGCCTTTTTACCCACTACAAATGCCTGGGCCCCTTCCAGTATGGTGAAATCTTCGAAGCGCAAATTTATTCCATTGGCCAGAGGTCTTAAAGCGGGTGGTACGACAGGAGTTTGTTGTAACTGCAATGGGAAAAAAAGAGAATTTAGAATTAAATTATAAACTGTTTAAATAAAGAAAAAAAATTTAGCCCTCGTCTTCACCAAATCGCTTCAGTGTTGCCAGAAAATGATTATGCGAGAATGTTAAATCGGTTTAAAATTTCTGCAAAAAATTTTCTCTAAGAAACTTGAGAACTTTTCGAGCCGAAACAATTTTTATCATCCTTTGAACTATATCTGTTAATATATTTTGTAAATTTATTTAAGTTTTTATATGAATATTCCTGTTTAAAATAGGACAACCAATATAATGATTTAATTTTTCTCGATGCGAGAACTTCTCACTAGTTACAGAAACGAGGCACAGTATTCGCCAGTATTATTTAATTTTCAAATATTTTTGTGCATGGCGCGCCATAAGGGACTTACATTCAAAAAAAAAGATTTTAAACTAAATTAATAAAATTAAATATAAACTTAAGATCAAATAAACTAACAACAACATTATTTATTTATTTATTTCAGGTAAGTGTCTCCTCATTCCATTTATTTATCCAATCCAGCGTTACTCAAAACGGGCCTCATGAGTTTCATTTCTTATTTCCCATTACACTTCCATCTAACGCGAATTGCCTTGATTAAAAAAAAAGAGAAACAACCGGTTGATGGCTCTCGTATGAGCCACCTCTCGATATCTGCTTCGAACAGTGTTGCCATAATCTAAATTTAATTTTACACCGACAAAACTTCAAAATTATCCAAAAGTTTATAAATCACACAAAACAAATGTTGTGTTTGATAGTAAGTATCTAATGCTTCTAATTTACAATTATTTTAGTAACATATTTATTTATATATCCATGTACGTTTGTAAATGAATGTTGTATAAATATGTAATATACCTATACTTATATGCATACATATCGTTATCTTAATATAGAAAGGACCTAACTCATTATTTTTTTTAAATCGATATTTTTACATTTTTGGATACATTAGATGTTGTTCTATTGAAATATCGATTTTAAAAAAAAATAATGAGTTAGGGCCTTTCAATATTAAGGTAACGATATACATATTCAAAAATAATTATAATCTGTTTTTAATATTTGTACTTGTCTGTTATTTAAAAAAATTGTGTACAAGTTACACTAGTTTACTAGTTCATTTTTAGCACAAATTTCTTGCACAGTAGGTCGATTATGACGACCATAATCACCCCTAAATGCTCTAAAAGTGGCCACCACATTTGAACCACCAATTTTGTAGTAAGATTGAACTATTTTTACCGTTCTTCGTAAATAGAAACCTGTTCACTAAATAAATGACACTTCAGATGACAGATATGTATATAACAGCTGACAAGGTGGCAAGCTCGACGTTTTTGAAACCACTAATAAAATAGCACTGTGTTTCCTTTCGTTTCATAATTATTTCATTCCACTTTTAGACATGAAATAAGGAGCATAACTATAACCTAGAACACAATTTCCTTAAACTCACCTGTTCTAAAACTTGCGCCAGAGCTTCGTGATTAGCACCCACCACAGCTGAATAATTATCTTCAATGGTTTTATGAACTACACTGCGGCCTTTGCGCATACGTAAGCGATTTGTAGTCTTGGCGCGATTTTTAATAGCCTAAAAATATATTTTTTTTGTGTGTAAAATATTATTAAAGAAAAAAAAAACATAAATATCCTTTACACTCACCGAAGGTACACCCCAAACACTGTCATTTATATCCACCGTAATATCGCCGCCAGTTTCACTGCCATAATAACTGTAAGGAGCATAAATGTCTAAATCGCCCATTTCGCTGCCGCAATAAGAAGCCGAAATCATGCGTGGTATGTTTGCTTTACATATTAAAAGAGAATGTAAAATTAAATTATAAAAGAAAAGAAAGAACACTCACCCAAACTGTTGTTGAGACCAAAATTTCTAGTTGGCCCATATTCACTACGCGTATAACTAGCCACCGATATATTGTCCAATTGCAAATTGTTTCTTCTCGTCTGCATGTGTCTCTGCTGGCCCGCTTGGACATCGGCCGATCTGGCCGGTGGTGGCGGAGGAGATTGTGGTGATTTGACAAAATCATACATGTTTTCATAGTCACGCTTATCCTTCAAATAACTGTCAATGGTGCTGTTAATTTTGCGCACAGAATCCTTTAAACTGCTGGGACGTGATTCTGTGTTGGAGGAGTTTGTTGTTGCTGTTGCATTGTTGTTTGTGGTTGATGGTGGTGGTGTGTTTTCGAATATTTCCAATTTATTTGAAATTGACGGCTTGGCTTCGTTTTTCTTGCGTTCAAAGGTGCTGGTGCGACTGCCCGTTGGGGGTTTGCCTTCTAAACGCATTGAATTGCCACTGAGTTGTGGACTTAAAGTTGTTATTAGATTTGTAAAATTTTTGCTAGTTGTTGTTGTGGAACTAGTGGAATGTTGTTGGTCCGTTGATACATTTTCACCATTTGACGAGCAAATCGAGATAGTATCACCGTTTTCCTTGTTAATTAATTGTTGATGGTATTGATTTTGTAGCTGCTGTTGTTGTTGTTGTTGTTGCGTTCCTCCCATGTGTCGTTTACGTGCCAATTCCAATTGTGCTTCACGTTCGCGCATACTGGCTGTACGCTCGGGTTTGCGTGGCGCTATTGATGAGCGAATTTCGCCTGAAAGTGAAATAAGCGAAATTATATATGTATTTACATATTTATTAAAACAGTTTATGAATTATTCAGTAAATTCAGAAGAAATTTTAAGAAGATCAAAGCAATTTGCATTTCTTTTGTTTGAACATGATTTGATTATCTTGTTGGAACAATATTATTTGCTGACAACTAAATGAAATCTACAAAACTCAATGTATGTATGTGAAGATAAATTCATCGAGTTAATACGTTTTTCAAAAATAGCGCATGAAATTAATGGTTTTTATAAAAATTTTCACTGTAGCCAAACCCTCCTTCCTCAGCGAATCAAACTTAAAGAGAAATAAAGACAACAAATCATACTATTAAATAGAGCTGGGTCCGACTTGTTGATTCGTTCATTTTTGCCACAAAGCTATGATCAATCCCATTTAATTTACATGGGTTTGATCATATGATCATATGATAGGTTTGTGGCAAAAATTTACGAATAAACGAGTTGGACCCAGCTCTACAATTAAACTGCATTTATAAAATATCTGAATTATATTTGTGAAATTTTGTAGATACTCTTGAAAAATATAAGATAGTGAAAAAATCTTACTTCGAGTTCTATGAGGGCAATACCCACGGTGTGCAAACCCTTCTCCCTTAGTCAATAAAACCTAGTGAAAGTTAAAGACAACAAATCATACTATTAAACTGTATTTACAGTATATCTGAATTGTATTTGTGATAATGTTTTGGAAACTCTTAAAAAAATATGGCTTGATGAAAAAGTCTTACTTCGAGATCTATGAAGGAAATGCCCACTGTGGCCAAACACTGCTTCCTCAGTGAATAAAACCTAGTTCAGAATAAAGACAAAAATCATACTATTAAACTGTATATCTGAATTGTATTTGTGAATACATATGTTTAGAAACTCTTGAAAAACTATGACTTAGTGAAAAAATCTCACTTCGAGTTCTACGAGAGAAAAACCCACTGTGACCAAGTCCTTGTTCTTTAGCGAATCAAACCTAATGGAAAATAAAAATAACAAATCATACTTCAAACTGCATTTACAGTACGAGTATATCTGAATTGAATTTGAGAAATTAAAAAAAAAAAAAATATGTCTTAGTGAAAAAAACTTACTTCGAGTTCCACGAGTGAAGTGTGCTGTGTGCCAAACCTTTCTTCTTCAGCGAATCAAAATTATATTATATATATTAAGTATATCCAAATTATATTAGTGACATTTTTTTTAAATCTTGAAAAAATATGACTTAGTGAAAAAATCTTACTATGAGTTCTATGAGGGAAATGCCCACTGTGGTCAAACCCTTCTTCCTCAGCGAATCAAACAAAGTGGAAAATACAAATATATTTTTAGGCCGACTTACTAAAAGAGTTGAAAAATTGCTGATGAAGTGTCTTCATACAAATTATCTTAAAGTTTACCTGCCGAAAAGTAATTACATATCGTTAGCTAAAATGCAAAAAGGCGTAACTAACAACAACTTAAAAATCGAGTTTTTGATTGATTATTATGAACGCTTTTAAACTACATGTCTTGACAAAATTTTACACTCCGGATACAAATGATGCTTTTATTAACAAAAAACAAGGGGACCTAACTACAGTTCAGTTCAGTTCAGTTCAATTTTTATTTTAGTACCTATTTTGCCTCTCCTGTAAAATTATATTTTTGTCAGTTATGCCTTTTTGAATGTTAGCTAACGATATTATTTATTTTACTTCCATATGTTAATTGCAACATTTTATACAAATAATTAAATGTTTTAAACTTTGTTAAATCTTAAGCAAAATATACAACCATTCAGTTATAATGGCGAATGTGGCACCCATTCATTTGTTCTTCATCTTAAATGCCATAAAACAATTTAATTAATTTTTATTAATTTTTGCATGCCAACATTTCAATGTAAGCAAGCAACCAACCGTCATGGTTTTATGTTTATGGTTTTTAGTATCTGAATTTCTCTAAAAATATTCTAACCTCAATCACGTTTCTTCTTAAGCCACTTGAGCGCAAACAAACCTGACAGATGCACACAAACAAACATTAACGTATAATGTAAAATATTGTTACAACAACTTCAGCAACGGCAATAGAAATAATTTGGTATGTTATTAAATGTACAAATTCCATAATAACAAAATCTTCAGTTGTCGAGGCAGCAATAGCAGCCCCAGCAGAGCAACAACAGCAGCCACAGCGACACAACATAAATATGATACGACCTTCAAGAATATTTTACCCATTAACCTCAATACGCTCATAAAATAAACCGGCAACAAAAACACCAAAATTAAGCTCATCATATTCGATATGGTATGCAAAAGAAGAGCTGAGCTGGTAGGCAGACCAGACTGGAGCGGGCAAACCAAGTCAAGCGATTCGTTAGGCAACGAAAAAAAACTCGATAATGAAACTTAACAAGCAACATCTTTATACGGCAAAGCAGAGACAACCGATATTTATTTAATTTTTTTTACTCATCAATAGCGGCAGTGCACAGTGGGCTGATTTTCTTTGCTTACTCATTTTGTATATAACATTACATACTTAAAAAATTGATTTGTATAAAAAGTTGCATGAAAAATTTTGATCTTTAAATATTAGTTTCAAATTATTCGATTAAAACGTATTCGAAAAAAAAAACTAATTCGAGTAAAATTATTTAAATTCGGTATAACGTTAAAAATTATACGTTTCAAATGTATTCGAATAAAACTCATTTGATTAAAATTACTATTATATTATTATTCGTATATGGCTAAAAATTATTCGTTTCAAATGCATTCGAATAAATTTTTAACTGCTTAAATGTATTCGAATAAAACTCGTTCAATTAAAATTATTTAATTTCGTTTCCTGATAAAAGTTATTTGCTCCAAATGTATTCGAATAAACTTTTATCGATTTAAATATATGCATTCGAATAAAACTCATTCGATTAAAATTATTTCATTTCGCATTCTTTAAAGTAATGTGTTTTCAATGAATTTGAATACATTTTTTTCGATTAAAATGTATTTGAATTAATTTATTATTATTCGAAATAAAATTTTTTATTCGAAATTTTTTTTTAAATATATTTTAATTGACAAAAATTTATTCGAATAAAATTTACTCGCATAAAAATTGTTCGAGTCAACTTATTTCCCTTTCTTAAGAACATTATTAGAATTATTATTATATGTGACCTGCTCCATGAAAAGGGACCTCTGCGTCGAAAAGAAGTTATTGAGAAAAACGCGTTTAAAAAAAGCGGTTCGTTTTTCCGTGTTTTAAGCATGGTTATGCAACTCTTCCTTCAACCTGATCATTTGGCGATGTATTTCGACTCTCTGGTACTTTGTACGATGTTCACTATGCAGTGTTGCCTCTATGAAAATTATTTCTAACAGTTAAAAACCTGTTTTGCTAATTTTGTTTTCAAAATAACTAGAGCTGTTTTATTCCTTATCAAATTATCAATGATTTGGATTTAAGCCGATAGAATTTAATCTATTATTTATTATTATTTAATTTATCTTGCGGTTTGTGGCATTTGAAAGAGCGTTTTTTTTCCTATAACAAACACTCAAAAAGTAAAAAAAAAAATTTCGGCGCCGAGGTCCCTTTTCGTGGAGCAGGTCACATATTATAATTATGAATCATCACAATTTTCGAATAATCATACATATTTAAATAATCTACTTATAAGTATTCGAATATATTTTTTTAATCATTAAAACAAAATTTATTTAAAATCAATTTATTCAAAAAATTTTTTTGTTGAAGTAGGGTACATGTCTATACATAAATATCTAAAAGACATTTGCCAAACACACTTTTCTTATAGAAAATTTTGCTGTATCACAGCACACTTTTCTTTCACAAAATTTTGCAGTGTCACATCATACTTTTCTTGTAGAAAATTTTGCTGTATCACAGCACACTTTTCTTATAGAAAATGTTGCAGTGTCACAGCACACTTTTCTTATAGAAAATGTTGCAGTGTCACAGCACACTTTTCTTATAGAAAATTTTGCAGTGTCACAGCACACTTTTCTTATAGAAAATTTGCCTGTGTCACAGCACACTTTTATTATAGAAAATTTGGCTGTGTCACAGCACACCTTTCTTATAGAAAATTTGGCTGTATCACAGCACACTTTTCTTATAGAAAATTTGGCTGTGTCACAGCACACTTTTCTTATAGAAAATTTGGCTGTGTCACAGCACACTGTTCTTATAGAAAATTTGGCTGTGTCACAGCACACTTTTCTTATCGAAAATTTGGCTGTGTCACAGCACAATTTTCTTATCGAAAATTTGGCTGTGTCACAGCACAATTTTCTTATCGAAAATTTGGCTGTGTCACAGCACAATTTTCTTATCGAAAATTTGGCTGTGTCACAGCACAATTTTCTTATCGAAAATTTGGCTGTGTCACAGCACAATTTTCTTATCGAAAATTTGGCTGTGTCACAGCACAATTTTCTTATCGAAAATTTGGCTGTGTCACAGCACAATTTTCTTATCGAAAATTTGGCTGTGTCACAGCACAATTTTCTTATCGAAAATTTGGCTGTGTCACAGCACAATTTTCTTATCGAAAATTTGGCTGTGTCACAGCACACTTTTCTTATAGAAAATTTTGCAGTGTCACAGTTCACTTTTGTTATAGAAATTTTTTAGTGTCACAGTACACTTTTCTTATAAAAAAAGTTGACTGTGTCACAGCACACTTTTCTTATATAAAAAGTTGACTGTGTCACAGCACACTTCTCTTATATAAAAAGTTGACTGTGTCACAGCACACTTTTCTTATATAAAAAGTTGACTGTGTCACAGCACACTTTTCTTATATAAAAAGTTGACTGTGTCACAGCACACTTTTCTTATATAAAAAGTTGACTGTGTCACAGCACACTTTTCTTATATAAAAAGTTGACTGTGTCACAGCACACTTTTCTTATATAAAAAGTTGACTGTGTCACAGCACACTTTTCTTATATAAAAAGTTGACTGTGTCACAGCACACTTTTCTTATATAAAAAGTTGACTGTGTCACAGCACACTTTTCTTATATAAAAAGTTGACTGTGTCACAGCACACTTTTCTTATATAAAAAGTTGACTGTGTCACAGCACACTTTTCTAACACTACTGTGTTACAACACAAGTACAATTTCTTTCAGAGCAGATTGCAAATGCCAACACAATTGACTTGAGATTATGAAAATTATTTTCATATTTGAGCAACATATTTTTTTTCAAAGTCTTTTATCTTTTTACTTGTGTCCTCTGTATCATAGTTTTTGGCTAACAACATTAATATCTAGTCTAACTTTTTTTAATGTTTCAAATTTCATATATGTATGTATGTAAGTAGCTGGAAAGTTATGTACTCATATTTATTATTACATATTAATTATACAATCGGCCCCACTGTTCCACGGCCTGCTATGAATACTTAACCATAAGGAGGTACATCATAACAATTATTTAGACACTGCATAGTTTTAACCTGTCTTCACTCTCTTTCAAATTGTTGTCTGTGCCAAAGTGTGTTACGTTTGTTCTTACATTTCTATCCAAGCCACAAAAATGTTTATAAGCCACGCATTTTGATCAACTTTTAACGGTAAAAACAAATAAAGAAAGTTGTACGAAAGAAAGAAAGAATTATGTATAGGCCAAATTCTTTCAAGAAGATAATGACAATAAACGCAACAACAACAACGAGCAAACGAATGAATCCAAGAAATCCAAAACACACTGTTTTGACTTTGAAAGATTAAAGTGGGTTAAGTGCAGACATACACAAAAACAACTTTGGCAATATACATACATACATATTTACAAGCTAACGAATACAAATGCACATATACCTGTTTTCATATACGAGTACATACATTCTTGTTCGCTTACTGCATACACTCACGAAAAAAATATGCGGCTTGTGTTGGTAAACTGAACAGTTAAATAGAACAGAACTTAAGAGAAGAAGCATGCCAAGGCATTCATTTAAACGTCCAAGTTTAAACTGAACTACAAACAAAACTTACAATACAACAAAAACAAACAAAAAAAATTACTTGACGCTGCCAATTTGAAAAGCTTAAGTTGGCAAAAGTAGCATACAGGCTGGCTCAGTTGCAGAAGAAGACGGACCTGTTTAGTTTTTTTTATTTTTATTTTTTGCAAAACTTGTAACACCTGCTTTCTTTCCATGCGTAGGCATGTGTGTGTGTGTGTATGTAGAATGTGGATAAAGCGGCATATAAATACAGAAATTTCTTCTTAAATGAAACTTTTGACACCTAAAGTTGTTTTAAGTGGAATACATATTGTATATCACTGCTATATATAATATTGGTAAGGGGAAAAAGTAATTTTCGGAATATGTGCATCAGCGAAAGACAATGAATAAAAAAAGTTGGATACTCTTCAACTTGTACAAACCCATTCCCATTTATTCTCATACTTGCTTATAACCCTGTGCATTTTATTTCATACCTGTTTGTATTGGTACTAACGGCCTCTCTCACGATGTCGACGACATTCGATTTGTCGCATACTTACATTTGAAACAAAAACTAAATTTTAAAGATAAAAAAATGTATCTAGAATTTTTAAACTTTTTTTCAAATTCAGTGGTCAGTAGGCCATCAATTAATTTTGTCCAGCTATATTTGTGATTCGTCCCACTGTGCGCAGGAATGCTAAGGTTTAAACAGGAAATTTTAAAATCTTGTTTTTGTTTTAAAGGTAAATGCGGGATAAGTCGAACGTTGCCGCCTCCGTAGGACAGGCCCCCATTCTTCTTTATACCTTTGCAAAGCTAAGCACAGTGGGACACATCCCAAATATAGCTGTACAAAATTGTTTTATGGCTGCTGAATTTGAAAAAAATATATAAAAAATTCTAGATACATTTTTTAAGGAAACATGTTAAAGTTTCGCTATTGCGAACTTCAGTGGCATTAATTTTGTATATAATATTAACAAATTTGCATTAGATTTTAATGTGTTAGTGATTTTTGAATTCAGAAAATTATTTGAAAATTTCCATATCATTTAAAAAACAGTGAAGTTTAGGTATTGCGAACTTTATATTCAAGATTTTTTTTTTGTAAATAAGTAATCAATTAAACTTTTTTTTCATTGTTGTTTTAAAAAATTTAAATATTTTTAATTATTCTTACGTCCCTTTTCACAATGTATGGTTAAGAGTTAACGAGAACTGACAGTTCTTCATACAAAACTTGCAGTGAAAGTCTCTGTTATCTTTTAACCATATATTGTGAAAAGGTACGTTAATGTTTATGATTTACAGGACAGTTAAGTTTTTACGAATAGAGATTTAAAAAAATTAACTTGTATGAAATAACTTGACACATAATTTTATTAAAATAAAATAATAATTCATTAACACCCGACCAAAAAAGGGATGTTATAAGTTTGTAGTGTGTGGCTGTGTATATGTGTATCTGTGTGTCTGTCCGTGTTCACGTGCAAACCAAACGGCTGGACCGAATTGTAATTAGTTTTTTCTGTTTGAAAGGTAACTTAATCGAGAGGGTTTTTTAGTTTGAAGGAAATTGGTCAAGCCGTTTGGAAGATATCACATATTTTCTAGATATATCGAGGGTTTTTTAAATTTTTAATTTATGTTATTTTATAAATAATTTAAAAAAGTAATACATATTATAATTATAGGCAGGGGGTGACTTTTTGAAGAAACACTGGTTTTTATATAAAAAGTTATTTTATTTTTCAACATACAGCGGGGTGTTCTGTAACCCGCACGTTTTCAAATCGTGCGATTTTCAAAATCGAAATTATTACTCTGCTAACCGGATGATTTAGTATATTTAAAGTTAAGTTCGTATAAAATATCTTAAGCATCTACAACATCAAAACCAATTAAAAAGTTGCAATATATCACCTTTTTAATTGAGCTTTTTCCTGAAAATTAGGCGACTTCAAAATGCGTGCTTTACAGAACGATCAAGAGCGTTCTATAAAATGCGTGTTTTGAGCTCTATATACTTGGAACAAAGTTTCCCCAATTTTTTTTATTCCTTATGAAAAATATGATTTGACGAGGCATAATAGACATTTGTTTTTGAGATCAATCGTTGTTGGAGTCAATTCTATCCGCTGAGACATTCTTTCAAAATTGGTAATATCAAATAGTCACTCGGGGCTAAATCTGGAGAATAGGGCAGATGAGAAAGCAATTCGTAGGCCAATTAATGGATTTTTGTTATGGAAACTGCACATGCGTTTGTGGTCGATTGTGGGCAAAGGCGGCACTCATCTTGCTGAAAGCTTTCTTATACACAAGTGATCGTCCAAAATTTAAACCACTGACCCATATGAGATGCGTATGGATTCCAAAATCTCTCTCACTAAATCCATGCCGTGAATTTTTTTAATTGTTTCGGAGGTAGAGGCCTTAATGTTCCAAGTTGCTGAAAGCTTTTTTCCAATACGATGAATCAAAAAAATTCACATATTCCATTTGCCCTGAAAAGCTTATTATATAAAACTGAAATTTGCATCAACTGACACCACACACAGTGGAGCAAAACACAAAGAACGCTGATGATAAAGGTGCAGCGACCTTCGAAAACAGCTAGTTGTTCCGTTCTGCCAGTGTTTGTCAGACTATTTACATTTAACTTTGGTGTTATTTGTTCATTAATAATTATCACATGTAATTTGGCTTACAGAGCGATTAGCCTAATCAAATCATAAATATAAAAGAATCTTGATTTTACTTTTGCCCCTGCCTAATATAAATATTTCACAAAACTAAATATATGTAAATATGTACATATGCATGCATATATTTATTTGATAGAACCACAATTAATAATAGATACTTGTTCTCTTATCTTTAACCAACTGTAAATGAAAACTAACGAAACAGCATTAAAACAAGCCTTGACATTATGATCAAAACCAGAGACTGGCTGATAAATTGTAATACGAGTATGTAAAGAAAAATGTTTGCCGAAACCCATAAGAAAATTCCTAACGTTATGTGGTCATTTAATGTGGGTCAAAACGTCAATTAGTTGGTGTTTGAAACTTGTGTAAAATTTTACAGGTGGTTTTGACTCCACAATAAATATAATTTTGATATCATCTTCTTTGTGTGAAAGAATTTTTGATGTTTAAGAGATTAAAAGATAAAGTCACTCGTATTAGGCTGCAGTTGTTTTCTTTTTTTGTTTGTCGGACTGGAAAAAGGTCTCAGAAGCTTAAATGTTTCGTGTTGCGGTTGAATACTAAAAATTCAGCAGCTGTTTATGAAGATTGAAGAAGGTTTATTTATGAATATAATAATTGTTATTGTGCTTTTAATTATGAAATTCAAGCAGCCCACCCGTTAGCTTTTTACTGCATTGATTTATGAAATGACTACACAAGTTTAGTCATAACCTAAACTTTACTTTCCTTTGCACTTAAATATTTTAGAAAAGAAAAGAAGAGAACGTATTTTAAAGAACATAAAAATAAACATGCATTTTTAATATTTAAAAATTTGGTTTAAAATTTCATCTGCAAGAAAATGCATCTGATTTAAATTAAGCTCGATCTAATTAAAATCCAAAAGCAACTTCAGCTCAAACTGTTTTAACGGTTTTTGTGAAAGAATTTTTAAATAAAATTTTTTTTTACTGTTAGTGAAAGTGCTAATGTGCCGTTGTAATCAATTTAGGAAATGTGTTTTATAAAAAGAGAACGGTAGAATTATTGACAATCTTAGTCCAGGTTTACATCTGTGTGCCATGTGTCCATGTGCCATGAAAAACTGTTTGATTCAGATATGTATTTATTGATTTAAACAGTTTTCAATCATGTTGGCTTCTATAAAATTGTCTATTAGCTATGCATGAAACTCCCCGCCCCACCGAAAAGAAGCAGAGCTGAATGATACCGGGCGCGTCCACAGGTTGCGGATAGTGGAAAGCTCCGTAGATATGCGGAGTAGATGCTAAAGCAGTCGCGGACATTCAGCGCTTCCGAGTGGAGAGTATTAGAGAGTTTCCGGGTGGCAGTGGACTCCTCACAAATTCTGAGTGCTTACAATACTTGGAACGCCAAGGCGAGTAATTGGCGCCTTCAAATAACCAAAAGCCACCTATTGCCAGCGACTGTTCCTCATGCTAGAGGCGGCTGAAATGGGCGTCAAATTTCGTAACAAGCGGCTCGCTATATAAACGTGATATAAGGCTTCTAAGCCAGCCCGCCATGCTGGCAGCCCCAGTTCCAGAATCGGATGCGGTAGCCCAATCAGCTGCTCATCTTAAACCATCTGATTACCGAAACCTCAGTGGCCCTATGCTCCTTATAGGAACTAAAGGATCTTATATATATATATATATGTATATATATATATATATATATATATATAAATATACATATGTGACGCGCAAAATAGAAAGGGACCTAAGGTTAAAAACCGGTTTTGTTCAGGAGAGCCATTTTTAAGATTTAAATACGTGTATCTTTGGTGTACCATCACTGAGCGTGTTGGTATTAGTCTCATTTGAAAGCGACACATCTCATGACGTCAGGAACGTGTTGGTCAACTTTGAAAACGCGCGTAGGTCGTTCCTACCTCTTGTTTTGTGTAGTTGGTTTTTACTGTTTTCTACCTAGCGAGCTGTATCCATGAGTTTGTTATCAATTTTGCTCGCGTTTTTTTGAATCCAGGTTTATTTTCTGAAATTATTAATTGTGAATTATAATAAATACTCTTTTAAATCGTGAATATCACTCTGTTAGTACGAAATTTTTTTCACATAACCTTAGAATCGTCGACTTCAATTTCATAAAACGCGCATATCTCTGGGAGGGAACACTTTTAGGGCATGGGATCGGTCTCATTCGATCAGATGTTGTCCACATAAAAAAAAAAAAGTGAAAATTGATTTTTTTTACCCTTAGGTCCCTTTCTCTATGCGCTGTCACATATATATATACATATATCTATATATCTGTATGAAACTGTTTAACTTTATAAATACGTGTCTGAATCGAAACAGTTTTTCATTAGTAATCAGTGGTTACGCTTTTTTGGGCACATGGCACACAGATGTAAATTCGGCCTAACATACATATTTTACAGGTCAATCCAGTAGCATTCCCAAATAAGGCAAAGCCCAGGAGAATGGATTACAATAATATGCAGTAAGTGAATTAAAATTTTGTAGAGAAATTATATAGAACTCCAAAAAAAAAAGATGCTTTTAAAATTTAAAGAATATTTATGTGGTAAAATGTGAAACTTATTACACTTTACAACAAAACCAAAAATTTTTTAACATCAAACTGTTGTGAGTGAGTGATTCTAGTAACGTAAAAAAATTCGTGTTTATTATGCATGTTAAACTAGGTCAAAATTCTCCCCCTCCCCTCCATCCGCAAAATCAACGTTTTCATCGACTTTGTAATACCTTTTTCGAAAGCGACATTTACACAGTTCAAATCCTTTCGGAATCGGAATTCCATTCACCTCTAATGTGTCAAGCCTTAGCCGCAGAATATCCTAGCATACCAGTCAGTGCCCCCAACAGTCTAGACACATCTGGCAAAAACATATTCATACGGAGTAAAGGTAGAGGTATAAAATAAAATACCAATCTAAAATCAGCGGGCAAAAATTTTGATTGGAAATCATATTAAATTTATAAGAAATAATTGCTAGCGAATACTTCCTGTTACTGACTAGTAGGCTGTGTATTAGTCTTATAGTCAAAGGGTCACAGGTTTGAATCCTGCAGATAAACCAAAGTTGTTTCGCAGCTCGTGCTGAGAATTCAAATAAATCTTATGTCAAACAAGCAATTAAATCATATTGAATTAAATTTTAACTCATGATGGTATTTATTAAGTATATGTAAAGGGTGTTTTTTATTGAGGTATAGAACTTTAAGTTGGCATCACTTTTTTAACTGGCGGCCATTTTGTCAGCTGTCAAGTGATTAATATTTAGTTTGGTTTGCCATTTCATCATGAACAGGTTGACAAAAGAACAACGCTTGCAAATCGTGCAAATTTATTTCGAAAATAATGGTTCAGTTCGCGAAGTTTACCGCAAGCTCCGTCCATTTTATGGTCGACATAATCGTCCATCAGAGCAATTAATTCGGTTAACCATGGATCGTTTTCGCACTACGTTTACTCTATGTGATAATACGCATCCGCAGAGACGTCGAACAGTGCGCACCGAAGAAACAATTGCCGCTGTAGAGCAAAGTGTTGAAGAGGACCCGAATGAATCGATTCGCCACCGTGCACAGCAATTGGAGCTTTGTCCATCAACTTTATGGAAGATTTTGAAGATTTGGAATGTGGATGAGTTGTGGTTCCAACAAGACGGTGCTACATGCCACACAGCGCACGTCACAATCGATTTATTGAAGGAAACATTCGATGAGCGCATAATTTCGCGGAATGGACCTGTCAATTGGCCACCAAGATCGTGTGATTTGACACCATTGGATTATTTTCTTTGGGGATATGTGAAGTCGCTCGTCTACGCCAACAAACCAGAAACGTTAGGGGACTTGGAAGCCAACATTCGTGGCGTTATTGCCAACATACGGCCCCATATGCTCGAAAAAGTGGTTGAAAATTGGACCTGTAGAATTGGCTTTATTCGAGCCAGCCGCGGCGGCCACATGCCCGAAATCATATTTAAACATTAATGGCATAAAATTATCCTTCCAATAAAGCCAAATTGATGGACATTAAAACGATTTTCTTGTGTTTTATTTCAATTCGAAGTTCTATACCTCTAAAAAAACACCCTTTATATCTGTAAAATATTTAAGGTTGTTGTGGCTGCAGCGGTAAGCACATTGACTACCAAATCAAATCTTGCCAATAAACACAATCACGTAAGTTAAGCACTTGATAAAATAAAATGACTACATTAAATGAAATTCATGTTGTTTCGACTTAAAATAACTTTGATTCAGCATGGTTCTTCGTTAGTTATATTTCAGTAGAATCAAACTCACTTTGTCTCAACTTGAAATAATTTTGATTCAAGATGATTCTTCATTTTAACAGTACTGGAGTACTAGAGTGTTAAATCAGCATCAGATAAAGTTATTTCAAAAGCATAAATTTTCTCTGAAGATTACTGGAAATCCTGTTAAATTCATTGGGAACACATATAAAGCAAAATCATTGCCAAAAAATTTCAAATTAATATTGATTTCTTAGATTTTAAGTGAAATGTTTCAGTGTGTAACATGATTTTACATAAAACTCTCAAACTTAAACGGCCCGTTTACATTAGATTCAGATCAAAACTTTTAAAACATCGAGGCATATTTTTTTAATGCAATCCGCCAGCACGTAGAACCTTGTTGCACAGTGTAGTTAAATGCCATGGCTGTCAGTTGGATTAAACATTTACAAATTACGGAAGTATTTGCTAAATATTTCAATCTTAACCAATTGTAAATTGCAATAAGCGTGACCTGTATAAATAAAAAAGCTCCAGGAAAAAATAGAAAAATATATATATTTATATTTAATCGCAAAATATATGATAAATGCCCTCCCCAAAACATTGTCCTGTTACATACATATATCAAGTTTCCCTGGCTTAGATTTTTCCACACTTCAAGTTTCAAAGCTAATGCCATGCAGTTTCTGTTTAATATTTTCTTTATTTTTCGTTCCTACACACGTACACTCTTGAATAGTTACGTCTGTATACATTAAAAACAAAATGTTATCTAACCTCCTTGCAACTTCCTGTAGCAACCTTGTATTACAAAATACCATCAACACGCCACATTTCCTGGAAGTCCAAAAAAAAAATAAAAAATTAGCATAAAAAAATTAAACCCAGAACTACTAACTACGCAATTTTGATTTTGCGTGAAAACAGCAGCACGACAGAGAGGTAGAGGGGTGCCCTCAATTTTCATTTTCTCTAAATTTATTTACTCTGCAAAGTAATTCTTTAGCATAATTTTAATGTCTTACTCTTTGAAACCTCTGCAATGAACGTTCTCACAACAAAGTAACAAAAAAGGGAATGTGATGTATGGAAGTAAGTTGGCGACGACGGCCACAGTGATGATGATGATGATGATGTTGATGATGATGTTGATGATGAAGTGGAAAGTCTAGAAAAATTCTTGCAATTAAATGCATACAAACGATAATACAACGTGGTCTTTATATTTTTGTAAAATTTACTAAAAAATTCAACTAGATTATATACAATCTTAAGGCAACAAACAATATAAATAAGCAGCAACTACTCCGGTTGCAAATGAAAACGGAGAGGAACTAAAGCAGCTAAAAGACCATTAAGGAGAGATCATAATGCGTGTTTAACACGCAATTGACCAAACAGCCAACAGCAGTGTTAAGATGGTAAAGATGAACGAAAATTAAATAAAATTAACCCTAAACAGGAATATTAGCAAGAGGAAAACAGTAGAACCATTATTTCTTCTTACATAATGTTAAATGATGTGAAAGAGAATAACATATTCTTCATTTCTATTAACACAAATTGTACACTTCTGAGTCAAGGATAATCTTCTGTGTTATAGCTGAGGCGTTTAAGGATAACCTTGGCATAAAATGCAACCTTGGTGCAAAAATAGTTACCCGATGTTCTTTGAAAAACAATATGCGTCATTGCTCCATCCTGTTAGAACCACATGTTCTCCAGTCCCAATTCCTCCAGTTGAGGAAGAAGAAAGTCGTTGAGCATGGCTCTGTAGCGCTCGACGTTCAGAGTAGAGGGTTGGCCCGAGGCGTTTTCGAAAAAATAATGCCAACCACACTTTGAGTGTTAAACGCGGATTTTCTGCTCGTTCACATATCCACAGAGATAAAAATTCGGCTCGCCGCTCATAATAATTGTCGATGAAAAGTGGTCGGAAAAAAATTTAAAAAACTATTTCGTGTTCTTGAGGAGTAAAACAATTCATGTCTCATTGACGTATATTTCGTGTTCGCTTACTCTCCAAAATATCTAAGCGGAACTGACATTTACCTCGGATTGCAAAAATTAAAGCATCTTCCGATAGCAGTAAGAAAGACAGAAATGCTTAGGACTGTCTGAGACTAAAACAATTTCTTCTACTGGTCTTAGTAATAATTATATAAAAATTCTGTCATAAAAAGTCTTCCAATGAGAGGTGTCATTTTGATATGAAAATGACCCAACAAACAAGTTCGAACTAGTTTCAAAGGTTTACCACTTTCATTTAATACCAATTAGTGCAGGTACTGAATTTATATCAGAACTTGTTTTAGACCACCTTTTTGCCCCCACCATTAAGTAATTTGGATCACTTCCGTCCTATGACAACCATGTGTTAATTTCATTAATGTTTCACCAGAAAGAGATCTATTTGGAACTGAGTTCATCAATGCTGTAACTAATGATTTGTATGTTATTTTTTTTTTGCTGGGGCTAGTATTACAAAACGAAATCATTGGATGTTAAAATAGTTAGAAAACGAAAGACATTCCATTAATAATGGAAAACAATATCAGTCAAAATGGCCAAGACCGTATTCTGAAATGTTCCATCACCAATTCGCACACTTACGGTGGTATGTCCTCGATGACGTCACAAAACACCCCTGTGAGGTCTGGATTCTCATGTGGGCCCTTGGTTTATACCTTATCTGTCACGTAGTACCGAAAAAAGTCTTCGGTGTAAAGTCACAATATCTTCTTTGAGAAATCACATGGTCAGGAAACTTTTCAGGTAAGAGAGCGCTGTTATATTTACTTGTGTAGCACGTAGCGCCGTTTTGTTGCATATAAGCACATCAATATATTTCAATTTCGGCCATAGAAAATCATTAATCAACGTTCGATAGCGCAATCAATTCACCGACAGCTCAGAAAGTTAGGTTCATTGACCCTGCAAGAACAAAAAACGCGCCAAACAGTCACACGTTGAGGATGGAGGGGTTTTAAAAAATAATTCTTTGGTTTTAAGATCCTCTAATGCGCTAGATAGTTGTTGATGGTGGATTCCTGTGTTATTGAACTTTAAAACTTGAGACTTAAGGCTTTATGTAAATTACGTTGGCATGTGAGTTATGGAATGTCCTGGGTTTTTCTGAGCACCAATTTGTTTGTATTGTGTTAAAGTGACGTCGATATCGACAACTGGAATAAGGCTGAATAATTTAAATGTGTTGCAGCAGCGTATCTATACATAGGTTACTTTAGGTTAAGAAGGATGGTGCTACAACACGCCTCCACTCGGAGACCCAGTTGTTGTGTCCATTGTGATTCCCTTATATTGATACCCGTTCATAATAATTTTAACTCACATTTGTATCCAGAAGATCTTCAATTATCTGTCATTAAGCCTCGTGAATTGCCATGATGAAGCCGCTGATATCCTCCAGTTTACACTTACCGATATCACTGATATTTTCATAAAAACGTGTGCTCAGCCATCTAAGCCTATGGCGTTGCAGCTTCGGGCAATGTTCAGTGGTTTCTGGTAGCTCTTCATCCCCGCGCATCCTACAAAAATCTGGGGTGCAAGTTTTCCAAATGCTGGTTCTTGCTCTGACCAAGCGGTGACCAACGCGCCTATCACGACTCCCATCGCCATTCCAGTAGCAGTTTGCATCTTCCTTAGTAAAGTTTTGGCCACATAGCCCTCGAGACTCTACAATCCTCCCTACTTCACCATGAACTATTAGTCGTGCTCTCTAGCCAATTACTGAGTTTCCTGTAGTAATGACTCATCGGTAATTTCACCGATATGTCACACATTCCCCCATCTAACGCCCACCCTATTCTTGCCAGCTCAACGCGAATTTCATTTCCCTTAACAATGCTGTGGCCAGGAACCCAACATAGTCTGATACTATATTTGTGCCTAAGAAAGTCGAGGCATCTCCTACAGTCACTAACAAGTTTCGATTTGACATTGTGTTCCTTCAAAGCTTTCAGCATTGATTGGCTGTCGACGTAGAAGTTTACCTTCTCGCCTTCAGCCACATTTCTCACCGCTAGGTCCATGGCTCTGAGAATCGCGAAGATCTCAGCTTGAAAAACACTACATTCATTCGGCAGTCTGAAGGAACTACGAATGTTGGTTCCCAAGATATGGCAACAGCCCCTGTGCCTTCCAGCGTATCTATATGGTTCCATATTTATTAATGGCATAAGTTATACTTGTTATCTGCCAAGTAGTTACAAGTTGAGTCATGACAAGTGTAAAAATTTTGAGGATTTCAAAATGGAGCATCTTATTGGAACACCTCTATTATTTCTGATTCGTTAATACATTCCCTAACACAATACTCAACTTCTATAAAAGCAAAAAGACATCGAAATGGAAAATACAACTCATCATAAGTAGAAATCTGAAAATAAATTCACTCATCACAAGTAACCTTAAGATTATCGAAACAGCACCTCTAATTATGGGCCATACTGTTCCTGCCACCATAATACTCATAACAGAAGATTAAAATTGAATCTTAGACAAATGAGAAGAATGCAAATAGCAAAGAATAACAAAAAAAATGTTTGTATGTAAAATAAATTAAATATTGCACTTACCTAAATTGGCATAAACATTGTCGGACTTGCTTTTAATCGAACCGCTTTGTTCTCCAATAATGCGGATGTTATTAGCTGGCGTAGGTTTGGGTGAGGAAGTCAGCATTTTAAAGTTGTTGTTTGTAGCTGCTGAAACATTATGGCTGTTGCTACCATAACCCGTGGCGTTGGCCATCATAGTTAAAGAGTTGCTGCTGTTGTTGTTGTTGTTATTTGTATTTGCTGAAAGCAAAGATATTTGTTGCTTCCTTCGAAGCTCAGCACTTTTTGGTGGTGGTGGTCTAGCTGGTTTGTTAACCTCATGACTACGTTGACTGTCCAGTGAACGTAATGGAGGAGCGGGTGGCTTGGCAGTGACAACAGCCACCGTTTGGGCAGTAACTGATTCATTGGTTTTCGTTATATCCTTGACCACCTCGACGGCAGTGGTGTTGATGTCTATGGGATGTATAATGACTAAGCGTGGCTTACCGACTATGCCGCTTTCATCGCCAGTGCAAATTTCCGAATAAATACTCTCCTTTTGCTTGGTTAGATTTTCAGTGGTTTTTGTGGTGCCCATGCGCAGGAATTTCTTTATAGAAAATTTAGTTTTTGTTTTGCTATTGCTCCCGGATTTCTTGTCATGCTGAGAGGCAGCATTTATGTTGGTGATAGACATAGAAGTGGTTACTGATTTGCTGCTGGTAACTTCTGTTAAATTCTCCTCTGACAAGGAGAGATTTTTGGGATTTCTGGGTATGGGTTCGGGTGTCATGGACTGTTTGAGATTTAGGGGTGGCAGAGCGTTTTGTAGTTGCAAATTTTTGATGGCGTTGCTGCGTTGAGTGACAAAAGTGTTAAGACTGCGAAATTTGGGATTAATGGTGGCTCTCTCCCTTTTGTCTTTCTCCTTAATAATGGCTGCAGCTGAATTCTTGCCCACGGTTCCACTGTTGGACACAATTTTTCTGGTGTATATGGTAGATGATGAAGACGAGGATGAGCTTGAGTTGTTTGAGGAGCTGGTTTCTGTAGAACCAAACGGTGCTGAAGATGATGATGCTGCTGCTGCTGCTGCTGCTGATGTCGTTTTAAGCGTTTGTGTTTTGCTTTTAATATCTTCTTCATTTTTGGCTACAGTAATTGTAGCTTGTGTTTCAGCTGGTTTTGTTTGCAGTTGCATTTGTATTTCGGTCTGTGTGTCTCTCTTGTCTTGTTCAGTGAACTCATCGCTGATATTGTAATCTGTTTCGGGCGTAGGAGGTGCGCTGGTTTTCATATCCATGGGCGGATTTGGTGCTTTTCCCTTCTTAAGTTTGGCGTCATCTTTCAATGAGTCATTGTCTAAACACTCTGAAGATTTCGTCGACATTACCATTTGTAGCTGAGAGATGACTTGCTGTTGTTGCTGCTGCTGCTGCTGTTCAACAGTAGCAGCAACAGTAGTAGTTGATCTTTTGCTTATAAATGTTTTCATGGGAGTTTGTAGTGGTGATACTAAGGGCTTGGCGGGTAAATCGGGTTTCTTTAATAAAACGGGAGGATGTTGTTTCTGCAGGCCGTGCAGAAAAGAGGGTCTAGCATCGATAACCTTGGAAGAGGGCGGAGGAGATTTGGGTAGCTCTGGCAATTGTTGGCAATCTTGTTGAGCTTCTAAACTACCATCGGGATCCGCACTACCGTCCGGTTCGCCATGCAGTTCTCGAGATTTTTCCATGCTAAAGCTGGACTTGTCGCTAACCAAACTCTTTGTATCTTTGAGTGGCAGCATGGGTTTTTGATCGCTTATTTGTATATCCTCATAATCCGAATTGTTCGTACTGGCACTAAGTTTTTTCTCAATTCTAAGTCTGTCTCTTTCCTTCTCCGTTAAGTTTATATTTTTGTAATCGTGGCCTATGCTAATGCCAATGCCCGAATCCGATTCGCTGCGAATCATATTGTAGGACGTTTCCTCATCACTGCTGCCATCAAAACTACTGGCTGTAGAGTCTAGGGCATCGTCAGAGCTGCACTTGGTGACAATCAAACCATCTGAAGTTATTTTACTGGTCATAAAGTTGCCCTCGTGTAAATTATAAGAAGCAGCTCGCGTTTTAGAGGACAACAGCATGTCGGTAATGTATTGGGAACTAGAAAATATGTTCGATTGCGTTTCTTGCGAATCGCTCTCATTTATTTGTTTGTGGCTTTCCTTGACCTCGTATTTACCGTCGGGCAAATTTTCATATGTCTGCGAAGTTTCCACCACATCATAATAGGCTGAAATGCCATTTTCATTGTCCGAGCAATTGCTGTCACTGTCGGCGTACTTATGAAACACATTTACTTTGGGTTTGACCTGGTCTTTGGTAATGGGTACATGGCGAACGATCGGTTTCTTAAGGTCGAGAAATGGCTTGTTATCCAGCGACTCCGTTAAAGTGCCAATTTCAAATTTTATTTTAGAATTGGTGGCGATTGTGGAGGACGCTGCTGCTGATGCAATTACTTTTGACTCTGAAGCTAATTTTTCGTTTTGATTCTTTTCCAAGGTCTCAGATATTTCATCTAGCAAGGACTTCTCCATGGCTCTTTCTATGGGTGGACTATTTTTGCCATCACTGTCAAGCGAGGGCAAAGGCTCGGCAGCAGCTTTCAAGCAGGACGAACTACTAGCTGATATGGAGGAGGAAGATGATGTTGTAGTTTTCTTGATTGCACCTGTTACAACGGACTTTTCAGTTTTCACTTCCGTCGTTTTAGTTTCAAATTTAGCTTTCACCGTAGACGTTGAGCTGGACAATTGAGTTGTGGCCAAGGGAGACTTGGTTATTTCCCTCATTTCGCCCGAGCAGCCAAACGGTATAACATTTATTTGCAGTGTCTGTTTCTTACCCTCCTTATCCACTTGAGGTGCACCCAGCTTTAAAGCGGCAAATGATTTCTTTATGTTCTCCTGGGAATTTCCCAATAAATTATCATTGTTCATATTGAAATCAGTATTTGCCCTAGTTATGCGTTTCAGTTCCAATGATTCCTCATCATCGGTACCCAAGGCCTTGTCATCATCTCTGTCATTGGCTAGATTCATGAAATCATGATCATCATCCGAATCATCTGACCACTCACCACCATAACCAATAACTTCCGATAAATTTTTGGGAAAACTAACTTTAGTTTTATGTTTCGATTTGCTGGTTAGACTTGCGGTACTCTGGCTTGATTTTTTTATTATGCTCCTGATTGGTCTCTTGTGTTTACTCGGATAATCAGTCTTTATATGGCTGTCATGGCTGCCAGCTTTCGTACTTAAAGTAGTCGTGGTCGATGTTACTGATGCCGCCAAGGATGTGGAGAATGATTTGTATTTGGAGGAGGTTGCCATTGCAGCAGCTTGTTTGTGTTCATCTTTCGATTTAAAGCAATTGGAGCAGAGATCTTTCTTCCACGCATTTTGCGAAAAATGTGTACAAATGGACGAGGACATTGTGATGGGATGGAGTTGTTTTTTTTTTGTTTTATTTGGGTGCAGTGAGCACTATAAGTCCATAATCTGGAAAGGAAATAAAGTTATATATAAATTAGATTATATGCAAACAGAAAAAAATAACAATGTAAAATCAACATGCAAAAAATTTTGATTGGAATTCATATTAGATTTATTTAGAAATGTGGGTTATGAAGGCTTTTCAGGAACCTTAGGTCTTCGTATTGGAAAGAGACTTCCGGATCACCGCAGTGTTTTCCAGGCTCCTTGCTATAAAAAAAAGTTGCGGATTGGTTGAAAGTGAATGTCACTTCAACGACTTTATTTAACACATACACCGATACTCGAGCAGCTATTATGGCTATTATACAGCCCTCAACTGGCGATACTCTATACACGAGGTGGCAGAGCAGTTTGATATTAAGATCATCTGGATCCCGGGTCATAGAGGCTTTCAGGGGAACTCCAGGACTGATGAGCTTGCTAGAACCGGGACAGCCTTATAGGTTCCACCGGAATTTAAATTTGTGGGTTTAGCCCTACTCTTTTGCAAACTCAGACTTAGGCGCAAGTCAGAAGATGAAACAAATAGAAAGTGGGTAACAATAAATGCTTGCGTTATCACCAGGTACTTATGGACTCATCTAAATAGGAAAAATATAACATCCTTGATTTTAAGAAATAGGAAACAAATATTGGTTCTAGTGTCCGTGCTAACCGGACTCATAGGTCTCATAGGTAGGCACAAAGGTTAAATGTCGAACACAATTGTTTTTGCCGCAGCTGCCAACATATCGATGAAGATGAAACTGCAGAAAATTTTCTGTCTTACTGCCCTGGACTTGCAAGAAATAGAATAGCCACAATGGTTACTCTTGAGTTCCGGGAACATTCTAACGTCGTCAGTGTTTAACTGCAACGTATTACTAGCTTTATATTTATTTATTTATTTCCATTAAACTTTAAGAATAAAATTCGTTTATAGTCCAAAAAAAAATAATATAATGCTTGGTTCAACGGTTGGGATTCTGCATAAGAAGAGTATCACAATGGACCAAAACGGTCTGACTGCCTCCCTTACCTAACCTAACCTAACCTACTTAGAAATAATATTTTGTTTAAGTGTGTTTGTGTTTATTTTCTTTGTTACATTTTCTTTGAAGCTTGCTATAAATCATGTTGAATTAACATGAAACTCATATAAAACGAAATCAGTACCGAACAAATGTTAAGTTAACATTGTTTTCTTAGATTTTCATATGAAAACTTTTTTTGTAGGTATGTCTGTATATATATTTGCTTCTTTGCTTTTTCGAGCAAATTTAAGTGTTTTGTTGAACATTTCAAGGTTTAAATTAAGTTTCAACTATTTTTTAACAAAGCGCTTAAAATTACTTAATTAAAAAATAATAATAAAGAAAAAATATTTTATTCATCTGAACAAATATCATATTGAACAGATATAATCAATTAACTTTCTCTTCCATCATTTCACCCTATGCCTCTCAAACTCTATTTATTATAATTAGCAGAAGCCATTCAGGGGAATTCAGAGCATTATAAAACTCCACTGACGTAACTTCACACTTAAATAATGAAGGTATGAATAGTAAAATTTAATTTAAAAAATACATACGCAAGTGTAAATAAATGAGTAAATGAATTTATGATACTCATTCTTTCAAAAATAAAATAAAATCAAACACGAGTTTCTTGGTGGAGTATGACTTCTTCTGCCGCATGACCAGCCTGGCTGACTCCCTAATTCATAATATGTGTATATACATATCGCTACCTTAATATAGAAAAGCCTTAACTCATTATTTTTTTTTTTTTTTTTTTTGAAATCGAGGTTTTTTGTATATTTCGATAGAAAAACATTTAATGTATCGAAAAATGCAAAAATCTCAACTTCCAAAAAATAATGAGTTTGGGCCTTTCTATATGTAAGTATATGTATATTTATATCTACTTATATGTATGTACAGCACTGCTGGTACCATGAAAAATTTTGTTTTATTTGAAACATACATTTAATTAAATTTCATTTTTGTGGTACCCTGATGTGATCGTGTTTACAGCTGTTGCGCTACAAAATAAATTAATTTACAAAAAATCTGCATGTGCATTACTGTGAGATCAAATTACTTCAGGTTTTTTTTTCATTTACTCTAAAGCAATAAAATAAAAATTCTACTTTCTATAAAAATTATAAATAGAATCTTATGCAGTGGCATGCACAATTGTTAGTCGAAAAGAATTATTAATATTCTATGTCGATGTCGACAGAAAGCGTTCGATCAACAACTTGTATTCATAACAACAATAAAATATAAGTAAGAGAAACGTTTCTGTCAAAAATCGTGGTCCTTTTAATATTTGCTCGAAAGAATAAAATTTCTAATTTTGTAATAAAAAATTATTCAAACAATTTATGCCGAATATCTGAGTATTTTTCAGAACAACTTAAAAAAAACCAATAACAACTGTTTTTCTACAGATTTACAGCCGTATTCTAAGCTCTGTGACAAAATAAAAATTATAACAAATAACAATTTTTACATCGCTCAAAATATAAAACTTGTCATTTGTTATAATTTTTTTTTTATTTGTCAATAAGTTCTTTAATGAAAGAATGAATAAAGGGTCTTTCAATAAGAGGTTTCATTTCACCGAATGTTTATTTTACTGTAGCCACCAATTCGGACATATGCGGCTGTATGTCCTCGAAAACTTCACGAATTTAGTCTTTGAGGTCTTGAATCGATTAAAGGCCATTGTCATAGACCTTTTATTTCACTTAGCTTCAAAACAAGTCTAAAGCTGTTAAATCACAATTGTGATCACCTCCTTGAGAAATCACATGAGCTGGAAACTTCTCACGCAAGAGAGCGATAGTATCGTTAATTGTGTGCAGCGTTACCATATACATTTTTTAAAAAACTTCCTAAATCTGAAAAAAAACTTTTTTTCCAAAACAAAAACTTTTTTTCTACAAAAGTACCACAATTTTGAAAGAAAACACCTGATCGATATTGTTATGTGAAAAGTAATCAAAATGGTTAGGCTAACTCAGCCTTTAGACACTGTTGCAGTAATAAGGGAGTGAGAAAATATAAGATCGTTTTATTGCATACAATAATTCAATATACTGCAAAAGTTCAATTATGGACATATTTATAAAAAACTTGAAAAAACTTTATATTTTCAAAAAACTTTTTGGCATCTCAAAAAACTTCCAAAAAAGGGAAAACTTGACAAATGGTAATGCTGATTGTGTGGCACGTAGCACCGTCTTGTTAAAAATAAACGTCATTCATATTTCCATAAATCGTGAAAATAAATCCAGTCTCAGGATCAAATACCGTAAACAGTCATACGTGGAGATTGAAGAGGCTTCTCACCAATAATTCTGCGGGTTTTCAAGCCCAAAATGCAACAATTCTGCCTCGTAGCCTCCTACTAGAGAAACAAGCCGATCGGCTCACAGTCGGCTCAAGAGCCGCCGCCGACTTTCAACGTAACTTCGAGCCGCCGTCAATGCATGCGGCTAGCCTCGGCTCAAAATTGCTGCCGGCTAAGTGTTTTTTGTAGAGCAAATTTTTACCACATCTTAAGCTTAGATCCCATTATCGGCACATGTACCGATTTTCGTCGGCTCACTGAAACAAAATCATAAGTAGTAAGCTAAATTGGCCTTATTTCTAAACTAATTGAAACAAAAGTACATAATGGTACCACACTGCATTTGGTAATAAAGCCATAAAGACTTATTTCGGAATTAATTGAGAAATAAGGCCAATTTTGTTTATTACTTAGAACTTTATTGCAGTGAGCAGACGAAAATCGTTACATTGTGCCGATAGTGGGATCTAGGCTTTACACATTATATGGAAGTTATCAGTGATCGGCAATGAATCATTTAATCGCTATTCATACTGAGTCATGAAATTTTAAATATAAGTGAGTAGACATCATTTAAACTCAACTACTCTGATGAACGCATACTCACGATGACATTGATTTATAAGTATAGGTTGAAATAAATATGAATGCGATGTCGATATCATACTTATACCACATTCACACTCATAACTCACCTCAGTTTTATTTCCAATTTCAGAAAAATACACCTACTACTTACATTGATTTAGCTCACTCAACTCATGCATGTATGTTTATTTAAAAGTTTAATCATTAAACAGTCGAAATCAACAATGTCATAAATGTTGCTTAGTCTGAGTTCGATGAGCACTAGACTTGGGTCGAACTCGTTCACTAGTTCATTTTTGCCACAAACCTATGATCAAACGCATTTAAATTATTCAACTCTACTCACTTTTTCACTACTCATTGCTAATCTCTGGAATTCATCAGGTGTTTGAAATTTTTTTAAAAATATGTTTAAAAAACTTATCAAAATAAAAACCAGCGGCTGTCAATGTCAGCCGGCTTATGAGCCGCCGCCTACTATTTTTCCTAAGCCACAGACGCCGACTTTTAAGGCGGCTTATTTCTCTGCCTCCGACATCATCACACTCTGATGATGAGGGTATTGTGCGTTTTGTCAACTTTTATAGCATCGTTGCAGCGCCTCTAGCGTTAAGTAGGCGTGTTAATTTAAGCTTTGTAGACATTTTATTAGTTATTTTCTTGCGCGAAGGATAAATTGCTACAAATATCAACGAGGGAGGGTGCTGCAGTATACATCAGCATATGCCCTAACGAATATCGAAAAATATATATGATGTTGATATGATTAGGATCTGATCAGAAACTGGATTCAGTAACTATTTGCGAACCGAAAATCGTAGTATCGCGGTAACGATAACGTGATTCTGTGATTCGTTTTTACGATAGTGCAGATCTGTATTTCACTCACCATTTAGTTGCATATCATGTGGCATCCCTGCATACAAAATGTCAAAATAAACGAAAAGCACAACAAAGAATAATTAAAGGAAAACTAAATTAGTGCCTTAATAAATGTTAAACTTAAAAACTAAATGAATTTGAAATTATGATTTCACTTTTTGTACTTTAACTGACAGCGAATATCGTTAAAATATATTACTGAATAGCAAACTCGAAAGATTTTGGCTGTATTTATTATAGCGCTATGATTATCGTAATAAAAGTTACTGCATCCAAGTACAGAGCTTGAATTCGGTTTCCGGAATGTCTTCGTTTGCTTTGCAGTTGACGCAATAACCACTTCAGCCAATAGCACCCTTTATGGCCGGCTTATAACTTATGAAACTTGAAGAGGAAAAAATTTAACTTTATTAAATGTATTACAAATTCCAACGAAAGTTGAAAATATTTCCATTTTGTATTCCGTTCAAATATCAACATTAACGAACAATTTTCTACAAAAAAAAACTTCTGGATAGGAACATAGCTATTAAGTAATGATTAGTAATCGTAATGATTACTAATTTGATTACTTTTTTTAAAGGTGTAGTAATTATTAAATTACGATTATATTCTGTTTTGCACGATAACTAATTGATTACGATTACTAATAATGGAAAAGTAATCTGAATTACTTAAAATTACTAAAAATAATCAAAAAGAATCAAAAGTAATCAAAAAGTAATCCGATTGCTTCTAAGGGTTACTTTTGATTCTTTTTGATTACTTTTAGTAATTTTAAGTAATTCTTGAAAGTAGTCGGACTATTTTTTGATTACTTTTGATTCTTTTCCATTATTTTTAGTAATTTTAAGTAATTCAGATTATTTTTCGATTATTAGTAATCGTAATCAATTATTTGTCAGCAATTCTTTTGAAGGTAATTATATAATCATTACAATTCTTTCTAAAATGTAATCTAATTGATTACTACTGGATAGGAATTAAATTTATTAGAAAATAAAACAAAAAAAGAATTTGTGAGAGAAAGTTATAAGAAGCGGAAACTTTTACAAAGATTCTACTTCTTATTTGGTATTCCATTAACAAACGAGATTTATTTTACTCGTATTAATAAAAATGATTGAATACTGTGTGGGGGCGTCTGTCTCATGGATTAGTTTTTCACAAGCCTTCCAGCGGTATTAAAATCTCAAGTTAAATTTTTTCACAGATTGATTATTCGTTAAAGATCTCTTTTAATGATGCAAAGTACATACATATGTACATATGTATGCATGTAGTATGTATGTATGTATAAATATGTGAGTAAACAAATAAGCGTAGGTGCTGTTTTACCCACATCCACATCTCTGTCTTTCTGCTCCAACTAATTTTGGGCGACCATTGTTCTTTAAATCTAACAGTAAAATCATCAGCTTTCGTTTCGGCTCTTTGTATGTATGTCACCACAAATCGAACAATCACTTGCCCACAAACACACACACACACGCACATGGTCTCAGAAAGTTTTTCACACACACACACACACACACACACACATGCACTATGTCATTGCATTTATTATTAAATTCTATTTTGATTTAATTTAATTGAATTTCATTTCATTTCTTTGGCATTTTCATAACGTCTTTTTTTTAACCAACCAACCAACCAACCAACCAACCTACACTTTCCAAATCATTCGACTGTGAATAACCAAGTTAATAAAATAAAACACTTCTGCTGCTTCACACAGTTTTTCCTTTTACTTTAAACTTTTCTATTTGTTTAATTCAAATAATTTTTTTTAAGGAAACCTTTTTCTTATCATGGCCAGAGAGTATTTTTTTTAGTTTTTGCTTTCTATGAAATGTTTTTAAATTTAAGGCTTTTACATAAGAATTTGTGGCAGTTACGCTTGAATGAAATTGTGCATTTCACTTTCAACTATTAGAATCGATTCTTTTTCTGGGAAGTTTTTGAAAGGTTTGACATGTTTTATGGTAACAGAACAATTATTCTTTGATTCTTTGAAGTAAACTTCATTATAACAAATTTCCTTATAATTATCCTGCAGCTCGTCCACATCCGTTCAGGTTTTTGCATCGTTTTCAGGGAAATAGAAGAGCTGTAAAGTAAAAGGTGCGCCAAAATTGTTGCAAAATTTAAAATAAATAGAAAATGCACCTTATAAATAAATTGAAAGCTTATGTTTAGTGCATTCATTTAAAAAAATCAAACCTTTATCGAGAAAATTTTTATTACTTATTTATATTTGGAAATTTAATTTTTACGTCCTGTTTTAGGAAGTTACTGATTTTACCCCAATTTTCGAAAATTAAGTTGAGGTATTCGGATTTGATTCTGACTATTGATTCGAAATTATGTCTGTATGTAAACAAACTGGTTATGACTTAACCCACTTGACCAAGACTTTCATTAATGATATCCATTTCAAAATATCTCGAACATTTATCGTGTAAAACTATCGAGAATGACACTCAAAAATAAATCGAAAAAGTATACCTGTCGCTCTGTTTTGTTCCAAAAAAATATTCGATTTGGAATGTTCGCTAGCAATATCAAAACTAAGCCAATATCAAACAAATTTCGATATAAAAAAAGGCAGCAGAAAAGTAATTTCATTTTTTAATTGATTTTATTTATTTTATTTTTTTTTATTTTTCTTATTATTTAATGCTTTAACTTACGCTACAGGATTTGAACACGTTACCTATATTCTAACAGACAAGCACACATCCACTTGGCTATCGTCTTTTATTTGAGAATCTATCGAGAGAAGTTTGCTTTAGCGAAAATGCGAATTTTCTTAGATTCGCCGAAAACATATATTGAACAATTTTGTTTCGAAATTACTGCGCTTTAGTGAGCATGCGTTTATATCGAATCTCAGGTAAAGAAGAAGACCGGAAGTAAATATGCCACATTCGAAATATGTTGAACTCACTAAGACTTCGTAAGATCAATTCGGTTTGCCTGATTTCGAAAATTTTCAAAAATAAAATATTCACAGAACTGTTTCTTTAAAAAAAATTTTTAAACGACTAAGTCGTTCAAGTTCAAAACCTAATCAGCTTTTAATCTCAAAAAGACACGTCAATTGCTGTCGATTTGATTAAATTAATCGGGTGATACTTTCGAGAATCGGTGACGAAAAATTTCGAAAAAACTATTTCTTCTAATAACTGCAAAAGTCTTTGTCAAATCGATTTTAGAAATTCACTGATGTATCGGGTGCAACAAATTCGACAAAAATCTGCAGCTTAGTGAGAAGTTTCAGGGATGGCTTGCAACACAACCGATTCCCGTATTTTTTTTTTAATTTTTTGCATTTGAACTATATTATTGCATTATTTAATCGAATAGAACAAAGTTTTTTAAGAAGGCTGTCCAACTGGACTCGGTGATGACCAAAGTTTTGTTGGACATATTTTCTATTAAAAAGTGACAAGCAAGTAGTTTTATTGCATAAACTTTAGATATGAGATAATTCCACAGTAAAAGGTTCATTGAGCTAAGTCGAGGCCAAATTTCAAATGTTTGTGGTTTCGGCTCGAAACTGGTCAACACCATATCGTGCCATAACCGTCAAAAAAAAGCTTAAGCAACATAATTATCGAACATAATTTTTTTACCAAAATCGATTATTTGCGATCGTCAAAAAACGAGATCCGTAAAATGTGCCACTTAAGTTATTTTAGCAGTTATGGCTCGATATGCAATAATTTCTATTGCTCACTGTTTGTCTTACAAAAATTTTGCAAGATCAACTATTGACTATATTTGCTCAGAAGTGATATGCTACTTGACACAAAGTGCTCACACTGTGTTCATATTAGACGCATTTTTATTTTCCCAAATCAGCTGTTTTTTTTATCAATTTAAAATATTTTTTGGTCACACTACGGCGATGAAATATTTGACGAATGGCGTCAAAATCAAACATTTTTTAACGGCCTGTTTCACAATAACGACAGAAAACCTTCGACTTACAATTTATATTGAAAACAAAAACAAATTTTCATACTTTATTATTGTTTCGGTAGTTTATCACATAAAATTAAAAAAAATTTAATTAGTTTATCTCAGAAAAATTTAATAAAAAAGGTTTTGCTTTGTAAGAACAACTTAATTAAAATCAAGTTAAAATTAACTTAAAATTGTATTCAATCATTTGTTTGCAAAAACATATTTGTCCATATAAAATATTTCTATATAGGCATTTCCATAAGAATGGCAACTTTTTGCTTTTTGTCACGTGCAACACCAAAAAAAATGTTTTTTTTTTTCAAAGGAAACGAAAGTTATTTTATTTAATTCTTTCTTTATTTGTGTAGGCCGTCAGCAGCTCTAAGGTAGGTAAAATTTTAAGAAAAAGCGAGTCACATTGTTCTGAAATACAAGCTTAATTGATTGCTGTCGCACGCGACAAGAAATTTTACTTTCCCATGGATGTGTCCATATATATTTAAACAAAAATATTCCATAGGCAGAAAATACTAAATGTAAAAAATTCAAGGGATATACAAATGTTGTGTGCCACAAAGGACTTTAAATGCTTGACAATTGGCAGTTAGTTTGTTTTACCATAAACTATACATCTTTTTATAAATCATATACTCCCTTGAAAGTTCTCTAAGATAAAGTTATGTAAGTCAATTTATTACTTAACACAATCATAATAGAGTTTTTTTTTTGTAAATTGCAACTTTTTTCTAAGTGTACATACACTTGTTGCATAAGTCCACTATTAATACTCTTACTTCTGTGGTACGAGTATTTTATAGAGGCAACATTAAAATTAAATTTACTGTTTGAAATTGCACGTTCGTTGTTATTCTCTTGTTGCTGTAGTTTTTCCTTCTTCTTTTGTTTTAACGCTGTGAAGACCGGCCGCGAAGATGCTGATGATACTGATGTTGCAACATAAAAACATTAATAAAACATTGGCTGCTTTGTTGGTTGCTTAACAATTCGCTTGCTTCTTTAACTCGTATGTTTAATAAAACATTTAGTCAGACATACAGAATCTTGTAGATTTTGTACAGAGTTATTTTTTTTATCCATATTTTGGTTCATTATTGCAAAAACTTTTTATCATTTTAGTTTTGATCTTGTTTTTACTTTAGATTTATAATGTTTTTTGAGACGATGTATGTATGCAGAAATATTTTTGGTCTATTTTCTAACAACGCTCGCTCACATCATTTAGCAGTTTTTAAGCCATATTCAATTCAAATTGCAGGCACAACATATTATTGTTGTTTGCTGTTTGTTAAGTTGCTTCCACAAAATGTTGCAATCACGTGTGTTATTGCACAGTTAGTGTAAACTTTTGACTATTTGTAGCATGTGTTATCTTGTGTTATCTTGCAGTACTTCTTGCAATTATAAAAATTTGGCAGTAACCATATTAAAAAAATTATTTCTTAATACGCAATAATAATATGAATATTAGTTTTTATGTTTTTTTCATTTTATCGATTCATTACACAGAAAAAAATTTTAAGTGATTCAAGTAAATTTTTGATTGCTTTCATTAGTTCTGGTGGAAAAACTTAATTGATATTATCAAATTACAATATTCAACAAATGAAGACGTATGGAAAAACACACGGACGGGACAGTTATAGGTTCGATAGTACTACAAAAGGGTAATAAAACCCTACGCTCAGCGTGGCGATTTTGGTAACCAATTTTTTTCAAGGGCCTCCAAACATTTCGAAAATCAGTACGCCCTCAAAAAATGGTTTCATCAGTTTCTGGTCAACAGCTAATTCAGACTTGGTGATAGCTCTAAACTATATACATACTAGATATACCAAACGGACGACATAATCGCCCGTATTCTAAATGTAAATAATTATATTAAGATTCAAAGAAAAATTATCTAAACGTCATAAAAAATTCATTAAAACACAGTCACACAATATGCATGCACATTTACATAAACAATAATTCGTACATAAAATAAAAAAAACCAGTAACAAAATCCCTTTATTAAAGCTACTTCAATTTATTTGAACTCTCTTCCTATAAGTTTTATGGCCTTCATACAATAACAAGTAAGAAAAAAATTCAGCAAATACACACACTCACATGTTTTGTTTCATTTTTAAGTGTAAGCTAATAAATGCGTGTGTACTATGTTTGCATGTAGTAGTAGCAACTTTAAGCGCTTATAGCTCCCAAAATAATGAACCGATTTCAATAAAATATAGATTGTGCACATCTGTGCAGAAAATCCTTTAAAATCATGTAAGTCTTTCCAAAATCGGTGCAGTAGTTCCGGCGCAAAAGGGATTACGAAAAACTTGTTCGCCTATTAATTATATAGATATGTATGTATGTATATGGCAATAATGTAGTTAAGAGTCTACCAAACAAGTCTTCTTAACATCTTATGCCAAAAAAAATATAAGTTCTTCGTCCTCCTTTTTTTTTTTTGCAAAACTTACGGAAAACAAATTTTGTCACTTTTTTCAGAATAAATTACAAGAACTCCTAATTTTTTGCTAACAATATTTGACAAAGTTGTAGCTACGGTAAAGCTTGACAAATTGTGTGACTATGTTGCACTAAAGGAGCGATATGTTTAAATTACTGGTTCGTTGTGAGAGTATAACGCACACAATCGTAAAATGTAATGGTATAGGTTGCGCACCACTGCTCTAAAGCTTAGATTACGAAGATTACAAGGCTGTTATTAACTCAAAATTAACTTATCTCGACTTAAGCACTTTTGTCTTATTACCGCACATATGCTCTTGTATCACAAAGAGGACTTCCATCGCATTTTCCTTTTTGGCGAAAGAGTAGTGAAAATGGCTTAAGATTTTTACAGTACCGTGCCATAACTGCCAAAACAGCTTTAGCGACATAACTTTCCAACTTAATTTGTTAAAAAAAATTGACTTTTTGCGATCGTAAATAATCGATTTGTATAAAAAAACGATGTCCAAAAAATTTTTAGGTTTTTTGGCGCTTATGGCTCGAAAACGATATTTCTTGCAAAAAGTGAAAATTGCAAAATTTTCAGTTTATCCACTTTACAAAAATAATTGAGATATACATACGAGGGCGGTTCGGAAACTTCTTAGCCTAGCACAAAAAGCGCGGTATAAACAGAAAAAAGTTAAGTGTTTTGGAAACTTCCATCTCTGCTATGAACACATGTTAAATTTTGTTTCGATCTGGCAACTCCTTCATATAGAAACAGGTGTTCACAAAAGACGCATCCGCGATTTTTTAACAATGGAAAAATTAGAAATGCGTGGTGTCATTAAATATTTACATAAAAAAGGTTTATCGGGACAAGAAATTCATAATGATATGGTGAATGTGTTAGGTGAAAGTGCTCCTTCATATGCAACAGTAAATAATTGGGTTGGTGAATTTAAACGTGGTCGTACAAGCATTGAAGATGAACCATGTAGTGGACGTCCAAAAACAGCAACAACAACAGAAATTGTAGCCAAAGTGCATGATATGGTATTAAATGATCGACGAATAAAAGTGCGTGAAATAGCTAATATCATGGGCATCTCAAATTATCGAGTCCATTTAATTTTGCATGAAGAACTACTGATGAAAAAGCTTTCTGCAAGATGGGTGCCGCATTTGTTAACAGTCGACCAAAAACGCATAAGAGTGAACATTTCTCAAGCTTGCTTGGATCGTTTTAAGCGAAATAAAATGGATTTTAAGCGTCGTTTCATAACTTTTGATGAGACATGGGTCCACCACTATACTCCAGAGACAAAAGAACAATAAAAACAATGGACGGAAGCTGGAAGAAGTGCCCCAAAGAAGGCAAAAACAATTCAATCGGCTGGTAAGGTTATGGCAACGGTTTTTTCGGACTTCAAAGGTATTTTATTGATTGACTATCTGCAAAAGGGTAAAACAATAAATTCAGAGTACTATTGCAACCTGTTGGATCAATTAAATGTACAAATTCGAGAAAAACGTCCTGGCTTACAACACAAAAAAATAATTTTTCGTCAAGACAACGCACCAGCGCACAAGAGTGTTTTAACAATGGCTAAAATCAACGAATTAAAGTACGAGTTGCTTGACCACCCACCTTATTCTCCTGATTTGGCTCCCAGTGACTTTTACCTGTTCCCAAATCTAAAAAAATTCCTTGCTGGCAAGCGTTTTACCTCAAATGAAGATGCAATTAAAGTTGTAAACCACTATTTTGAAGACCTTGAGGAAAACTATTTTAATCAAGGGATAGAATTGCTAGAAAAGCGTTGGACTAAGTGTATTGAAGTTTCAGGAGATTATATTGAAAAATAAAAATATTTTTGAAAAACTAACTATTCTCTTTCATTGATAGGCTAAGAAGTTTCCGAACCGCCCTCGTATATAATCAGCTAAATGCGCGAATGCAAGATTTTTTTGGATTATATCGTGCCATAACCTCAAAAAAAAACTTAAGCGACACGATTTTCGAACTTCATTTTTTGACCAAAATCGATTATTTGCGATAGAAAATAGTCGATTTTCGTAAAAAAACGAAGTGCAAAAAATGTGTCGCTTAAGCTATTATGGTTTGATATGTATGTATCTTGTATGTATCTCTTGTTATATTTTAAAGAAAATCTATATGTCCCCGAAACCCAAAACGCCCTAAATAACTTTTCATAGGAGGAAAAAATATGTTAAAATTGAAAATGCCCGGAATGTTCAACGTGAACAGTGCAGTGTAATAAAAGAAATTAAATCTAAATTTTTTTCCCCAAGATTTGGTTTCTATATCACGGAATTTATAAAAAAAAGTGATTTTAAAATTTTCATTAGATATTTGCGTTTTAGGTAACGTAAGCATTAGATGTAATAATATATTTCAATTAATGTTTTAACTGAATCTTTTAAAAGTTTTGATTAAATTCTTAATTGAATTTTTTATATGTTTATAATTTTTCTTCGACCTTGGAAAAGAAAAGAAATATCTATGAATTTTTTTTTATAATATTTTAATTAATTTTTTAATTGAATCTGTAAAAAAATCAATTAAATTTTTAGTTAATGTAATATTTTTTTAATTGAAAAAAAAATCACAAAAACTTTTCAATTAAAATTATTGAGTTAATACTATAATTTCCGAGATTAATTGAAAACTAAAAATTTTTTAAATTGAATTTTATTTTTTAACTGAGTCTTGTTTTTGCTCTTTTTCGGTGTACGAGTTGTAACAATTTTTTATATGGAAATTACCAATATTTAATTTTTTTTAAATTCAGTAATTGTGTTTCTTGGATTAACAGAATGTGTGTTCTATTTTACAAAATCTATTTTCAATTTATTTAACAAATTTTTTTTCCAGAATTATAAAATTTCTGTGGGAGTGCGGAAAATTATGAAGAAAAGCATTTGCACTGTTTCGCCAGAACAGTGCAATATCTGGAAAATGTCAAACTCCAGATACGTATGTATGTGCAAACAGCTTTTAATATTTGAAAGAATTTACAAACAAATCATGTTAAAATAATCCATTTTAATTTACTGTTACACAATTTCAACTTCACTGTGCTAGTAAAAAAAATATCTGCTACCACAATAAGATACATTTCAAAGATACTCGTACCCACGTACTTTATGAGCATTTTTGAGCTGCTTTATTTATGTTTGGATTGTGGGAATAAATTTGTGTGTGTGTGTGTGTGTGTGTATTTTTGTTGTTTTGTTAATTTTTAATAAATGGTGTTAATAATTAACGTCTGGCCGGGTTGCTGTTAAAACATTAACCCCCAGTTTTTGACTGGCTAATCAAACTGTAATTATTTTTAAGTTCTAATTAAATACGAAATTGTGTTTTCGAGTGCATAATTAAATAATAATTAAATACCCAACCTTGTGTAATTAAATACTACTTAAGTTTTATGAACGTACCATATGTTTTTATGCGTGTATGTGTTTATTGAAAACATACACATGACATCATGTGGTCGGGTTGAAAACATCATGTGGTCGGGTTAAGAAGAATTTCGTTTAAATTTCATAATATATAACATATACAATACAAAGTTGCATATTATGGAATAAAGTAATAGAAAAATGAAATTATTATAATGTTCGTTTGATTTCATAAAATGAGTTTTTATGTCATTTTAATTTTCTACATGTTTATAACCTAACTTTTTTGTTTATGCTTAACAGCTGTTCTTTAGAAGTTTTGCAGTGGTGCCGTACTTTCAACGTAATTTAATAAGAATTTTAATTAACCACTGAAAAAATGAAATCGTATTTAATTACAACTTAATTTTAAATAAAAATTAGCTAATTACGTACTTAATTATTAAGTTAAAAACTGCGGGTAAGATTCATTTCTATTTCTTGCATGTAAATAAATTGTTTAGTTTTTCTTTTAACAAACCAATAGAAATTGTGCGATATTTTGCAAATTGTTCCATTTCTCATACCACCCAGATTCCGTGCGTAAAATAAAGTGAGTTTGATATTTTTTTTTGTATATTCAACAATTAGCACAATGATACGCTAATATTCATAAACAAGTTATAAATTTTGTGTGTGTTTGCTTGTTACGGCAAACTTTGTGTTAATTGGAGAATATATATATTAAATAGGTCATTTAATACATAAACTAAAAATTTAGTTTGCCAGAAAACGAGTTTAAACTGTTCAATTTACACACAGCTTAATAGAAAAAAAAAATTATTTCTCTCTTAAGAACTGATTAAACAAGATATTAGTATAAAATTCTTACACAATATGAATAAAGATATGAGAATTAAATCTGCATCATTAACTCAAAAAAAACCCATTTTCCCAGTTATGACGTTATTTTAGTAAATGAGCGAATTTATTAACTACAGATTTTTTACAGCTGCAACTTCGTTATCAATTTTTTTTGGAAATCTTAGAATTATATTTGGACTACTGTAACCAAATATGTCCAAATTGCAACTTTCGTTATGAATATTTATTCATAAGTTGCTTGAATTTAAAATATTTGTGTTGCTTATGACATAAAATATATTTACGAGTATACATATGTATATATAAAGCGTGTTTTTTTTAGACTGTCACAACTTTGAGTTGGCATCACTGCTTTTATTTGAGCACCCATTTAACGCTACAGTTACACGACCAAGATTTGCATTCAAGTTTTTCACACATACTGGTTGTCAAAAGTAATTTAAATTGAAAGCTGTGACGTAGGCTGCACGCAATTTTCAAGCAATTTTCAAGAAAATTTATTTTCAATATGCCGTTGATAAGAAAACAGCTTAAACACACATTTTCATGGCTTCTATTTAGGTCTATAAGCCGCAACACATCATTACATTTTTTACATATTTTTGTTCCTAATAATATTTATTTAAAGTTAATTAAAGTTTTTAGGAGGAACATAAAATTATGTGTAATAAAAGAACATAAAAATACTATGCCGGCAGAATATTTGAAAACAAAAACGAAATATATGCTCATTGAAATTTTTGTCAGTTGTTTTTTGCCTATAAATTTGAATACACAATTGGAAAGAAATTTGAAGTCAAAGTCCCATCAAATTCTAAAAGTGTGAATGTATTAGTGAAAAAGTGTGAATGTGTTGAAATTTGAAAGGCAAAACTTGATCGTGTAACCCTCAAGTAACAGCTGATAGTTGCTTTTTGTTTAGTTCGCTTTGAAACTTCATACACCAGAGCGACGCCTGCATATAGTTGAAATTTTTAATCAAAATAATTGTTCTATTCATCAAACTCATTGTGCTTTTCTTCCATTTTATGGCGTACATAATCGTCCTTCAGAGCGGCTAATTTGAAGAACAATATATCGTTTTCGGACCACATGTACTGCTGCTGATAATGTGCATCCCGTGAGATGCCGCTGTACAGAAAAGCCTTGAAGATGATCCTAATCAATCTATTCGTTGCCGCGACGTCCCGGGTATACAATGGGTTATAGTTGTTTAGAGGAGAATTTCGGCTACAAAAAAGTGCTCATCTTTTTTATTTCCCTTTTACCCAGTAGAAGTTATGCTCTGTATTTTTAAAAATTATAAACAACTTGTTTTTCTAGTACTGGGGCCCGTTTCTCAAAACTATAAATTAAAAATCTACAAGTAAAATACACACAAAACAACAATAAAATTTGTAAAAGTGTTGTTGTTTTGTGTGTATTTTACTTGTAGATTTGTAATTTGTATTTTTGAGAAACGGGCTCCTGATAGCTGACAAATAAGGTAATTATACAAAATTTGTTTCGATTGAATATCTTTTAAAAGCAAAAAGTTATACGTGTTTAAAAATCAAAAGCTTACTAAGAAATTTCTCATTTTAGCAAAACACTCAAAATGTCCTTTTGGGTCACCCTGTTCACTGTGATAGAGTTGAAATAAAGTTTTAATTTTTTGGCCTTTGAGGTACACTAGTGTCCACTTTCGAATGAACCTTAATATTTTACAATCAGTAACCATAAAAAATCCACAGTGCGCCGTTCTCAGCAACTGGGGTTGTGTCCTTCCACTTTATGGAAGATTTTACGAAAGGATATTGACTTAAAAGCTTTCAAAATACAACTTGTGCAGGAATTAAACCAAAACTACCATCATATGCTCTGCCAATTCGGCGAATGGGCTGAAGCACAAATTTGATATTAATTTTGAATTTCCATTAAAAATTTTCTTTTTCTAATGAATGGATACGTGAATAAGCGGAATTGTCGCATTTGAAATGAGGAGAATCCACAAGCTTTTTTCAAAAATCCATTACATCCACAGAAAATGACTGTTTGGTGCGCTTTATCGGGGCTGAGGGAGTCATTGGCCCATATGCCTTCAAAAACGATGATGGTCAGAATGTTACTGGGTGCCCCTATGGCTGAGTGGTAGCGATGCTAGCTTTTCAGTCCAGAGGTCGTTGGTTCGATTCCCGTCATAGACCCTGGTTGTTTTCCGCAGACAAGCTAATCGATTCGCGGGTTGTGTTTAAAAAAAAAAATGGTGAACGGTATAGGAACATGATTCGAAATTTTTTTTATCTCAATTACGTGTCATTAATCTTGCTGATATGTGGTTCCAACAAAACGGAGCCATATGCCACAAAGCGGGCGCTACAATTGTCTTACTTTTGATGAAAAAAATAATTTCACGTAGTGGCCCAATTAATTGGTCACCAAGATCGTGTGATTTAACCCCATTGGATTATTTTCTTTGAGGTTATGTTAAGTGAATCGTCTAGGTCGCTATACAACAAACAATTGAACACCTGGAAATCAACATTCGAAGAGCTATCGGCGAAATACGGCCGCAAACATGCTGCGAAAAGTTGTTGAAAATTGGTGTTCCAGATTGCGCCTTCTAGGCGCCAGTTGTGGCTGCCACATGCCAAAAATCATATTTAAACATTAATTTCATAAAATTTTCTTTTGTGGCACGCTATAAAAAACACCCTTTATATTTATTTAGTGTTATTTTTCTATTGCAAAGTTTTCTGATTGTAGTTTTGAAGTTTTTTTTTTTGGTTTTTGATCTATCAAAAAGCATATAAATAGCAAAACCAAAAATAGTTCAAAGAAAAAAAGTTTAATTGTTTTTAACAAAAGTTTTACAAACTAATACTGAAAATATTTAGGGCAAACAATACTCCGAAGAACCTAAAAGAAGAAAGAGAGAGGGAAAGAAAAAAAGCACCAACTTCAATCAAGAGTTATTCCATATGAATCACATTGAATAGAGCCATTTAGAAGGGGGTGTAATGGACTGGGTTGGAGGAGGTGGGCAAAGAAACAATGAATGATGACAAACCTCAAGCCAACAATGACAACTTCTTTTATATATATATATATATATGTACAGACATACATACATACATACATACATACATACATACATACATACATACATACATACATGTGTATATATGTATATATTTTTTTGAGATATAAACAAAAATGGCAAAGAGTGTATGATTGCATGATAAAACAGCGCAGAAGTTGTTGTTATTTTAGTTACCAAATCTGAATTTCGAACAATTATGGCCAAAAAGCAAAAACTGGTAAAAAAAATTGTTTTTTTTTTATTAACAGAAAAAAGAAAAACTTGTTTAGTCTTGGAAAAACGCACACACACATACACAAAAAATTATTATTTTTTTTTTATAAATGTGCCCTTAATTATGAAAGTGGTCTAAGTCATATACATTTTTGCATCGAAATTTTAAATAAATCTTAAAAAAAAACTTCAATAAATATTAAATAAATTTATATTAATGGAGGCTACTACAACTCTAAATTAAAATGCTACATACTATAAAAATATTTTTTGCTTTTTTCGAGTGTAATCTACTAAATAAGGCGACCAAAGGGATATAGGACTTAGACCACTTTCATAATTGAGGGCAAAAATATATTTAGTGAAATTCTGACAATTATTTATATCATTCTTTTGCAGTCTAAATTGTGTGTATGTATAAGTTTCGGAAATGTAATCAAGCAGCAAAGAATTTTTTTTGCTTCGGAATTTAATTTTTTTTTAATATAAAAAAAAAAATCCGTTATGAACTGGACATATCCCAGCAAACATATAATTTTGATAACATATGGGAAATGATTTCAAATAAAATTCGCTCGGAAATAAACTTTTGAAAACTAAATTATAGTATTCTCAAATATATGAAGAATTTTTGTTTGTTGTGGACTAAGCACGTCTATATGCATTTCGTTTGCGCTTAAGAAACTTCAACCAAAAAATTTCTGAAAAATATACGTTTATAGAAAAACTATCAAAATGTTATTGAGAATTACGAATCTAAACACAATCAGACTTATCATTAATACCACATGTGAAAATTTCCGTATCAAATTTTTCTTTCACATGGATTTTAATTTCGTATCATGAATTCTAATAAAATTAAAAACTTCTATATTTCCACTTTTTCCAACATATAAACATATCTTTGTGAATAATTTTCTTTGTAAATTGTCAAAATATTTCGCAATCGTACGAAGTTTTTTGATACCAATTGTTCACACGTTCGGAAATTTCTATGTGAAATTTTATTTACGATAAACACTTTTAAACTGTTTCGTTCACTATGTCAAAAGAATGTATTCATGCGCATTAGAAGCGAAAGAAAAATAATTGCCAATTGTCTATCTTACTTCTGTGCGAGCTTTGACTCGAACCACAAGACGCTAGAATATGTAAGTTATTTCATAAAAATTTTCATATACCACTAAATCGAAAAAGTTGTCCACAAAGCGAACACAATATCAAAATTAAGCACTTGCTATTTAGCTTTTGACTAGTAAAATTTATTTGCAAACAATTCAATAAAGTTTTTAAAAAAAATATTTTATCACTTTATGACTTTTTTTACTCACATTACTTCAGTTTATTTTTCATTTGTAAACAAGAGTCATAAAATATTTATCGGAATATTATTTAAAAAATTTGTTTTAATTATTGTTTTATGTTCATTAAACAAAGTACTCGCACATTTCTAGCAGAACGAAGGCAGTTGCAAAGCAAAACAATAATAACATGCTGTTGCTGTGCGACTATTTTGTTGAATTCTTTTTCATTGTTTTATTTTCATGTAAATGTTAATAAGTTTAAAAAAATCGCTAATAATATTTGAAATTTACAAATTCACACTACTTTGTTTAACAAACACGTAAAACAGAACAGTAACATATGCCACTTGAAAACATAGTGGAATGGAAATTATTTCGATGAACTTTAAAAAGATACTTTTTCGAAACATTTGTTTGTTTGGCAAAATAATATTAAAAAAAAATTTTTCAAAGAAATATTTGTTTGAAAAAAGTACTTTTTTCATCAAAAGAGGCACTCTTTCAAAATATACCTCTTGTTTGAAAAAGGACCTCACTAACTATACGAGTATTTGTAAGAAAAAGTTTATTTTAAAGTAAATATCTTTTTTCTATAAAGAAGGCCATAGTGCAACGCTCAAGTATTTTCCAACTGTCACGTTTTTTTTTTTGCTTATTATTTTCAAACTTTAATTGATAAATTTTTTTTATTTTTTTAAGTACCTTTTATTAAAAACAGTGCTTTATTAGAAAAAAAATCTGTTTTCAAAAGTGTACCATTTTCCAAAAAGTAAAATTTTCCAAAAACGAATTTTTTTCAAATGTTTAACTACATGTATACCATTTTTCAAATGATTCCTCTTTTTAAATGTACATTTCAAAAAGAAGTTCAACGAAATATCGTGCCATAACCGCCAAAAAAGTTTAAGCAATATCATTTTCGAACTTCATTTTTTGACCAAAATCGATTATTTGCGAACGTGAATAATCGATTTTCGTAAAAAGAGACACGAGGTCCAACAAATGTGTCGATTAAGCTTTTTTTGGCGGGTGGTAACGATTCTTAGTCCAGAGATCGTAGGTTCGATTCCCACCACGGACCCTGGGTGGGTATATCGCTATCTATCTAAACGCTTCGCGGGCTGTGTTGTGTTAGTTAAAAAAAATTAATTAAATGTTTATTGTTTTTTTTAAGAAAAGCTATTTCACCTAAACTTAAAGAAAATAAATAGCAACAATAAATGATCAAACAGAATTGCGGCATAAACACATTTTCCATACAAATTGACACAAAAAATCAGCACCAGAAAGCAGTCGATAGATAGAATCTATTTTATTTTGACAACGTTTTTTCTTATGCTCTCATATATAAATACTCATTCTCTCAAACATGTTACCATACTTTCAATAAATTTCATACATTTTGTGAACAAAACTACAAAGAAAAATAAGCACAAAAGAAAATAAAACTAAAATTATAGAGCATTTGAAGTTACTGCTGTAGATTTTATTATGGGCTTTGTTAATTTGACAACGATTTTTCCTGAAGTTGCGAACATATTCTGTTTGCTCATTAAACAATGCTTTTTCCAACTCTTCTTTGAACTTGTATTATTATATAATAATTATTTTATTAAGCTTGCGATGTTTTTTTATAAAATTGTTGATTTGTCAATTTTATAAAAAAATACCTAAAGTCTAATAATAAAATTGTTAATTGTTAATTTTTAAAAAAGCCTCAAACTTTATTACAGAAAAAAGTAGTTTTTCTCAAAAAAAAATATATATATTTTCAAAAAGTACCATATTCAAAAAGTACTTTTTTTAAAGTTCCTTTTTGCAAATAAGTGAAACTTGTAAAAAAATTAGTTTCTTCAAGAGGTTAAATTTTAAAACGAAGAAAGTACCTTTTTTAAAAAAATACCTTTTTTTAAATTACCTTTTTGAAATAAGTACTTTCTTCGAAGAGTTATACATATTTTTAAACACAATACCTTTACTTACAAAAAAAATTTTTTTGAAGAGAGAATTTTTTTCATTAGTGTGCATTTTTTCAAGAGCAAATCTCCAAAAAATACCACTTTTCGAAAAATTAGCTCTTTCAAAAAGTATAGTACTTTTTTGAAAACGTATATTTAACAAAAAAAAGTTAATTAATATTAATAAGTATGTATATTTTTCCAAAAAAAAACAGCTTTTTACGACAATTGCTTGTTTCCAAACAGCCACTAATTTTCCAAACTTTAACAGCCTTATTTATAAAAATTATTAAGGCTTCATAAAGGCCTTTAAGAAAAATTTTGTATGACAATTTGTTTTAAAAACTCTTTATAACTTTTATAAATAATGATGTCAATTTTTTTAAAGCAATTTTTACTTCAAAATTAGTTTTTGAATATTCTTATTTTTAGGCACTATTTTCCACAGCTCGTTTAGCAAAATAACATTTTGAAGTATGTATGTATTTCTTTGAAATTCCTTACAAAAATATATATAAAGTAAAAAATTTGTACCCGATATATTCCGGTTTTCTTATAACAGTTTCAATAAAATGTTTCTTTGTGAAAAAAGCATAAAAAATTATTTCTTATTTTAAATATTCAAATCGCAGTTTAGCTTCGTTTCTTAGCTTAGAATTCTTTATTAAACATTTAATACTGCAAAGGGAAAATGTGACAACAAAAACACACTTGGCCAAAATCTGTCTCTAAAGGCGTCAAGGTGGAGTTGGATTACGACTATAAATTGAATGTAAAGTTAAAAAAAATTCAATTACAAACACCCAAACACACACTCGCCCGCCTGGGTTCATAATAAATGGGAATTTCCGCACATTCTGACAAAAAATAAAATTGCCTGTTAAAAATAATAAAGATAAAAAACAGTCTTTGTTGTATTATTCATAAGTGTACGTACTCACGTAACATACATACAAACATTACATATCGCTACCTTAATGTAGAAAGGCCCTAACTCATTATTTTTTCGAAATCAAGTTTTTTTTTATATATTTCGATAGAAGAACAGAGATTCAAAAATCTCGATTTGATAAAAATAATGAGTTAAGCTTAAATTAGACGTGACATAGCCATAACGCCATAGCCATAACAAAACCAAAATTCAATTGGTTTCTACACCGAAAGAATTTTGCTTTCATTAAAATTTTTTCACAAATCTAACGATAATTTTACAAATCCAAGGAAAATTTCATGAATATTGTGAAATAATTTCATTGGAATTGCTTCCTTGGTATTCTGGTTTCGTAAGAATATTTTATTGGATTTATGACAACAATATTTTCTAATTATTAGGAAACCCCTTTATATATAAGTTATTTCATTCTTGTCATGAAACTTTTTTATTGTTCCGATGAAGTTATAGCACTGTATTAATTACACTGTTAAATAAATTTGCTGAAGTTTTTAATAAAATAATTTTGACGAAACTGGTTTCATTAATACAACGAAGCGTGACGTTGGTTGAATTTTGATGAATTTTTTTATTAGATTAATGACGAAATTCACAGAATTTAGGCCGAAAATTCTTTCAGTGTATGGTGAGAGTTATGGCGTTATGGCGAGTCTCTCTCAAGCTTAAATTAGACGTGGCATAGCCATAACGCCATAGCCATAACCAAACCAAAATTTAATTGATGAGAGCGAGAGAGACTCGCCATAACTCTCACCATAGAAACCAGTTGAATTTTGGTTTGGTTATGGCTATGTCACGTCTAATATAAGCTTTAGGGCCTTTCTATATTAAGGTAACAATATGTATGTATGTATATGTCTCATTTAGAGAATGTTAAAGTTTTCTTTAAATTTTGTTCGCCTCCATCTGGGCATCATGCCAATCCACACAATTTTATTCGTGTGTTTCTCCAAAAACGAATGTAAAATTTATAAAAAAAAAATATCGCAGTAACATGTCAGATCAGTCAGATCAGAGATCGTTCCTTCCAGAATGTTAAAAACTGTTGCTGTATAAACAAAAAATATGTTTTAAGGTGGGTGAAGAAAAATATTGTTAACTTGGGTTTCAAACAAGTTCACTTATTGTTTAAATAGGTTTTTTTTTTCTAATGGGAGAATTTCTTAATTTTTTACTTGCAATTGTTCTTAATTAAAACGGTATAGGGAATAAAATATTGTGCTAATGAAATTTTTTAATCACAATGTTATTGAACTTAAACAGATTGTTGGCTCGGTTCGGTTGTGGCTGGCAATCGAATTTCAGTTGCCTTCTGAACTGGCAACGCGATTAAAATTAGTATTATGCATGACAACTTTCCTCCAGCTGCCTATAAGTGATCGAGGCTATGATTGTGATTAATTGGAAACTGAAAATGTTTAAATACAAGTGTTTTCATAAGGATGATTAGTTCAGTTGAATTGTTTTTGGAAGGACGAGGAGGAAGTACAAAATATGTGATAATTCAAATTCTCTAGAGTTACCGCCTCTACTGTGTGTAAATGTTACTGCTTATAATATTTTTTTTTTTTTTTTGCAAAACAATTTATTTCTTAACTTTTAAAGATACTTTCACTTTCCCAAAAAAGATATCCGGCAACTTAAAACGCTTGGTTGCCAATATTATTGCAGTCTGGCAACTAAAATTAACAGCTGTTAGTTGCTAGTTGCCATACGTACGTGTAATAACATTTTCACAACAGGCTTGTCATGCTGTATTTTCGATAACTTTTAGGCCAACCGTAATCGAGCCATAACCCTAGTACTAATTTTAAGTATTGACTTACATATCGAGCCATAACCGCTAAAAAAGGCTTAAGCGGCATATTTTTTTAACTTGCGTTTTTGACGACAATCGATTATCTACGATCGTAAGCAATTGGTTTTAGTCAAAAAATTAAACTCGAAGATTATGTCGCTTAAGCTTTTTTGGTGGTTATGGCACGAAATATCGGCTGTCTGAATTGAATTGTCAGATTTATAAAAAAAAATTCATGGCAAATAATATCGTAGAACATGTTAACTCGTGATATCCCCATTTAATTTTGGCCTATTTCGAAAAAGATCCGTACTGAGTATATTTAAAGAGTAAAAATATTAAATTAATGATTATAAAACTTTTTATTAAAATTACTTTTTGTGGGTTCATGAGGGGGTACGTACACATACCTTGAATTGAAAAGCCATAAAATGTGTTTCACTTCCCCACATTTTTTTCCCTTCCCTTTTGATATCACCTGTTGTTAACACACGTTAATGGCGTAATTGATAAAACATTTATTAATTAATAATTGACAAACAAGATAATTGTCAACAGAAAATCGCACACGCATGAAAATCTCAACAAAACCACCGACTGACTTGCTGATTGTTATAAAAATATTTTTTTTTTTTTGTTTTTCGTTCTGCTTGTGGTGTCTGCTTAATGCTTGTATTCAGTAATTAACAACAAAGTATTTTGACAAAAGCACCCACTTCCATTAAGAAGACTTAATGGATAATTTTAGAGTCGACAAAATGTTTTTTTCAGTTTCTTTCTATGTTAAATTTAAGTCTTTAAATCGGAATGAACTAAAAATTACAATTTCTAGTAGGTGTTGTTGTATTTTATTAATGTTTGAGATTTGGAAGTCTTAAGACGAGGGTGGTGTCATTATAAATACACATGTATATGCGGGAGCGTTTTATTAAAAATAATTTCATAATTTCAAATGGAGTCTTAAACCTACAGGCGCTAAATACATTTTTGTCACTTAAAGCTTTTTCAGACTATACTACAAGTAAAACTTGTGTTTTTTTAGACTGTCACAACATTGAGTTGGCATCACTGCTTTATTGGAGCACCCATTTAACAGCTGATAGTTGCTTTTTGTTTAGTTTGCTTTGAAACTTCATTAAGAATCGTCTTACACCAGAGCAACGCGTGCAAATAGTTGAAATTTTTAATCAAAATAATTGATATATTCATCAAATTCATCGCACACTTCTTCCATTTTTTTGGCGTGCATAATCGTCCTTAAGAGCGGCTAATTCGAAGAACAATAAATCGTTTTTGGACCACATGTACTGCTACTGATAATGTGCATCCCGTGAGACGCCGCTGTACAGAAAACCATTGAAGATGATCCTAATCAATCTATTCGTTGTCGCGGCGTCCCGGGTGTACAATGGTGTATAAGCGTTTAGAGGAGAATTTCGGCTACAAGAAAGTGCTAATCTGTTTTTGCTCCCTTTTGACCTGTGGAAGTTATGCTCTGTTAAGTGGGTGAGTATAGGAATATTTGGACCTTTAAAAAAAAGACAAAAAATAATAATTTCTAAAAACTATAAACACCTTATTTTTCTAATACTTATAGCTAACAAATAAGGTAATTATACAAAATTTGTTTCGATTGAATATCTCGTAAAACCAAAAAGTTATAGAAGTTTAAAAAGCAAAAGCTTACTAAAAAACTTCTCATTTTAGCAAAACACTCAAAATGTCCTTTTTGAGTCACCCTGTTCACTGTGATAGAGTTGAAATAAAGTTTTAATTTTATGGCTTTTGAGGTACACTAGTGACTACTTTCGAATGAACTTCAACATTTTACAATCAGTAACCATAAAAAAATGACTTTTGGCCGGCTTCTCGTAAAATGGTCCATAGTGCGCCGTTATCAGCAACTGGGATTGTGTCCTTCCACTTTATGGAAGACTTTACGAAAGGATATTGGCCTAAAAGCTTTCAAGATACAACTTGTGCAGGAATTGAAGCTAAACGACCATCGTATGCACCGCCAATTCGGCGAATGGGCTGAAGCACAAATTTGATATTAATTTTCAATTTCCATGCAAAACTTTATTTTCCGCTGAAGCCCATTTCTGGTTGAATGGATACGTAAATAAGCAAAATTGTCGAATTTGGAATGAGGAGAATCCACAAACTTTTTTCGAAACACCATTACATCCACAGAATATTACTGTTTGGTGCGCTTTATGGGGTGGCGGAATCATATGGTCCATATGTCTTCAAAAACGATGATAGTCTGAGTGTTTCTGTAAATGGTGAACGGTATATGAACATGATTCGAATTTTTTTGTACGTCAATTACGTGGCATTAATCTTATATATTTATATACGAGTATATTGCAGAGGGTGCTGCAATTGATTTACTCAAAGAAACTTTTGATCAAAAAACAATTTCATGTAATGGCCCAATTAATTGGCCACCAAGATCATGTAATTTAATACCATTGGATTATTTTCTTTGGGATTATGTTAAGTCACTTTTCTACGTCGATAAACCACAAAGAATTGAACACCTGGAAATGAACATTCGAATAGTTATCGGCGTAATACGGCCCCAAATGCTGCGAAAAGTTGTTGAAAATTGGTGTTCCGGATTGTGCGTTCTACGCGCCAGCCGTGGATGCCACATGCCAAAAATTATATTTAAACATTAATTTCATAAAATTTTCTTTTCAATAATGCCCGTTTCATTGATATTATTGTTTTATAATAATTTAAACTTGTGTCACTCTATAAAAAAACCCTTTATTAATACTTGTGGCAAAAATGCAAAGATCCAAGAAAATTTTTAAAAATATGGACGTGTGTACATTATCTTTTTCTAACACAACAACAAGTTCTACCTTTTTTTTAAATAAGCTTCAAAAATACCTTTATTTGGACCTACTGGAAAAATTTGATTTTTGGACATAGGCTGTTAATGTTAATGAAAACCACAGATTTGAACCATTATTCATTGAGTAAGTGTTACTTCTCTTACAAAAATAGATAGAAATCTTAAAAAAAAACAATCACTTTGGTTGAGAAGACATACACCTAAAAGAAATTACCCACGCTCTAGCCCTAATTTTGGGAATTGCCCAAAACAGTGGCAACAGTGGTCTGGCGAAAGATTTCGTGGTGATGCTTTCGACTTGAAACATTTAATTACATCAAACTATAATTCATTGAATATAAACTTTAGTAATTTAAATCATACTTTAGTTCTTTCCGTATTCAGCTCACTGCTGGTCTCACTTTCTAATATTCATATTTTGTTTATTTAAGAATTTTTACAGCTTTGCACAACCCTCGTAAGCCAAAATTATTTCAAATTATTTCCAACAGCTGGAGGAGAAGGGAATTAGTAGCGACAGCTTTTCAAGTCATTTATTTAAATTTAAATTTCTGTAAATGTGAGTTTTCATCGCTTTTTTGTCAGCGTCGACCGACCGACCACTCACTAATGGCTGCTTTATGTGGAAATAATTTATGAACACTTATTGCCATAAAATATTTCCAATTAAAAGCCAAATTCAAATCTTTTTTTAGATTTGTTTGTCTCATTTTTGTTAAGCATAAATTATGGATACTCGTATTTCCTTTGTTAAATTTTAGAATATAAAATTTTTTTCTTGTGTGAGCTTTCGTCACAAGGCATGTACTACAATAAATGACCCACTTTAGGTATTAAACAAAAATAAAATATTTCACATAAAATGTTTAAAACATTACAACTGAAACTATTTAGCTGACAATTCGCAGTCGTATTTTTAGAAAAATCTGAAGAAATTTCTTTTTGACTTCTATTTGAAATGATTAATTCTATCAGTTGGTTTTTAAACACATTTAATAAATCATTAACTTTCAATAATACTCTTTGTATGCTTAATTATTTGATGTAAATTTTCATAAATTATGGCACAGAGTTTATATTTATTTAAATTGTTTTTACAAGTGCCAAAATTATGACAATTCAACTCAGTGACAATTTAATTTGGAAAAAATTTATGTTTACAACAGCTGCAGTTGTTACAACAGCTTCACAGGGATGCCTGCCTGTTTGCCAAATGGTGCATATGGCAACACACACACACACACAGACAGATGTTTATAAATCATCACCATTTTGTTGAGAATAATAATGTGACCAACTAACTGCTTATTCGCCAAGTCGATTCTAATAAAGGATGAGAGCACATTTAGTAATGCTTTCAACTAATTGTTAATATGTAAATTTTAAAGGACTTATTTACAAAAATTATTAAGGCTTAATAAACGGTTCATAAAGCAGACTCTTGAAATTTCCAAAAACGCTAACGGCCTGTCCCACGACGTCACCAGAAATCGTTCGATCGACAACTTATATTGCAAACAACAATAACATTAGAAAATTTGTTGTTGTTTTCAATATAAGTATTCGATCGAACGATTCCTGGTGACATCGTGGGATAGGCCATAAAATTAAAAATGTAAAAAATTAAGTAAATGCCTAAAAAAAAATCGCCAAAATGAAAAAAGCGCTTAAATGAACAATATCATCAAAAATGTAATAAATCCCTTGGGTACAAAAAAAAAACACCAAAAGTAAATCGCCCAAAAACCGATAAAAATCGCCAAAAAGAATTAAGCACCAAATTTAAAAAAATCGCTAGAACTGAAAAGTTGTATTAAAGTAAACAAAAAAAATTTACTTAAACCGAAACAAATCGATAAATCGAAAAAAAGAACGCCAAAACTAAAAAAAGCGTCAGTACTAAAAAATCATCAAATACTGGAAAAAAACCGTCAAAATGATACAAGCGCCAAAACTAAAAAAAATCGCTAAAATTAAAAAAAACAAAAGGAAAATGCGAAAAACGAAAAAAAAATCGACAAGACAAACAAAAACGCAAAAACTAAAAGTGCGTCAATACAAAAAAACAAAGGAAACAAGCCCCCTATGGAAGGAAGCCTTCGTGTGCAAGTCAAAGTCGCATTTTACTGAATTTATTTATAAATAAATATGTTAATATTTAGTAATAATTTTTGTGAGTGAAATTAATTTGCCGGTTGTGTGTCAAAAATTCTCTATTTGCAATATATTTATTTGCGAATAAAGCTGTATTCACATAAGTATTTGCCCTATGGAATGTCACTTTTTTTATACACATGATATATTTTGTGTATATCAAAATCTGCGTTTTACATACGGTTTATAATTTTTGTGTTCACACGTTAGTATGTTAAGTATATTTGACATAACTTATAAAGGTAAACAAATGCTTACTTGTGTTAATGCCTTTTAAATTTGTTCTTTCATTTTTAGCTTTTAGTCTTTTAAATCAATTCTAATTTAATTTATCTTACAATTCTATTTAATTTTTAAAGCCACAATCGCTTGCTTTATTTAAAACCAGCTGATGTCAGATGCTTTGTCACTTGAAAATAGAACACGCCCTAAATCAAAGTTGTCGTTTTTACTGCACACAGAGAAATAACACATGCTATTGTTTAAAGGTTTTCAGACTATATGTAAAAATTTGCCATGTGAAAAAGTGACATTCCACACGACAAATATAAGTAATGTGAACACAGCTTAAAGGCTCAGTTACCCGACGGTAATGTAATGTAAAAGTAACGTAGAAAACAGCTGATAGATATTTTTATGTGAAAAGTATGTTACGTTACATTATATCTCTATAACCATTTTCATTACTTTTCGCATAAAAATATCGATCAGCTGTTTCCTACTGCTGCAGTTACTTTACATTACAGTCGGGTAACTGAGCCTTAAGTCTTACTTTTGAAGTTGTCGTATCGTTTAATGGTAGAATTAGTCGATTCATATCGTATTACTTTTGAAGTGGTAGTATCGTTTAAATCTGGATGTTAGTTACTCGTAGTAAAAACGTGGGGCTGATAGCGAACGTGTCAGCTGTTATTGTATTTATCTTTGCATATATATGTGTGTGCAGATTTCTATCTTACATACGTTACGATGCGTATTAAATAAACAGCAACATATTTTACTAATGTTACAGATTTTGTCAGCTGATCCGTCAACTCACGATACCAATCGACTAATTCTACCATAACTGTGGATGTTAGTTAGTATAAACGTGATGCTGCCAGCGAATGTATCAGCTGTTATTCTATTTCTCTTTGCTTTATACGTGTATGTGTATGTATTTGAGTAAGCGTTGCCAACACATTTTCAATAAGCATCAACATGCTTATTAAATGTTAGTGATTTTGTCAGCTGATACGCAGCAAGCAGCACGATACGATTTCAGTAATTCTACCATTAAGGCTCAGTTACCCGACGGTAATGTAATGTAAAAGTAACGTAGAAAACAGCTGATAGATATTTTTATGTGAAAAGTAGGTTACGTTACATTACATCTCTATAACCATTTTCATTACTTTTCGCATAAAAATATCGATCAGCTGTTTTCTACTGTTGCAGTTACTTTAAATTACAGTCGAGTAGCTGAGCCTTTAGTATGTACGAGTATATAATTGAGAGGGTTAAATACAAAGGATTACAAGTGCAAAACATAAAATTCTGAGCACTTAAGCTACAAACGTAGCTTAAGTGCTCGTTAAGCCCAGGGTTACCGCTAGGAATTTTAGAAAAGTCGCACAAAAGGTCGTTTTGTGAAAATAAAGTCGCACAAAAAAGTCGTTTGAGAAAATAAAAGTTGCACCTCTTTTTTTAACGTTTTTTATTAATAAAAAGCATAACAAAACAAAAAAACAATTGAAACAAAACAAAAAGCTTAATGCAGAATCCATTTTTATCATATTTCACAACACATGCAGTTGCATTATACATGCTTATATATGTACCCATCAAAAAATTACACATTACCATATAATGACTTACTTTTCTGATTACCAAATTTCATTACTCGCTTACAAATTGCATTACCTAAAATTTAAAAAAATTATGTACAAGTTGCTAAATGAGGAGAAGAATTTTTTTAGATTAAATAGATTACGTGAACAAGTTGCCAAATAAAAAAAAGTAAGTACTTCTCAAGAATCGATTATTTTAGTCTCATGCCTTGTTAAAATCATTAAGTTGGTAATCCAGTAAGGAATAGCTTGCACCAAAAATGCTTCATTCCAAACCCGATTACCTTTTTTGAAATTTTTTGCTGGGTATGTACATACATTTTTTCATGTACCCTGAAGATTTTAGCAAAACTATTCTTTGCAACTTCTACTGAAAATTTATGAAACATTTCTTGAATACATTTTATACATGACATGCATGTTGCATAAAAGTGATAAAAGTGTTTCCAAATGACCAATAATCTGTGAATTGCTTTTAAATTTTGCCGGTTTTTTTTTTTGATAAAAACATTTACTGCAAATTAACTGTTTCACAAAAAAGAGTAAAAAGTCGCAACAAAATTAAAAAAAGTCGGAAAAGTCGGTGACAAAAAAAGTCTCACAAAAAGTCGCAGACCGCTAAAAAAGGGTCAAATTGCGACTTTAGTCGGGTGAACGGTAACCCTGGTTAAGCCCCTCGTCTCTCTCTCTCTCTCTCTCCTAACAAACTAATCAGCTTAGTAATAAGAATTGCATAGTGTAAACTAGGACTTTCGCTCAATAGAGTTCAGTTTGAGGTTGTCATACAAGAATTTTGATATAGTGATAGAAAGATATTTGTATTAAGTACTGATATTGATGGATCAAGCTAAATTTTTTTTAGTTTTGGCAGTTGTCACAATTTTTATCACAATTGTAAAAATGTATTTGTTAAGGTAATACTGATTTTATTACTGCGAACTTTCTTCACATAAAATTTTAGATAGTCTCATAAAATATTAAAATAAATAAATATTTAATGCAAAACATTTGCATAACATGCACTTAAGCTTTTTTGCAATTCTATTGCACAAACACTGCCAGAGATTTGACGACTATATAAACACTGACATAAAGGTCAAATATTATTTGAATAACAAAAAAAAAATATTTACTCAATATGTGAAAGTGCAAATTCAAAAATATTATTGCTCCTGCTGTCGTACTTGGGTAATAGAAATCATCATGTGCCAGTGGTACTTAACTAAATTACAAGTTTCCTAAATATTTTGAAAGAATGTGCAACAACGTTGTTGCAAAATTTATTATTGCATTTATTTATGCAATTCAAACAAGGAAATACATATTTATAAAATAATTTTGTAATTACGTTTCAAGGAATATTGTTTTCTTTATAACAAATAATGGTTAAATACAACTATTTAAAATTTATTTTAACTCACCTTTAGCTAACTTTTTTCAATTTTCCTTTTAGAGTTTCCTTTCTAACGTTGTCGGGTTGTTGAGAAATCTCTGTAAAGAAAAATTAATAAAAAAAAGCATTAAACGGAATTGTTTTTTATAACAATTAAAAGATTTTTAGAATTTTATTTCTGCTGACGAGATTTGAAAATCAAACCGGCATTTTTTTTACCAGCAGTGACAGTTAAAATGACTGCCATGATGGCATTCTTTAATAATGTTGCTAAATTGTTTCACAGACTTTGTTTGATTCAGCTTAAATTTTTGTAACGCATTCGCCTCTTTAGCAGTAAAATAAAATAAATAGACTGTGTGGACGATATCAAGAACAGCATTTTGTTTTGAAAAATTGCTTTTGATCAGCCGCTTTAAATTGTCTTGTAAGTGCTCTGGATGGATCGGTTTCCTTTTATTTTGTCATTCCGCACTGAATGCAGTTCAAATTGCCAGAATGAACGCCAGGCATACATCCAAAACCTGCAGTTGGCTGCGATTAATATAAACAAATATACATAAACATATCGTCACCGAAAATCCAAAAGGCCGTAACAAGCAAAAAAAAATTCAAATTATACTTTTTGATTGATTATGATGTGATTAAGCAAAATACATCTTTCCTTAAAATTTTACTCGCATATGTTTAAAAATACTGATTTTATTCATTATTTGGCACCTAACAAATAAATAGTCTTAAATTTATAAGGTTTTTTGCTTCTACTGTAAAAAAAGTAATAAGTTTACTTACGGCCTTTTGTATTTTAGGTGCCGATATATTCATCTATTAAGTAGATGTGTATTGCATCTGTATAAGTACATATGTACTCGTATATATAATAAAAAATAGTTCTTAGAAAAATTATACTAAACATAAATGAACAGATTTTTTTTTTCAAAAGTCTTTTCACCGACTGCAGCGCTCGGAATATTTTGAATTATTAGAAATTTTCACCAGAGAATGATAATGAGTACTAAAAAAAAATATACATAAGTAAATAGTTTTATAATTGTAGCGCATACAATTCATACGCTCACATAATTTCTTTCAAGCAACTGTGACTATAGCCGATTCCAACATACAAGAGCATCTCTACTTCGTTTGTGCGAAAAACTAAAATACGCTACAACTAAAAATAAAAAGGCACAGGCGTATCAAAATCATTGACTCTCTGTCATGCTTATAATCGGACTATGAGTATACTCAGAATATAGATATTTATTCGGACAAAAAAAAATATACTCACGATACTCGCGATATTTATTCATCATTCGCTACCGTGTACTTACATTTGAGTATATAAAATTTGTATGGAAAATATGTGGATGTGTGTGTAGCTGTTTGAAAACATGCTTTATATTTATGTGTGTGTAAATACCCTCTAGTCAGCCTAGAACCATATGTCTCTATGTCAACACTCTCTTCTCTAGCCACAATTGCGCTAGTTGAAATGTCGACAACTTTTCTTTTATGCGCGAGCAGAGATACGTTAGAGACAACGCTCCTAGTGTATTTCTGGTGACATTGCCAATGAACGCGTCTATAGTTAGGTTTTCTTTTTTATTATACTGTGCAATAATGTTAAAAAAATACATACATATGTATGTATGTCTTTAAGGTCACTAAAATATACTAGTGAATCTTTGGTGCCAGTGTCTCCATGTGGTCCCAAAAGATCTACTTAATCAGCAGTGCTACAGTCTAGTGGTAGGTTTTCAATGACAAGCTAGCAAGTGACTACAATTTCACTATTCGCATTTCCTGCAGGGAAAATAGCCGGTTAATAGTCAGAGTATTTGTATACTCATGCATGCGATCGTAGTTCATACAGTCTATAAATTTTAGTTATAGTTGTTTGTGCGTCGTAATTTAAAAAATGTGTGTAAAAATAGTTGTAGGATGTTTATAGTTATACGCATTCGGTTTAAAATTAATGCGTGTGTTTGCATATGCGCATATTTTTTATCTTTATCTATACGCATTCGTAGTTGTTTGACGGCCAATACTCAAAGAGTATTTGAAACGATATTTCCGTCATTATCTGGTACCTGCTACCAGATCACCAAACTGAGTTGAGTTGAGAATGGCAACGAATAATTTTTTAGGTAAAGAAAAAAACAAACACAATTACTTGGCTATGAAGGCGGTATGAAGATGATAGTCACCTGATGCAGTGGTATCACCTGATAGAAGGGCCTTGATGTGGTTCTTCGACAATAGTGCCAATTGTATCTAGACCGAAAATCGAAAAATTATAGCCATTTGGGGTATTTTCCAATACTTAAGGAGTTTTTAGAAAAGATGTTTCGCAAATATTTTTTTACAAAAAATGTCAAGGGCTAACTCACAAATAGTGACGCACCATGGCACATATTGTACATACAATATGGAAGTATGTACATATATATGTATATAAACCCCAGTGTTCGGATTTTTTTTTCATAAAATTTTCGAATCCAAACGATAATATAAAGTCTGTGCATGTGAGCTCCAAATGCTGCTCTAAATGAAAAAAAAATTATTTTTCAATGTTGAAATGTAAATGGAAAGATTGCTCACTTTTCCTTGTTCTTACTACTCAAAACTTTTTATTTATCATGTTTATTCATGAACAAACGTGCTGAATATTGTTTGTTGTTATAAACATATAAAAAAAACACATTCATCTAAAAACTTTGCTTATTTATTTCTAGTGTAATTAAGTAAATTGCGCGTCGATGTGATAGGGTTAAACATTTCATTTTCTTTTATCATGTATTTACCAAAGGTAAATCAATAATTGTATAACACAATAATCATTTCTCATATGCCATTTCAATAAAAATTCAAGTGCTGGAGAATGAAGTGAAGTGGCTGCATAGAAAAATGCGCATTTTCCACAGCTAAAAAGTCTAGTTTAATTTCTCTTCTCTTCTTTATAAAATCACATTAATTAATAAAAACTAGGATAGGCCAGTGGTCTAAATTAGACCACTTGACACGTAGTATGGCTTTATTTATTATAAACATGTGTGTACAAACCAAAGAAGAAATTTGTCTTTCTAAGCTAATTTAAATCGCTTTTTACCACTTTTGACCCAAAATTAAAAAAAAAAATTTATCCCCCCTGTTCTGAAAATCACGGTGATTTCAAATCACGTGATTTCAAAAGTAAACTATTAATAGCTGACTTGGTAATGTGATTTTATTGCGTTTTAAGTATTTTTCATTTATAAAAGCATATTTTCTTCCAACTTCCAAAGCTATAAAGCGTAAAATATACAAAAGCAATGATTTAGCTTTTATTAATTTTTACAAATCACCGTGATTTGGCATGTCGTGATTTGCAGAACAGGCCCGTATATTGTGCATATCTACACAAAAATAGCTTTTAAACCATATGTGTTACACCAATATTGGATGATCATAAGATAATTCGAACTTTTGTTAAAGGGAACTTCTCGCAATGAATGTGTGCTATTCTGTTAGAATGGAGATAGCGGTTTCAAATCCTACAAGGTACGTTAAACTAAAATTACTTTTTCTGCTGCCTCTTTGCTAGGTCGAAATTATAGTGTTTTCACACTGTTAAAACCATAAACAGCTGATTTTGAATTCACACTGCAAGTTTGTTAAATTCAGGTTTTAACTCACAGCCTGTCTAATAACTTTGCTCAAAATAAAATAAATCTCCTGCAGAAATGCGTGTGTTTGTTGCTGTATTTTTGTCTGCTTTTTATAACACTTATTTGACAAACTGTACAACAACTGTTTTTGATTGTATGAAAAACACGCAAATCTTACAATGCATTGTAAAATGGAAATTATTTTATATTTTGTAAATAAATATTTTAAAATTATGGAACTTGTCATACAAAGGGAAGAAGTGCTTGGAAATCAAGTTATTGTATATAAAAAATGCACAAATACATCACAAAATAAAACTTTTTTATCGGCGGATCGATGTCAGTCATATCGTCTATTTTCACTTCCCAGAGTTCAATGAAAACATTTACGTTCTTTGCCTTCCACAAAACTATTTTTTCCCATAATTTTTTTATTATTGTTGCTGCTGCATCCATTTCTAAGTTGAAAATCTTTGAAGCGACATCTCTTGTTATTCACTGGCATAAAAATTATCAGCTGCTTCCGGTTATTTTAATTTGGCAGCACTGAATTTAGCACAGCGAAAACAAGGTTGCATTTCATAAAACCAACTTAAAACCAATTCTGAAATGGTTTTACGCTGGTTTTAACAAAAACAATTTGTATAGTAAAACCAGGTTTTAACAATTGGTTTTAACGTTAAAACCAACTTTTATTAAAACCATGTCAGTGTGAAAACACTATTAGTTTGATATTGGGTAATATGAATAAAAAAAAGTATTTGCTTTTTACTTAAAAAATTGTTTTAAAACCCCAAATATGTGTATGTTTTTTGTTTTTTTAAACAAATTTTTAAGTAAAAAGCAAATACTTTTTTTTATTCATATTACCCATTGGCTCTTTTTTTGTTATTTCTAAAAAACATTTACATTGTGCATATCTACACAAAAATAGCTTTTAAATCATATCTGTTTCACCAATATAGGCGGATGATAAGATAATTCGAATGTTCGTTAAAGGGAACTTCTCGCCATAGTTTCTCGAATGTGTGACGATAGCCTAGTGAATGTGTGCTATTCTGTTAGAATGGAGATAGTGTGTTCAAATCCTGCAACGTACGTTAAATTAAAATTATTTTTCCTGCTACCTCTTTGTTAGGTCGAAATTAGTTTGATTTTGGCTCACTTTTGTTATTGCTACCGAACCTTCGAAATTGAATATTTTTTAAGCGACAGGTAAACTTTTTTCGATTAATTTTTTAATGTCATTCTCAATAGTTTTACACGATAAATATTCGTGATATATTCGAAATCATTATCATTAACGAAAGTCTTGGTCAAGTGGTATATTCAAGTTTGTAGCTTGCTGTGGTGAATGTGTTTAATGCTTTAGTGTCAACAAGCAAAACAAGTGGCTTCGAAATGCGGTGATAGCACTTATTAGTCTCTTTTGCTCCCAAGGAGTTAATGATTGGCGGAATTTTGTCTCGGGAAAATTATTTTCCGTTCAAAATAAATTCCGAGGGAATATTAATGAATGGGAATGTATGTATGTACATATTAATATGTATTTCATGGTGGATGAATTGCAGAACAGTTTGATCATTTAAAAATTTAAATCATGTACCCTTAGTCACGGTAATCACGCACATGCAGCGTGACCGTTTGGCCGACTAAAGTGGCAAATTGAAACTTTTGGGACTGCCTTGCCACTTTTGTCCCCCTTTTTTATAATATAATAATAATACATTAAAAATAAGAAGTTTAGTGTAGTTGTCTCGTATTTTTTAAATGTTGCCCCTTTTTTTTGATAAATCCCCTATTTGGTGCCACTTTTTGAAAAATGTCATCGGTCACCCTGCGCACATGGAGTGTAGGAATCTACGCACGACAAAACTCAGGCGTGGTTACACGTATGATGCATACAAATCACATAAATAAACAGCGGCGCCTATCTTTCTGAATACTAAAAAAAATATGTTACCGTATTGGACGGATAAATTCTCAACTAATGTTTATAGTGAATTTTTGTAGACAAACAAGAGCAACAGAGCAATAATAAATATTTAATACATTTTCAATTGTGAATTAACAAGTGTTTAGTTACGCAATTCTATTAAAGAAGAAAAACCACACACTGCAAATATGTATAAGCTGACCTTATCATCTCTATGCGCGCACCTCTTTTTTATGTTTTTTTTCTCCACTATCATGTAATATTTATTTATTTAAACATGTGTTTATATTCCATAATAATATGCAAAAATAGTAACAAAAACAACAAAATAATAATCCCATAAAACATAAGAAAAAACTGGCGGTATAGAATTTCAGACGAGTATGCGAGTATTGCGAACAAAAAACCCACTGCACTATACAGTGACAGCAAAAAGTAAATGGAAGCAACTTGATGGCGCCCTCATGTTTGTCTGTTTCGAAATACTCGTATGTACATATGTATGTAGTAATGAAAATGACAGCAAAAAGCTGCACAATAAGTTGAAACCGTATCGTATTAAAAATACGTATTGTCGGTGTTCTAAATTCCTTGAAAAATATTAAAAAAGAAAAACGTCGTCATACACAATAAATGCTTAATTAGGAAGTGACAAGTAGACTCCTTCAACTTGCATACAATGTGCAATATGATTTTTTATTTTTTATTTTTTATTTTTTGCAATTTATAACAACCAAAAGAAAATGAAAAACAAAAAGAAGAATTGGAATTGATGATGTATTATTTTCTGCAGTATTTTTTGTTTGTTTCATGAATCAGTTAAATGACACCAAGATGTGTGAATTAAATTTCCATTTCAATAACCTTGAATGTGATTTCTTTTATAAGTTTTATAATATGTAGAGAATTCGTTTTGTAAAATTGTAACATAAAATATTTAAAGTCAGGCATATATTTCCCATAATTAAAGATTAACTGAGAAGAAAGAAAAAATCTAAGATTATAATTTACTAATGCATTAAACACATTGACCACAGCAGGCTACACAACTACACGACTTCAAATGCTGCTAACTGCAAGTGTTGCCCTGCCCTGCAGCTAACTACTTAATTATTTTGAAAGCGACAGCGACATCATAAGCAGCTGATTATTGCCACATTATTCAGTGCTGCCACTTTCAAAGATTTCACATTATAAAAATAAAATTAAAATGTACAATATATGTAATTGTACCATAACCGCCCATAAAAGCCTAACCCACACATTTTGGATCTCGTTTTTTTTTTTTTTTACGAAAATCGATTATATAGGACCACAAACAACCGATTTTTGGTCAAAAATCAAAATCGAAAATTATTTCTCTTAAGCTTTTTCTGCGGTTATGGCACCATATCAGGTAAAATATTCGCCCCTATTCCACTTGTCGACATCGATGTCACTTCAACACAATACCAAAAAATTGGGACTTGTGTACCCATTGTCGATAACAACTGACTCTTGTTGTCATGTTTATACTATTTTCTAGACCTTACAGACAGCGTGACCCTTTGACCGAATAAAGTGGCAAATTGCCACTTTTTCGACTGCCTTGCAACTTTTTGTCCCCCTTTTTTTAGAGTGAATTATATAAAAATATATTAAAAATAAAAAGTTTAATGTAGTTTTTTCGTTTTTTTTGCCCCTTTTTTTTGGTGCCGCTTTTTGAAAAATGTTATCGATCACCCTGCTTACAGAACGGACTGTCAGTAGCACAAAATTATTCTCGAGAGCGAGTAAACAAGTCGCAATTTTTGGTATTGTGTCAAAGTGACGTCGACAATTGGAATAAGGGTGATTAAAACGAATCAATTTATTTCTGCACAGAAAAAATTATAACAAGTTTTTGCTTTAAAAAAGATGTTTTCGAAACTGATTTCAAATTTTATTATTTTTAATCCCCGACCAAAAAAAAAAGGGTGTATACGTTTGTAGTGTGTGTCTGTGTATCTGTGTGTCTGTCCGTGTCCACGTACAGACCAAACGGCTGGACCGATTTTGATTTAGTTTTCTCTGTTTGAAAGGTCACTTGATCGATATGGTTCTTAACCATGTTTAAAGAAAATCGGTCCAGCCATTTAGAGGATATCACATCTTTTCTCGATATACCGGGGTTTTTAAAATTTTTAATTTTTGTTATCTTTATTTGGTTTTATGAATATAGAGTTAATTATTTAGTAAATAAAAGTGTGGTTTCCATTTTATTAAAATTTTACGAATTTTGAAATTTGCTCGTAGTTTTAGGAATTTTGTGGTAGGTCTTATTTCAATAAAAATATTATTTAATTTTTTCAATTTATTAATTAAGTATAAAATAATTTTTTTCTGTGTTTTTTTAATAAATTTTTTGAGATGTTCTTTCAATAATTTTATGCTATTTCACATTTCACAACAATAAAAATTAGTCTGAAATGGCTACAGGAACAGAAATGGTTGTGTAGTTGTGTAGCCGCGTTGTCATGAATATAATCATTCTCATATACTCACATCCATTAAATGTTTGTCAGTTTGTAGCTGGTGAATGTGTTTAATGCATTCAAGCAAAACTATCACTACTTGTAGTATGTTTCCACCGGTATGATTTATACATAACGTAACCATTTTTTTGTAACTCAAACCGGGACACAGACCGGGACACCGCAAAATAATAACGTACGGAACAAAAATTTTTAACTCTTTTACATTTTCAAAAATGTTTATTATGCTACAGGAAACCGGGACAAAATCCCATTTTAAATATACCTTCCGGGACACCGGGAACGGCTGGCTGTTCCGTTCAACTATGTGTTGTTGTCAGAATATTTACAACTAACTTTGATGTTATTTGTTCATTAATAATTATCACATGTAATTTGGCTTAAAAAGCGTTACGAACTTTAGCCTATTCAATTCATAAGGATAAAAATTTTATTTTTTAAATGCGTTTTTCTCAAAACTTCATTTTCACACACTAGGTTCCTTTTCTCGGAGAAGGTCACATATGTTGTTTAAGTGTCTTGGTGTCTATTTGCTTTGTTCATAGCTACAATGCACTGTTGTGATGAGTTGTATGACTTTTTGTTGTTTGTTTGTACGCATTACCAGAATGTACTTCCTGCTGGCTGGCTGGTGAGCAGTGTGCTAGTCTTGTAGCCGAGACATTAAGTTAAATTCATGTTGAAACAACGTGAAATCACTTTGATTCTATGTTCTTCAACGTGTTATTTCACTATCAAATTAACGTTGTTTCAACTTTAAATAACTTTGATTCAACATCATTCTTGATTTTAATTTAACAGCACTGGAAAGTTAAATCAATATAAAATAAAGTTATTTCGAAACTATTATTTGAAGATTACTGCAAGTCACGTTAAATTAACATGAAATACATATGAAGTAAAATTATTGCCGAACATTTTTAAATTAACCTTGCTTTGCTTTCGTAGATTTGAATATGGAATTTTTCTGTGTTTAACGAATATATTATCCATGGAATATTCAATATGTTCTCCGGTTATAACAGTTTTGTGTTGTTATTTCAAAAAAATTTATAAAAATTTTTCGCTCATATGCAAAAAAAAGTAAAGCAAATCTGGCGATAAAGGCTTTTCGCTTATATAAAAGTTGTCATGGGAACAGGTTATGTTATGTTATGTTATATTATGCTGTGTCATGTCGAACCATGTCGTATGATTTATAATAATTGATGTAGCATGTACATCATTTTCGTTACCGGTATTTGTTACCAGTATTCGTTACAAAAATCAAATGCATTTGATTTTTGCTTTTCAGAGCACTATATTTGCCCAAATTACAAATAAAAAAATTAACCTAAGCTGGCGACAGTGACAAAAGTGTTGCGTAGTCGTGTAGTCCTGTAGCCGTGTAGCCGTGTAGTCGTGTAGACGTGTAGCCTTGATGGCATCAAAATAATCGTTTGACATTAAAACTCGTCTAAAAAAAACAGAGTGCAGAGTGAGCAGTGAAATTTATCCAATGACTTAGAAGATGATCGGAATCAAATCATGACTTTCAATCCTTTATGCACTTACACTGATAAGGACCCACTTATCACCCTGTTGACTGAAAATGTGGCATGAGCTAAAAAAAATGTCTAAAATAGTATCGAAGGCAATAAAATCCTTATCATTGATTATTACTTTTGTTTAAGATATATTTTGCACAACACTCGTATTAACTAAACATTTGAAAATAAAAAGAAGAAAAATAAAACGTTAAACAATTGAGATCATTGTTTATATAACAGGCAGACACAAATTGTGAATCAGTTTTCTTATTTCATAAGAAACTCATACCAGTTTTATAGAAAAAAATAAAATGAATTCTAATGAATTCGTTCGAGTTTCATTGACGAAACCCGTGTTAGGAATTTTTTCTTTATATTTTTGCTGATTTTGTATTCAAACTACAAAAAAAAGCTTGTTTTGTCCAAGTCTGTTGTTGCCCAAAAGCAATTTCAAAAACTTGTCAGCAAAGTTTAAACTTATGTGCAATCCAACAAAGTATCTATAATTGTGGACAAATGGCACATACACGCATACATGAGTATGTACTTATATAAAAAATGTTGTTTTGTAGCTTACACTGACAAAAAAAAAACATTGTTGCAGAATATTGACTATATCAAACTACTAGACTTCGCTCGAACTCATTTAAATTGCATGAGTTTGATCACTGGTTTTTGTCAAAAACGAGCTTCTGAATGTGTTCGTTCCAAGTCTACAAACTAGAGTTATGCTAGGAACACAACTGGGACGAACGACGAATTTCGTGCGCGTCGACGAATTCGTCGATAAGAGTTCGCAGCGTAAATTCGTCGTTGTTGTGCTCCACTCAGCGAATTCCTCTCTTATATTTGATAAAGTTGGTTGTTGTGTGTACAAATACATAGAAAGAGAGAGAGAGAAAATTAGTTTTTCGTCGTTCGTCGGCGTACAAATTAGAAACAAATCTATCTCAGAATTCATCACGCACAACGAATTTCGTTGTACGGCAGTGTTGTGTTTATTTTCAAATGCACAAATGTGTTTTATTTTTTATGACGAAAGCTCGCACAGAAAAAATTCCTCGTTCGTCCCCAGTTGTGTTCCTAGCATTAGTGATCAACAGATATGAGAGTAAATCGGCATACACTGAAAGAAAAGTCTTCATTGAATCAATGAATTTTGTCATTAATAACGACCTAACGTAAGAATTCATTGTATTAATGAAGAAAAAGTTTATTGAAAAATTATTAATGATGCTACTTCATTAGCTGAATGAATGTTTTTTCTCTTAGTGTAGTATCTTAAAATTTTGAAGCTGTGCTTAGTAGCCTCACTGCTTAGAGTGTATTTATGAACCATAAAAATGTAAAGGTCACTCATACATTTGTGCAAATTAGTTATTTCGTAACGAATTATGTATGGCCTGCACACATTTTGCTACCAAATTAATTATTTTTTGTTGTCATGCCCAAAACAGTAACTTTGTGGAAATTTTTATGTTAGAAGTCGGTTATTGCTCGGATTGTTTTTATAATTATTTTTTTTTCTAATTTGTGTATTATTTTTTACGATTTTACAAACACATACATACAACACACATGGCTATTATTAAATTAAGTAATGCTTGGTAAAACATATAACCAATTAAGGCAAGGTTGCATGAATTGTTGTAATAAATACTCATAAATGAAAAAAGAAGGGAAGTCGTAGAATTAAGTGTACGAGTATATAAAACTGTAAGCAAATGTAGACAATTAATTATTTTTTACTTTTTCTTAATCTCATCTCAGTTTTAATACCGTATAATAAATTTTTTGAAAGCAGACTCTACTTCAGTTTAGATTTGTGACAGTGCATTATTTACTTTTTATTAAAGTGCTGAACACTATTCATAAATAAAATACAAGGCTTCCAGGACTTCCGATGCAGGACTAGGTTAGGTTAGATTGAATAAATTCGGTAAAGTGCGACTTTGACTCGCACACTAAGGGTTCCGTACGCACACTACATAAAGGGTGATTTTTAAGCAACTTTCTTTTTGGCAACACTGTTTTTTCTCGAGCTAAATCCAACTCGTTCAGTCATTCATTTTAGACACAAAACCTATAATCAAACCCATGTAATTTAATTTGATCATAGTTTTGTGTCTACAATGAACGACTGAACGAGTTGGACCTAGCTCTACTGCTTTTGGCAAATCAGCTGTTTTCGTGTACCATGTTACTGTTAAACTTGTTCAGTTTGGTCTATAATTTAACCGTGATTTGACTGACAAACGTACAACGCTTGCAGATTATTGTGTTTAATTTTCAAAATTAATTTTCGGTTAAGAAAGGGCTTCGTACACTTCTTGCATTTTATGGTCAGTTTGGGCGACCTTCTGAGGTGGCTATGCGGAATCTTTTGACTAAATTTCGCACCAAAATTGCATTATTGAGCATTAAAGCACAAACACATACGTAGAGTGCGGACAGAGGAAAATATCGCAGCTGTGTCCGCCAGTTCTGTTGATGGTCGTGAATTATCGATTGGGCCTCTGTTACTTTTTATTTTGCTGAACTTGGTTAACATGTGGTTTCACCAAGACGGTGCCACACGCCACACATTATGCGAATCAATGGCCTAATTGAGAGACGAATTCGGCGAATAGTTTATTTCACGATTGGGGCCGCTCAATTGCTCGCCTAGATCGTGCGATTTAACGCCTTTAGATTGTTTTTTGTTGGGCTATGTTAAGGCTCATGTCTCTAGGGACAAGTCCGCAAAGGTTGACGCACTGGAAGACAATATTGAATAATTTATTCGTGAGATGCCGGGCTATATGATGGAGAAAGTATGCCAAAATTGGACCCAGAGTATGAACCATTAGAGGCGTAGCCGCGGTCAACATTTACATGAAATAATCTTTAAACATTAAATTATATAGTTCCTTCTACCGACTCAAATGAAAATTTCGTACATATCTCTAAATTTAAGATCTTTATTTAAATCAACTCCGAAGGCTCTTAAAAAATCACCCTATACATATGTAATACCATTCGAACCTTAGCCTATATAATCGAATATCTTACCTGATGTAGAAATTAAAAAAAAAATTGTTTAAGCGTTTTTTATTTTAAGCGCTTTTTCCGGTTTGCCGATTTTTTCCGGGGTTTTGCTCCTTTTTCGGCAGTTTTTTAGTTTTAATGATTTTTTAATTTTGACATTTTTTCATTTCAGCTATTTTTTCTGTTTTTGACGATTTTTTAAAGTTTTTTGGAACCATTGTACTTTTGGTATTTATTTTGCATTTGAGCGATTTATTTTATTTTTTGGGATATTTTTCATTTAAGCGCTTTTCTTATATTTTGGCGATTTTTCGCTTCGCCATTTTCTTATTTATAGGATTTTTTAATTTAAGCGTTTTTGAAAATTTTCAAGAGTTTGCTTGTTTCTCACGGTTTCCAAGATACAGCAAGTTGTTAAAATTACACAGTCAAAGTTACATTAACTGATAGAATACCCTTTTCTGTTCATACATACGAGTATGTACTTGTATGTAGCAAACATTTAAAAATAAAATTTAATAGTTTTATAGTTATTGTTTTATTTTTTATTTTCTTTCATGCATAGATGTTCTAGCCATTTTGGTAAACTAACACATTTTCTTAATAACTTGTATTGTGCTAAGAAAAGGCAACAGTTGCATAGTTGTTGTTAGTTAAGTATTTTAATTTTGTTGTTGTCGTATATATATGTATATATATTTTTATACAACTTTTTATATTTAAAGGTCATCTGTGTTCTTTGCTACTGTGTGCATTTATGAAAAAAAAACACAATTTATTGAAAACAACTGCAAAAGGTTCTATGCCTGGTAGTAACACTTCATATTTTATTTTTTCTTATTTTTTATTTTTTTTTTTTTATTTTTTTATTTCATGTCTAACAAAGAAATTTTTAATTAAATAAATAATATTTTGCTAAGATTTCTTGATAAAAAAATTACTAAAACATATAAATAAAATGAAGGTTTTCATTTGTTAGATTTTACGTGAGAAAAATGAATGAAAAATTAAATTAAATTCGAAAAATGGGTTGTAGTTAAATTTAATGTTTTTGCATTAAAATTAAATGATTTACGTATAAAAGAGTTATAAAAAGCTGGGCAAATACCAGCTGAATAAAAATTTATAGGTTAATATAACCAGCTGAAATTGGTTAAATTAACCTATAAATAAATTTATAGCTAATGTAAATTATTGTTGCATTTTTCATTAACAAAATTTTGCGTGATCCATCTAACCATATGCTCCCTCGAGGAGTCAAAGGAACATACTATATACATTTATATATACGTATATATATACCTAACCAATGTTTATTTGTTACTTTATTGTTTAGGTCAAATTTTTGTTATAATTTATATTAATAATTTTTTTTTGTTTAGTTGAAATAACTAATTTGTAATGGTTACCGAATTATTAATTTAAATTGTTGCAAAAAAGAACATTTTAAAAATTAAAACAAACAAATTAAATTACTACGTTTTCTAATGTACTTTGTTGAAATACCAAATTGAAATAGCCGCGAATTTTTATTTTTTGCAATTTATTAATTTATTTGTTAATTTTTTAATGCGAAATTTTCCAACATTTACTGTTTGTTTGCTTAATTTAACATACATATATACACAGATGTAAACGATTCAAATTAAAAAGATAACGAAGCTTCATATAACCAATTTTAATTGTTAAATTTACTGTAAATAAAAGTTTTTTTTGCGACAACGATGATTAGCATCTGGTTAATCTAATACATTTAATTTTATTTATTTTGAATCTAAATTGTCGCAATTCGTCGGCTGATAACTGAAATACGAGGGTGGGTCATTGGGTCTTTTTTTAATTTGCCGCTTCTTAATTGAAATGGCAACAGTGATCGTGTCAACATGTAACCCCCTGCTGCCTTATTTTTGTTGTTGCTTTGTTGTTGTTTTTGTTTTGTTGGGTATCACCCTGCCCAGTGTGTCGCTGGTGAGGGCGATATTGTCGTTGTCTTGTTCGTGTTTTCCTTTAGACAAAAATAAAAAATGTAGAAAATTTAATTTTGTAAGCGAAATTGGATTTTGAATATTTCGAAAATTATTGAAGTTATGAGAATAAGTTTTTTGCGGTTTGCAAAGCGAAATGTATACTATTGAACTAAATTAAAATGTTTCCAAATATATAATTTTATAAAACATTTTTTTTTATTGGGAAAAATAAAAAAATAATAGGATGTCAAGAGTTTCTTACAGATTACTTACAACAAGTTTATTTATAATAAAAAACCAAAAAATTTACAAAAACGAGTGTGCAATTTTTTTGCTACATCCAAAAATTTGATTTTTAAAAAAAAAATGCTTATTTTCGACCAATGCTGAATGTAGGGTGCACTATCAAAACTCTCTAGAATTTAAAACACAGTCTTTCTTAATGCCTCTTCTCACAGAAACAATAAAAGTTTTTATCAAATACTCGTACTTAATATTTTTTAAAATATTAAAATAAAATTAAGAATACTTTTTTAACAAAATATACACAATTTTCTCATAATTTTCAAAAATCCAAATTACAAAATTTGAGATATCAAAAAAAATTTTTTTCATTTCAATCGTAATGAAGTTTTCTTTCAAAAACAACAAAACCAACTGATTTTTGCTAAATAATGAAGAACTTATGTACTAACAATTTAAAAAATTCAGGACCAAAAATTAAAAAAAAAAATGTTCAAGAAATTGTAAGAGATAAAGTAGTGATCTACGCATGTTTTATTTTTATGTCTTAACGCTGATTGTCGCGCTGAAAAAATTATTTAGATCGGTCCATATTTACAAAAGTTACAAGCACCGAAAGAATTTCGACACCCGCAGTTTCCCACTTTTGAGGCTCTTTGGAGCCACCCTGTTTTATAACAGGCTGCCTCCAAATATATTCTCTCAAAAGTTGAACACTTCTTCTTTCCAAAACAGTTAGTTTTATCGAAATCGGTTCACTAGTTCAAAAGTTGCGGACTTTTTACCACTTTTTTTTATTTCACGCCACTGTGCATTGGTGGCGTTATTCATTTTTAGGGTTCCGTACACCAAAGGTGAAAATGGAACCCTATTGTTTTCGCTACGCTGTCCGTCTGTCCGTCTGTCCGTCTGTCCGTCTGGCCGACTGTCCGTCTGTCCGTCCGTCCGTCCGTCCGTCTGTCCGTCTGTCCGTCACAGGGTATTTTCTCGAGAACCGTAAGAGATACGGACCTGAAATTTGGACACAGTGTGTAGACCCTTGGCCGCTACAACAACAAATACATGAGAGTTGGAAATTAAAGGGTGTGCCAAAACGAGCAACGAAAAATGTTAAAATCCCATGTAATATACATACAATTGTATGTATATGCACTTGAAGTTTGTAAAGTTAGTGTATTTTTATACAGACTACAACAATTAACACTAAAATTTAAAAAATTTTAATTAGAGGGTGTACCATCAGTTAATGTAATTTTGACTATGTAATTTTGATAACTTGCTGTATCTTGGAAACCGTAAGAGCAAACTTCTTGAAATTTTCAAAACCGGTAAAACAAAAAAATCTAAAAATTATAAAATCGCCAAACCGAAAAAAAATCGCCAAAATAAAAAAAAATCGCCAAAACGAAAAAAAGCACCAAATTAAAAAAAATTTCTAAATCAAAAATAAATCGCGGAAAACCGGAAAAATCGCCAAAATAAAAAAATCGTCAAAATGAAAAAAAAATCGCCAAAATGAAAAAATCGTCAAAATTAAAAAAATCGCCAAAATTAAAAAAATTGCCAAAATGAAAAAAAATCGTCAAAATGAAAAAAATCGCCAAAATGAAAAAAATCGCCAAAATTTAAAAAATTGCCAAAACGAGAAAAAAGCGAAAAATAATCAAAAAAAAAATTATTTCAGCTGAAAAAACGTAAAAAACACTGTATTAAAAAAATGCTCAAAGCCCAACATACGGAACCCTTCGTGCGCGAGTCAAAGTCGCACTTTACTGAATTTATTATTTTTCTTTTTGCCTTACATTTTTGGTTACTTTCACTATTTTTATTTTATTTACGTTTATTTTATGCATTTTTATTTTATTTTTGTTTCGCTACGAAGTCTGACCAGAGCCTTTAATTTGGTACCACGGGGTCAGGAGCCCCTGAAAGTTCGGTTTCTGCCTGACTATGGTCGGCCCAAAGGGGAGATTCGTGGTGGTTGTGGTTGTGCCCAAAGAACGCGGGTAGAGCATTTCGCTCGGTGTTGAGTTGCATTGCGACCGGGTGCCTACACCCATATCTAGGAAGGACTTTTAGATACACTCATGTCCAAATGTATGTTCTCGGACCGTACTCATGCATTACCTATCATACAGCTTGTCTTATGACTTGTTGTGCATGGGTGCGCTGGTTGGCGCAGGAAATCAACCCAGTGTTGAGAGCACTATGCGATAAGGCCGTAATGGCAGGTACCCACATAAATCTGCTGTACATCTGTCAACATGTAACATTGTTAATTTAGAAAAAAAAACTCAAACTCAGCTTTCTTCTCATAATTTAATAATTTTTTTTTAGCTAATTTTTACTAAACAATAGATTTTTTAATTTAAAACATAAATATAGAAACAATTGAAGTTCGAATAAGAATTAAAATTAATTAAAACTTTTAAGTTTTCCAGCACGTTTGGCAAATCTTTTGTTAATGTCATAAACTATAGTTTCATCCAGCCAACTTTAAACAAAAATTAAATAAAAAAAACTTGTTTAAATCAATCAACCATCAATGGCCAACAAGTTAATGAAAAAGCCCCATTTTGATTGACACTCAACTCAAGTGAATGCGCACTTTGTATTGAATAAAAAATAAATATTAATAAAATCTAACTACAAAATATAATAATGTTAACAACAATTTATGAATGATTAGAGAGAAAAAAAAACAACAAATAGCAAAAAATATAACAAAAACAACAATTTAGAGTCTTTAAGCAAACATTGAAAAAATATTTACGCGAAAGTGTCAACACACTTGACGTCTGCACATTTAACAAAAATATAAAAAAAAACGAATAAAATACTAGACTCCTCGAACATTTTCATGCGAATATTTGTTGCAGTTTTATTTTTGTGCGCAACTGTCAAGCAGCAGCATATGACAATGTCAAGCTTTCAAAGCCGAGAGTGGGGACAAAAACAAAATTGTTTGTTTTATGTTTGGTGTGGTGGATGTCATTCATACAATGAAATGATGAAAAACAAAAACAAAAACAATAACAAAAACAAAAACAAAACAAACAAACTTCCAATCATTAATGATGTGGTCTTCAATGTTATGAATTGTGTGTGGATTTCCAGCCGGAGAAAAGCCAACAAAAAGTCTAATATTTTTGTACTTTGTACATCAATATAAAAGAAAGGGTGATGGATAGATAGATAGATAAATTAAATTATAATAAAATGCAATTAAATGAAAAAGAGAAAAAAAAACATACAAAGTACAATGAAACTATGACGGGAAAAGATGGTTTAAAAAAAAGGAGGAAGCAACAAGAAATAACAGCAAAAAGGTTGGCATCTTTAAAAGGCAATGAACTTTGAAAGAAAGCACAGAAAGTTCATATTTATTGCATTATCTAACATTTTTACAGTGTGCTTCTTCTATAACAAGCAAGTGCAAAATGAGTGGAAAAATCTGAACTTTTTGATTTTTCACACAATTATTTAAGGCCCTTGCAACTAAACTGACAATTAGCGCTTTAAAAGCTTGCTCGATACCACCAATTAAACAAATATTTATGTATGTATGTTGCGTTTAATTACTACGCTCATGTATTTTTAATTGTGTGTAATGGCATTCACTAAATGCACACTCACCCACACCCACACCCACACCCACACACCGATCCAAAAGTAAAAAAGTCAACCTTTAGCTGCTCATATATACAGATACAATTACTTTCGCCATGCGCCTCCACTGTGTAACCATCTGCACTCATATTTAAAACAACATCAGCAGCAACAACTCTCCTAATAACGTTAACTGTCATTTATGGCTTAAGTGCTAAGGCCGGCTACTTAGCACACTTAGATCTAATAAATCAGTTCAAGTTAATCGCTATTTTTGGTTTAAAATGTGTTTAAGCTAGCAAATCTATAAATAAATACAGTATTTAAACCATCTGTAAACGCATAAAATTGGGCGTTTAAACTACCAATACAGGCCATATAGTTTTTTTTAATTACAGACCATATGTTTTGAATTAAAGGAGCACTAAAATTTTTCCAAGCCTCTACTTTTCTTTCAGATCATTTTCGACTTGTTTTCTTGCACTCTATTATTAACATCAGCTATTATTATTAACATCAGCTATTTAACTTAAATTTCTATGAAAATGGAAAAACAGAAAATCAATAGTGATACTTACAAATGTGTTTGCCAAAGGCAAATCAATAATTGTATACACAATCAATTCTCATATTCCATTTTCATAGAAATTTAAGTTAAACAATAATAATGTTAATAATAATCTCTACCCCAGTAGATAGACATGGGTGCTGATGAAGTGCGTGGCTGCACAGAAAAATATCGGTATTTCCCCCAGCTATAAAGTCTAGTTTAATTTTTTTTCTCTTCTTTAGATACTCACATTAATTAATAAAAATATTTCATTCAATAAGAATTGAAATTACTGAACTCAAGCCTGATTAAGAAATTATTTCTGATTAAAATTCACTACAGTTCAACTAAATCTAAAAATGTCTCATTTAATTCATCATGGGCACGTGACAAAAATATGTTCACTTAGCGATCACTGTTCACTTGGCTATCACTGCTTCAGAATGCTGAAAAGCGAAGTCAACTGTAGAAAGCAAAAACAAAGTAACATAAAGCCACTACAATAATACTTATAATGGGTGTTTTTATTGAGGTATAGAACTTTAAGTTGGCATCACTTTTTTAACTGGCGGCCATTTTGTCAGCTGTCAAGTGATTAATATTTAGTTTGGTTTGCCATTTCATCATGAACAGGTTGACAAAAGAACAACGCTTGCAAATCGTGCAAATTTATTTCGAAAATAATGGTTCAGTTCGCGAAGTTTACCGCAAGCTCCGTCCATTTTATGGTCGACATAATCGTCCATCAGAGCAATTAATTCGGTTAACCATGGATCGTTTTCGCACTACGTTTACTCTATGTGATAATACGCATCCGCAGAGACGTCGAACAGTGCGCACCGAAGAAACAATTGCCGCTGTAGAGCAAAGTGTTGAAGAGGACCCGAATGAATCGATTCGCCACCGTGCACAGCAATTGGAGCTGATAACCGACTATTTTGTTCCCGAATTGGATGGCATGAATGTGTATGAGTTGTGGTTCCAACAAGACGGCGCTACATGCCACACAGCGCACGTCACAATCGATTTATTGAAGGAAACATTCGATGAGCGCATAATTTCGCGGAATGGACCTGTCAATTGGCCACCAAGATCGTGTGATTTGACACCATTGGATTATTTTCTTTGGGGATATGTGAAGTCGCTCGTCTACGCCAACAAACCAGAAACGTTAGGGGACTTGGAAGCCAACATTCGTGGCGTTATTGCCAACATACGGCCCCATATGCTCGAAAAAGTGGTTGAAAATTGGACCTGTAGAATTGGCTTTATTCGAGCCAGCCGCGGCGGCCACATGCCCGAAATCATATTTAAACATTAATGGCATAAAATTATCCTTCCAATAAAGCCAAATTGATGGACATTAAAACGATTTTCTTGTGTTTTATTTCAATTCAAAGTTCTATACCTCTAAAAAAACACCCTTTACATACACTGAGGGAAAAAGACGTTGGAAAATCAACAACCTCTGTGGTCAATATAACTCGTACACGGTTGACAACGATGTGTTTCCAGCTTTTGTTTGTTGACAACGCTGGTATTTAACTTGAACACGGACTTTTGGTTATTGACAACGCTGCACAGTGGCGTGAAACAAAAAAAGTTGTAAAAAGTTCGCAACTTTTGAACTAGTGAACCGATTGCGATGAAAATAACTGTTTTGAAAAGAAGAAGAAGCTGAAAGTATATTTGGACGCAGCCTGTTGTGAGACAGGGTAGCTCCAAGGAGCGTCAACGTAGGAAACTGCGGTTGTCGAAATTCTTTCGGAACTTGTAACTTTTGTAAATATCGACCGATCTTAATAAATTTTTCAGCGCAACAATCAACGTTGAGACACAAAAATAAAACATGCTTAGAGCACAATTTTATCTCTAACAGTTTCCAAGTTATTTCACTTGAAATTTTGTTTTTAATTTTTGCCCATGACTATTTTAATCGTTAGTACATAACTTCCTTCTTTTTTGCTTAGCAAAAATTATTTGTTTATGTTCTTTTTGAAAGAAAACTTCATAACAATTCATATGAAAAAAAAAATCTTTTTGATATCTCAAAAATTCTAGCAAGGAGTGGCTTTGCAATTTGGATTTTTGAAAATTATGAGAAATATATAAAATTATTTTGTGAAAATATAATTATTTTTTTTTCAATATTTTAAAAAATTATTAAGTATTTGTTAAAATCTTTGATTGTTCCTGAGAGAAGAGGTATTAAAAAAGACTGTGAAATGCATTTGAGAGATTTGTGATGGTGCGCCCTACATCCAGCATTGGTCGAAAATTAGCAGTTTTTTTTTGATAAAAAAAATTAATATTTGGATGTGGCAAAAAATTGCACGCTCTTTTTTTTTTGTAAATATTTTGGTCTTTTGTTATAAACAAGCTTGTTGTAAGTAACTTTTGAGAAACTACTAACATGCTTCACATAAATGAAGATATTTTCTAAAAATTTTAAAATTGTTCAAACACAATTTTTCTCAAAACAGAAAAAAAAAATTTTATAAAATTATATGTTGGGAAACGTTTTAATTTAGTTCAGTAGTATGCATGTAGTTTTGCTTACTTTTCGAAATATTCAAAATCGAATTTTGATTATAAAATTAAATTTTCTACATTTTTGTTGATCTCATTTTCTTTACCTTAAATGTTTCATAATTTTTTCTATGTAAGTTTTGGTGCTCTTTTACTTTGGCGCTTTTTTTCCTTTTTTTTAGTTTTTTCGGTTTGGCGGTTTTTTCTTTATTTTAGCTATTTTTTATTTCTGGCAATTTTTTAGTTTTTGGCGATTTTTCCTTACGATTTCTAAGGTGCAGGAAGTTCTCAAAATTACATTAACTGATGTAATACCGATTATTTTAGATTTTTAACCGACTTAAAAAAAGGATGAGCCTTACAATTAGACTCCATTTTTTTCTCGGTGTTGTTTCATAACTCGGTACATTTTAGACCGATAGAGAAAGGGTATAGCTTCCCATTGGTCCCATTGTAAAAAAAGTGGGCGGGACACACCCACAATTTTTTTAATATAATTTAATGATATTCTACTTATTTCATTGCTGCGAAACCTATAAAACGTCTTTGGTTCTTGTAATTACCCAATTTGGGCGGGGTTACGCCCACTAAAATTTGTTATAATATTTCACGCACTTCTACTTAACCGATTTTTACGACAGTTAGCACACACCTTGAACTCTAAATAGAGACAATCCTCCATTTTAAAAAATGGGCGGATCCCACGTCCATTAAAATTTAATATTTTATTTTAAATTGTTCTACTTTACCGATTTGTACAAGACTAAACATGCACCCTGAGCTCTGAAAAACACACAACTCTTAATTCAAAAAATAGGCGGAGGCATGCCCATTAAAATTTAATTTTATATTTATTCTTATCTTCTTCTATCAGATCTTTGCATTGAAGTCGGTTTTATTTTGGCAGAAATAATTATTTAAATTTCAGTTTTAATTGCTTTAGTCTGCATAAAAATACACTAACTTTAAAAAGTGCAGGTGTCTAGATATAATCTAACGGTGCTCGGGAAAACAGCCTGTGGCGGACAGGTGGACATCTCAGCGAAAACAATAGGGTTCCTTTTCCGATTTGGTGTACGGAACCCTAAAAGTGTTCTCTCTATAAATCATAATGCTTGCCCCATTCTTCACTTATTACAAATACAATTAAAAATTTTCTACGAGTACATAGTAACTTATTCTGACGAGCCTAGTAAAAAGGACCTACATTCCTCTATAGTGAAACTGACAAGAGTCATTGGTGGGAATCGAACCCACGATCCCCGTACTGAGAACCCTACACATTATCCACTACGCTACCGGACCACCCCTCCGCATTTATATGGCGCATGTACTCGTATCTTATCTTATCTTATATGTGAGTCACTTTACGCGAATTAGTTTCGAAAACGTTCATTACTACCACTAATAGGCCATTTATCTTTTCATTTGAAAAAAGAGGAAAGCCCTTAAACAACCGGTCTTTTCCATGTAAAAGTAGGACAAAAAAAAAATAAAAACGAATTAAAAAAAACATATTTATTAGGGGTTTTCCCCTTTATTCCTTTTGGTTTAGCAGCGTCTACATTTCTTTCGTTCGTGCTTAAAGAACTTATCATTAGACTTCAACCCAAATTTTTTTTCATGAAAGGCGGTTCTACTCCATTTCATGTGCTACTCCCCATGAAATTTTCAGTTTTTGTGTCTCCATTCAAGCATTTATTACAAAAAAAAATTGTTAGTGAACAACTCCTTCTGAAACAAAAATACAAAAACAGTCGCAATTTTCCCCCAACAGCAACAACAACTACAAATGCAATTTTACTAGGCAGACAACAAGTGAAAGTGTTTTTTTTTTTGAAAATTTGCAATAGCAGGCAAATAGAAATGCACTCACTATCAGTCAGCGCCAACTGGATGTTGTCACGTCATGAAATGGCTCAGAAACGAAACAATTAAACCGCAAGAAAACGTATAATTAAGAAAAGCAGAAGAAGAAGAAGAAAAAACTGCACTATTTTTAAGCGTTGGCTCATGATATTTTTCTTTTTTTTTGTTTCTGGAAAAATGTGTTACTTGCACTTAATTGGTGGGAAGTGCATTCAAATTTTATTTCATTGTCTTTTATATTTGATGCCAGATGTCTTGTTTCGTTATGTAAAAGTCGTGGTGGATTAAAAAGATTTATTTAATCTCATATCTTAAGCCATTTTTAAAGTTTAAAAGATTTGCAATTTAAGGTCTATAAATCTTAATTCAAATAAAGCTGCGCATAAAAATAAAAAGTAGAAATATTTTGCTGCATCTTTTTTGTTAATTTAAAAGCATGATTGCCATTGAAGCGAATTTCATTATTGCCAGCGACATGTGCCGTTACTTATGCTCAAGGCGAATCCATGTCAGCTGGTCCCAATTGCTCAGGTGATCATTTTCGCTTATTGTAATTTAAATATGCCTTAGTTATCAACAAGGCGAATACACATAAGGTGATCCTAATTCACCAGCTGACATAACTTTTCTGCTGTCAAATCAAACAAAAAGCTGGGAAATATGCTGACAGCAGGAAATTTTACACTAACAAATTTACAAGGCGAATACGCAGAGTTGCAAATCGAGACCACCTTATTTGTGTCAATTCGGCTTGGATATCAACTTACATTTTTCAGTACATTTTTTTTTTATTTCCCGAGAGTGAATTTTTCAAACGTGTTGGGGTAAAAAAAGCTTATATGAATATCTCTTGATCTTGCTTATGTAGCGCCGAATTAAAACCAATACGCTGCTCCTCTTACTGCTCAATAATAATCTGAATTTTTTAGGTTTCCGACAATGTCAGTGTATGTGTTATGCAAAAGACTAATGCCCTAATTCTGTTCGACAATTGTGTCGTCTTGTCTATGGACGGAAAAAAGTCGGAGTTGTGATTCTTTAAGACAATTATTGTTTATTTTTTGTGTGAAGAGGTTTGTGTATATGCTTTGCGCAGTTGTTCCCATTATACCCAACATATATTTTTCAAACTATCGTATAATAATTTAATTTAAATTTTGTATTTTGAAAACTTGGCAAACATAATTGTTATTTTTCGTCATCAAAAACAACAACCATTTTTTGAAGAAAGTGCTTAATATGACATTTACACCTGCACGAAATCTAGCATATTTTAATTGAAATCATTATCAAAATCTATACCGTTTACATCAAGTTATTTGACATTTATCCATTTAAAATTTTCTTGCACAAGCAAGAAAAAAATTTTAACTAATATTGCATTTACACTGTCTCGAAATCTAGTACTTTCAAGATTTTGAGCTAAATCAAGCTCCTTTTTAGGGTTTCGTACACCAAAGGTGAAAAGAAACCCTATTGTTTTCGCTACGCTGTCCGTCTGTCCGTCTGTCCGTCACAGGGTATTTTCTCGAGAACCGTAAGAGCTACGGACTCTTGGACAGAGTGTGTAGACCCTTGGCCGCTACAACAGTAAATACATGAGAGTTCGAAATTAAAGGATGTGCCAAAACGAGCAACGAAAAATGTTAAAATCCCATGTAATATATATACAATTGTATGTATATGCACTTGAAATTTTTAAAGTTAGTGTATTTTTATACAGACTACAACAATTAACACTAAAATTTAAAAAATTTTAATTAAAGGGTGTACCATCAGTTAATGTAATTTCGACTATATAATTTTGATAACTTGCTGTATCTTGGAAACCGTAAGAGCAAACTTCTTGAAATTTTCAAAAACGGTAAAACAAAAAAATCTCAAAATTATAAAATCGCCAAACCGAAAAAAAATCGCCAAAATAAAAAAAAACGCCAAAACGAAAAAAGCACCAAATTAAAAAAAATTTCTAAATCGAAAATAAATCGTGAAAAACCGGAAAAATCGCCAAAATGAAAAAATCGCCAAAATGAAAAAAAATCGCCAAAATGAAAAAATCGCCAAATTTAAAAAAATCGCCAAAACGAGAAAAAAGCGAAAAATAATCAAAAAAATTATTTCAGCTGAAAAAACGCAAAAAAACACTGTATTAAAAAATACTCAAAGCCCAACGTACGGAACCCTTCGTTTCAATTTATTTCAAGATTTCCCATACAAAAGGAAATCTATTATTTCAGTAGATTTGTAAAAAATCTAATAAAAATCTAAGGTTTTTATTTATTCTTTACTACCCTGTACAACAAAAGGTGAGTGAATTAGCTACGGTCTGCTAAAAAAGTGTGTGAATTGGCTACATTGCAGTTGTTTAGTTAGATAAAAAAAGTTTGTTAAATGTCCAAAAAACTTGCTGTAAACGGTATAGATTTTCATAAAGATCTTAATCAAAATATGCTAGATTTTGTGCTGATGTAAATGCCCTATAAAAATTAATAAATTTTAAAATTCTCAAATATTCCTGGGCTTGTATGTTTTCTTAGAAAAAATTGGCTTTTCGGCAAGCAAAAACAATTTTTAATTTAAGAAAACTGAAACTTTAATAGCCCACATAAAAACAACATTAAAATAATAATTTTTTTTCTTATAAAAATGTTTTTCTTACATTTTTCTCGAGTTGAATAAACAAATTTATGTTAAGTTGTATCAAGAGCATTAAAACTAAAAAAAATTGTTTCCCTCTTAAAAAAATAATAAAATGCTTATTTACATTTGATGCTAACATGAAAAACATGACCAAAACTAATTCAAATATCTGTATAAACGAAAACACAACAGCACGTGACTACATTTCTTTCCTTAAAGATTTTAGAAACTAAAACCATTGCAAGCACAAAATCACCGCCAACAACAGCAGTTGAAAATCATATAGAGGCAACCAACTACAACAATTCCCTCTAAGCTAAATGTAATTATTTTCACTCCTTTTAGGAGTATAACCCCAAGAAAGCACTTTCGCAGCTACAAAAGTGTAATATGAGCTAAAGCTACGACTACAACAACTGATGTTACAATTATTTCGAACAAAAGCATTAAGGTGTAATGTTTTTAACATTTTAATGCTACAAATCTTTAAATTAATTGCACTCGGAAGATAAATTCCTGTAAATGAGAAATTAAATTACAACTTACTACTAGTTGGTAATTTAAAATGAAAAATATGTTTGAAAAGAAACCGACGAAAAATTTGCAAAGCGAATAAATATTTAATATGCAAGAGAAATGCTAAAAGTCTAGTAACAAACTTAATTTGATTTTATTTTCCCAATTGTTATAAAATATAATAGAGGCCCTTATTATGAGTTGCATTCGATTTTCGATCTTCTCTGGCTATCGAACATCGAAAATCGAATATTCAATTCATATTATGAGCATCGAAAATTTCGTTGAACAACGAATTTTCTGTCGAGCAGAATTTAGCTTTCGATGAAGTATTTTAGTATAAAAAATTAATATAAACGATTGTTTCTTATTTTTTGGTAAAGTTGTTGCAAAATTTCAAAAATCACTTTGAGTAATATTCACAATAAGGGCATTCTTTGTCGAATGCTCGTCGTATAACCAAATGAAAATTTGTTCGATCACTACTTTCGACTACAGTCGAAGATCGACAGTTGCTCATAATAAGGGCCAGAGACTTTGATTGATAAATATAAATGGTCCTTCGACGGTGATAAGTTTTCATATTCTGCCAGATTTTAGGAGCCCTATTCTGTGCTGTTCTTATACGTAATAAAAAATGTCTTAAAAAGGAATTTGCCATAATTTTAGTACATATTTGATATCATCTCTAGATTTCTTTTTAATTCTGTATTCTCGTATAACAATAGAAAGGAGACTTATTTCCTTTTAAAAATAAAGCAATAATCTAACATATGGCAATATTGCACAAAATGTATTATAATAGAGCTGGATCCAACTCGTTCATTCGTTCATTTTTGCCACAAACCATGACCAAACCCATTTAAATTACAATGGGTTTGATCATAGGTTTGTGGGAAAAATAAACGAATGAACGAGTTGGACCCAGCTCTAATGTATAATAGACTTGTATCGAATTCTTTCAGCAGGTTGTTTTTGACACAAACCAATGATCGAACACACGTAATTTAAATGGGTTTGATCACGAACTTCTGCAAGAGTTCGATAGAAGTCTGATGTATAAACTAAACGAGTCGAACTTCTTCACTAGTTCAGTTTTTTACACAAACCGATAATAAAAACCCATGCAACTGAGCTCGGTTTTGAGTATAGCTTAGACTTGGGTCGAACTCGTTCACTAGTTCATATTTGACACAAACCTATGATCAAACCCATGTATTTTAAATGAGTTTGATCATTGGTTTGTGGCAAAAATAAACTAGTGAACGAGTTCGACCCAAGTCTACGAGTACTAGAGCTCTTGTCGAACTAGTTCGTTCATGTTCGAATCAAACCTGTTTAATTTACATCGAATATTTTGATCGGACTTGTATCCATCAGAATAGACTTGTGTCCAACAGTTCTTTTTGAACTAGTTTGAGAGCGTTTGAATCAAAAGTTGTTTCAAACCCATTTAATTTACATTAGACTTGTGTCCAACAGTTCTGTTTGAACTAGTTCGTTCAGTTGGACACAAGTCCGGTCAAAAACATCAATGTAAATTAAATGGGTTTGATGTTTTTGACCGGACTTGTGTCCAACTGAACTAACTAGTTCGAAAATAACTGTTGCACACAAGTCTAGTTGTACACAATTTTAGTTTTTACACTAGAATTGGGTCGAACTCATTCAGTCGGTCATTTAAATTACATGGGTTTGATTATAAGTGTGTTTCAAAAATGGCCGACTGAATGAGTTTGACCCAAGTCTATTTTACACAAAACAATGATCAAAATCATTAGACTTGAATCGAAAGCATTCAGTACCAATGATCAAACCCATTTTAAATAAAATATTTCAATAGAGTTTATATAAAAATATTTTAAATTACGAGTCGTATCGAATGCCGTGATTTGCCCCCAGGTAATATAATGAATGCGTTCGACTTAAATTTAATACAAACCCTAAAGTACCCTGTACCAGAATTCATTAACTTTTACTACGATAATCGTATCGTTATAATAAATTTAACGAAAAAGTTTTCGATAATTATCGACTTTAGTATTCAGTAACATATTTAAACGATATTCGCTGCAGGTTGAAGCAAAAAAAGTAAAATTACAACGTCAAATGTATTTAGTTTTTTTATTCTTCTTTGTGCAGTTCGCTTTTTTTGACATTTTGTATGCGGAGTTGCCACATGCTATCAAATTAAATGGTGAAAAAAAAGCAACTTACATCTGGTCGTCAAAAAATAAATTACGGAATGAAATTATTGTTACAGCAAACGATTTAATATATCAATAAATATTACGATTTTCGTTTCGCCAAAAATTACTGAATGCAGCTACTGGAGACGGTCAAACAAACCCATCAATCACTGCATATGCGTGAGAGGCGTATTCTTGTCGTTTAAAACACATTACTCGCCATTTGTATTTTGATTTCGTAGCGCAATCTAAACTTTTATTCGTCCACTCACTTCTCCATTATTAACCAGAATCACAAAGAAACTGATGTTTATTTCGTCAGATGGAGATGGAGACGATGAAATAATCAGCCGTCCAATAAAAATATAAAAACTTTTGCATTTTCATCAATCATTTGAAAGACAGTCAATTACTTATGTTCCCTGTAGTGACTTGAAGAAATCTCCATACATGCAAGCTATGAAAATAGTTTTGTTTTGGATTGAAAACTTTTTAAAACTTTAATTTTCAAAATACTATATTATTATTACAAATTAGCAGTGTATCGCCATTTTATATTAAAAAGCTTAAATATGAATTTTTTTTCAATATAAATTGTCGAACGAACGACATCAGGGGACACTCTGTAGGTAAAATTTCACTGTGATCTAGATATTATCAATCGTTAAAAATTACAGATTACAAATAGAAGTCCAGTTTAGACTTGGGTCTAGACTTGTGTCCAACAGTTCTTTTTGAACTAGTTTGAGAGCGTTTAAATCAAAAGTTGTTTCAAACCCATTTAATTTACATTGATGTTTTTGATCGGACTTGTGTCCAACTGAACGAACTAGTTCAAAAAGAACTGTTGGACACAAGTTTACTTGGGTCGAACTCGTTAATTAGTTCATTTTTGCCACAAACCAATGATCAAACCCATGTAATTTAAATGGGTTTGATCATTGGTTTGTGGCAAAAATGAACTAGTGAACGAGTTCGACCCAAGTCTAGTCCAGTTATAGGTTATTCTGTACTTGGATCGAACTTATTCAAAAGCCGCAGAGCTGGGTCCAACTCGTTCAGTCGGTCATTTTAGACACAAACCTATGATCTAACCCATTTAAATTACATGGGTTTGATCATAGGTTTGTGGCAAAAATGAACGAATGAACGTGTTGGACCCAACTCTAACAAGCGGGCATGGTTCGAACTCGTTCTCTAGTTCCTTTTCGACACAAACATATGATCAAACTCATGCGATTTAAATGGTTTTGATTATCGGTTTGTGTCAAAAATGAGCTGGTGAACGAGTTCGATCCAACTCTAAAATTTAAACATTTAAATCATAACTGGCCAAAGTGGCCTCAGAGTGCCGAACTTCAATCAGCTTCTTATACAAATGAATACACATACACTAATACATTTCTCTCGTTGGCCTGCATTGATTTAATTAGACCTGGATCGAACTTATTAGTAGCTTTTTTTTACACAAACAAAAGACCCGACCCGTGCAATTTAAATAGGTTTGACCATAGGTTTGTGTCAAAAACCAGCTACTGAATGAGTTCGATCCAAGTCTACTTTTAAACTGAGCTCAGTCAAACTCTTTCATTCGCTCATCTTAGACACATTCCTATAATCAAACCCATTTAAATTATTGTTTCTAAAATAAACGACTGAACGATTTGGACCCAGGTCTAATTAAAACTGCATGGGTTTGAGCACAGGTTTGCGTCAAAGACGACCGACTGAATGAGATCTATTCAAGTCAAGACCCAACTCTCATCTTAAAGTATTTGATAGAACTTTCTGTATTTTTCTTTTTAAATAAACGTGCTTTTTAAAAAAAATTTTTAAATTTAAGCGTTTGATTTTTAAAAAATAAATGAATAAATTTAAATGCAAACTATTTCATGCAACTTTATATTTTGTATTTAATTTTTTTTTTTTGCTTTATTGAAGTACTGCATTATTTTTTAAATGATTTGTATGTTTGACTGCCGCTCTTCAAACGTAAGGAAATCAATTCAACTTTAACCTTTTTTCGCCACCTCAGTAACATTTTTCTTTTTTCTTAGAGGCCACAATTTGTTGTAAAGGAAAAGCATGTGCACGAATGAATGTTGTTGGTTGCATTAGTTTCGGTTGTTTGAGGTCCCCAATATGAATTAATGAACTGTAATTGACGTAAGACCATTTCACAATAAAAAGAAAATTTCTGTGGCTTTTTTTTTTGTAATAGAAGAAATAACTTGAATTGTTGCTACGAAAATTGCAGTAAAGTTTTTAATTTGATTAAACAAACTCTAAAGAAAAGCAAACACTGTGTCAGGTAATTGCAATGCAGATTATCTTTAATTCAGAAAGGACAGATATTTCATTTAATAAGGGTAAATGGTACTTCAATATTAATTGAAATACTCTTAATTTAATATTAATAATATTAAATTTGTCGCAATGGTGAATTCCTTCTTTTGTAAGAAGCCTTTGGATCCTACATCAGCATTCGTAGTAACTTGTCTATTTTCTACTTAGAGTTATTTGAGTTCTAGACAGATACAATCTTTTATTTTCTTTTTTTATAATATTGGCTGCAAAACCAAAAGGAAAAAGTCATTAATAAACTTCAATCTCACAGAGTGGGTGGGATGATGTTGAATCAAAAATAACTTTTATATTCTTACTCCATCAATAATTTTCCTAAATGATGGCTGACAGAAAACACATGAACTTTGATGAAGTGTCCAGTAGATTAATTTAATTTAATTTAATTAATCAAATTTTGCCTTGAGGACTTGAAAAAAAAAACTGCTGAACATTTTTCGACCAAAAAGTTTCTTTGAAAATATGAAATGCAGGATTTTTTGTTTGTTGTTGCAAATTTTCAATAATTTCAGTGAAGTTGAAATGGTAAAGTTTTTAAATTTCGTTCCATACAGAATACTGTAATATTTTCTGCGTAGTCTAATAGTTGTTGCGTAATCAGCTGATGATCAGCTGATCTACCTTGGATATATACATATCGATGGCTTAATATAAGAAAGAAGGCGGAACTCGAATTTTCGACATTTTATAGGAGCAGCAAAGAACTGAACAAAAACTAAAGCATTTACATGCAGAAAGTGATTTTGAACTGTCCCAGCGGCGAACGCTGCACACTACATTACATCTCTTTAATGATGTTTGTCATACTTTGTGTTCAATGAATGCTAGCTTACAAAGTGTACGAAAGTAAGCTAGATTGTATTCGAACTGCCCACTGCCAACTTACAATGTATGTTAGGCAATACTGAGCTTTTATGTTGATTGGATGAACACTTCCGTATCTCGCTTACTTTGTGTGCAAGTGAAAGGCATTCACTCCACTAGGTACGTATATGAGGTGGTGTGCATTACTGTGTTACATGTGTGCATCGAATCATCGCTTCTGTAATCGACATTTTCGCCGCTGTGGTAACGTACTAAGATCTTCAAGGAGAATGCAATTATACGTTGTCTCTCAGAAAACGTTAAAAACGCAATTTCGAAAAAATTTAAGTTACGCCCTTTTTATATTAAGCCATCGATATGTATATCCGACTAAAGATTTTGAGTGATTGATTTAAAAAAAATCGAGTTTTTGTTGCAATTAGCCGAGGTTAACTAAGCAGAAATTACTCAACTCATTATATGTGACCTTCTCCGAGAAAAGGGACCCAGTGTTTCAAAAAACGGGTTTGGACTTAAGAGTGGATTGTGGTACCTAAAAGAATATGAAATAAGATGAAATAAGTTTTTCTCAAAACTTAATTTTCACACACTAGGTCCTTTTTCTCGGAGAAGGTCACATATTATGTTTTTTATTTATATTTTTTTTTTAGTTTTTAGTTATATCTCTTATGCATTATACATATATGGTTTAAGCACGGCCTAGTGAATATGTGTACATTTCATCAGTAACCCTTTAAGAAACAAATTTATGAAATTGTATAAATAATGGAAGAAATTGTCGCTGATGAAGTAATGACACTGTAAAGTACACTTGGAACGAACTCTTTCAGCAGCTGTTTTTTGACACAAACCTCTGATCAAACCCATTTAAATTACAAAAAACTATTTTGAAGGGCTGTTAAAATGTATGGCCGATATGGCAAAAATATGCTAAAAAAATTTTAAAAGCAATAAATTAGTGATTTCTCTTATATAGGATACCAGATCATTAAATTTGGCGTAACGATATACCAAAAACACTTAAAAACAGTGCCATACAATGTCGGTCAAAATTGCTTTGAGCACAATCTCCGCATTTGAGAATACTTAAAAAAACCTGAATCAGACTGAAAATATAATATAAAATTTTTCGCTACCAAAAAATATTTTATCATTTTTTAGGATAATGAACTTTTCATTTTCTAAAAGCTTTTTTTTCATTGTTCGCGTCAGTCATAATAATATTAGGGTTTGTGTTTCATTACAAGACAAAAGCTTAAGTAAACTGCAACTTTTTATATGTTTTCTCTCCTAAACAACTTTGTGAAAAAACAGCTTTAATTTGTTATCTGAAAGTAGTTTAAATATTCTTTTTATTTTAGAGCTAACACAATTTTGGCAAAGTAATAAAATAGTTGTGGCTTAAATAGTTGTTTCATCGTTTTCATAAAAAGAACTACAATTTTGAAAAAAAAAAAAGATTAGACAGACGTATAAACACTATAGGTCAGAATAATAAATTCGCCTTAAACTTGAGGAACACATAAAAAAACTAGATTTTGTTTTTTATTTGAAACGGAATCTAGTAATCAAATTTTTAATTACATTAAAGTGTTGAACTCAAACTTAAAATTTTAGTAAAGAATTAAAAGTGTCTTTGTAAAAATTTGGTTACCTTAAAATTGTGTTATATAAAAATAACTTTAACAACCAAATCACATAAAAATGTTTGCTGATCTATTGCTTAAGTACTGAATATTTTTTAGAATATAAATTTTAAATCAAATTGGATAACTCGGTCAATCAGTTAAAGGCTCAAATATAAAATATATTTGACATTGCATAGAAATGTTTGCTGGTCTATTTCTTAAGTGCTAAATATCTCACAACATACATTTAAAAAAAATTAATGAAAGTGTATTATACTACAATCAGCTAGAAAGTCAAATATGAAACTTATTTGTAATCACATAGAAATGTTTGGTGGTATATTGCTTAAGTGCTGATTTTTTTACAATATAAATTTGAAATTAAATTTGATAAAAATTTAATTTATTTGAAATTACATAGAAATGTTTGCTGGTATATTGCTTAAGTACTAAATATTTTCTATAGTATAAATTTAAAATCAAATTAGATGAAAACGTGCTATACTTCCATCGGTTAATAAAATTTATTTGAAATCACATAGAATAATTTGCTGGTCTATTGCTTAAGTGTTGAATATTTTTTTCAGTTAAAAGTAAAAAATAGCATTTATTTGAAACTACACACAAATGTTTGCTGGTATATAGCTTACGTGCTGAATATTTTTTATAATATAAATTTGAAATCAAATTAGATGAAATTACGCTATCCTTTAATCAGCTAGAAAGTCGTATATAAAATTTATTTGAAATCACATAGAATTGTTTGCTGGTCTATTGCTTAAGTGTTGATTTTTTTTTACAATATAAATGTTATATCAAAAATGCAATATATTTGAATAAGCTAGAAAAGCAAATATGAAATTTATTTATAATCACATAGAAATGCTTGCTGGTCTATTGTTTAAGTGCTGGCTATTTTTTAACCGACTTCAAAAAAAGAAGGAGGTTAACAATTCGTCACTATTTTTTTTTAGGTATGTAGGTCCATAACTCGGTGCATTTAAGACCGATTGTAAAAATTTTTTTGTTGTCTGAGAGGGTATAGCTTCCCATTGGTCCCATTTGAAAAAAGTGGGCGGGGTTACACCCACAATTTTTTAAATTTGATTTGTTGATCTTCTACTTATTTGATTGCTGCGAAACCTAGCAAACATCTTTGGTTCTTGTAATTAGAAAATTCTTGAGTTGAAAAAATGGGCGGGGCTACGCCCATTCAAATGTATTATAACATTACACGTGGTTCTACTTAACCGATTTTTACAAAACTTAGCACACACCTTGAACTCTAAAATAGACAAAATTTTCTTTTAAAAAAATGGGCGGGGTTACGCCCACTAAAATTTTATATTATATTTCACAGGGTTCTATTTCACCGATTTTTACGAAACTTGGCACACACCCTAAGCTTTAATCAAGGCACAAAATTGCGTTAAAAAAGTGGGCGGGGCACGCCTATTAAACTTTAGTATATTTCATGTGCTTGTATTTAACCAATATTGACGAAACTTGGCACACACCCTAAGCTTTAATAAAGCCATAAAATTGCGTTAAAAAAGTGGGCGGGGTCACGCCTACAATTTTTTAAATTTGATTTTGTGATCTTCTACTCATTTGATTGCTGCGAAACCTAGCAAACATCTTTGGTTTTTGTAATTACAAAATTTTTAAGTTGAAAAAATGGGTGGGGCTACGCCCATTAAAATGTATTATAACATTACACGTGGTTCTACTTAACCGATTTTTACGAAACTTAGCACACACCTTGAACTCTTAAAAATACACAATCTTGTTTTAAAAAAAGGGGCGTAGCTACGCCCCTTAAAATTTAACACTTAATTTCACGTGCTTTTACTTCATCGATTTTTACGAAACTGGACCATATTTCCAAATAAAGAAAGATACTTACAAATAAATTTTTTTTGAATTGACCAGAGTTTAAAAGTATTCACTAAAAAGGTAAAAATAAAACTTTTTAAAAAAAAATTAAACCGACTTCAAAAATAAGCACTAAAAAGCAACAAATAACATAGATCTAGTTAAATAAAAGATTTTTATATATGTTACCTACAGTGCCGTTTGAAGTTGGTGCCAGTAATACTGGTACTAAGCACATAGGAACATGCCCGGTAAAAAAACTGCAAGTAATTTTTATGTACATATGTATCTGCTTAGTTACCAATGTTGCTGGCACCAACTTCAAACGGCACTGTAGGTAACATATATAAAAATCTTTTATTTAACCAGATCTATGTTATTTGTTGCTTTTTAGTGCTTATTTTTGAAGTCGGTTTAATTTTTTTTTAAAAAGTTTTATTACAATATAAATTTGAAATTAATTTGGATAAAAATGTATAGTTTTCCCATAAGTTAGTAAATTAAATGTGAAATTTATTTGACATTACACAAAAATATTTGCTGGTCTATTGCTTAATACTTTTTACAATAAGAATTTGAAATTAAGTTGGTTAAAAATGCATTGTATTGCCATAATTTAAAATGATAAATATGAACTTTATTTGAAATCACATAGAAATGTTTGCTGTTCTATTGCTTAAATGTTAAATATATTTTACAATTTAAATTTGAAATTAAATTGGATACAAATTTATACTTTTGCAATCAGCTGGCAAATGAAATTTATTTGACATCACATAGAAATGCTTGCTGGTTGTCTATTGCTTATGTGTTGGTCATTTTTTATTTATTTTCTTGTTGAGTAATTCCTCACACAATAACTTTATAAATATGTATATGTATGTATGTATGCTCTTTTATGTTTTGTTTTTTTCTTTTGGAAAGTTTTTTGAGAAACTACATAAAACCAAAATAAATAAGAAAACATAAGCTAAGAAGGAAAACATTTTTTAGAAAATATTGTAGGCTGACATTTGCTTGACAAATTACTAACAATCAAATAAATGAAAAACAAACAAAAAAAACATTTGATATTACAAAACAGATGTGTTTTGGTAAGACCAACAAAATTTATTATTATGTATTACTATTTCCAGTTGAATGAAATTTTGGGCGTTTCGCTAAACAAACAATTTTCTTACTATTTAATATTTCTAAGATTAAAAAATAGTAATAAAAAAATTTAATTTTTCTACCATTATTTTACAATTTTCATTAGTCACCCATTAACACACTCAAAACATTGTTTTTTTTCAGTGTATTTCATTACTACTTTTTTTACTTAATTTAAAACACTAGTTTAAGTTTCAGCTGATAGAAACTACTGTAACACTATTGTTAACAATCTAAATGAGTGAAATTCACAATAGTGAATGAGTGTGATTATCACGGATGCCAGATTTGACAATTTATCGTAATTTTGACGATTCTTGGTGCAGAAAGTAGCAAAATGAGGATTTTGACGATTTGGCTATTTTTTCCTCAAAATTTACGAATTTTAGTAGTCTAAATAAAGGGTGTTTTTTATAAAGTGAACCAAGTTTAAATCATAATAAGACAAGGAAATATATTTTTAATATCAATGAAACGGGCTTTATTGGAAAGAAGATTTTATGAAACTAATGTTTAAATATGATTATTGGCATGTGGTGCGTAGAAGGCACAATCTGAGACACCAATTTTCGACAACTTTCCGCAGCATTTGCGGCCATATTTCGCCGATAACTCTTCGAATGTTAATTTCCAGGTGTTCAATTGTTTGTGGTTTACGTAGACAACTGACTTAACATAATCCCAAAGAAAATAATCCAATGGGGTTAAATCACATGATCTTGCTGGCCAATTAATTGGGCCATTACGTGAAATTATTTTTTCATTAAAAGTTTCTTTGAGTAAATAAATTGTAGTTCCCGCTGTATGACATCTGGCTCCGTCCTGTTGGTACCACATATCACCAAGATTAATGCCACGTAATTGAGGTAGAAAAAAATTTTTGAATCATGTTCCTATACTGTTCACCATTGACAGTAACACTCTGACCATCATCGTTTTTTAAGACATACGGGCCAATGACTCCGCCAGTCCATAAAGCGCACTAAACAGTAATTTTCTGTGGATTCTCCTTACTCCAAATGCGACAATTCTGCTTATTTACGTACCCATTCAACCAGAAATGGGCTTCAGCGGAAAATATTTATATTTTTAATAGAAACTCAAAATCAATATTAATTTGTGCTTTAGCCCATTCCCCGAATTGGCTCTGGTGTAAGTCGCTTCAGAATGAAATTTCAAACCAATCTAAACAAAAAGCAACTATCAGCTGTTAAACGGGTGCTCAAATAAAGCAGTAATGCAACAGCTGTGTAAATTAATATAAAATTCATGTATGAATATACATTTTTATGTTTTTGTTTGTCTGTTTCCTCCTAAATATACAAAATAAAATATATCCATATCAAATGTGAAATAATGATTTTTTTATATTTTATCGAATTTCGACGATTTTTTGCTCATTTTAATCTGGCAGCTCTGGTGATAAAATCACGATACATACATCAGCTATTTCGAACAGTACACAGAGAAAACAGTGCCTACTAAATACCTCATAAAATAGAACAAAATTAATAAGAAATCTCTATGGTTTTTTTTTCAATAAGGAAATCTTATTTATTTCATAGAGAAAACCTTTTTGAAAAAATCAAGAAGAAATCTTTAAGTTTTATGAGGTTATCTAATTGATAAAAATAAAATATAAAAAAAGAATTGCGTCTTTATTCTCTGTACTTATGTATTTTCATTTAAATTCTATACCTTATACATATGTATGTATGTATATAGTATATTGTAGACGTTATTTATTTATACATACATACATACCCATTATGTTTTATTCTTAAATAACTTGCTCACTTCGGACTGATAGACAAGCACTCTACCCAATATGCTAACAAGCAGCCTGAACAACCATTGAAATTATTGTGCAAACATTCTTATACAAAAATGAAAAAGATCATGAAAAAAATTTTCTGTATGTCTATTTACAGAAACAAAATAACAAGACACCTCATAAAAATAAATAAAATAATTTAAAAAATCAATAAGATGCTTTACTTATAATCATATAGGAACCTACTAAAATGAAAAAGAAAACCTTATTGAAAAAATCAATAAGATAGCCTAATAAAATCAAGAAGAAAACCTTTTAAAAAAGTTAATAAGGCAACCTAATAAAATCAATAAGAAATCCCTATAGTTTACAATTTATAAGAAAACCTAATAGAATCAAGAAGTTTTTCTCTATGGATTGGTTTTTTGTGCGAAAAATAACGGAAATTGAGTAAGAAAAGTTGTGAATAATAAGATTTCTTCTTGATTTTATGTGGTTTTCTTCTTAATATAATTAATAACATTTACCACATAAAAACAATAAGGAATCTCTATGAAAAAATCTTCGCTTCTTTCTGCTGGGATATCCCTTAGCCTAAAAACGATTCATAGAGAAAGTCTTATTGATTCTATGAGGCAGTTTTTTCTCTGTGTATCCAAAATCAAATGTCGCGTCGTTCATAACATAGTGTCCACACCTGATGATTTTATATCATAACTCGTAATATAACGCCGGCAGAGCAACTGCAATTTTTTCATTAATATCAGCACAAAGGGGTAGACGCTGATGATTTGACAGCATGATGAATCAAACAAATATTTGACAAATACTTGCCAAAAGTATCTAATATGCGTGTTGTTTAATTTTTTGGTCACAAATAATTGTTGTGTTGCCTTTTTTAAACGAAAATTGTTTAATAAATAAACTTTAAACGCACATTAACACATAAAATTACATTTGATATCAAGCTGAATTTAACAGCCCATGAGCTCTGATTATTATATCATAACGCTGATATAATATTAATAAATTGAGTCTATATGTGATGACTTTTCATCATGATATCAATTTGACATTCATCATGATATAAATTCATCAAGTGTAGACACTATGTAAGGCATTAAACTATAATATTTTAGTTTGGTAATAATTTTTCCAGACAAGTAATTAAGGCCGCAGCTAAAAAATTGATTTTACGAAAATGCATAGAAATACATATGTATGTATATGCATACAGAGATACATTTACATATGTATGTATGTAAGTATGTATGTATGTATGTAGTACGGTGATAAAGATTTTAGTAAATAAATAATAAAATCTTAAAAGTACTAGTGTCTATGGCTGTGCAGATAAGATGAGCATCATGTAGCAGCAGTTGAAAAACCAACCATGCATGTACTTCGAAATATATTATTTGCTGCTGTGCAAATTTTCAATTTGAATCATTTTCAGTTGCATTTAAAATATCTTTTCAACTGTTTTGCTCGCTCGCCTTAATTTTTGGTGGCATCTGCATCTTAAACATGCCACAATGAATGATGAATAAATGAATAAGTATTTGGGTGAATGAATGTTTTTGTTCCGTTTAACTTTATTTCTACAACCACTCACTTTCACTGTTTTCAATATAAATCTTCTTAAAATTTTTTCGTTTTCTTTTGCATACACATTTCTTACATCCCTGTACTTGTACGAGTATAATGGATATTGTTGGTTAAAGCTAGTCCTCGATTTACACCATTTTTATTTTATTTGATATAATTTGGCTTGTGAACGAGCATGTTCGTTCAAATATATTTTTTGAAGTCTTATATGTACTCGTATACCTTGGTAATTGCAAATAAAATAAAAGTCACATTTACAGTTTTCTAAGTTCAGAATAGCAAATAATATAAAAATCAATTATGAAGTTTTCTCTGGACTTAAGCTTAAATTAGACGTGACTTAGCCATAATGCCATAGCCATAACCAAACCAAAATTCAATTGGTTTCAATGGTGAGAGTTATGGCGTTATGGCGAGTCACCTATAATCAAATGCAGTGTTGCCCATTAGTTTGGTTCGTATGGCTGTTTTCTATGGCTATGGTTATGTCACCTTTAAAAGCAAAGAATTAACCAAGAAATATGATTGAAATATAAAATGGCTCTTTGTAGAGCACATGACAAAATACCATCAATCCATCAATTCGTGCAGCTTGAAGCCTTCTCGCCCAAAATCTGTGATGCTCAAGGTGACTACATAGCAATTAGAATGTTCCCCTCATATGATAAAAGTTATAAGATTAAATACAAGAGCGGCTTTGATTCGCACACGAAGGGTTCCGTACGGTCACTACATATCGATGGTCACAAGCAGGGTGACCGATGACATTTTTCAAAAAGTGGCACCAAAAGGGGATTTATCAGAAAAAAGGGGCAAAATTAAAAAAAAAAACGAGAAAAGTATATTAAAATTTTTATTTTTAATGTATTTTTATATAATTCGCTATAAAAAAAGGGAGAAAAAAGTGGCAATGCAGTTAAAAAAGTGGCCAGGCAGTTGAAAAAGTGGCAATTTGCCACTTTAGTCGCTCAAACGGTCACGCTGGTCACAAGTAGAAAGGCCCTAACTCGTATTTTCACGAACTTGCATTTTTCAGTGTTTCCAATACATTTCACACAAATACACCTCGTCACAAAAATTTATTGCAATAGTGTAAAAAATAGCGCTTTTACAAGCAGTTGTAGTTTTGGTGGTTTTTTTCAATTTCGCGCTTTTTCCGGTTTGGAAATTTTTCGGTTTTTTCCGATTTTTTTTTTCTTACGGCTTGGCCCACGATGCCACCAGAAATCGTTCGATCGACAACTTGTATTGCAAACAACAATAACTTTAGAAAATTTGTTGTTGTTTGCAATACAAGTTGTCGATCGAACGATTTCTCGTGAAATCGTGGGCCAGGCCGTTAGTTTTTTTTTTTACCTTTTCACTTGTGGCGATTATTTTGCATTTTAGCGATGTATTTTATTTTTGTGATTTTTCGTTTCGGCATCGGTAAAACTAAAAAATTATAAAATCGCCAAACCAAAAAAAAATCGCCAAAACGAAAAAAAGCACCAACTTAAAAATATTTCTAAGACTAAAATAAATCGCGAAAAACCGGAAAAATCGCCAAAATCTAAAAATCGCCAAAATGAAAAAAATCGCCGAAATGAAAGAAAGTCCAAAAACAGAAAAAATCGCCAGGATAAAAAAAACTCCCCAAAATTAAAAAAAATCAAAAAACAAAAAAAAATCCTCAAAATGAAAAAAATCGCCAATATGAAAAAAAAACTCCAAAAATCCCAAAAACTAAAAAAATCGCCAAAACGAGAAAAAAGCGACAAAACTGAAAAAAAAAATCGTTTAAACTGAAAAAAATGCATTTTCCTTGCAATACTTTGTGCTTTGGCGTTGCATACATACGTTTAAGAACTAAATCATATACTGCCTCTAATAGTGAACTTTTCCAAATTTTTTTTTTTTTTAATAAAGTTTTTGCAAAAACATGGCCGATTTGACTATAAATTGTCAGACAAGCTGCTGCCATTGCGGTCGTTTAACCAAACACAAGAGTCGTGAATTCTGTATTTGTAATTGTGGCTGTGACTGACATTTGCACTAGTTGATGATGATGATTTAAAATCCAGAAATCTTTATTTTTATTTAATTTAATCTATTTGTGAAAATAAATATCTTTATACTCTTTACGCGAATTCTTTTATTTTGTTGGATTATTCAATATAACTATTGTACATGTATTTTTTTTTTTTTTTTGATAAACTAAAAAAAGAAACTTAATTAAAAAACTCTTGTGCTGGTGTGTGCATTAAAATAGAAAAATATTTATATTACGACATGAATAGTGTATTTTTTTTTTTTGTTTCCAATTCCGCATGCCGGAGATTTGCTTTTAGTGTAATTTTCGTTTTTTTTCGATCAAATTGTGATGTGATTTTATTTTATTTTCTTATGAAATTGTTTCGTATTACACAAGATAATAATGATTGGCTCTGTTCGTATAAAATAATCAAGAAAGAGTATTGGAAGTATGTTATGAACTCATGTCATCGAAATTGACGAGGTCGAAGAAATGATTTTTTAATCTAATTTATGTAAACTCATCTGCATTGATTGGCATATTAACGGATGCCGGAATTATGTCACAATTTGTTTTTCTTATAAAATATGTATATGTCTTTTTAGAAATTAATGGTTTTATTTTTGTAATATTAAAAAAATGAAATTTATATTAACGGTTCAACAAAATACCAATGAACAGTTTAATTTTGGGCTGTTATGCATGCGCATAAGAAACGGTACTAAAGATTTTCGAATGTTGATTCACATTCTCCCAAAGTAATATGATTTTAAAATGACAAGTCTCTTTTGGAATATTAGACAATAGAAAATGATGTCTTAGTTCCCTTCTCCAAAAATATTTTATTTAGTAATTTTTATTGCCCTTATTGTCACTTGACTGTAAAACCGCACCCGACTTTCGCCTGTTAACAATCCTACACGAAATGAGATAATCACTTGTACGGTCCTATAGTCCATAGTGGATGATCGATATATCCATCATTGCGTAAAATAAAGTTTTTATCAGGTGTTTAAGAACAAAATGAAAAACTTGACGTCAACTCAGCCAAACAATCGCCTTCTCCAATTCGCCAATGATGATCGCAAAAGAGTGTCGAAACTTTATTTGATTGAAAAGCTTAATTAATTATTATTGTTGGAACCAGTGTTCCCAGTTTAGGAGATTTGTCCCCAAATTGGGGATTTTTTTTCTCGATTGGGGATGAAATTTTCGTATTGGGGATATGGGGATTTGTTGGGGATAATAACCAAAGTTGAGGGCATTTTTGGGGAATGTTTTTTATAACAAAAATGATTTTTGAACTAAGAAATATGCGCCTGGCAAGTCTAAAAATGTGTGTTACTATTCATAGTGTATGGTTTCTAATAAAGAAGAAGTATCAAGGCAGATTAACCAATAATGAACACTACCAAAACAGAAATAGGCAAAAAAAAGCACTTCTTAGAATAAACAACACACACTTTAAAAATAATTGAATTTGTTGTGACAAATTTAATCCTTCTGCTAAAATGCTTAAAGCTTTTTAATACATGTACTATGTTCAACAAAGTTTCTGAAGCTGATGAATCAGAAAATTTCGATTCTGAAGTTTTCGAAATGGTAAACTTTGGTTAAAAAGATTTTTATACTTGTGTATATTAAACTATGTGTAATTTTTTTTCTTTACAAGTTTTATAAGTAAAAAATAAATTTATATGAATGCAAATATACGAGTAGCTATCGATATAAATGCATTTTATGGAATAAATATGTTATTTTTGTCATTATTTTTCAAATAAAATTAAAAAAAATTTTATTTTTTTCACAAACGAAAAAATTTTAAGCAAAACACCTCAACTTGGGATTTTTTGGGATGAAAAATCATAAATTGGGGATAAGCTCTAGAAAAAAACTGGCCACACTGGTTGGAACATTATTTGTTTCTATATTCATGATTTGATTAGGATGTACGAACTTTAGCCTAAATTAAATTATTTGAATCCATAAAATCTCAATAAAACACAAACTAAATTATTTATTCCATGAAAGTTTTTGTTTCGGTCGCACTTCCTAAATCGCTCACCAGCATGAGCAAAATGTTGTTGCCAGACTTTAATCAGCCCTAAGTCGTCAACTTAAGAGAATTTTGAATGGCTAACATATTTAACAAAAAAAAAACATTATTCTTACTCTGCACATCGGCTTTGATCTGAAAGCTGAGTTGGAAAAAAGTGAAAATAATTTTTATTGCTAAACTTTCGTAAACATAACGTTCAAATTCACATAACTCATATGATTCTAATATGATTCAGTAGTCCATCAATCACCAGGAAGACTGTTTAAAGCATTTACAAGAACAAAATATGATTGCGCTAAAAAGAAAAGCTCTCAGTGATCGTCACACTGCTTAAGCGCGACGACTAAATTTAAAATCACACTCCTTCAAAAATGATTAAAATGACCCTCAAAACATCATTTGGAAGAGTCAAATACGATCGTTGACTACTGAAAATCTTCTAATGCTCGCCAAAATGTGTAATTGATGATTCATACGCCCAACAATCGCTAAATTGCCCCCGCAAAGCATTATTTCGAAAGAAAAAAATAAATTTTTACTACAACAATCGTCTGTGCGATTAAAAAAAGAATCGCTCTCGTCAAATAATCTTCCAAATGCCAGCTGGAAATATCCCAGCAAAAAATTACACATTACCATCAGAACCCAGCAAAAAATTTCAAAAAAAGGTAATCGGGTTTGGAATTAAGCATTTTTGGTGGAAGCTGGATTACCAACTTAATGATTTTAACAAGGCGTGAGACTAAAATAATCGATTCTTGAGTAGTACTTACTTTTTAGGGTTTCGTACACCAAAGGTGAAAAGAAACCCTATTGTTTTCGCTGCGCTGTCCGTCTGTCCGTCCGTCTATCACAGGGTATTTTCTCGAGAACCGTAGGAGCTACGGACCTGAAATTTGGACACAGTGTGTAGACCTTTGGCCGCTACAACAACAAATACATGAGAGTTGGAAATTAAAGGGTGTTCCAAAACGAGCAACGAAAAATGTTAAAATCCCATGTATTATATATACAATATATACAGACTACCACAATTAACACTAAAATTTAAAAAAATTTAATTAAAGGGTGTACCATCATTTAATGTAATTTCGACTATGTAATTTTGATAACTTGCTGTATCTTGGAAACCGTAAGAGCAAACTTCTTGAAATTTTCAAAAACGGTAAAACAAAACAAAAATTATAAAATCGCCAAACCGAAACAAAAAACAAAAAAGCACCAAATTAAAAAAAAATTCTTAAGCGAAAATAAATCGCGAAAAACTGAAAAATAAAATGAAAAAAATCGCCAAAATGAAAAAACAAGCCAAAATGAAAAAAAATCGCCAAATTAAAAAAATCGCCAAAATGAAAAAATCTCCAAATGAAAAAAAAATCGCCAAAATTAAAAAAATCGCCAAAACGAAAAAAAGCGACAAATAAACAAAAAAATTATTTCAGAACTTAAAAAAACGCTGTATTAAAAAATTATCAAAGCCCAACGTACGGAACCCTTCGTGCGCGAGTCAAAATCGCACTTTACTGAATTTATTTTATTTGGCAACTTGTTCACGTAATCTATTTAATTTAAAAAAATTATTCTCCTCATTTAGCAACAGTGTGCTGTGTTTCCCCTTAAATTCATTCATTCATGTCATACAAAATAAGAAAAATTTTTACAGGGTTTGCCTGCACTCTGGTTTATTTCCAATATACTTCATTCGGCCCCACTGTGCTTTAGTTGAAACGAAGTCTTCTTCTTAGCTTAAGATAATCTAAATAAACCGCCAAATATGTATGCATTGATATTATTTCAAACTATGGTTAAGGAAAAAAAAATTGTATTGATTTTTATCAAACTTTTTTTGAAATTTTTATGATATAAAACCGCACGTTGATTTGCATAATTTGTTTTGTGAATTTTAATCAAATTTATTATTAATTTACTTAAAGATAACTGTGTAAGAAAACACAATGCCTGCCTGCATTTTAATTTTCCCCTTTCTTTACTTTCTTCAACAGTTACATCGAGTTTTCCTTGAACATAAAGAGTGTGCTTTCTAACGCATGCGCAACTTTGAATTGAATTGAATTGCATTGAATTGAATTGTTGTGGAGTTTGTACGGCATGGTTAGGTAAGTGATTCAACATTTATTTATTTTCTTATTACGAGTACATTCCGCTATATACCGGATTGTGTAAATTATAGTTGCTTGCTTATTAAATTTTTTCAATTTTATTGTGTATTATAGTTATTGCTTTATGCAATTATTAGAATATGTTTTGCCACAACAACATTTTTTGTACATGCAACAACTAGTTGCAATTAGTTATGAGGCACATTATTGTTACTATTATTACTATTATTATTATTGTTATTGCTATTCGTATTATTTAACTTACCCTTTCCTCGTTATTATGTGGAATGCCAGTGAAATGCTGAAGTAAACTGAAAATGAAAATGAAATATTTTAAATAATATTAACACAAAGTTTATATTTTTTTTCAAACGAAAAAATTTACAAACAAAATATCTTCCCTGCAACTTCATTTTGTATTTTATAGTTTGGGATCAAAAAACTTTATTAAAAAAAAATTTTTTTTGTCATATGGCAAAAAAACATGTTTTGCAATTTTAAATTTCAAAAAATTTATAACGAAATACTTTGTTGGCTTGTTGTTGCATGTGTTTATAAATTGCAATAAATTTCCCAATAATTACTTGTCAATTCTGTCGGTGATGAACTGAGTGGCAGACTGCACTGCATGCAGACCAGACCAGACCAGTCATCAGCTTTATAAAACTAAATTAAAAATTATGCAAAATAAATACATACACACAAAGAAAACACATTTTATTGAAAAATTAATAATGAAAAAAATAAAATAAAAATTGACAAACTAAAAAATTTCGATTGGCCCGAATTCAACTCACGTAAAAGTATTTAAAGACGGTTTTTTATTTTCGTTTTTACAAGTAAAACTGTGAGATTTATAATCGCAATGACAAAGAGCCAAAGTTAATTTATTATTTTGGCTATAAATGCCTTTAAAAAAAAATTAAAACAAAAGGTTTAGCTTTAACCCTTGAAATCATTAGTTTAATATTTTAATAAATTCTAAAAGATTTAAATTAGAAATAGCCCCAGCACACTACAAATTTACTCTAAGTTTACTAAAATAAATTTGCTAATTGCATTTATGTACTTTGCATAGTTTATGTGGCCAACGTGACTCCATAGAGGGTTAAGCTATTCGTTAATATTTAAATTTGCATTTCGTTTAGTTTTATTTGCCGTTTGGAATTGAGACGAGGTTGCAAATAATATTTTGTAATTAGATTGTATTTAATGATAAAAATATTGTAATTTCTGTGAAGGGTAAATGTTTGGCTAATAAAATAAATGCCATAAATCAATCAATTTTGAATTTTATATATTGCAATTTGCTTTACGATCACAAAAATCACTGGGGAAAAATTGAAATACTAAAAATAGAAACTATTAATACAAGTCTTTCAAAAAAAAAAAAAAACTATTGCATTTGGGCTATTCCAAGCCCTAGACAAAAAAAATTGATCACTTAAAAAATTATAAACTTATTTTTTATAAAAACCGTACAATTGATGTCCACAAGAAAATGACAATTGTGGACAAATTTATCTTATTTTAAGGGTTCCGTACACCAAAAGTGAAAAGAAACCCTATTGTTTTCGCTACGATATCCGTCTGTCTCTCAGTCTATCTGTCACAGGCTGTTTTCTCGAGAACCGTAGCAGCTAAATTTTCACAGAGAGGGCAATTATGAATAAAATTCCGCGAGAAATTTTTCCCGGGGACCAATTCCTACTAATAGCCAGGGCTGTCAGATAAGGCGATTTCTCGCCAAACGTGGCGATTTTTCCACTTGTTTGGCGTCTAAATTTTTGGTTTGCCGAAATGGTGATTTTTCTGGCGATAAATAAATTTATTGGCTATTTTTTAACAAAATTGGAACTCAAAATTTTTGTAATTCAGAAAAATTAATTTGTTGAAGGAGTAGTTTAAAAAAAATAAATCCTATCAAAAGTCGTCTGCAAGAAATAAAATCTGCTTGATGTTTATGATTTTTCTTATATTAATTATATTAATTAATTCATTTTGAATTTGGATGAGAAAAACTTGAAAAAAACCATTTTTGTCGACTTTATTTCTATTTTTTGGCGATTTTCTGCTAAATTTCTATACGATTATTTTGTAAAAACTTATATTAAAAAAGGTGTCATACAAAATCAAATTTACTATCAAATATTTATTAAGAAAAACTACATAAAATTCATTTTGGGGACTTTTAGTGATTTTTAAAATTAATTTGGTGAAATAGGTCAGAAAAAATCTGAAAAGTTTAACATTTGTTAACGCACTTACAAGTGTAGTCCCAAATTATTATTTTACTTATTCAGTAAAATATATTTTTTTATTAAAAATACATTGAAATTATTTTTTAGGGGTTAGCTGGATCCTATTCGCATTTCACTGTTTCTAATGCAGATCATCAGGGAATCTTTACCCAAAAATTTTGTTAGAACAACTAGAGTTATTACGTTAAACTTTCATTTAAACAAATGAGAAGCTCGAAATTACGACGAATGCATTGAAAAATATCAATTAATTGCTTTTTATGGGGTCACACCCGTCACATTTTACATAAGATTTTTTCCAGGTATTTAATACAATCAAAAAGATTTTGAACAATTAACTACACAGAAGGTATTCTAAAAGTAATAATTCTGTACAAACGAAAATTTGTAAGGTCACACCCGTCACAGTCTTCTGATGGCCATTTAAGCAGAAAAAATAAATTAACGTCTTTGGGAACTAGACTTGTGTCCAACAGCTCTTCTTGAACTAGTTTGAGAGCGTTCAAATCAAAAGTTGTTTCAAACCCATTTAATTTGCATTGACGCCTTTGACCGAACTTGTGTCCAACAGCTCATTTTAGTTCAAAAGAGCTGTTGCACACAGTTCGATTGGGAGCCGCGAACTTTTTTTTTAATTATGATTTATATATTTTTGAATTACAAGAAAAAAATTTTAATATCATGGTCACACCCGTCACAATGAAGTTAAACATTTAAAAAAATTAATTTTAAATAAGAAATGAATTCTCCAAGAACTAGTTCCCGGGCAGATTACATGTCAAGAGCTTTTTTATGCCTTGGTAATGATTTATTAATAAATGAAAAATAAAATGACTTTTCGACAAATAAATTTACAAATTTGCTTATGTCAGTCATCTTAAAATTTTTTTATCGACCTGAAAATTTATAAAAAAAAAACTGCTTAGAAGTATAATTTTGAATTTTCGATTAAATATCGTATCTATCGATGTGTAGAATAGCAAAAATAAAATTAAATCTATTAAAAATTTTATAAATTCAGGGTACCCTGTGGCTGAGTGGTAGCAATGCTAGCCTCTCAGTCCAGACGTTGTGGGTCCGATTCCCGCTATAGACCCTGGGTGCTTTCTGCAGAAAAACTAATTGCTTCGCGGGTTGTGTTTGTTAAAAAAAGAATTAACCAGTTTGCATCTCCAAAGAACTCAATGCTATCAGTCAGACACATCTTCATTTAATAAAGGAATCAAAAATTTAAATCAATAAAATTTTTAATTCAAGCAATTAAACTTTTAAATGAATCAATGAAATTATTAATAAAATTTATTAAATATTTAATCGAAAGTATTAACAACCAAAAAATTGTTTCTATGTACCTTGTAATTTCTACAAAAATAGGATGTTATGACTTTCGACGATTGGACATTAATCTAGAGCAGCTACGTCCAAGCCAATGCACAATATGCAAACTTTTATAAAGAGCTTTTTCACATCAACCAGATCTCGGCGACAACAATGCTTGCTCTTATTTTGCAAAGGAACAATAATAAACTTAAGAGCTTTCAAAGCTGTTTACCTCAAATGCAAATACCACAGTATGCGTGTTTGGTCGTAGCTGATCTAGAGGCGTTGAGGAGTCGCCTCCACTATTCTTCTCTCCATATCCTAAGCTTTTTGAAAAAATCACCAAAATCCGTATTATGACTGTGGGTTAAGATATAGATTTTCCGTGTTGTATTTAATATTATATCTTACTAACGGAGGCATAGAGAAGGAACTTGGCTTAAATTTTCTGGTTCATTCTGCTTAAAAAATCGGTGTGAGAAATGAAATTAATTTTTATTATTTAACAGAGATTGACACGACAGTTTGTGTCTAGGGTTATACATTTTAAAATTTAACTTCACACCAATAGATATACCAGCTCCAGTTAAGTCAGACGTTTGATCTTACGATTATTTTTTTTTTTTATTTTAAGTGATCATAACTTCTTGCTAACGATTTTTGTAACTATTAATTTAACGAAAACATATTTTTGTATACGTTCCTTTAAACGTCTTTATTAATAAGAACGATTTGAAATCATTGCTTATTTGTAATATCTAAATATATTTTTATTATTTGCTTGAGAACCTAAAAGCTTTTCATTGTACTGGAATGGCGTCATTAATTCAGTTCTTCAAGTGCATTAAAATATTTTTTCCACACAATTGCAATTAAATAAACACTTGCATTTGCTGTATGCAGTTGTTCTTGTTTTATAATTTCAGTATTTATAACAAACATATTTTTTTCCGCACCAGATAATTATTTATAATACAGGTGAGGTTGTGTTTATTTAGAATTGAGTTTTTTGTTCAAATTCTTGAAAATACGAGTATCTATAAGAACGTATAAATTTCAAAAAAAAAAAAAAACAATAACAACTAAATTATAGTATCAAGCACACCTTAAATTTACAAGATTAATATGCTTATAGTACATATCTGTGGTTTTAAGGAAAAAGTGCTTAAGTCATATTTGACAGTTTTGCAGGAGAGCACTTTTAAGCGTTCAGAAATTTATTTCTTTTACAGTTAAATTGTAAAATTCTCTGTTAACCTTTATTATTTTAAGCAAACATCGTTCTACACACTATAAGTAATACATTTACGATGAAATATACCAAAGTATAACCTCAATTAAGCTGTTATTCCAAATGATATTAGAAGTTTGGGAAAGATAAGTCGCAAGTTAGAGTGCTATACAAATTAATTGATATTTTGACCAGGGTTACTCTAAAGTATGCAAATTACGGAGGTACCCTTAACTCAAAATCGGCTTATCTGGACTTAAGCACTTTTTCCTTTTTGCCACAGATAGGTATGTATGTATATGTTCGTAGCGAATCATGTTATTAACGACTTAAAGTCAATTGATTTCATTGGGGTTCATATTTTTAACTAAAATAAAGTAGATAGAGTTCTAGACAGGCAGATACATTTTTACTCGAATTAATTTGAAAGTAAAATAGTTAGCAGTTGCAGTTTATGGCTTAAACTTCGGATAAATTGATGAGAAAAAAATATACATACATATGTGTCTTGAAAAATATAAAGATGTGTTTGTCTTTTTGGATGCAAATGTATCTATATTTTTAATTTCATGAAAATATGTTGCATTTTATTCCCTCCTAGCCCCTTCTTGGTCTTAGTTTAAAAAAAAATTGGAAGACTGCACGCAAAGAAAAGATGTGGTTGTAGTATGGTTGAGAAAACAATATTATGTTCTCTGAAACAAATGTGTGGTCGTTGAAAACTAGTTATTGTTGTTTTAAACATTAATTACGTTGCGATAAACAAAGTAATGTTTGAATTTAATAATTACATTATTATATTCATAGAAAGTACGATATGGTTAGAGCTTAACAATATAGTTTTGTTAAAAAATTTTGACTACAATATAATTTGTATTATTGTGTAAAAATAATATGATGTAAATAGCAATATAATGTTATCCAAAACCATACTATGTTAAGTTTTTAAAAAAATATATTTCAGAAACATCTGTCAGTTCAGTATTTCGTTTGTAAGCTATTGGTAGTGCGCGCGTGGTGTTAAATAAATAAAAAAAAGTATAAACAAAAGGGTAGATAAATGAAAATATATCACATATGCAGATATGTATATCTCCTTATATATACGTGTCTGTATTTCGTGTATACACACACGTAAGTATACATTTCTAAATATACATTTTATTTCAACAATATTAATTTATTTTCTATTTAACGCACAGCTGTTATAAACAAAAAATTTACCAATAAATATATGATTAAAAAACAAAATATTATTATTATATAAAATAATACTATGGTCGTATTTAACAATATTATTATAAAATTAGAACATGGTATGGTAAGTCTCAATTATATTTTAGTCACATCCAACAATACTGTTGTCATATTTACAATACAAAGATTAGGTATAAGAAAGTTAATTGTTATTGTAGATAATATTATTGTTAACTCAGAAAATAATATTATTTAAACTTTGCTTTTCTATTGACAATAATATGTTTTGATTGCAACCATATAATTCAATCATAATATGTTGCTGTTTGATTATGGTTACCTCAACCATATTTTTTCTTTGCGTGTGTGAGTCCTTCTAGATCAGTGGTGGTCACTGTATTTACATTGATGCTCATTAGTACTAGTGAGGTGGTAGCAGTGATCGGCAATGAATCGTTTTTTCGACTATTCATACTGACTCATGAAATTTTAAATATAAGTGAGTAGACATCATTTAAACTCAACTACTCTGATTTACGCATACTCATGATGACATTGATTTATAAATATAGGTTGAAATAAATATGAATGCGACATCGACATCCTAGTCATACCATACTCATACTCATAAATCACCTCAGTTTGATTTATAATATCAGGAAAATACTTATACTACTCACATTGATTCATTTCACTCAACTCATGCATGTATGTTTATTAAAAAAACAAACAAAAAACAAACAAAAAAATGCAACAGAGAAACACCTAACCTCATAATGAGAACTTTAATGTTCGTATGCGAAGTTCACATTTGCGAATCATATTCATTTTGCATCGTCCATAGGCATTGAGTTAAGGAGAGTCGAAATCATCAACATCATAAATATTGCTAAGTATGAGTTCGATGCGCACTTCAAACTTTCTAGTGAATATGATTCATAGACAACATTGCAATAAGCATGAGTGCGCATAAATACAAGAAATCATAAGGCATGATTCAACTCTACTCGTTTTTTCACTACTCATTGCTGTTCTCTGAGTGGTAGAACTACCCACCAAACAAAAACCCAATCGTTTGAAATATGTATAATGTTGTATTATAGATTTTTTGTTGGTTGTGTTTCTTTTTCTGAATTGAATTTATAAATGGGGCCAGAAATGTTCAATTGGAATGCGGTCCGGGGAATGTGGGGCATCGTCCAGTTGTGTTGGTGTGTGATATAACGATTAACTATTTTGAGGATTTCTGTCCTGTTGGAAGATTTCCATTTTAAGACCCTTTTTGTTAAATTTGTCAACGGTAACTCTGTTTGCAAAAAAATTATTTTTAGTTAAGCCATTATAAAAATATATATTAAAATTGTTTATAAAAAACAAAGAGAAAGAACTTTAAAAAGTAACTCTATATTATTTAAATTAAAGACATTTTTATCAGCGAACTTTTTAATAGTTAAGTGAAAGCTTGTACCATTTATTAGTATCATTAAAACTTCTAAAGAACAACATGAAACTTTAAATGTTTTGTAGATAAGATCAATATTCAACAGATACCAAACCATAAAATACAAAAATACCAACGGCGAGGCAAGGCGAGTAACCACAGAAGCCTTATAAAAAATAATATTTTTTTTTTTACTTTATGCTTATTAAAAAAACAACACAAAATAACCGGTAGAAATAATTATAAAATAACTGTGTTCTTTTATTAAGATTATGATCATTACTATTCATACTACTTTTTATTTATTAGACGAATAATTAAGTATTCATAGAAACAACAAACAATATTCAATTAATTTTTAGCCCGCAGCAAAATGTTATTAAACATATTTGATTTTGTACTCGCAGTTCCACTGCAGCTGGAAAATAACTTTTGCTAGAATTTGAATTTGATAGCAGTTGAAAAATGTCCATCGAAAGAATTTTTTAAAGATCACGATTGTAATCGATTGGGGTTGGAGTGGTTGATGCCCAATCAACTAATTGCATCAATTTAACGAATGTGTTGAGTTGAGATTATTTTAATTTTTTTTTCTTTCTAAAATTCCACTTATAACTGGTAATAAATATATTTATAAACGTTTAGATTGTGTTTCGTATATTATTTTTTTTCAACAATAAACTTGAAAGTCTGTCTGTCTACAAAGTCATGTTTATAGTTCATACATGTATCAGATGGCCTTCACCTTAGGCCTTAAACGAATTTATGGTTAGTTCTGTTTCAGAACATTTTAGATTTACATTCTCATAGTTATTTTATATGTTGATATAAAATATATTTTTTCAATTCACAATATCGCATTAACGTCGTATGCGTTGTCTAATCGTCTAATTACAGGTGTGTAATTTTTTAAGTCATGGAAATATAACCATATACGGACACTACTACGTGATAAAATACCAAAAAAAAAAAAATACCCGTGTCTCCCAGTTTTGCCGCCAGTTATGATCTTTTTTGATGGGCACCCATGGGGCCTCGGTATAAGTTTAGCATTTTCTCAGGCTCATATCTTGCAAATCGCTCGGAATTTTGATTTACTCTCAGAGGCAAAGTTGTAGCTCTTGTCATAAAGAACAAAAGTTGTAAACATATAATATATATACACACACATATATCTATATACATATATTTATCTTCAAGATCAAAATCACAAAAAATTTAAAAAAATTCGATATTTTTACCTTTTATTCCCCTATTCAGGTCCATAGGTAGCAAACCATTCAAAATTCAAGTTAACAATGAACTACAGAAATGTACCTAAGATCTCAGTAAACAACTTTCTAGAACATATCAACTTCCTAGGAATGATTCTTGACACCGTTTAGTTAGCAAACAAATAAAATTAAAAAATTTTCGGGTAATTTTATATATTCAGAGCTACAACTTTGCCTCAGAGACTAAATCAAAATTCTGAACGGTTCCCAAGATATGAGCCTGAGAAAATGCAAAAATTACACATAGACCCCAAATCTTTGGGGCCCATAAAAAAGTGCAAAACTGGGTGACACGGGTCTTTTTATTTTTGGTCTTTTATCACGTAGTGGTGTCCGTATATGGTTATATTTTTTCGTGTTGCACTGTATTATAAAATATTGTATTTTTGTTGTTGGTAATTTTTATACAAAAGTTTGTTCTAATTATACGATTAATGCCCTAATTCTGTTCGACGATTGTATCGTCTTGTCTATGGACGAAAAAAAGCCGCAATTGTGATTCTTTAAAACAATTATTATTTATTGTCTATGCTAGAAGGTTCGTGTATTTGCTTTCTGATTTCGTTTCAAACAATATATCCAACACATATATTTTGCAAACTATTGTATACTAGTTTAATTTAATTTTTATGTTTTAAAAACATGATAATAATATTTTTATTTTTTATTATCAAAGACAACAACCATTTTTGAGGAAAACAATTTAAAGAATTCAAAAACAAGAACTCAAAAGTATTTTCAAACCAAAACGTCCTAACCTAAACCTTCTTACTGAATTAGGGCATACATTTTATATATTCTTCAAAAAGTTGTATTGAGGCCAGGTCTGGGAATATTCTATATGGAATGCAAAGTACAATAAAATTCTTTGGTGGCGCGCATATTAAGCCCTGCGGCTCGTATCTCAAAAATACAAATTACAAATCTACAAGTAAAATACACACAAAACAACAATAAAATTTGTAAAAGTGTTGTTGTTTTGTATGTATTTTACTTGTACATTTGTAATTTGTATTTTTGAGAAAAGGGCCCCTGGTGTTTTTCACCACTTTCTGTGTCGTTTTTAGATTGTCTTAATTTTTATTTCTTATTATTATGGCTAAACATACGGTGGCACTAGCCAATTGAATAATTTCGCGATTATCCATTTGTACTAAATGTCATTATATCAAAATTAGTTCTTAATGTAGAAAATGTTGCCGCATTGCCATTCTTTAGGGATGGGACACTTTCCTGTCACAATTACACAACAAAAGTGTTTGCTATCGAAAAACTTGATAAGAAAATGATACTACAAAATGGCAACACAAGAAATCCCAGATGTAATAAACTCAGCCTATGAAAAATCGCCAAAAATCAAAAAAAAATTTACCATGTACTTAAAAATATGTTTAGGAAGTGTCTACATCAGGTACAATCGGTCATGTTCTGACACTCGCAAATCGCATAACATTTGCAATTGTGACTTGAACTCGCAAGAGAGGTGTACTGCAAATCGCATTCGCAAGACTCTTGGCGAGTATACTGAAGTGTACTGATGAATTTAGCTCAAACAAAACTTTAAAGAAACACTAAAATGGTTAATAAATGATATTAAACATGTTTTCTTTTGATTGTAATCAGAAATATTAATAGTTCCGCAAAATTTTTATTATAAAATTTAAATATATAAAATGATCTTTTGTTTTGTAAAGTTTGTGTTTGCCTTGTTTACTTATACATTGATGTTTTGAACAAACAGCTGACCTAAATCAATATGGCAAGTCGCAAGCAAAACGAGTGATGCATTAAACACATTCACCACAGCAGGCTACACGAACACACGACTTCAAATGCCGCTAGCAGCATTACTTAATTATTTTGGAGACGGCAGCAGCACCATCTGCACCTGATATTCAAGTACAAATACATAGTTCAGTATTGCCACTTTTATATATTTTGCATTTATAAAAATTAATTATTCTTTTAAAATGTACTTAATTCACGCAAAAGTATTTATTCAATTTATTCTTTACATCAATTTTTGGATATTGTTTCTGGTAAATAATATGAAATAATTCTATGATATCATTCATTCAACATTTTGTATTATACTGGCAACACTGCATTTGCTCAATTTAGCCAAAGAAATAGAAATTAGTTTAATTGGAGTACAACGACAAAATCAGCATAGACAACAACCTGACGCCCAGTTGCCTTGCTGTCTTCAAAATAATCATTCTCATATAAACAAGTGTAATCTACCCCCACCTTTGGTAGTCGATAGTTTGCTGTGGTGAATGTGTTTAATGCATGAGTTACAGAACACGTAGAAATGAGTTTGGCGATTTGCAACTGGCATGCGATTTGAAAACGATGCGAGTGTCAGAACATACCTGAATATTCGATTATAGAGGCTAAAGTTCGTAAAGTATTACACATCGTTACATTAATATAGAAAGGCCCTAACTCGTTATTATTTTGAAATCGAGTTTTCTGTATATTTCGATAGAAGAACATCTAATGTAATATACTTGTACATTAAGGTAACGATATGTAGTGTCCGTACGGAACCCTACGTGTGCTTGTCAAAGTCGCACTTTACTGAATTTATTAATTTGTAAATTTGGCCCCTCTTATTGTAATTTTTGAGAATATTTTAGAACTACTCATCACAACTTATGTACTTATGTACAGTCTCGGCAGTTGGCTACACTGGTTTTTTCTTCAAGCATCTGTGTAAATTCGTTTTAGCAACTTGTTGTTAGTAAATTTCTTCTGTAGGTACATGTTTTATTTTTTCCCGTTCATCATCACATTCATTACAATATGATAATCGATGGTTTAAAATAATTGTATGCATATAAAAAAATAAATGAAACGGTAAATGTGAAAAAGAAATAATGAAAGGAAATATTTATCTTGACCATGTTGGCATGTAGTATCTCGACTAGCCAACAAACAAACTCATCCATTACCAATACCCATTCATTAGCATGCACAATTGTAATTCAATACAATACAGGCAAACGCTAATAATAACCCACGGGAGGCCATCAACTTTTAGTTATACACATATCTCGGTTTAAATAAGTTGTAAGAGGTCGCGATTATCAGGAGGAAGAAGTATTAATAAAATATTAAAGAAATTTACAAGAATAATGTGCTGAAGTTTGCAAAATTTTCATATAAAATCTTTCGTAGGAGATGTCGACAATAATTTTATAACTTTTGTAAACACATATTTACAATATTATTGTGAATTTGTTCGTGCTTCTTTTCTTGTGTTGAATAGCTATCAGCCAGTGATGCCAACTTTTTTTGGCTCTAAAAGCACATCAATATTTAAAAAAAAGCACTAAAAAGCGTAATTTTGAAATCTAAAAAGCGTAAAAAGCACTAATGTTAAACACAATTGAAGATTCAAACTATTGAAGTTTAATAATGTTTAATATTTTCAGCTATTCTATGTATCGGCAATAGTATCATCTTTAATGAAATATATCAGACGAAAAAGGTTTGATTTACACTGAAAAAATAAATACACCCAGTTTTTATTGAAGTAATTTTAAGAAATACCCAAATTTCTTAAAAGCACTACTTAGTGCTTTTTCTTAGTTCTTCAAAAAGCACTAAAAATAGTGCCAAAAGCACCAAGTTGGCATCGCTGGTATCAGCTTGGAAAACAATTCAAGCGAATGAACACCGCAATAATAAAAATGACAGGGGCGAATAGAAAATGGTTGATTGAAAGAAATGCCACGTTTTTGTTTTGTAAGATTACACGTACATATGCAACTAAGAATTTATAAAACTAAAAATTGTGTATTGAAATAAAAAAACCTCTCGGGACCACTTTATTTTAATTAATTATTCACCACATCGTGACTATTTATTCCCTCGAAATATTTCCCTTTTCCCTAAAGTTGCAATCGTGAATTAAATCCACGTGAAAAAACTCGCATGTTCGAAAAAAAATATGTCATCGCCCATTCTTATTCCTGTGAGTTTTTCATCAAAAAATGTGTGTATTTTTTACAAATGTTTTTTGTTTGGGAATAAAAAAAAGAAGGACAAATAAATCGGAGCAAAATACTATTTTCATTTTGCTGAATAACAACAATTTACATATTATAGTATGTTTCCACCGACTATAAATCAAGTAGGTTTAAGTAAATCACTTCAAAGTGTTTCCACCGAGCTTGTAAGTGATTTGTTGTTCGAATTTACGTACTCAATTTATGCACGTGCTTTATAAGGTAATGTGAATTTTATTTACATGTAGTTGACATTTAAAATTGATTATATATTCCTTAATTTAGTTTTTTTTTTCGAAATTGTCAATCACTATTGATGGATGGCCAAGGATGGAGTTTGTAATTTTAAAAGCAACGCAGGGTTGCATACATAAATCGAGTTCGAAAAATAGTATTTTCGAAATTATTTAAAATAAATCAACCACTTTGAGGTGATTTATCCATATGCAAAATGTATGGTAAGTCATGTATCAATTAACATGATTTGCACAAATCATCAAGATTTGTATAAATCATGTCGGTGGAAACATACTATTAAGAAATTTATAAAAATACGCGTAAAAAGTAAAAAATACAATTAGTACATCAATTCACAATAGCATGTTCGACTCGCAATTGCGATGCCATTTTATTGTTCATGGGAATAAAAAAATGTATCCCAAAAATTTATTCCCTTGAGATTTGCGATAAGGGTGAATAATTTTCCCCAACGGCAGCAATATATAACTTACAGGACATATAGACCCTTATTATGAGAACCTTTCATCTTAGAAAATGTTGATGGAATGAATTTTCATTTGGTATTATGACGCTTATTCCACAAATAACGTCGCTATTGTGAATTTCACTCAATGTGATTGTTCAAAATATTTACCCTTATTACAAGTTGTCAACGTCGACGTCACCTCAATACAATACCAAAACATTGAGGTTTGTCTACCCGTTGTCGAAAACAACTGACTCTCATTGACAGGCTATTGCTATTTTCCAGACCTCAGGGAACAGAAATAAATATGTAGATTTTCTCGAAAGCGAGTAGAGAAGCCCCAATTTGTTTGGTATTGTATTGAGGTGACGTCGACGTTGACAATTGAAATAAGAGTGATACTGGTTGGACACTAGTATTATTATATTTTTACCTAGGCGTTGTCTATGTATGTGGACTTATAAATTAAACTAAACTTCTGTTCCCGAAAGCGTTAATATTTACGTGTCATTTGCTTTGCCTTTACTTGCGTACCTGCAAAAAGAGGTGACCAACAAAATGTAAGCTAACTTTTTTTTCTTTGGTTTAATGTTCAACATAAATTTAAAACTTGTTTGTCTAGTAATGACCTTCAGCTATGCGTTTTGCAAAATTCATCCAGCTAGATTTAAACAAAAGGCGTATTTTATTTTTAGCAAAATGCTTGCTTGTTGAGTATCTTTTTTTTTCTTCTCATTTATTGAAGTCATTAAAGTGGTATTTAGTAGTTTTTGCAGCCAATTTGTTTTATTAACAGTATGTGTTGGTTTTTGTTTAGTTTTTTAAATTAATTTTAAACTTGATTGTATATAAGAGATCCGTTTTCTTTTTTGTTAAATTTTTAAGAGAGATACAGATGATTATTATAATTATACAAACTATCAAAAATGAACTATTTAAAATTAAAATCTTTCGAAGTTATAATTAATAATAGTGCATTTACACTGTCTCGAAATCTAGTACTTTCGAGATTCTGAGCTAAATCAAGCTGCTTTTTTCCAGATTTCCCATACAAAACGAAATATAATTTTTCAGTAGATTTGTAGGAAATCTAATAAAAATCTAATGTTTTTATTTATTCTTTTTACTCTGTACAAAAAAAAGGTCAGTGAATTAGCTACGGTCTGCTTAAAAAGTGTGTGAATTGGCTACAATGCAGTTGTTTGGTTGTAGTTTTGGAAACTAACTATTCAGTAGATGGGGTTTGTTTTGGATAAAAAAAAATTTTATAAATGTCAAAAAAAGTTGGTGTAAACGGTATAGATTTTCCTAAAGATTTTAATCAAAATATGCTAAATTTTGTGCTGATGTAAATGCCCTATAAATATATTTTGAAAGTATTTGAAGCGATTAAAAATCTAATCATATCTAACTGTGATTATAAAAATAAAAAGTTTTCTTATAAAGGGTGTTTTTATAGAGGTATACAACTTTAAGATGGCAACGCTTTTTTTAACTGGCGGCTATTTTGTCAGCTATCAATATTAAAAGACGCCTGTTACTGAGCAATGCTTCCAAGTCTTGCAAATTTATTTTGAAAATCATGGTTCAATGATTAATTAATTAATATTAACTATGGAACATGTTTACTCTAAATAATAATGGATAAGACGCATCCACAGAGACGTCGTACAGCGCGTATAGAAGAAATCATTGCTGTTGTAGAGCGTAGAGTGGATTACTGACTTCTTCGTTCATCAATTGAACAACCATGATGTGCAGTGGCTGTGGTTTAACGCTGCTAGACCATCTTCTGTGGGAATATGTGAACTTGCTCGTCTACGCCCATAAGCCCGAAATGATTTACCACTTGGAGAACAACATTCGTCACGTTATTGCCAATAAACGGCCACAAATGTTGGAAAAATTCAGCGGAAATTGGGCTTCCACGATTAGACTACGTCCGAACCAGCCGTAGCGGTCGTACGCCAGAAGTCATATTTAAATTATAATGACACATGATTATCTTTCAAATAAAGTAAATTTCATGCCAATTTAAAAAATTTATCAGTGTTTTATTCCTTTTCAAAGTTGCGTACTTCTATCAAAAATCATTAAAGACATACGGCCTGTCCCACAATGTGGACAGAAAACCTTCGATCGACAACTTGTATCTATTAAAAACAAGAATAAAATAAGAAAATTTTGTTATCTTTTGAATATAAGTAATCGATTGAACGATTTGTATCGACATTGTGTTATTTGCTATGAAACACGAAGAAACTTACAAAATTCTAACGAACTAAAAAAATATACGTGTAGCGGCGTTTGCAAAGTTAACGTTACGGTCTTGTTTAGAGTCCCAAGCCCACCTCTTTTAAATCACGACATCGCCTCCTACTCTCCTATAAGTTTTTTTCAGTTTGGGCCTTTTTCATCATCCCCTTCGAAAGAGATGCCAACATGTATCCTTACACAGGCATATATCACAGGTTGAAATGTCCCACTAAAACACTCGCCACAAAACTCTACTATAAATAAGTCTTTTAATACATAAAACCTAGAAATAAAACATTAACACCAGAGATTAGTTGAAATTTGATATGCGTTTGAGAATAAATTTCCTACTTATACACACCAGAGAGTAACAAAAGTATCATTCCAATTACTCTTTTAGTATGGGCTGGCAAACAACTATAAATGCGTACAGTTAAAAATAAAAACCATAGTCATACGCAAACATACTCATCCAGCTTAAACTGAGTACTTATAATAGGACTATATTCATACACATTCCCTAAATTATACACCAAAGACGATTATAAGTAAAAAAATAAGTACACTGTATTAGATATAATCATACGCATAAATATAAAAATACTCTAACTATTTATTCGGGCACACATGAGTATATACAAGAGTATTTTATTTGCATAGACTTCAAGCATCAGTGCTGCCAAAAAATGTAATTGGTAAAGCGCTAAAATGTCAACGTTGTTGGACATATTACATGACAGAGATGGACGGTGCGATTTAATTATTCTCGACTGTGCTTCAAACGTTTCTAGCTAAATACTTACTAGAAATACATATCGTCAGCCCATTATTGGTTTGACCCACCGATCATTTTTTTAAAAAATGAGTTAGGTATGGGGTATATATATTTTGAGTATCCCCTTTCTGAATCAAAAACAGGCTTTGCGAAATTAATTGTGGTTTCCGAGATATTTAGCATTAATTTTGCTCCATATCAACTATTTTAATGTTTAATAAATATTGTTTTGTCGTTTTTCTCCATTCTGACTTTTTGGCGTATGCTCCAAACCAATAATGAGCTTACGATATATCAGTTCATAGTATACAAAATATTTGTAAATTTTACGAAAAAGAAATTGTATATTGTTTTCTCATGCCTGCCACGCTATTCATTAGCATTTTCTTTTGTCATGATCTCTAAACTAGTCAAAATTTTTATTAAAAATTTCATAAATATCTCAAAACAAATTTTAGCTACCGGTCTTCTTATCTTTAAATTATCGTAATGATATAAATAAGTTATTATTTTATTCATTACAGGACAGTCATTATTATACACATAAAATAATTTGATAAATAAGTACCAGTCATTACTTTTTAATTAATTACATTAAAAGAGTACTACTCATTACAAAATCTTGAATATACATCTGCAATATTTGCACCGGCAGTTTGCAACGAAGGAAGATTTCTGCTTATTTTGTTTCTGTAACCAACCTGTGTTTATACGAGTAGTATTTGGATTATAGTTTGCAGGGCACGCTATTCATCGGCATTTTCATTTGTGCTAATCGCTAAACTAGTCTAAATTAAAAAAAAAAATTTTGCTACTGATCTTTTTGTCTTGAAAATAGTTTTTAATTATTTTTATTTTCATTTTGCATTTTAGTTTTTCTTTTGTAAAATTTTACATGTGTTACTTACTACTTTCACCTCAACCATTAATTTTAATTTTTATTAGTAATTTTTGTTAATATAAAGAGGTGGTTTATTGGAGTTTTTAAATTTTTTTTTTTTTAATTTTTAATAACAAAATATAATTTACTCAAATATCATGAAAGTGTTTGCTATTAAATTTATGTTTAAAATTATTAGCATACGAGTATAAATCAATGAAAATTATGTATGTTGCATTTCTTTTTAAAGTATATTATTTTTGCTTGGGAAATGTGTGCAAGTACAGCGCGTATTACAACTAGAAGTACATCTGTAATATAAATGTGTATACTTATAGATACATTTAAGTTTAAGAAAAACCATAGAAAATCGATAAACGTATGTTTAAAGAAATCAAGCAAAAGAGTGTACTTAAACTAATGATGCGCAGTGTATTAGCTACGAACATAACTCTGGCCTGGCTGTGGGCAGCTAAAATAAATCTAATTAAAATTTCCCATTGCTGCACTTTTGGCATAACTATGACCCAAATTGAAAACATTTGTGGACTGACAGTTAATGGTGGATATTTGTGAGCATAACAACCCAATTTCCAAAAGCAAGAAATATAAAATTTTATGAGTTTAAAAATATTTACTCACACCCAAACGCAAACTTTGAACGTGGCCATTAAATGAAAAGTTGGCCAAATACCATTAAACAAAATCTAGCAAACAGAATGTGTTTTTTTTTTCTCATTTCAGTTAAAAAGTCTAAACTGGTCCTGTTTAGTTTTTCTTTTTTTTTTTTTCTTGTTAAAAGCCTTGATTAGAACTGCAAATATTTTCCATTTCTTGTTTAAACCACTTGTTGTTTATTGCGGCTTTTGCTTACTCACAGAAATACATAAATACATACATTCATAACGAAAAAAGTTCAAAGTAATAAAATGAAAATTAAATAAAAATTGTGTATTTATTAGCCTGAAAAGCAAATTAACTGTGGCCCACATTTTCACAATTTGTGCAAACAAAGAGGAAAATTCTTGTTACCAGTTTGTGCAAACTTGTGAAACAAAGTAAGGCTTTTCTTGAAACGTATGTATCGCCAAACATATCGCCAGAATATCGCCAAAGATTGATTTTGGCGTTTTTTTTTAGTTTTGTCGTTTTTTTTTTGTTTTGGCGATTTAATTTTTTGTTTTAGCGATTTTTTTCGTTTTGTTGTTTTTTGCGTTTTGGCGTTTTTTCTTATTTAAGCGATTTCTTCGGTTTTTAGTGATTAATTTTAGATTTAGAGATTATTTTTAGTTTGGCACTTTTAATCGTTTGCCATTAATTGAACTTAATGCAGTGACCAGTAACGCGTACACTATTCTATATTCTAAAATAACATTTACTTATCTGTCTTTAAATTAATATATTGTATTCTCTGGAATTAATTTGTGACATTTAAAACAAAACAAGAATTATTTTTTTCATCTTCTTCTGTCTTCTTTCAATAAAAACACGGAAGTTGTTTTTTTATACCAACAAAAATATGTTCATGTACAATATGTACTCGTACATGAATGAAAGAAGAAACTTGCTGGAGTATAAGCATTTAGTTAACCACTTCAAAAGTCAATTCAAAGGAATTTACTAGGTTTCTTTCTTTTTTTTTATATTAAATAAATTGAAACAAATAAACACTTAAAAACCATTTCATTTGGTCGTAATCAAATAAAACGGAAAGCAGAAAAGAAATAGAAATCACAGGAGTTTATTTTTTGGTTTGCTTTTTCTGCTCCAATGAACCATACAATTGACAGTTTTTGGATTTGGTTGCATACAACCTCAAGCGGCAAATAACTCCCTTTTAGACAACAACCCACTAAACCAACCGTAAAGAAAATACTTATAAATTTCCTTAATACATAGATACGTATAGTCGTAGTGTAGTAAAACAAAACGTTTAAGAGTTACACAAGATTTTTCCATTAAATGTGTCATATTTTTATTATTCTTTTTCCAAGAGTTTTAGTTTTTAACGGTTTGCGATCTAGAAATGGTCTGAATACTTGCCTAAATAGAATTACAAGTTGTGAGCATTTTCCAGTTAAAAAATTCATTATTTTTTTTGCAACATGTAAACATGTTTTTTAAGTGTACCCATTATTTACGAGTAGAATTGTTTTAGAAACAAGCTGATGCATAAGGAAAGAATGTACATATGTATGTATGTCATTGACTGGCTACTGATGAATGCTTCAAGCTTTATAGACAACTATGTATACATAGTCCCTGTCCACACTTGCAATTTTTGTTGCAGCAATTCTTGAATATGCGTGAGAGTGTTGAAATAGAAATATATACTTTTTGTATTCCTCTCTCGCTCTTTTGCGCTAAAAAAATAAAAAGTTTCTGCAGCAAAAATTGCAAATCTGGACTGGGACATACATACATACATATGTACATACATACATAGTTTCTAAATGTGTTATTTTATTTTAAAACATGGCATAATTAAACGTAACCAAATGCGTAGCAGTAACGATGCTATAATAATTAGCAAAACGCACAACAGCAGAATAGTACAAACAAAAATATAAATGAATTGTTCCTTTCAACTATGTGTTGTCACAATATTTACAACTAAGTTTGATGTTATTTGTTCATTAATAATTATCCCATGTAATTTGTTTTAAAAAGCGATACGAACCTTACTGGGGGTCTCCACTAGCCATGAACTTGGGCATCATGTCGAACATCGAAAATGGCTAATGGACACCGCTCATGTCCATGTTTTGTTCATTCATGCTCTGACATCAGGGCCCGAGCATATGTCTGAGCAACAATGTTCGCCATGAGATTCTCAGTCGGCAACCATTTGCAATAGAAAGAAAAGAGACAGAACAAAAGTAGTAAATATTCCATCTTTATTTCACTAGCGCAAAATATTTTGATATGCCTGAACATGGACATCGCACGTATTCACCACAGCAAAGAAATTGATGATTTTTTCACAGTTGCTCTGCCGGCGTCATGTTCATGTCATGCCCAAGTTGATGGCTAGTGGAGACGTATGTAGGGTTAGCCGGTTCAAATTATAAATACATTTATAAATGAATTAAGATTTTCTTCTCTCTCTACCTCTCTCTCTCTCTCTGTCACTTCACCATCTGCATTTGAATTAATGCTTAATTACACTGCAAAAAACACACACACTGACTTGGCGAAGGGGTAGTAAAACTCTATATTCAGTTTGGCGATTTTGATGACCAATATTTGTATGGTCCTTCAAAGATTTCGAAAATCGCTGTGTCCTCAAAAAATGCTGGCTTAAGCTTTTGGCCAACAGTTTATTCAGAGTTGGTGATAGCTCTAAAACAGCTACGTCCAATCCATATCCACAATATGCAAACTTTTACAAAAGAGCTTTTGTGCTTTCACACCGACGAGAGTACAACATCCACAACAACAACACAACAGACAACAATGCTTGGTCTTACTTTGCAAAGACACAAGAACAAATTTAAGAGCTATCAAAGCTTTTTACCTCAAATGCAAATATCAGTGTATGTGTGTTTGGACGCAGCTGCTCTAAACTATTCATGGCGATAATGTAGCTAAGAGTCTACCAAACAAACCTTGTTAACCTATAATGCCAAAAAAAAATTTTTTTCCTGACAAGTAAAAACTACACCAATAATAAAAACTGGAACGATATACGACGCTTCAACAATGCATTTAAATTTATTAAATTTCCCTACAAAAATGTTCGTGGTCAGAGTTCGCAAAATTTAACACAAGTAGCGTTACCATCGCTCTGTTGCGTGAAAAGTTGCCTGACCGTATGATTGCTCGAAGAGCCGAGCACAATTGGCCACCGAGATCTTGTGACTTTTACTCAAGTCATACTTGACTATGATATGATTGCGACTCAAGTATGACTTTATTCTGACTTTGGTACTATTTGTAATTTTCGGATAAAATAGATTATGCCCATCAAAAGTAAATATTAATATGTCCGTTGACAACGTCGCTAAAAAGGCACCCAAATAGTCGACAAAAGTGGTGACCTGGAGACACTTATGGTTTCGTTAGTCAACGTGCCATACCATAATGTCATAGCCATAAACATAAATATATGTAAGTATGTATATGCCCTATGGCGAATCATTTATAATCAAATACAGTGTTGCCTATAATTTTGAATCGAACAGCTGTTTTGTTTGGTTATGATGGTTATGGTTATGGTACATTTAATTGAACCCTTAGTTAGTAAAAACGTGAGGCTACAACTGAATGTGTCAGCTTTTATTATTTTGTTTTGTTTTAACACAACCCGCTTTTTCTCTTTACTTTATATACATATGTATGTATGTGTATAAAGACGTTTTCACCTAAATATCTATTTTGTTGCCAAAATATATTTTCATTAAGCATCAAAATATTTATTAATTGTTACGGATTTTGTCATTATATTGTATAATATATAATATATAATATATAATATAAAATATAAAATATATAATATATAATATATAATATATAATATATATTATATATTATATATTATATAATATATAATATATAATATATAATATATAATATATAATATATAATATATAATATATAATATATAATATATAACATATAATATATAATATATATTATATAATATATAATATATAATATATAATGTATAATATATAATGTATAATGTATAATATATAATGTATAATATATACAATATGATATGTAATATATAATATATACAATATAATATGTAATATATAATATAAAATATATAATATATAGTATATAATATGTAATATATAATATGTAATATATAATATATAATAAATAATATATAATATGTAATATATATAATATATACAATATAATATGGAATATATATATAATATATAATGTATAATATATGATATATAATATATATAATATAATATATAATTTATAATATATAATATGTAATATAAAATATGTAATATATAACATACAATATTTAATATATATTATATAATATATAATATATAATATATAATATATAATATATAATATATAATATATAATATATAATATATAATATATAATATATAATATATAATATATAATATATAATATATAATATATAATATATAATATATAATATATAATATATAATATATAATATATAATATATATTATATAATATATAATATATAATGTATAATATATAATGTATAATGTATAATGTATAATATATAATGTATAATATATACAATATGATATGTAATATATAATATATACAATATAATATGTAATATATAATATAAAATATATAATATATAGTATATAATATGTAATATATAATATGTAATATATAATATATAATAAATAATATATAATATGTAATATATATAATATATACAATATAATATGGAATATATATATAATATATAATGTATAATATATGATATATAATATATATAATATAATATATAATTTATAATATATAATATGTAATATAAAATATGTAATATATAACATACAATATTTAATATATATTATATAATATATAATATGTAATATATAATATATCACATATAATATATAATATGTAATAAATAATATATAATATGTAATATATAATATATAGTGTATAATATATAATATATACAATATAATATGTAATATATAATATATCATGTGTAATATATAATATTTTATATATAATATATAATATCTAATATATAATATATAATACATATATAGTATATAATATACAATACGTATTATTATTATGTACATAAAAGCATTTAATCAACACGTTTGACGAAATTAACATCTTGTTGTTATTTTTTTTCCTTTTGCTTTTCAACAACATAAAACACCAACAAGTTTAGCACGTCAGATTCCAAATAATGTAAATAAATGTTTATAGAAAAAAGTTTGCATGTTTAAGGTGAGTGATGCTCGAAACGCTTATTTCAAAAGATTTACGTTAGTTCTCTTGAGAATCTCCCAAAAAGGAAATTGTTTTTTTTTTCCTAATTAACCTAATTTGTTTCCCTTAGTATAGAACTTATAGCGCACATTAGCGCTTTTGGAACTCAAGTAACATGCGGAGATATTTATAATTTGTAATTTAAAAGTAGGAGATTGGTATTTAACAAATTTAAAAAAAAATCATATTGAATTAATGGTAATTTTTTGTTTTTGTTACGGTATATTTCTTTGTTTGTTTATCACAAAATTAATCTTTATACACTTTCGGAGTGTTGAAAATTTTAAAAGAAAAATATAAAATAAACATTCACTTTGAAACTTTTCGTTGATTGTTGATTTTTAATGCATTTTTGATCGCATTGAAAGTTTATAATATAAACTTTATATATACGAGTATGTGGTATAAAAATATTTATTTGTTATAATAGTTTTCATACAAATAATGGCCAACACACACTTCTCTCTGTAGTTTAAAATAAGGTTAACAAACTTTGATAAAGTCGTTATAACTTTATTTATCTCAAAATGTTATAATAGTGTGAAACATGGATTCACATTTTTTTTTATAATATTGAAGAAAAATTGTGTGTAAAATGTGTGATAAGTTTGTCAATTAAGGGGAAATTACGGTATTTGCTATCGATTGAAATTTACAAGAGACTTTATTATAAAATCTAGTAGACTTTCAAATGGTGATATATTCGTTCGATAGTGAAAAACGAGTTATTATATCTTTCAAAGTGCTGGCAAGAATCAAGCATATAAACACTTTCACACGCCATACGTTTTTATAATTAAAAATATGTTACCTTTCCATTTGAATTTGGAGATTATTATCTCCATCTGGGTAACCGCTATTTATGCTTACATACATACGAGTATGTATGTGTGTATATAATTAATAAATTTATATGTATGAGCTAGCGGCAAGCTGCTGTGCATCCCTGCAGAAAATGCGAATAGTGAAATTGTAGTGATTTACTAGTGACATTGTCAGTAGTACTACTGACCAGGTGTACCCCAGCCAATGCAATTATCTATTGACATTTAACATTAGCTTGTCATTGAAAATCCACCACTAGACTGTAGCAATACTGACTAAGTAGTTCTTTTGGGACCACATGAAGACATTGGAACCAAAGATTCACTAGTAAATTTTAGAGGCTTTAGTCTACAATATCGATATTTCCTCGCTCGATGTCAATAGTAAAATTATAGTGATTTACTAGTTACGTTGTCAATAGTACAACTGAATAGGTGTACCGCAGCCAATGTAATAATGGCCTATTGACATATAACATAGGGTTTTCATTGAAAATCTACCAATAGACTTTAGCACTATTCTTTTACGTTCATATGGAGACATTTGAACTAAAGATTCACTAGTACATTTAAGTGACCCTCGTCTTCAATTTGATATGGGTTGGGGCAACAAACTTAAATACATATATACGTATATATGTACGTAAGTTTTTAACATTATTGCATATCAGAATAAAAAAGAAAAACAAACTATTGACGCGTTCATTGACAATGTCACCAGAAATACACTAGAACTGTTGTATCTAACGTATCTCTAGTCGCGCATAAAAGGAAAGTTGTCGACATTCCAACTAGTGCAATTGTCGCTAGAGAAAAGAGTGTTGACATAGAGGCATATGGTTCTAGGCTGACTAGAGGGATCATACTCGTACCACTGCGCCTTCATGGCAACCGTGCGTGAGCTTAATTAAATATTAATAACTTCTAATTTGATTAATTTAATACGTTTAATACGTTTTCCCTTCCCTCAGACATGAATAAATAAATAAATAACTTTTTAAGTGTAAATTACTTTTACCATGTACATATAATTAAATGAAAACATCAAATATTGAATAGTGAAGTGGTTTTCTGAGAACTCAAAACAAAAGTGGGGTCAATTAATGTTTTGTTTCTGCATTTAATTTTCTACCTTGTTGGTTTATTATTTATTTTCATCTCTTCAGATTGTTCACCAAGTGAAAATTATACTGTTTTATAAAAATAATAATTATGGTTTTGTGGGTTCTTCTAGATTCTAAATGCTTAGATAATTTCAAATGTTTACTTAAAAAAATATGCTTTTTAGAAATTCCCATGAAAAAATAAATAAAAATAAACAACATAATAAGATAAATAAATGCAAAATATATGCAGTTGGTTGTAAACAGCCGTTTTTATTTGTTCAAAAAGGAAACAGAATTGTAACCACAAAGAGACAGAGCGAAAAAGAAATTATTAAAATGTGAATTTTAATTTTTTATAAATAAATATATCGCTCGTTTAAATAAACTACGTTTTAACTTAAAAAATGCAATTTTTTAATAATTCAGAATTAGTTCTCATGTCGTTGTTCATATTGTGTATAAATTTCAGACACTAATAAAGTTTATCATGTATAAGTGACTGGTCCGCTTCATAGGAAGTGTTAGAACTCGGACTGGACCCTATCACTTGTGGACCGATCACTTGACTAATCTTGTGTCAGTTCCATTTACTGCGGGGTTTTTAAATTAGATAAAATATTCATATAACGAACAAAATTGCCAGTTACTGCAGAGTTCATTATAGCCAAACTTCACTGTACAATTGGAAAAAGCAACAATTAAAAAAAATATATAAAATCTTAAATGATCTATACTCGGGAACCTTTTGATCTCTGTGTGTCAAAACGACTTTCTGATCTCTGCTGTGTTATTTATCCCAGAGGAAATTTTAGCTTTAAACTTTTCACAATTTTAACTTTTTGCAATAAATTTTTTGTGTTAATAATTTTTTTCAAATATTCTTCGAATGATTGGCTTATGTTTTTTAAAATTTCAATAATAATAATAATAGTAATAATAATAATTTTAATATCTATATATATAGAATCGTAGTGTGTGTTTGTTCCTAACGCATGATCTCTGGAACTTTAAGAGCTGTGGAGCTGAAATTTTCAACACAGGTTCTGTGCAATACCCGGTTTTCGTTTTATTTTTGACCCAACAAGTGACCATAGTGTGGAGTAATTTGTAGTAAAAAAAATAATTGATGGTAGGACAACGTTTGCCGGGCTCAGCTAGTTTATATGTATGTATATAAAATACGAGATACACAGAGAAAAATTGTTTCAATTGAAAAAAGCACAAATAATCAATTAAAACTTTAATTGGGCCAATTAAACATTTGCTTAAAAATGTAATTGTTTAAACTTTTAATTTAATAATTTATTGACTCAAGCTTTTACTTAAAAATTTTACTTATTAAAAAATTTAATTCACACAATTAAATTTTTAATTAAATTCGTGAAATTTTTTTTTTTCAATTAAAATAATGGCAAGCAAAATATCTTTCTACATTGTACATTATTGCGTGCTGTATAATGTTGCAAAGCTCTTTATTAAGTTTCTAATTGAAGAATTGTTTTTCTTTCTATTACGGTATCCTACAACTTGCAATAGTTTCTAAATTAATGAATTTATTTTCCAATACATATAGGGTATTTTTTTTAGAGGTATAGAACTTCGAATTGAAATAAAACACAAGAAAATCGTTTTAATGTCCATCAATTTGGCTTTATTGGAAGGATAATTTTATGCCATTAATGTTTAAATATGATTTCGGGCATGTGGCCGCCGCGGCTGGCTCGAATAAAGCCAATTCTACAGGTCCAATTTTCAACCACTTTTTCGAGCATATGGGGCCGTATGTTGGCAATAACGCCACGAATGTTGGCTTCCAAGTCCCCTAACGTTTCTGGTTTGTTGGCGTAGACGAGCGACTTCACATATCTCCAAAGAAAATAATCCAATGGTGTCAAATCACACGATCTTGGTGGCCAATTGACAGGTCCATTCCGCGAAATTATGCGCTCATCGAATGTTTCCTTCAATAAATCGATTGTGACGTGCGCTGTGTGGCATGTAGTGCCGTCTTGTTAGAACCACAACTCATCCACATTCAAAATCTTCAAAATCTTCCATAAAGTTGATGGACAAAGCTCCAATTGCTGTGCACGGTGGCGAATCGATTCATTCGGGTCCTCTTCAACACTTTGCTCTACAGCGGCAATTGTTTCTTCGGTGCGCACTGTTCGACGTCTCTGCGGATGCGTATTATCACATAGAGTAAACGTAGTGCGAAAACGATCCATGGTTAACCGAATTAATTGCTCTGATGGACGATTATGTCGACCATAAAATGGACGGAGCTTGCGGTAAACTTCGCGAACTGAACCATTATTTTCGAAATAAATTTGCACGATGTGCAAGCGTTGTTCTTTTGTCAACCTGTTCATGATGAAATGGTAAACCAAACTAAATATTAATCACTTGACAGCTGACAAAATGGCCGCCAGTTAAAAAAGTGATGCCAACTTAAAGTTCTATACCTCAATAAAAAAAACCCTTTACATATTTTCTTAAGTGTTATTTGCGAAAAGAAAAATTAATTTTAAATTTTCCTTGACATCAAACTATTAGACCATTTTTATTTGCATAAACTTAGAAAGAGGAGAGGCAAAAGTGAGGTAAAAAAAATTTGCTGTTAATCATGGACAGCCCAAGTTAACCGTTCGATGGCCCCTAAAGGTCGTATTTTATCTAGCGATTTTTTTCCTTTTATTGTATTTGCCCAGAAACAACAAGAAAAAATATATTTTTAACAAATCCATTATAAATCAGTATGTAGCAGAGCTCTGAAGGTATGAGTTCAATTTACTCATTGGCATTAAAAAATTACTTAAAATAAATGTTCGCCATGAAGACTTGGAGACTGAAGTAATGTTAATGTTAAATGTTAAGCAATAGTTTATTTCCTGCAGAGAATTCATTTATTCTTTCGTAAATGTTGTCTTACATTAAATCGGAATTGCCTTCTGGCTAGAACTTATCTCGATATCTAAATTAAGATCTGAATGGTTGCTATTCGTGCTTCCGGTTTAAAAAAAAATCTCCATTAAAAACAATTAATTCTCTTAAATCTCTGCTTTGATAGTTGCCAGCCGCAAATATGGTAATAAGATGGTTAAAACAACAAATAACAAAATTACCGCAATAAACTTAAAGTTAACAATACCTTTATAATGATGTTGCAAGTAACAGCAACAATAGTTATAACAAACAAATAAACTAAACGTTAAGTTGTTTCACTGTATAAGCTGGCATTCAATAGCTGCATCATCATCATCATTCCGATGGCTGAAGAAGATGTTTTGAGTAGCTTTAATTTTTATGTACGAATGTATGTAACATTCCTACACATTTGCCCATGAGAGTGCAACTGGGTGTTGCAAAAAAAAAACACACACACACAAACAATTGGCGAAAAACAAATGATCACTACGATCTTGACCGGTTTCGAAAAAGTCAAATGCCATGAAAGGAAGTAAGCAAAAAGGAAATTCACTTCTATTCGTATCTTTTCGCTAATTTAAATTAAAAGCAAAACTCTCAATTCATGTTAACAAAAAACAGTAAAATAATTTTTTTATTTAAAAAAAAAAGTGGTAAAAAGCAATAAAAATATTGCAATAGTAAAAAACTGAAAATATTTTATAATTCACACTGAAAAAAAATCATGCCACATATGACTCATTTACTTGAACAACGTCAACGTGCTAATTTTTATATAATTTGAATAATGTGACATGAGGATTAATTGTGCATTATTAACTCAAAATTTGCAATTTTTGGAGTCATGACCTTGTTCAAGTAAATGAGTGCTTTCAGCGAAACCTTTCGAGATATTTCGCCGTTTTCCACTGCGAAGTTTTTTTCTAAAATGCCAAAAAATGTGCAAAACAGAAAAATTTTATAAGGCCAAAAATTTGTTGTAATGTGCTTACACTTGAAAAATAAGTCAACGTACGAGGGGGCATCAATAAGTCCGTGACTTTTCGAACTTCCCTCGTAGTTATATAAAATGCAACACTGCTCCCATCAAGTGTTGTCATTTACTTTGCGTTTAACAGCTGTTCAAAACATACAATCTCAAATATTTTTTCTAAAAAAAGTGAATTTCGAGTGCTCATTAAACATTATTTTTTGCGAAAAAAAAAACCGTCAATTAAACCAAGAAAAAAAAGCTCTTTAAATACTGCACCATCGATTTCAATGGTAAAAAAAACGTGGTTTACTGACTTTAGTTGTGGTCGCACAAGTTTTGGACGGCTAATTGAGGTCAGTACACCCGAAAATGTCGAAATAATCCACGATAAGGTGTTGGCCGATCGAAGAGTAAAAGTGTGTGAGATTGTTGAAGCCATCGGCATTTTATATTGCAGTGTTGTTTCGATTTTAAATGATCAGATGGGTTTAAGAAAGTTGTCTGCAAGATGAGTGCCGCGTTTGCTCACAATCGAGCACAAACGCATGTGCAGTTTCCGTGGAAAAAAACCATGAATTGGGCTACGAATTGCTCCCTCATCCGCTCTATTCTTCAGATTTAGTTCCGAGTTACTATTTCTTATTCCCAAACTACTTGAAGAAATGGCTTGTCGGAAAGAGATTTGGCTCCAACAGCGAATTATTCCACAAACAAAAGCCTATTTTAAGGACCTCGAAAAATCCTATTTTTTGGAAGGGATACAAAAACTGGAGAAACGTTGGACTGAGTGTATTGAGTTAAAGGGAGATTATGTTGAAAAATAAATTTTTGTTCTGCAAAAAGTCACGGACTTATTGATCCACCCTCGTATATTAAACATTATGCTTGCCAAAGAACAAAATATTACTAAAAAGTCTTTCCTGAAATGTATTTTCTAACAAATGTTATACGAAAGTTTCGTATAGTTTGCGAAAGAAGTAACTGCGAATTTTTTTTTTTTTCGAAGAATGTTGCATGATTTAATTTCAGTGTATGCAAGTAAAATAAATACCTATAAGGCGTTCTAAGAAGAATAAGTTTAATTTTGAATAGCCCGCCAGTTTCACAATTGTAATCACCCTTATTCCAGTTGTCGACATCGACGTCACTTTAACACACTACCAAAAAATCGGGGGTTATTTTCTCTCTCTCGTGAAAAATTTTTTGATAGTGTCAATCTATTTACGTTCCCTACAAAGTATAATAAATCTGCCAACAGGAGTCAGTTATTTTCGACAATTGGGCTTGTGTACCCGTACAACTGGAATAAGGTTGAATGACAGATGAACTAGAATTCACAAAAAAAAAATTATGTTTACTATGACTTAACTGAGACTTAATCATGACTTGGTAAATACTTATTATTCCGGCTTTGACTTGACCTGAACATTTTCTAACTATGATGTGACTATGACCTGACTATAACTTGACTATGACCTGACTATAACTTGGATGTGGCTTGACTATGACGAATGTGACTATGAACTTGGCTGTGACTTGACTTTGACTACGACTTGTCAAAAATTTGACTGCAACTTGACTCTGATTTGAGTGTGACTTGAGTATGACTTGAATATTACTTGATTATACTTGGTTTTGAGTTGAGTATGAATTGACTAGGATTGAACTATAACTCGATTACGACATTATTATTATTAGACTGTGGCTTGGCTATTATTTGAGACTATTACTATGAAATGACTCTGACTTGACTATGAGTTGACCATGACTTAACTGTGATTACAATTTCACTGTGACTTGAGTACGATTTGGCTATGACTGGGCTACGATTTTAATACGGTTTGATTATGATTGATTGATTAATATGATATGACTTGATTACAACTTGATTTTGAATTGACTGTAACTTGACCAAGATTTGATTATATCTTGACTATAACTTAAACATGACTTCACTGTGAATTGACTGCGACTTGATCATACTTTGCTGAGAATTGACAATCACCCTTATCGGTAATGAAAGTTCACGTCAAAAGTATTCCCTTTCCGTAAAATTGTGATCGCCAATGTTTCCGTTGTTTTTGTGTCAGTATACAATTTTTTTGTATATTTTCACGTGAACTAAATGTTCGCCATTTAAGGCTGAATCAGACGTGACATAACCATAGCCATAGAAAACAGCGTTCGAACCAAACTAATGGGCAACAATGTCTTTGATTATACGTGACTCGCCATAACGCCATATCTCTCACCATAAAAACCAATTGAATTTTGGTTTGGTTATGGCTATGGCATTATGGCTGTGTCACGTCTAATTTAAGCTTAAGTATCGATAAGGATGAATGACTTAAATATACCTTGATTGTGACTTGGTTATAATTGGACTGATGACTAGACTAATGGGTTGACTATGATCTTATTATGGCTTGACAATGACTTGGATGTAACTTCACTATGACTTGACAATGGCCGGGCTTACATCTGTGTGTCATGTGCCCGAAAAAGCGTAACCACAAATTACTAATGAAAAACTGTTTGATTCAGACATGTTCAGAGTGTCTTGTGACAAATTTTATGAGGTTACCTCAAAGAGAGGGTTTATAATGACAATCCCAAATCGCTTGTGGCTTTAAAGGAAAATATTCGTCGAGAAATCAGCTCAATTGAACCAAGTTTACTGCAACGTGTAGTGCAGAACACAAGGTTCCGTTTTGGACAATGTGTTCAACTCGACGGAAGACATCTGGATGACATACGCTTTAAAAACTAAAATCCTTTCTTTTATTTTATCGTTCAATGTTCTTAATAAGACTGTGTGCCAATTATTAAGTTTTTTACTTAAGTTTGAAAATATATGTATCTTTGGTGTACCATCGCTGAGCGTGTTGGTATTGGTCTCATTTGAAAGCGACACATCTCATGACGTCAGGAACGTGTTGGTCAACCTTGAAAACGCGCGTAGGTCGTCCCTACCTCTTGTTTTGTATAGTTGGTTTTTACTGTTTTCTACCTAGCGCGCTGTTTCCATGAGTTTGATATCAATTTTGCTCGCGTTTTTTCGAATCCAGGTTTATTTTCTGAAATTATTAATTGTGAATTATAATAAATACTCATTTATAATTCTTTTAAATCGTGAATATCACTCTGTTAGTACGAAAATTTTTTCACATAACCTTAGAATCGTCGACTTTAATTTCATAAAACGCGCATATTTCTGGGAGGGAACACTTTTGGGGCATGGGATCGGTCTCATTCGATGCTCTGATGTTGTCCACATCAAAAAAAAAAAAAGTGAAAATTGATTTTTTTACCCTTAGGTCCCTTTTTCTATGCGCTGTCACATATGTAGAAGTTCACTCATGAGTAAGTCAATTCATTCTTTGCTTGCGAGTTGAAATAGTAAAATTTTTCTGATTGTATTTATCGCCACACTAATTTTGTGGCTGTAAATCGTAATCGTAATTTTTTGCGAAATGTCAGTTTCAGCACATGACTGATGACTGTTTCCACACATACTGAGCGTTTTTCTATTTATGACACCAATTAATTAACATACATAAACAAGTACACTTCCTTATTAATTCTTGACAATTATTGTTGTCATTAAATCATGACTATTTATAAATATTACTCAATAATTTATTATTTTCAATCAACAAGATATTTAAAAATACTGTCCACCAGCAGTTTACACAAGTTGTAATTACCCTGCAGGAAATGCGAATAGTGAAATTGTAATGGTTTACTAGTGACATTGTCAGTAGTACTACTGACCAGGTGTACCCCAGCCAATGCAATTATCTATTGACATTTAACATTAGCTTGTCATTGAAAATCCACCACTAGACCTTAGCACTACTGACTAAGTAGTTCTTTTGGAACCGCATGAAGACATTAGCACCAAAGATTCACTAGTAAATTTTAGGGGCTGTAGTCTACAATATCGATATTTCCTCGCTCGATGTCAATAGTAAAATTGTAGTGATTTTCTAGTGACATTGTCAATAGTACGCCAGCCAATGTAATCGCCTATTGACATATAACATAGAGTTGCCATTGAAAATCTACCAGTAGACTTTAGCACTATTATTTTACGACCATATGGAGATATTTGAACTAAAGATTCACTAGTACATTTTAATGACCCTTGACTACAATTTTATAAGGGTTAGGGCACTAAACTTAAATACATACACACATACATATGTACGTTAGTTCTTAACATTATCCCTGCAGAAAATGCGAATAGTGAAATTGTAGTGATTTATTAGTGACATTGTCAGTAGTACTACTGACCAAGTGTACCCCAGCCAATGTAATCATCTATTGACATTTAACATTAGCTTGTCATTGAAAATCCACCACTAGACTGTAGCAATACTGACAAAGTAGTTCTTTTGGGACCACATGGAGACATTGGCACCAAAGATTCACTAGTAAATTTTAGGGGCTCTAGTCTACAATATCGATATTTCCTCGCTCGATGTCAATAGTAAAATAGTAGTGATTTACTAGTGACATTGTCAATAGTACAACTGAATAGGTGTACCGCAGCCAATGTAATCGACCATATGGAGACATTTGAACTAAGGACTCATTAGTACATTTTAGTGACCCTCGTCTACAATTTTATAAGGGTTGGGCAACAAACTTAAATACATACATACATATGTACGTAAGTTTTTAACATTATTCTATAGCATAATAAAAAAGAAAAACAAACTATTGACGCGTTCATTGACAATATCACCAGAAATACACTAGAAATGCTGTCTCTAACGTATCTCTTCTCGCGCATAGAAGGAAAGTTGTCGATATTTCAACTAGTGCAATTGTCGCTAGAGAAAAGAGTGTTGACATAGAGACATATGGTTCTTGGCTGACTAGAGGGTATTGCATAGCATCCCTGCAGAAAATGCAAATAGTGAAATTGTAGTGATTTACTAGTGACATTGTCAGTAGTACTACTGACCAAGTGTACCCCAGCCAATGTAATTATCTATTGACATTTAACATTAGCTTGTCATTGAAAATCCGCCACTAGACTGTAGCAATACTAACAAAGTAGTTCTTTTGGGACCACATGGAGACATTGGCACCAAAGATTCACTAGTAAATTTTAGGGGCTCTAGTCTACAATATCGATATTTCCTCGCTCGATGTCAATAGTAAAATAGTAGTGATTTACTAGTGACATTGTCAATAGTACAACTGAATAGAGCGGTATATAATAAAAAAGAAAAACAAACTATTGACGCGTTCATTGACAATGGCACCAGAAATATACTAGAACTGTTGTCTCTAACGTATCTAACGTACTCGCGCATAAAAGGAAAGTTGTCGACAATTCAACTAGTGCAATTGTCGCTAGAGAAAAGAGTGTTGACATAGCGACATATGGTTCTAGGTTGACTAGAGGGATAATAAAAAAGAAAAACAATCTATTGACGCGTTCATTGACAATGTCACCAGAAATACACTACAGCTGTTGTCTCTAACGTATCTCTACTTGCGCATAAAAGTAAAGTTGTCGACATTTCAACTAGTGCAATTGTCGCTAGAGAAAAGAGTGTTGACATAGAGACATATGGTTCTGGGCTGACTAGAGGGTAATATTAAACTTCGTAAAGGAGAAACAACCTACATTTTGAAATAATTTTGTTAAGTGAACATTTTTTTTTTTTTTTTTTTTTAAAGAGAAGTAACATTCAGGCAATTAATGCCTACTGCTAATACTAGGTGTTACCTTCTTTAGGAAAGGGATAATGAGAGAGAATACAGGTGGTGAAAGAAGAGATAGAGGAAAGCTTCATTCTTTACAACTCTGCTTTTCGCACGTTTTTTTTTTAATAATGCAGTGTTGCAGCGCCTCTCTGATGTTAAATGGGGCGTATTAATTTTTTGAAGCTGTGTCTTGTAGCCATTTTGTTGATTATTTTACTTCGCCGATGATTTTTGCTACACAACGAAAGAGGGCGCTCTGATGTTACATTAGGATTAGTATCTGCTGAAGTCGGTATAGTTCAGTGACCAGTGACTATGCCTTCATCACTTGAACTTTCCTACAACAACTGACACAAAGGGACACTAATGCACATCAGAAAAATGCGTGGTGTTGTTATTTAATGACTGTCGGATACAGCGATTGAACCCAGGACCTTCGGTTTTGTAGTCAACGTGCTAACTACTTCAGCCAACGCCACCCTCTGGTTAATAATGTTGAGAAAAATTTGAGTTGGATTAATTATAGCTCTATTGGTGTGATTTAGTTAAAATGTCAGTAGCAGGCATTTTCTGTGTTCACAAAATATAAATGAAATTATTATAAAAATTTCCCATTGCGCATTTTGAAATCATTCAGATTTGTGCAAATTACAATATTTATAGCAAAACGAATATAAAATTGATTTGTTTCCTTATATTTATGTGGGTAGATGCACTTCTGTCGAGTTCTTCAAAGAAAAAATTAAGTGATTTTTTGTAATCATTCAATCACATGTACATACATATATATCGCTCATTTATGGCAACATAGACATACCATCGGGTGGTTACTTGTTTGCCGCACAGTATATTAAAAATACATTATTACTGCAGCAAACCAATAACCAAGCGACGACATGTCAAGAAATTGTTTTGTTTTAGTTAATAATGCAGATTAAATCTTGTGTAAAAATTGCATTTAAATAAAATGCTTGTTTGTACAGGTACTCGTAGTTTTCCAAAAGGAAAAAAACAATCACTGCAATTATTCAAATTATTTTAACAATTCATACTTCAATATTTTATATTTAAAGAAATTTTTTCTCACTTGTATTTATAAAATAGAATGCTTTAAACAAAATGCTCAGAAAAAAAATTAAATTTTTAAAACATTTTTTACACCTCCTAAGTAGCTTATTTTATAACAAATGTTATGGGAATTTTTTCCATTTTTTTTTTTTGTTTAATGCAGCTTAGGTATTTTATTTACATGTCCAAGGTTATTTTTAGATTCGAACAAAACTTGCTTGCATGCAATAGTGTGGCCAAAAGGATTATTTAAAGTTAGCGTGGGTGTAAGACTAAAGGTCTAAAGCAAAAAAAATATATATATATATAAAACTATGTGTAACCAATAAGCACCAGTAAACTGGATGTAACAAAAGCACAGACCAAAATGTAATGCAAACAAAAAATTTACGAGCAAAAAGGTTCAATGAATTTTATAGCGAACATATATTGTACCAGAACAATTTTAAGGTACGAGTATGGTAAATGTCCGTCCATTCGCTCTTGCTTGCGAGTTTTTAACAAAATTTATTTTATGTATTAAGAAAAGTAAATTTTATGTTATAAGTAGTGGGCTCATTTCTAAAAGAGAAATTACATAACATACAATAGGTTTTGCTGCATGTCATGTCAGCTGAGAGTGCAAAGATGTTCACCTTTATTGGGTAACAAACTTGGACTGTAGATATTTCTTGTTTTCTTTTACTAACTTGGATTTTTTGAATGACATGAAAAATAAAGTAAAATAAAATAAAAAAATAAAGTTAAGTATTGCATACATATCGCTCATTTAAGCTTAAATTAAACGTACCATAACCATAACCATACCAAACAGCTATTCGAACCAAACTGATGGGCAACACTGTATTTGATTATAGGTGAATCGCCATAATGCCATAGCTATAACCATACAAACCAATCGAATTTTGGTTATGGTGTTGGCACGTCTGATTTAACCCTTACTAAAACAACGTTATAGCCAGGGAAACCGCAAATATGCAATTGCATGTTTTTTCTTGTGTGACGGTTTAATGAGTTGACAAGATATTTATCCGTTTCAGAAATTTTTATGAATTTCGGCATCGATTTGTTAGTGCATGTTATGACATATTTTAACCTTTTAAAGCATATTTTTGCATATTTTACCCTTTAAAGTATATGTTTGCATATTTTACCCTTTAAAGCATATTTTTTGCATATTTTACCCTTTAAAGCATGTTTTTGCTTATATCAGTCTTACACGTATATTTTTAACATAATTTTGATACTCTATAGAATTTTTTTTATTTTAATATGCCTTCAAGCTTATCAGCCTGTTTTTCGAAAATGAATAAGTGTATACGTTCGTTAAAATAACGAATGAAATCATGTTTACGTTTTGTTAGCATATATTAATTTTCATGTGAGTCACAACAAAAGAGCTTTCAGTTTTATACACTCATAAAATTTCTTACGTAAAATTAATTAATAATCAGTCTACATATTTTTTTTTTTCTTTAAGTTACAAAAAAACAAAATTAAAGAGAAAATTTGAATGACTTTTTCATAAAATTTAAAATAAATTTAAAATGAATTTTATTTAAAATGTTTCATCGAATTTTTTTAATAGATTTTATTTTTTTTATTCTTTCACTGTAATAATTTTTTGAGTTTATATTTTTGGTTATAACCATGATACAATAATATAAAGGTACAACCACATTTGACGTATAAAATTAATTTTGACTTTTACCAAAATTGTTTGATTGCTGTTTTTTTGTAAAGAGAGAGGAAAACGTTGCCACACGAAATTACGGGGAACTTTTTTTTAGGAATGTTTTTGGAAATGTGTAATTTTAAGTTTAGAAATTATGGTTTAATACACATTTTTTTAAATGTTGTATTAATTGGATACGTGGATAACGAAATATGCATGTGTATAATATGATGTAGAATGGATGAGCGTATTTTATGCATATAATACACATTTACATACATACACTTCGTGTGCAAATTTATTGCAGCTTACAGTAAGAATTAATGCTTTTTTGATGGGCTACATCCGAATAATCTGAACAAAAAAAGACATGCAAAAGAAATAGTTAATGCAAGGGTTCTATTGCTAATGAATTGGTTCAATTTAGGTGCAGAACGCATGATTTTAACACAGGCGTGTCATTGACGAGCATGGGCTAACATTTAGCAAAACTGCTCATCATTCCAATGAGTGCTTAGAACCCATGATACGTTTATTCGTTTATATATACATAGATATGTATGTTTAAAACAGAGCATAACGAAGTGCCCGCGGGTGGCCTTTTGCTTATAATTTTAGGCTCTAAGCAGGCATACTCTGATGATTGTATTGTGTGCTGTTGTTTCCTTGCAAATTAAGAGGAAGCATTGTTCTCGCCGAGATCTGATTGGCAATTGTGCTCTCGTCGGTGTGAAAGCTCAATAGCTCTTTTAAAAAAGTTTGCACATTGTGCATATGACTTGGACGCACCTGATTTAAAGCAATAAGCCAGAGTAGTACGAAGAGAAAGTCCCACCCTTGATTCAGAGGCTTTTCCGTTGGTAATTTCCCTTCAATTGCTTGTGCTGATGTAAATTTTTTTTATAATTATAATTTAAATACATATTCTTCAATATTTTTCAATAAATAAAAAAGAACGTCAAAAAATTAATCAAAAACTCGGATTTCATAAATTAATAAGGTAGCATTAATTTTGAGAGTAAAAAATTGTCGGCACAAACGTCAGAAGGTTAATATGGCGACGAAAAGAGAGAACGGTTGTACCTTTATATTATTGTATCATGGTTATAACTAAAAAGCTCTTTTTATGTCAAAACTAAAGCTTTAGAAAATGTTTTATAACAATCAAATTTTAAACGTTATCGTTTATAAATGAAACATAAAAACGAAAGGGCTTATGTTTTCGAAAAACAGGCTGTTAAACTCAACGTATTCGCTTGATTTTTTTTTGTTAGATAGATTGTCAATAGGAGCAGTGCAGAATGTATTTTTTCTTCTACATTTTTGTGTCTAAGATAGTTAAAAACAGTTAAGAATATTAGCCAATCATAAAGCCATGATCTCTCTTTCTCTCTTATTTTCTAAAAAAAATTACAACAATTTGGCCTGGCAACTCCGTAAACACTCAGAAGGAAAAACGTATTTTATTTGTTCATTCTATTCTTATTTCCATCTTTCTAATAAAATTTGGATATTTAAATAACGAGTGGTACTGTATTATTTTTCTTTAGATGCTTAAAAATAATATATTTTTTTAATTATTAATAACTTTGATTAAAGTTAAATTCACCTACAGCACAAAGTAAGTTTTTTATTTTTGGTTTATTTTGTGTGCGTTTTGTTCATTGTTTTCATTATTTTTCTGTGCTTTAAATTACTGAACATACTGGAATGTTGGAATATGATGGAATTTTAAATTCGTATTTAGTAGTTAAGAAAGTGGTTTAAGAGAGTGGTTTAGCCTGGAGTCTATACATATGTATATTTAAATATAGTTTTTAAATTGTGTTTTAAATTCATCAAACTTTAAATAATTTCATTCTATTCTCCACCTCTGTGCGTTAATGGTTGATTTTCAACCACTGGGCGAACACTAGTTATTATAATTAATAATTCGTGGGGAATAATTAATAATAAATATACTACAATTGTGCCTTTCTAGCAGATTCTGTGTCACAGATGATATTGGCTTTGTTCGTCACTCATTTTCGTCAACACTGTGTACTTTGCGGTCAATCATCTGGCCATGGATTTTTTTCCTTATTCCATATTCCACCCATTTTAGAAAGTTATTTGACAACTTTCAGGTAAAGTAAAATTTGGAACAACTTTAAAAAAAGTAGCTGGCCTACTTAATTTTTCTTATAGCAAGCTTAAAGGAGAAGGTTGTTACTCTCGAAAAAATTGAATTTCTGAAGAATAAGTGTACAAAAATATTTAGAATTTGGGGGGATACTCTCTATTATGGTAGAATTAGTAGATTCGTATCGTGAGTTGACGAAGCAGCTGACAAAATCTGTAGCATAAATATAACATGTTGCTGTTTACTTAATATGTATCGTAAGTGTATGTGAGGTAGAAATCTACAGAAAATAGATTTCTACGTCAACTTCTCTCTTACATACATGCACACACATGTATAAAGCAAAGAGAAATACAATAACAGCTGACACGTTTGGTGGAACTCTCACGTTTTACTAACTAACATCCAGAATTAAACGATACCACCACTTCAAAAGTAACACGATACGAATCGACTAATTCTACCATTAGTCTTCCGCTGTTTTACTTTTTGCACCCACTGTTTTTTTTTCAAGCTTTAATTCATTTAGACAAAAACTGTTTATGGTGCATGAAACAAATTACAAGGAAAAAAATAAATACATACAGCATACATACAAAACGAGTGACTGTCATGTTGTTTAAATTTGCAATATCAGTCTCTCAGCAGCAACAACAACATTTTTTTTTTTAACAACATGTGTGTGAATCTTAAGTGTCCACATGCAATCATTACTTTTTTTCTTCTCTCTCTAAAAAAAAAATAAAATGAAAAACTAGAAAAAGTGACATGTTGCATGAATTTATAATAATATTCTTTTTGCTTACACCAACGGCAATAAAGAAGAAAAATAATAAAAATAAATCTAAAGCAGCTACAAAATAGTGTCCCTTTTAAACGTTTAGATCTGCGTATCTTTAGCCTCTCGCCTTGTATCGTCCCTGTGCAAAGTGTCGTCATTATTCTTGAATGCGTTTTGTAGATGAAGAAAATATGACGATAATGATTGTGACAGTAAGATAATGATTATAATGATCATGCCATCTTTAAGTTGAATGTATGTCACAATTTTAATTTAATAACAAGTGCAACACAATATTCTTTAAAATTTTCGAATATGAGGCAAAAAAATAATAAATGAGTTTCCTGTAATAAAATGAGAAATTTAATTTAAAAATATTCGATGGCTCTAAAGTTGGTTGTTTATATAAAGTAAACCAGAAACAGCCTAAAGACTCAGTTAGCCATCTGTAATGTAATGTAACAGCAACAGTAGGAAACAGCTGATCGATATTGTTATGTGAAAAGTAATGCAAATGGTTATAGAGATGTAATGTAACGTAACCTACTTTTCATATAAAAATATCTATCAGCTGTTTCCTACGTTGCAGTTATATTACAGTTGGCTAACTGAGCCTTAATGCCGAGTACACACTATCCCATTTTATGACATCGCAACGTTTGGCATTTCCGATATTTTTCGTTGTGTGGCATATCTTTCCACATCAAACACATAATGTGAATAGCGTTGCACACATTTTAAAAATGACATTACAAAATGACAACACAAGAAATGCCAGATGTCTGATCATCATACTGGTCTCAATTTTTTTACAGTGATATATTTTAGTACTGAGTGTTGATTTTCTGCATTTGTTTAAATTTTTGTAGTTTTGGCACTTGTATCCCTTTAGTTCTCAGCCACCAAATATGATTTGCATTCACAAAATCAAAACCAGTCCATGTACAATATGAAACTAAAATCCAGACAGATTAAACTAAACTCCAGTTTTTTCAGCTGAAAACTACTAAGTTGCTTTTTCAAGCCGAGAATTTTAAAATACATAAATTTTGTTTAAGAAGAAGTAACACTTAGGCAATGAATGCCTACTACTATTACTAGGTGTTACATTCTTTAGGAAAGGGATAGTGATAGAGAAAACAGGTGGTGAAAAAAGATATAGAGGAAAGCTTCGTTCTTTTACAACCCTGCTTTTTGCACGTATTTAATAATGCAGTGTTGCAGCGCCTCTGGTGTCATTGAGGCATATTAAATTTTTAAAGCTTTGCTAAGTAGCCATTTTATTGGTTCTTTTACTTCGCCGGTGGTTATTCTGCTACACAATACAGACGAAGGAGGGCGCTCTGATGTTACATTAGGATTAGTATCTGCTGAAGTCGGTATAGTTCAGTGACCAGTGACTATGCCTTCATCACTTGAACTTTCCTACAAAAACTGATATAAAGCGACACTAATGGACATCAGAAAAGTGCGTAGTGTTGTTATTTAATGTTCGCTAGATACCGGGCTCGAAACCAATAACTTTAGCCAATGCCATCCACCCTCTTTTAAAAAGTTCTTTAATATTCATAGAGTGCACTAAAATTACTCATTTGTTAGCAATTCGACACCACAAAACAAGAAACTTCATAACTCGAATAGATAGATATTAAATTATTTATTACCTTTCACCGTATTATTACGAGGCCCCTGGTTGGTTGTAAGTTACAATAAAAGTGAAAAACTATATTCATAATTTAATATTAAAATGAGGTTAATCATTATTTTCATCATCTCATCTGTAACAGCAGCATCTAGTGGCACAATTTATTTATTTGTACACTTTTTTTTATTTTGCTTGCAAAAAATTCCTTGTGTATTTGAATTTCTAAAACCGCAATTTTTTAAACAGATGTTGTTTTATTTATTTATTTAGTTTTTGCTTAGAGCATTTCTAAGATTTCTTCACAAACTCAAGTTATTTTTGCAATCTGTTTGAGATTTTTTTTTTGTAGTTTGTGCATTTCTTTATATTTAAACCATTTGTGCAACAAAACGCCTCTTCCAGCCGGTGCTGCCAGATAATTTTCGCAAACTGTTCCAAAAATGTATGGAATAAAAAAAGGAAATTTTATTGAATATACTCGTAAATTAATTTTGATTCTATAAAATGGAGGAACGAGTGCAATGCTTTTATTCAACTAAATTTAAATTGACTATTTTCAAAAGTATCCCATTTTTTAAGATTTTACATTCTTGCGAGACGCTGTTGGGTGAAGGGTCTTAAATATAAATTCGAAATCTCATATTTAAATAAAATAAAAAGTAATTTTGCTGCACTTTTCGTCAAAATCCCACAAAACTATCAAAATTTGTTTTTGTTTCAAATGTAAGTGTGCGACAAATCGAACGTTGTCGACATCGTGGGAATGGCCCTTAAAACATATGTTTTACAAGGTTGCCACTTTTCTACAAAGTAAGTTTTTTCAAACTACTGCTACCATCTATGCGCCCGGTCAGCTAGTTTTGGGACCGCCCGCGTAGGTTAGCTTGTTTATAAGGAAAATTTACAAAAAATTTTATTAAAGGCTCCCAGGACCAATATTTAGGTTAGGTTAGGTTAGGTTAGGTTAGCAGGCTGCTGGTAAGGAAGGGTGAAATTTTAGAGTCCAGCTCACTTGGGTCCAATACAATGATCCCTTTTTGTTACCTGTTAATTGAAGAGAAGATAGTGACCAATATTTAGTTGGGATACAATTTGTTTAAAATATCACCTTAATTTTGTAAAAGGAATTTTTTTTTATCAAATCATCAGTAGCACAATCGCACACATAAATTGTCTTACGTAAGCTAATGAATAGAAATTTTAAATTAAATTACAAAAAAAAATTATTTATTAAAGCAATCACTTCATTGATTTGAGTTTAGTGTTTTTTTAAACTCATTTAAATAAAAAACTCACTACCAGAGTACTACTCTACTCCAGCACTGATTGTTGGAAAAGCGTGTGTACGTGTGTTTGTGTGTGTGTGTGTCTAAAAACTTTGATAAAATATTGTTGCTCTGCCTGCTGCTCCACTGGCTGTTGTTTAAAATCAAATCAAGGAAAAAATGATTTTCTTTTTATAAAGGGTGTTTTTTATTGAGGTATAGAACTTTAAGTTGGCATCACTTTTTTAACTGGCGGCCATTTTGTCAGCTGTCAAGTGATTAATATTTAGTTTGGTTTGCCATTTCATCATGAACAGGTTGACAAAAGAACAACGCTTGCAAATCGTGCAAATTTATTTCGAAAATAATGGTTCAGTTCGCGAAGTTTACCGCAAGCTCCGTCCATTTTATGGTCGACATAATCGTCCATCAGAGCAATTAATTCGGTTAACCATGGATCGTTTTCGCACTACGTTTACTCTATGTGATAATACGCATCAGCAGAGACGTCGAACAGTGCGCACCGAAGAAACAATTGCCGCTGTAGAGCAAAGTGATGAAGAGGACCCGAATGAATCGATTCGCCACCGTGCACAGCAATTGGAGCTTTGTCCATCAACTTTATGGAAGATTTTGCGCAAAGATCTTGGCTTGCGACCTTACAAGATCCAGCTTGTGCAAGAATTAAAGCCGCGAGACCATGCAATGCGTCGTGATTTTGGTGTATGGGCCGAAAATGAGATTGATCTCGATGCTGATTTTCATCGCAAAATTTTGTTCAGTGATGAGGCTCATTTTTGGTTGAATGGCTACGTCAACAAGCAAAATTGCCGCATTTGGAGTGAAGAGAATCCACGTGAGACCCTTGAGACGCCATTACATCCACAAAAACTGACTGTTTGGTGTGCTCTATGGGCTGGTGGAGTCATTGGGCCATACTTCTTCCGAAATAATGCTGGAGAGTCAGTTACCGTTAATGGAGACCGGTATAGAGCCATGATAACCGACTATTTTGTTCCCGAATTGGATGGCATGAATGTGGATGAGTTGTGGTTCCAACAAGACGGCGCTACATGCCACACAGCGCACGTCACAATCGATTTATTGAAGGAAACATTCGATGAGCGCATAATTTCGCGGAATGGACCTGTCAATTGGCCACCAAGATCGTGTGATTTGACACCATTGGATTATTTTCTTTGGGGATATGTGAAGTCGCTCGTCTACGCCAACAAACCAGAAACGTTAGGGGACTTCGAAGCCAACATTCGTGGCGTTATTGCCAACATACGGCCCCATATGCTCGAAAAAGTGGTTGAAAATTGGACCTGTAGAATTGGCTTTATTCGAGCCAGCCGCGGCGGCCACATGCCCGAAATCATATTTAAACATTAATGGCATAAAATTATCCTTCCAATAAAGCCAAATTGATGGACATTAAAACGATTTTCTTGTGTTTTATTTCAATTCGAAGTTCTATACCTCTAAAAAAACACCCGTTATGTTAAACGCAACAGGCAAACAAACAGCAAATCATCACCAGCAACCAACAATCATCGTTTAAATTTCTTGCCTCATGATTTCATGCAGCTTCAACAGAAATAAAACATTTATTTATACTAGAGTTCGACCGATTAATCGGCTTCGGCCTTCGGCCAAAAATTGGTAATCGGCCAACATTCGGCCTACGCAAAAATCGGCCGATTAGCCGAAGCCGAATATTTTTCATTCCAAGCTTGAAAAATAACATTATTTTTGGTCGTTGCTCGGCGACAGTTTCTATTGTGTTTAACGTTTTGAAAGGGTTGCTTTGAGGGTGGCGTTGGCTGAAGTAGTTAGCACGTTGACTACAAAACGGAAGGTCCTGGGTTCAATCCCTGTATCCGACAGTCATTAAATAACAACACCACGCATTTTTCTGATGTGCATTAGTGTCCCTTTGTGTCAGTTGTTGTAGGAAAGTTGAAGTGATGAAGGCATAGTCACTGGTCACTGAACTATACCGACTTCAGCAGATACTAATCCTAATGTAACATCAGAGCGCCCTCCTTCGTTGTGTAGCAAAATCATTGGCGAAGTAAAATAATCAATAAAATGGCTACAAGACACAGCTTCAAAAAATTAATACGCCTCATTTAACATCAGAGAGGCGCTGCAACACTGCATTATTCAAAACGTGCGAAAAAGCAGAGTTGTAAAAGAATGAAGCTTTCCTCTATCTCTTCCTTCACCACCTGTCTTCTCTCTCACTATCCCTTTCCTAAAGAAGGTAACACCTAGTATTAGCAGTAGGCATTAATTGCCTGAGTGTTACTTCTCTTTTTAAAAAAATAAAAAATAAAAAAATATAACCCTGTTGCTTTCTATTTTCTTTTACTTGGACGTTCTTGTGAGTGATCATATGAAAAAGCAATCTAGAAATTGCAAAATAGTTTTATTTTTCTTGTTATGTATCCAATAGATATTACAGCTATTTCAGTGATTTCAAAAAAGCAAACTTTTTTCTTAATTCATATAAAACAAGTATCATTTTTAAAATTTAAAACATTCGGCTTCGGCTTCGGTTTTGGCCGAAGTTTAGGATTTTAGCCGAAGTTCGGCTTCGGCTTCGGCCAAAAAAAACGCCTTCGGTCTATCTCTAATTTATACTTGATGTTAAACAATAAAAAATAATAAATCTCAACTTTTTCTGCTTTCTTTCTATATCTTCGTTAGCAATTTATGCATTTTATTTGATTTTATTTAAACATGCAATAATGCAGAAATATTTTAAAGAAAAATAGAAAGAGGGAAAAAACTATGATTTTTTTTGGTAAGAAATTATTTTCTCCAAGATTTGTTTAAAGCATTTAGGAGAAAGGTTTTGTTTTTTGTTGTAGGTATTCTACTTGCAAAAAGTGTTGTGACATAAAAACTTAATGAGAAACTAACTACTCTTGATATGTATGTACTTATATATGTGTGTATATTAAAATCACTAATAATACCCCAAAAACCGGAACGTCCTGTAACTTTTCCATCTAAAGAGGTGCCAAGAATCCTGATCAGACGCCGCGGACGTGGACGAAACCTATAACTTTGCTTGCCGGCATATTCGGGTCAAACCGTCCGCCCTCTCTTTAGTTATGGGGCAATAACAATAACCCTATGTACATCGATTTTTATGTTTAATAACTCAGTAAATTTCTAGAGAATTTTCTTAAAACACCTACGAATTACTCTTATTCAATTATGTTTTATAAATAAAATTATAAACAGTATGGCTCCAGTACAAAAATACTGAATAAGAACGAGTCCAAAGTAGAAAAGTGTCGAAAAACCCGAAAAAATTATGTTTGGTGAAAAAATACAGACATATATCTGAAATACTCTAAAACGTTATATATGTATATATATGGTTCGAAAGGTCTTAGTCTCTTCTTTCTATATCCGTTTGTAAATAAAAAATCGGTTGATATTTAACTCAGTTAGAGGTTGATAAGTGCCTACGGGTACGAAAAACTGGTTATTTACCTGTAACTCAAGATTTTGGAGGTGTTTGGAAAATTTTAAATCCACAGTTTTGTTATACTCGACAATACCTACAATACATACATATCGCTCATTTATTGCAACATAGGCATAACTCAAAAAAGCTAGTTTTGTAGAAGATAAATCTAAGTTTTCAACTTGGAATCAAAGTCTTAGATGTAACTCTATGAAGATATAAACATATATTATTTTCTCAAAAGTTGTGTATAAAAGGCTTTTATGTGAAATTGTTACACAATATTAACACAGTCGAGAACATTGTGCTGAAATTGGTCGAAAAATACACCGGTGCTGGGGTTGTACTCAGTATTTCGAAACGAAAGAAAATGCTTTCGAATTTGTATGTTATTAACATTGCATTTCGACAGCATTGGCTATCGTTTCGAAATACAGAGTAGACCCCCTGGATGAACAGTATGCCGATAATTTCTTCTCGTCTTTTGATTTGCTCTCGATTTTGATGACAAAATCTTTGGCATGCTGCTCATTTGCTCAAACAACGTCATAACTCAAAAAAAAACTACTTTGCCAGAAAACGAGTTCAAAATTTTAAATTTACACACAACTTATGTGCAGTTTCCGCAAGTCAGGCAGGCGACTCGTCTAGAAAATTCGTATGTAAATCACTCAAATAGAGAAGTGCTTTCCATAAAAATTTTATGCTCAAGTGGGTCGTCTGCGTTGCAGAAACAAGGGGTTAATGGAAAGAGAAAATATTATTTTTCTTTCAAGAAAAACACAAAAACAAAATTGTTTTATGAAATTTTTTATACACTATGAATAACGATATAAGTATTAATTCTACATCAAAAAGGCAAACATTTTTGAGTTACGACGTTGTTTGAGTAAATTAGGAAGCATGAGCAGAAACAAAGCCTGCATACCGAATGGTAGGTACACACTTTGCAAAGTGTTTATGCAACACAAAGACACTGCAACCTACAATGCAACCTATAAACATCAAAACATTTTTAATATTTTTGAAACTTCGAATGAAACCATAAACAAGACTACACACTATGCGACCGATAATGCAATCTACCTGGTTGCATAAACATGTCGCAAAGTCTGTATCTTCCAGAAGAAAATGTTCCATCCAAAAACACTATTCGGTTAACACAACAGTAACATCGCGCTATGCTCATATGTACATGCCAACAAAGAACAAATTTATAGTTCCCATCATTAATAGAACATTTTATAATAGCGCCATTTGAGAAGCCATTTCAAATTACCGATTACAAATATATATTTCCTTGGTCGATATATGTATTTATTAGATTACATTTGAACAGTTTAAGAAATATTTTTATAGTTTGCAACACTTTAATTCAGAGTTGTGGTAGTCTCTATTTATATAAATGTATTTAATATTTTTTAAATATTTATGGAAGTTTTTTTAAGATTTATTTGATATTTCGCAGCAAAAATGCACATGACTTAGACCACTTTCATAATTAAGGGCACATATGGATAAAACCAGGTTGGTTGGCGATTACATGTGCAAACGGCCTACAAACCCGATGCCCGTTAGTTCTGTTTTTTTATATCATGTACGTTGAGGGATTGGCTTCATTCGTAATTCAAGAGAAAGGGCCGAAGACGTGTTTTCCTCATGGAATTCGCAGAACAACTCGTGGTGCCTCACGAATGGCGTTATTCGGTGTGAACGTAATGGTAGGTACACACTATGCGGCCAGGGCTGTCGGATATGGCGATTTTCAACTTGTTTGGCGTCCAAACATCAACTGTTAAAAGTCAAGAACTTAAACATTAATAACGGCCCCATGTATAAGCAAAAATTGGCATGAAGTTAGTATAAGTGGCAAAATTTTTTTTGCCACTTTTGCGATGAAAGTTCACATTAAAAATCGATCTAGGAAAATATTACTTGATTGTACTGCAAATACGTACCCTGCTGCTAACGCGACGCTTGCCGCTCTTATTTAGGTATGAGGGTAAGTCCTAGCATGATTTTTGATGTAAAGTTTCATCGCAAAAGTGGCAAAAAAAATTTTGCCACTTATACTAACTTCATGCCAATTTTTGCATATACAAGCGACCATTTTTAATGTCAAATTGTATGGAGGAACTCGTTAAAACACCTAATTCAATTTCGTCACTTATGCTAACTTCATGTTAATTTTTACTTAGGGCCGTAAAAATAAGGAGTTAGACTAATTTTGACCTGCACTATTGCCATTCATTTAAGACTCTTAGACATTTTGTTATTTAAGTTTTAATTCAACAGTCACACACGCACTGAACGACTGACTCCGCTGACGGATTGAGGATGATATCCAATAATGAAAAGTTCATTCATCTTATTTATACTCCTATGAATGTGCGTGTATGTTTGTCTCTTGATATGTTGATTATGTAGAGAGATTTTGCAGTAGAAATACGAGTATACATATGTGCATTAAATTCAATCAGCCCGGGGAGTTGTTAGTCAGCATAAGTTTTCCAGCATAAAGATCACAATTGCAGCAGCAGCAGCAGCAAGCACTTGGATGGGTATGCATTTATGTATATATTTACGAGTAGGAATGATGTGTGGCTGATGTTTTATTGTTTTTGCGGTTTCAATGAACGATAGAAAATTTAAAATATGCAAAACGCATCCCATATAAATGAGATACACTTGAATAAATAATTAATAAACCGCAATTGGATTAAGAAATTTTATAAAGAAAACAGAATGCCTGCCAACAACGAATCAAATTTATTTTCAAGAAACAATGAATTGCACAACAATAACAACAACAAAAAATTTATTTCTTTTAATTGAGGAAAAGAATTCAAAATATTTTCGTATTGCTTTTGCTTTGTGGCCTGGCGTTGGGAAAATGTTCCCTTGAAAGGGTGGCTTTCTGTTTCAATGGAAATATGCAAATAAATAATAAATTACAACATATTTGTGAATAAAAAGCAAAAGAAAATAAACAATACTGGCAAATATTAATTTACATGAAACACTATTGCATTTTATGGGCAATATGCATACACGCATATGAGTACTTTTGCAAAAAAGTACTTTACGAAAATATATACATACATATACTTTTTAAGAGTGTTTTTTAAAAGATAATTTTCTTTAAATCGTACTGTTTAAAAATGTTAATAACTAATAAAAAATTTAAGTATTAAAAGGCACTCGTTAAAAAATACTTATTTCATATGTAATTTTTTTAAAGGTACGTTCTTAAAAGCACTTTTTCAGAGAGTAATTTTTTAAAATGCTACTACTATTTTGAAAGGTGCTAAAGTACCTTTTTAAAAGTTTTTTATTAAGGTAAAAGTACTTTTTTAAAAGAAACTTTTTTTTTAATATTTTCTAACATATACTCTTAGAAAATGTTCTCTTTTGAGAGATGCTTTTATATAAAAAATGTTTTTTTTTTAGAGTAGTTTCCTAAAATCTTCTTTTCCGAAAGGTACTTTTTCAAAGAAACGTTTTTAATTCCTACCTTTTGTTAGTATTTTTAACAGTTACTTTTCAAAAATTTACTTTTTTGTGCGATACTTTTTTAAAAAGTGCTTTTTCAGAAAGTACTTTTTTGCAATGTATTTTTTGAATAATAAAGTAATAAAGTACCTTTTTAAAGGGTTTTTTTTTAAAAGACACTCTGTTAAGAAGTACGTTCCTAAAAGTTACTTTCTTAAATATTTTTTAACAGTTACTACTTTAAAAGTTACTTTTTTGACATATAATTCTTGTAAAAGTGCTATTTCTCTCTGAACTTTTTTAAAAGGTACTTTTTAAATTGTATTTTTAAAAGATACTATGTTAAAAATTACTTTCTTTAAGTATGTTTCAATAGTTACTCTTAAAATGTACTGTTTTGAGAGATGCTTTTTTAAAAGAACTTTTTTAAAATTTACGTTTGAATGGTACTTTTTTCAAAGGTACTTTTTAATATGTGTTTTTTTAATGTGGTTTTTCAGAAAGTACTTTTTTGAAATGTATTTTTTTCAAAGGTACTAAAGTACCTTTTTAAAAGGTGTTTTTAAAAGGTACTCTGTTAAAAAGTACTTTTTTTAAGTATGTTCAAACAGTTACTCTTTTAAAACGTACTTTTTTGACAGATGCTTTTTTTGAAAGGGCTTTTCATAGAGTACTTTTTTTAAAATGTACTTTTGAATGGTACTTTTTTAGTATTTTGAACAGTCACTTTTCTCAAATTTACTTTTTTGTGGGATACTTTCTTAAAATGTGCTTTTTCAGAAAGTACTTTTTTGAAATGTATTTTTTTGAAAGTTATCAAAGTACCTTTTTAAATGCTATTTTTTTTTTAAAAGGTACTCTGTTAAAAAGTACGTTCCTAAAAGTTACATACTTTCTTAAATATTTTTAAACAGTTACTACTTTAAAAGGTACTTTTTTGACATATATCTCTTTTAAAAGTGCTATTTCTCTCTGAAGTTTTTTAAAATGTACTTTTTTAAAAGGTACTAAAGTAACTTTTTACATGGTATTTTTTAAAAAGTACTCTGCTACTTTTTTAAGTACTTTTGAGCAGTTACTCCTTGAAAAGGTTTTTCTTTGACATATACTTCTTTTGAAAGTACTATTCCTCTCCGAACTTTTTTAAAATGTCCTTTTTTAAATGATAGTGTGTCACGGCCTTTACTTTATCAAGCAACACATCAGTGGACTTCAACCACAACTCAAATGACTGCCAAGTGTAAATGCGATGAGAATAGGCAATACTGTTTTAAGTTAAGAGATGGTAAAATTAAGCTTTCATTACAAAAAAGCTTTCAGCAAATTGTAATGCGATGAATCAAAACAATTCACATATTCCATTTGCACTGAAAACTGAGTATATAAAGCAGAAATCTACATCAACTGGCACCACACACAGTGGACCAAATACAAAACAAAGCTGATGATGAATATGTGGCGATCTTCGAAAACAGCTAGTTGTTCCGTTTTGCTAGTGTTTGTCAGAATATTTACAATTAACTTTGGTGTTATTTCTTGCTTAAAAATTATCACTCACATACGAACTTTAGCCTGATCAAATTATAAATATAAAAATTTTAGTGGTTCTAATCTTCTGATCGGGAGTGTACATTAAATAAAAGATTTTTGCGTCTGTTTTGTGGTTTAGTTTATTGTTTTAAAGTTTTATTTTCAACTCTCTAGCTGTTGTTTATCGTTTGCGAATTTTCTGTGTTTAAATTTTAAAGTTGCTAGTTTTATTTTCTTGTTTGAACATTGTGCAATAACCAAAAAACAAAACCATATAAGACGTGTTGTAGAACATTTTTTGGGGCATGAACAAACAACTTCGAAATAAATTTGCTCGTACAATTTAGCAATAGCTGTTTTCTGTTCATTTATAAATTAATTTTACTTTTAACTTGTGCACAAATTAATTTTGTTTATTTTCTCCTTAAAACTTTTTTGGAGTTGTAGCTTTTCACTCATATGTCGAGCCCTTTTTTCGATTTTATCGTAAGCGACATGTTATCGGAAATATACTTTCTTATTGAAATTAAAATTTTATGGGCCTACACATAGCTTAAAATTATCAAAATGGCAAAATTGTTGATAACTTTTAAGATACAGCCTGTACAATTTTATCGTAAGCGACAATTTACGTACAAAAACAAATTTGAAAATTAGAAGTCTAAAAAAGATAAGTCGCAAGTCATAATGCTATAACTTCCTGAAAAATCACACAAATTAATTAAACATGCAGATTACGGAGGTAATATTAAATCAAAATCGGCTTATCTCTACTTAATTACTTTTTCCTTTTTACCACAGATATGTACATATGTATGTATGTATGCAAGAAACCTTGTTTTGTTTCCTAGAAAAGAATAGCTTTTGAGATTTTAAAAGTACAATTAAAATATCTTTCATACAAAAGTTTGACTGGCCCAACTTTCATGTCAGTTAAGGTATTTGTTAAACAAAACATTACTTAACAAGTGAGCACTTTCAAGCAGTGTTGTAAATTAAAAAAAAATATTATACAATACATACAATAGCCCAATTCACAATCTTGTGCAAATGGTCTTGCATCATTGCATGTGCAAAATGGCAAAGTATGTTGATACTCACCACTTAACAATTATTATTTTTATTTGTAATAATCTTTTTAATATTCCTTGGACTTGGCGTAAAATTTTGAAATTTATTAGAAAATCTCTGCACGATTTTTACAATTTACCCAATAGTTAAAGTTTTATTTAAATTTTATGCGACATTTACTATCTAACCAAAGAAAAAAATGTATTTTCTTAAAAAAAACCCCTATGTAAAGTAATAAAGGCCCAAAAGGCCTACAACTACCGGTCGTTAAATATTCATAGATACTTTTTTTCACTTAACTTGTAATAAAAATCAAGTGGGGAGCACTTTTACTAAAAAAAAAACTATTAAGCCAAATAAAATGTGAAATTTTTACAAAAACCCATAAAAAAACGTGCATAACTTGCGCGGCGGTACGGTAAAAGTTTTACAACCAAATAAAGTGTTTGAAAAAATTAAATAATTTTTTTTAATGTTTACAAACGAAATGAAGTTTAACAAAAAATTGACGTAAGCAAATTAAATTAAAACGTGAGTAAAATTAATCGAAAAGAAAACGTTATAAAACTTACATGAGCTTACTTTTACAAGATTGCAGTCAGTAAAAGTGTTTAAACAAATAAATAACTTCAAAATGCAGAGAAATATGAAAATATGTATATGTACCTGTAATGAAAAAGGAAATAGACAAGATTAAAATATAATTTATGGTAGAGCAAAAAATTTATAAAATACTAAAGTTTTAAAGTACAATAAGAAGAACTTAACAAATGCGTTTTTTATATTTACGATTAATATGGGCATTTCCACCCAAAGGCCTACCAACTCCAAAAAGAATATAAAAAAAACACTTTGGTTTGTAATATTTTCCTAGGCAAGCAATAACCTATTTCAAGATATTCGTATGATAAGTCACAAAAGCGCAGCTTTTTTCGTTTAGATATTTATTTTGCTCGTTTTGTTTTGATAAACGTTCCTGAAGAGAACAATTATCCATAGACGTTTGCTCTCTAAAATTTTTCTTAGGGTAGAAATAGTAAAAAAATAATGCTTAGGAAACTATGCGATTGACAATAACTGCAAAGTTTCGCTTTACAAAATAGCATATTTCGATGTCACGTGCGACATTGCAAAACAATATTTGTTATCAGTACAAACAGAAAGCGCATCAAATATTCAGTTATATCAGAGATATTTAATACAATTAAAATATAAAAAATATAAACCTTGCTGAAAAATTTAAAGATTCGTGATCGTAGTACCCATATAAAGTTGGTCACATGCGACCTTGTAAGTGTGAAATTTTGATAATGAAATTTTTAACATGCAAGAAATTTTACATACACTTAAATTATTTAAATTTAGACGAATAAAAACCGACAAAAAATAAAGAGAGTTGCCAACTAAAGCATAAATTAAAAAACAATGAAAACATGCGGAGCTGCAGGAAAAAGGAGAAAGAGTTGGCTGAAGGGAAAAAATAATTGATTTGACAGAAAAGTCGGAAGGTATGCATATGTAAGATACAAAGTCGGAAGATTCTCATAACCTATAATTTCATATTTTTAATTTTGTAAAAAGAGAAACAGAAACAAGGTCGGTATTCGGTGTTTGGTGCAAATGATCTTCCGCAACTGTAAATGCAAAAAATATCGTAGCTTTACCCTTAAAATCCAACAACAATATACACACACAATCCAAAGAAACTGAATAAGAACTGAATTGAATACGAAAAATATAAATATCATCATAGAAAATATGTCACGTGCAACTGTGATTAAAATGGAATCTAAAAAATATTTGAATAATTTTGAGGTAAAATCGAAGGGATTTTAAAGAGACATCAGTGCTCAACTTTCTAAAATTAGTCACATTTAAATATTGCTTCAGGTTTCGCCGCTGAAAAAATCAGCGTTCAAATCCTTGGTCTTCAAAAACATCAATTATAGGTCTAATTTAGGGCTATAAGTTACCCTTGTTGTAAAATTCGTGTTATTTTGACTTTTTCACAATAAATGCGTACGCCGGTCACGTGCGACATCATGTAAATGCCCATATTTATGCGAATTTGAATACTTATGTATGTATATTAGATTAAAAAAAGGAGAGAGGTGTCTTATGACACCCGGTTATAGCTATGCTGCTTAAGTGCCACTCAGACTATTATACTTTGTATTAATACATGTCAAAAATTCAAAGTGCGATATTGTGAATGCAAAATGTCATAACCAATGGTAAATAATACGATAAAAATTTGACATCCCATAATACTTCACCATTTTTTTTTTTTTTTAATTTTCTAAACGATAATACTTTTCATCTGATCAGAGTTGCATTATTGCAAAATCCAAACTAACAAGTCGTCTGTTTCGACGCCGATGCCGTGCCGTCGTTCATGGTATATGTCTTTGTCTTAAACCGGATATAAATATTAAATATGCTTATCGTATTGAATAATTTTTCGTGTAAGGCATGTCTGAAAGTTAACGAAACTATCGTATTTTCCTTTTCTTTATCTTATTTAAATCAACTACTTTAACCGCCGTCTATTTTCAAAGGCCGGCACGACCACAGCTGTTTGCTTTATACTTGTGTTTTGAATGTAGTATGAGGTGTGATGGTGTGAACATAAAATGTCAGTTTACGTTAGATTTTTTGATAGTCGAAACAAATGACTTTAGATTTCTGTATCGTAAAATGTGACGAAAGTATTAATACTCTTATAATAGTCTGAACGGGGCTTTAGTTATATAAAACAAATTTCATGTGTGAAATAACAATGCAATAAAATTATATTATATGATGATGTCAAATTCTTTGCAAATATTTCAAAACGTTTCCATTTATTTCCCGTTATTTTCTTTTCTAGCGGCATACGATTAAATTAATGTATTGTTTTGTGGCCGGAGGCGGCTGTTAGCCGGCTCACAGCCAAACGGCTGTGTTCTCTGGTTTCTGCTCATGTGCAGAAACAAAACAAAAACCAAAGCACATTAAATAGGTACACGCATTAGATACAACTCTGCGCTCCTCACAAAAGTAATTATGAAATTAATTCTTCGTTATAAATGTGTAAACAAAATGTCAGCTGATGAGAAATTTGCTGATGTGTGTGCCTGTTTTTGATTAGTAATTAGTGGTTACGCTTTTTTTGGGCACATGACACACAGATGTAAACCCAGCCTAAGACTTGTTGTGTGGACGTAGCGGCGTAGTGTTACCATATCGCTTCCGATAATCGAAAAATAATTCCATAAACTTTTCAAACGATTCGAGAGACTTCTTTCTATACTCGTATGAGTAAACATCTCAGATTACTTAACATCTACATAAATCACCTTTGAACTATAATTAGCTTACAAATGAAATAAAATGATTTATAGTCAACACTTCATATGATTAAAGCAAATTGAGCTTATCGGCAAGCAAAACGTCCAGAGAACTGAATAAATATAATCATGACAATTTGTTAAATAATAAAACGTGAGTTTCATTTTTATTTTTTCTTTTCAAGGTAAAATAAATGCACATAAAATATTAATATTAATTTTCTTTAATAATGCCTCCTCATCCCTTTTAATTTGAGAGATTTATTTTTTGTTTTTAAAGCACAAGCAACAACCGTCAATCAGTGTTTTACATCAAATGGTTTTTATTATTTATTTTTAAAATCTTGAAATTTTTTAAAAGAGCAGCAGCACTTATCAGCATTATGTAATGCCATTAGATTTTTATTTTTGGAAAAAGTATTTTTGAACTTTCTTCTTGTATTTCACCGAACATTTCGAACTAGTGGAGATTTCAATTTGACTATATTTTGTTTGAGTTAAAGTTTTTGAATTACATACACATGTATCTATGTATGTAGGTATGTTGTTTGAATTTGTTTGTCTGAATTAACGCAGATCATAAAAATCATTAAGTGATTTTTTATATGCATCGTATTTTAATTATACTAACAATTGAAAGTCTTTTTAAATTAATCAGAGGGTCATAATTACTTTTTACTAGTCCTTCTTTATTTATTAAGACAACACCTAAGCTGATTTATGTGTTTCTCAAATACATTTCCGACCATTTAATTTATCGTTAGCTAAAGTGCAAAGAGGCGTAACTACAAAAAATATAATTTCACAGCAGAAGCAAAAAAACTAAAAAAAAACTAAATAAACTAAATAATATGAATGATTTTCCATTTTAGCAATTAAAATATGTATTTGTAATATCAATAAAAAAATTAATTAAATTTCACCTATAAACAATTTGATAATATCAATTAAGTTCTTCCACTCAAATTAATTAATTAATTAATACAATTAAAAATTTTAATTGAATCAATTAAACTATTAATTGAAAATATTAATTGGTGAATACTTTTTTCTGTAAATAAAACAGCAATTTTTGATCGCATAAGTGTATATTTTTTTCAAGACATGCAGTTTAATGGCATTCATAATAACCAATCAAAAACTCGACTTTGAATTTATTTTTTGTTAGTTGCACCTTTTTGCATTTTAGCTAACGATATGTAAAGGGTGGGCAAATTTAAGGTTAAAATGTAAATTGGCCTAAAAACAAACTTTTTCTTGACAAATTCATTTTTATTGATACCAATGTAAAGTAGAAATATGTGAATTAATTATGGAATAGACTATAGAGCACATCTGGCACGTCGGCAGACATCCGCACTTTTCACGGAAAATTTTAACCACATTTTGCAACAAAGCTTCGCTTATGTCGTCCATGCAGCGCCGAATTTCATCTTTCTGAGCGTCAGTTGTTTCTGGTTTGTTCACGTAAACTCGTTCTTTCAAATAGCCCCAGAAAGAATAATCGAACGGCGTTAAATCGCAAGAACGGGGCGGCCAATTGACATTGCTAAATCGAGAAATTACGCGACCTGGAAATTGCTCGTGCAATAACTGAATTGTTTGGCCGGCTGTGTGGCTTGTGCGCCGTCTTGCTGAAACCAAAGGTCACTGATGTCAACATTAATCAATTGTGACCACAAAAAATCGGTTATCATGGTTTGGTAGTGCAGAGAATTCACGGTAACGGCGTTTCCTTACTAATTTTTTAAAAAATACAAGACTATTATGCCGCCTGAAAACAAACGGCACCATATGCTCACTTTCTTTTTGAATGTAATGGTTTTTCGAGAACTTTTTTGTGGATTTTGTGAGCCCCATATGGGACAATTTCGTTTGTTTACATAACCGCCAAATTGAAAATGGGTCTCATCACTAAAGATGATTTTGTTGAAAATGCGTGTTGTTTTCGTTCAGTTTTTCAAACAGCAAAATTTTCACAATTACTCGTAAAATTCTTTGTTCAAGAGTGTAGCATTCCATGGTTAAAATTTACCAGCTTTTTACTAAATAAATGCCAAAGCATGACAGCTCAATTTTTGACATTTCATCATTTGACAGCCAATTTACTTCTTAACCCCAAATTTTTCCTATAATTTTTTATGAAAAGATGATTTCTGTACATGTTATATAATAAAAAAAAATTCGTTTTAAAAAATGTATTTGTTGTTGGTTTAGCACGTCTAGATCCATTTCGTTGCTGCTAAGCAACACATCAAAAAAAGACTTCAACCATTTGAGATGCGTTAAATAAAAATAAAATATTAAAAAAATTTATAATTTTGCAATAAAAAAATTTATACATAAATAAATACTCAGCTCTCATTTGCTTTCTAATAATGTCAACGAGAAGTTGATTGTAGTATTGATGACGCTCCGTCAAATTGACTTCACATCGCCAAGGTAAGTCAATACATTGACATCTTTTCGTCGTAAAAATTATTCTAACGACATTACGCCAGTCCATTCATGAAAATTTTATCATCATTGTCAGTAAGTAAAAAATTAAAACACTTATCGTAGTGTGGATTGAAATGTGAGAATGTTATGTAAAATGATATCAGCTTTATGGTGGTCTTTTTCTCACTGTATAATATGCAAATGGTTATTTAAATATTAATTTTTTTGGTACAAATTTATTTTCAGATTATAAAAAAAAATGATTTAAACATTATTTCAATATACATACATATGTATCAGTGATGCACGAATATTCGTATTCGTATTCGAAATGTCGAATATTCGGCCATTTTTAGATACTCGTATCCGTATTCGTATTCGCCAAATTAAGGCGAATATACGAATATTTTTCCAAACAAATTAAATAAAAAAATGCATAAATCCTAAACGAAATTTAAATAAATGACTAAAAATATTAGTTTGTACAAATCCATGAAATTTTTTATAGAAATTTTGTGCTTTGTATCATTTTCAAATATTATTTAATGACGATTAATTAAAATTTTGGTTAGTTTTTATTAACTTTAACGTCCTTTTTCATAACAATTTTTTAATAATTCTTATTACAGGCTTAAATAGAACCCAAATTTAATGTCTATAAATTTTACATACAATATTCGTATTCGCGAATATCGTTTCAAATATTCGTATTGGTATTTGCGAATATCAAAAATTGGCATTCGTTGCATCACTAATATGTATATGTACGTAAAACTAAGTATTATGAAAGTAACAATCTTAGTAATTTCAGCTTTATTCTCTCTAAAACTACATATCGTATCTATCGATTTACACGATAGATACGTGCCTGAGAAAGTCGTGTAAATCGAAATTTTAAATTTTTGTATGAAAAATCATGTAAATCGAAAATAAAGGCAGAATCGCGTTAAAAACTGATTTTATTAAGAAATTATATATGTATTTCAACTTAGTTTTTAAAATATCAGAAGCGTTTACTCAAAACACATAAAAATAAACCTTTATTCATTAAACAAAATAAATGCCATTCATAAAAACAAAAACAAAATTAATTTAATTCATAAAATATTGAAAAATATTCAATAAAACACATAAGAAAAATCGTGTAAATCGAGGTATTTCATAAATCTCTCAATTTACAGGAAAACCAAAATAATCGTGTAAAAGTGAAATCGTGTAAATCGAGGGATAATTGTATATATTTTAAGCAAATAATTTGTTAAAGCAAAATATATCGGTCACTATCAACAAGTATTACAATTGCAAATATTTCTTAAGCTGTTTTTTTTTTCGTTCATTTAAACAAACATAAAAATAGTTAACGAAAAGTAATTGTAGTTATAAAATAAAATAAGCAATTAACGTGGTGTTTAAATTAACACTTTAAAGACCAAACACTAAGAAATATGTACATACAACTCAACAACAATGTTGCACCAACTCCCTTCCCTGTCTGCCTAAGTATGCCGCCACCGTCCGACCGTCTGTCCCCATAAAAAGTTGCTAAACCTGAGTTAAAATTTAAATACATACTTTCCAACAAAAATCGTCATAAAACATGCACATTTTGCATTAACACTCTTCACTTAAAGACCTTAAGAAGAAAAAAAAATCACAAAAATAAAAGGAGCCTAACGTTCATTTTGCCACTACTGCAAATACGATTATAAACTTGTGGCACTAAATGCCGGTCTGCCTGGCCTTTTCGCTATTTAAAGTGGCTGGCTGGCTGTTGTTGGCTTGGGGAGAAGAACTTATCACAAATTTTAATCAGTTATTTAAACATTAAATAAAACATTATTATTTTGTCATAATTTTTAGTTGCAACATTGTTTGCGAGATGGCATGGCAATTAAAATGTTTGTTATGGGAGGAATGATGTTTGTTTTTTTTCAAACAGGGATTCCAAAATTTTACTTGTTAAGTAAATATATGTATGTATCTACATATCAACTGCTTCTTTAAAGCATATATTTGGATTTCAAAGAAATCTACAAAAATATTAATAATGACAGAGAGTTTGACGTGCATTTTGTGCATTACTTGGTTCTCGAGTGATCCGTAAAAGGGTCAATTAAAATTGCAAACTATTTCAAATAAATTCAAATAGAAATTTCGATATAATATATCGAGTGCCATAATTTGTTGCTTACACTAGAGCAACGGTTCTCAAATGGGGGTCCGTATGAAAATTCCAAGGGGTCCGCGAAGAGCTAAACAAATATTGTTATGATTCCTCAAAAGTTAATATTAATAAGATTTAGTAATATGGCTTTTGTATGATAAATGTAAAACGTATATTTCGCATTGCGGTAGGCCGTGCTAGTATTAAAATTTCTGAAGGGGTCCCCGAAGAAAGAGCTTGTGAGAACCTCTGCACTAGAGCTTCAAAACTTTGTTCGGGTTAATTCCATATGGAATTAATTAATTTGTTTATATGTATATATACATATGTCTCTAGCACTGAAACGCACCCATCTGAGTCATTGGATATACACTTGCCATCCGGCCTTGTTTTATCCTGATTTACAAGAATTTTTGATTTCTGTCAAGAATCAAGAAAAAAAGTACATTTTGTCAAGTATTTTTAAATCCAGAAATAGTTTATTTTTAAATTTGTTCACAGTTTTTCTTAAACAAAGCTGTGTAAAAAATTAATGAGTTTATTTGTTAAAAAAAATCGCATAAAACTAAACAAAGTTGTCAACACTTATAGTACAACAACACAAAAAATTGTACAAACAGTAGTATTTAATTCCAACGCTATTCAACACTAAAGTACAATTGTATTTAAACAGCTGACAAAATGCAAAGGCTTAAAAATTTTTGGTGTACAAATTTTGAATTTTTGTTTTTAATTAATTTTATTAGTTGTACAGGCTTTTTAAAAAAAAGGTTATTTATAGAATAATTAAGTAGCTAATTTGATTAATAATTTTGAAATTCTATTACTTAAGGATTATCTTAGAAGTTACTTTCTCCAAAATAAATACAATTGTTGAATATAGTGAGCATTCCAAAGCATCGAAAAAGGCAAGATATTCACTTTATGCTATGTTTAGACGACAAGTTGAATCACCTGCTTCGCTCTCTGAATCATGTTTATGAATCATGCTGTTTAGACTACGCTTTCGTGCTTAGCGTGCCAATTTAGTGATTTTCGTACTAGATTTAGTGTTTTTTAATTCATAAAAGTGCGGAATTTTACAACTTGTTGCTTTTTAAAAAAAGACGATAAATTGGTGCTTTTCACCTTTGATTTTAGTCTATTTAGTGCGTTTTACAAATCTACTAAATATTAATTTATGAAAGTGTGGTGGTTATAAATAAACACCAAATAAGAATTTTTCACTTTTCATCCCTTTTATACAGCAAAGTTTTCTTTGCAGAATGTTAATTCTGAAATACAAAGGAATAAAAACTTTATATTTCACAGTGAGAAAAAAGAACATATTTCTAGAAATTACAGAGGATACCATACACGTTATAAAATAACTTAATTACAATAATCCAATCTAATAACCACTGAGGGAAGCAATATAGTGCTTTCTTGATAACGAAAGCTTCGAAAAATGCTTCTGAAAAGTAAGAAAAAAATTTAAACCAGTAAAGTTACATCTGAGTACACAAAAACTATACATTGCTACTTCTGTGTAACGAATTAGTAAGGCAAAAAACTAATGGCTTTTTGGAAACTGAATGCATTGCTGGAAAACTTTGCTCAAAACTGATCAATTTTGGGTTGAAGTTTATAATTTTAGAAATACAATAATGATTTTTATACATCAAATTGTGTCATTCATATAAAATAAGGTCTAGAAATAAAAGACTTACATACATATGTTGTTCAGAATGCAACATACTGAACCATGTTCATGTAAAAATTAATTCAGATGAAACGCCTAAGAATCTAATTGTTTTATTAAAACATTTTTATGGCCAGAGGAAAAATATGAAACGAAATTTCCTGAAACGAGGATTATAATTCTCGTGTGGTTAAAATAATACACCATAATTGGAGTGTCTTGCCAAATGAACTTCAATTATTTTCCTACTCATATTCTACTTATAAGCAAAATCGATATATAGCTCGATATAATTGAAATTATTACAAAAACCTGTGAAACGTAGTAAATTTAAAATTTTAGTTAACTTAAATTTCTAAATTATACTCATTCAATACATTATAATTAGCCATGTGGGCTTTCTCGGTATTGAAAATAAATAAATAAATATAAAAAAATAAAAAATATATTTATGTACATACAAATATACTTATTGCATTTAATCCTTTTTTATGAACGCACATTGCTTTTTGCTCTGAAAAGTTGGCATCACTGTTCGTGTGGCATCTTTTTATGTATATTGGCACATACACATAAGCATACATACTTACATATATTCGACTCATTCAAAATATTGTTTTTGAGGGCATCCCCATGTTTTATTTTTATTTTTCCTTCTTATATTATCCATAACTTAATTAAATTTATTTATATTAAACTCACATCTATGTTTTTTTGGTTTGTTTTTATTTGTTTACAAACACACACATACACATATACCTATTTTGTTTTGATAGCTAGTTCAGATAAAGTGGCGATTACTGCGATAAAAGTTAGAGAAGATACCAATTTTACGTGCTTCGCAGGTAGATTCATATTGAATCTACTTGATTCGCTCTCATAATTTTGTATGGCGAAACAAGTTTATTCGGTCATGATTGGGGTGTGAAGCATGAATAGAGAGCGAAGCACGTACCGTGTAAACATACTATTACTTAGAGCAATGGAATGTCATGCCGAAATATTCCAACTGGATTAACTAAGAAAAATTATGAACAAATGGATAATCCATATTTTATTAAAAATATGAAGTAAGTTCGGCATTAAGTAAACACATGAGGTTCGAAAACACATCAAAATTGAATTGTCGCAAAAGATGACCCGAAGTATATTAAATTTTACAATTCCAGCTATCGTTCATTTACTTCAAAAGCGTCATAAGTCAAAAAATTAATTTTTTAAGTTAATAATGCAGAATAATTCGGCATTTCTTATTTTAACCTGTGTAAGAATTATATGCAGCAACTATTCCATGTCTATATGAAACGTAACATAGTGTCCACACCTGATAAATTTATATCATGATCAATGTCAAATTGATATCATGATGAAAATTCATCACATATAGACTCAATTTATTTATATTCCATCAGCGTTATGATATAATCATCAGAGCTCACGGGCTGATAAATGCATCTTAATATAAAATGTAATTTTATGTGTTACTGTGCATTAAAGTTGATTTAAAAATAAAAATCGTTTAAAAAAGGGGGCACAACAATTATTTGCTACCATTGCGATTATCAGGTGTGGACACTATGTAAGAAAGCGCCAAGGTCTTGCACAAGGCGAATTGATAACAGGTGACCTTAACAGTCCAGATGATTATCAGGTGTTCGGCAGTGTATTAGCACCTGAGAAAAATTTACTACATACGAGATTTCGAGCAAAATCTAGTTGATTTGTACTATATTTCTCTTACAAATCGAAATTTGTAATGTTCTGCACAACATACTAAAAAAATACTACGCTGTAGAAGTAAAAGTTGGCAATACAACATATTGTGCAGAATTTAAACGTCAAAGTTCATATGCAAAAATTATTTGTTGTTAACTTATTTTTCCTTTTCATTATTTTGCCAATAAGATTTTATGGTGCATAAACATTGTTAATGGACATTAAAAACTTTATTATTTATGCACTAGCATAAATTCGAGTTTTAGTTTTTCGTTGTACAAATTGTTTTAAAACAGCCTTTCCTCTCGTACATTTTAATCAGCTGTTTTGATCATACAAATTAAATTTTGTAATATGTCGACATAGATTTGCAGAAAAATGTTTACTGAAATCTACTAGATTTCGTTTAAGTGTCCATTTAATATGAAAATCTTATCTTATAATATACGATCTTGCAGTAATCTTCATATGCGTTGGTATCTTTGTGAAGTTTCCTATCTCGTCAGTAATGTTGGAAATATTGGGAAACTGCTCTCCTTGAAAATAATTGTAAAAAATTTTCTGTTTTCTTTTATGGTTTTTTTTTTTTTGTAATAAAACACTTATTGCGTTTAAGAACAAGATTAATATTATTTTTTTAATTTTTATTTTTTACTATACACTGTCAGACTGTTATACAGACAGCTTCTTTTTATGAGTCTTTTTCTATATACATATGTATGTATGTATGTATGTATATATTAATAAAACATTAAATTTCTTGGAAATCATAAAGTTGTTAATATGTAGCAACATGAAGAAAACTTGAAGTAATATTGCGTTTTAATATTAAAGGCAAGAGTTTAATTATGGGAATTTTTTAAATGACAATTTAATATATCTACGAGTACATAACATATCCCAACAAAACATTAAACATTAGCATTCTGTTCAACCTGTTTTCTTACACTCTATTATTCTTTTACACTATTCTAGTTCCCCAAGCATAAATATAATTCCTTTCTCAGTACAACTTGGCGACCTTTATAGTATGTTTCCACCAGCATGATTTATACAAATCATGATGATTTGTGCAAATCATGTTAATTTATACATGATTTACCATACATTTTGCATATGGATTTATTTTAAATAATGTCGAAAATACTATTTTTCGAACTCGATTTATGTATGCAACCCTGCATTGCTTTTAAAATTACAAACTCCATCCCTGGGTCATCCATCAATAGTGATTGACAGCTTCGAAAAAATGACATTATGCTATGTTTAGACGACGAGTTGAATCACTTGCTTCGCTCTCTGAATCATGTTTATGAATCATGCTGTTTAGACTATGCATTCGTGCTTCGTGTGCAGCGTGCCAATTTAGTGCTTTTCGTACTAGATTTAGAGTTTTTAATTTATAATAGTGCGGAATTTTTCAAATTGTTGCTTAAAAAAAGGCACTCAATTGGTGCTTTTCACCTTTGATTTTAGTGCGTTTTACATATCTACTAAATATTAATTTGTGAAAGTGTGGTGGTTTATAAGAAACACCAAATAAGAAATTTTCACTTTTCAAAAACTATCTGCTTTCACCCCTTTTAGACATGCAAAGTTTCCTTTGCAGAATGTTAATTCAGCTGGGTGAAATACGAAGGAAGAAAAACGTTATCTTTCATAGTGAGAAAAAAGAATATATTTCTAGAAATTACAGTTATAAAATAACTTAATTACAACAATAATCTAATTACTAACCACTGAGGGAAGCAATGTATTGCTTTCTTGATAACGAAAGCTTTCAAAAATGCTTCTGAAAAGTACTAACGTAAGGCTCTCTAACAAAGTGGACAAAAGTAAAAAAATGTTAACCAGTAACTTTTGCATCTGAATACATAAAAACTACACATTATTACTTCTGTAAAATGAATTAGTAAAGCAAAACATGAATGGCTTTTTGGAAACTGAATGCATTGCTTCTAGCTGGCTTACAAAAATTCTTCTGGGAAGCGGTAATTTTTGCTGGGATGGCGAAATTGAAGAAATAGAACGAAGTATCAGACATTTAAGGATACATAAATGGACAAATTTTCTCAGAACTGATTAATTTTGGATTGAAGTTTATAATTATAGAAATTCAAATAATCATAATCCATTTCTAATACTGCCAATATTTTCTCTAAGACTATTAACATTACCATGTTCAAATGTTGAAGTAGAAATAACTTTTAGCACTTATAACTTTTTTAAAAGTAAGTTAAAAATACAATAATGATTTTATAAATCAAATTGTTTCATTCATATAAAATACGGTCTAAAAGGAAAAGGCTTATGTTGTTCAGTAACTCGTTTCTGTAATTCTCGCATCGTAAAATTTCTCACATGAAGTGTGAAACACAAAATTCCATCGTTTCTCGATTTGTGAAAAAAAGTGTTTCTGTATTTGAATGTGAAAACAGACAACACTGAATCTGTTTTTACTGGAATATTTCCAGTAATCGAGTGTCAAATGAAAACAAAAGTCACAAAATTTTATTTCAATAACAAAAAAATAATAATTTTCAAGAAAAATAAAATTGAATAATGAACATGAATATAAAGTGAATGTAAAATGCTTGAAATAAGTTTTTTCTAGCAACTGTCTCTATTATAGAAAATTCAAAAAAAAAAAAAATCTAAATAAATATAATCATATCGAATCGTTAATAATAATTTTAGTTCAACAATTCGTTGCATATCTTTTCAACTAGTTTATTTTTCATATTTTCACACACAAATTCAAAAATTCACATGTTTTTGTACAATTTAAAATCCGAGAATTGCGAGAAACTATTCACAAAATATTGTTACAGAAACACTTTTTCTCATATCGTTCCAATAATTGCTGGAAATTTGTTTAAATGACAGATAGTTCTCGCAAAGTAACGATACAGAAACACTTATGTGAGAAAAGCCATTATGTGTTTCAATTTACAATGTTTCCACGATTCCCTTGTTTCATGCGGGAAATTTTACGACAGAAACGAGCTACAGAATGTAACGTACTGAACTATGTTCATATAAAAATTAATTCAGATGAAACACCTAAAATCTAATTGTTTTTTTTTAATACACCATAATTGCAGTGTCTTGCGAAATGAACTTCAATTATTTTCCTACTCATGTTCTACTTATACGCAAAATCGAAATATGGCTCGATATAATTGAAATTATTACAAAAACCTATGAAATGTAGTAAATTTAAAATTGTAGTTAACTTAAATTTTTAATTTCTACTCATTCAATACATATATAATTAGCCATGTGGGCTTTCTCTGTATTGAAAATAAATAGATAAATATAAAAATATAAATAAAAAATATGTATATTGCATTTAGTGCTTTTTTATGAACACACAGTGATTTTTGCTCTGAAAAAGTTGGCATCATTGTTCGCGTGGCATTTTTTTTATGATATTCACACATTCATACGTATCATACGCACGTGTATACATGCATACATACTTACATAAATTCGATTCAAGCAAAATCTTGTTTTTGAAGGCATCTATCTCTATATTTTCTTCTTATTTTTCCTTTTTATATTATTCATAACTTAATAAAATTTATTTATATTAAACTCACATCTATGTTTTTTTGGCTTGTTTTCATTTGTTTACAAACACACACATACACATATACTTATTTTGTTTTGACAGCTAGTTCAGATAAAGTGGCGATTACTGCGATAAAAGTTAGAGAAGATACCAATTTTACGTGCTTCGCAAGTAGATTCGTATTGAATCTACTTGATTCGCTCTCATAATTTTGTATGGCGAAGCAAGTTGATTCGGTCATGATTGGGGTGTGAAGCATGAATAGAGCACGAAGCAGGTGTCGTCTAAACATAGCATTAAGGAATATTTAATCAATTTTAAATGTCAACCACATGTGAATAAAATTCACATTACAACTGCTGCGCCCACCTTATAAAGCACGTGCATAAATTGAGTACGAAAATTCGAACAACAAATCACTCACAAGTTCGGTGGAAACACTTTGAACTGATTTACTTATTTAAAGTCGGTGGAAACATAATATTAATTAAAACTTTTCAACTCTTTTGCCTATTTGATTGTGCAAAGAATTGATAGCCTGCTGCAAAACATCTGTTTTTTTTTCCATTTATTCTAGCGCTGCCGCAATATTATTTTTTAAACTACACATAAGGCGTGGTTCATTAATTTACTCCTGTTGAGTTTAAATAAATATAAATTTGAGTTTAGTTTAACTAAACTGGGGCGTTTAAACTTTGACTGATTTATTAGCCCTAATTGTCAAGAATGTATTATTTTAAAGGCAAATTTTGTAAATAGAAACGTTTGTTTCGTTTTGAAAATTGCATGGAAAAAATGTTTTTTGAAACGAATTTTCGTTATTTTTCATACAAATTTGAAACGTTTAGAAACGAAATTTTTTACAAAATCTGCCTATTAATCTCACTCCCTCCCTGTTAAAAATCATTTTGTTGGTAATGTAGCTGGGAAAAGCTTTCCAATCCGAAATTTTTTGCTGGGATGTAGTATTTGTGCGTTTGGCTCTCTTTGTTAACACTTAAATTATTAACCAGGCTTAATTAAGCCATAACATAATTGATGAAAACACTACATACTTGCAATTTTTTCGCAAAAAAATAAAATTCATTAAATATTTAAAAAATTATTCTTTTTGCAATGTTTAATGCGTTTTTTCTTTTTTAATAAAAAAAAATCAGTTGATTTATTTTCTACAATTTTAGTTATTTGTGCTTAAATTGAACAAAAGGCTAAATAAATAAAAACAAACTTTCTCTGAAGTCGTTTTTAATACTTTAAAGTACAAGCGAGTTTGTGTAAGTTTGTTTGTCTGTCTAGCGCTATGACGCTTCATTCATTCGTCTGTCTTATTTTCTTTTTAATTTATTTAACTTTATTTTTTAGTTAAAAAAAAACTTGTTTATTTAACAACAATATAACAAATAAAAAGTTAAGATGCAGTAAGCAAACAAGAGTGAACGAGTGAGTGACTGACTGAGTGAGTGAGTGAGTGTGTGTGGTACAACAACTGAAAGAAAATGTAGACAAAAAGAGTGACTGGTAGAAAATTTTCCTTATTTGATTTTCAAACTTGCATATTTGTCAAGCTTTTATTTTAAATTTGCCGTCCAAAACAATGGGTTTCGAATTACATTAGTTTTTCTTTATTTTAATTTCGTTTTCTGCTCTTAATTGAACGTACAAAAAAATGTCGTTTTTAGTTGAGTTTAAAAGAAAATCAAGACAGACATAATATTGTACTAACTAATATTAATGATTTAAATTATAAATATAAGACAAAAATTTAAAAAAGTAAAAAAACACGTCAGGGATTTAAAAACTAGAAAAAATCTAGTACACAAGGTAGTGATGGCCACGTGATTGATTGTAATGCACCTGTGCAGTGGTGTGTTCTAAGTTTACAGATGCTGGAGAACTCTACAAGCTTATACCTTAAGTGCAGAATAATTCGTCACCACTCGCAATTAGGGATGGGCAAATGAAGAAAATGTATCGATATATATCGTATCGATGTTTTTGAACAGTATCGATATATATTTTTTGAAAACATCGATATTTCGATATATCGATATATTTTGCTGCATTAATTTCGAATGCACAAATAGTAACTTTAAGAAATTTAATACAAAAGAACTATTTATGTTAAGTTATACGTAACCTACTGTAGCTGCTTAAGACTTCATTAGTCTGTACTTTCTGTTGCTGCTCTGTGCTGTACCGTTCTGTTTCTAAATTTTAATAGTTACTTTTCTGTAATAAACTACACTGTGCTACAAAAGTTGAGAAAAAAAATATTCGGGGATTCTAATGTACCAATTCTGTTTTGTTGGAGTCCATGGATGACGAAAATACCGTTGGTTTTTTTAGGTCACTTCATAAAGTGATTTTATAACGGTAAATGTAGTGAAAAACGGGGTTTCTTAGCTTTTCAGTTTTAAACAGTTGTAACTTCTTTGTTTCCCAACGGATTTCTTTTAACTTTTCGTTGGTTAAAAGGCTCGAATATTATCTTTCAATAAAGATATATTTTTTGTAAATCGACTAAGAAATGGCCAAGTTACAGTCGTTGAAGTGTACAAAAAACTAATTAAAAAAGTATTCTTTTGTTTTCTTCAGGCTATAAGTTGCTTATGAGTTACAAAAGAATACTTTTTAATGGATTTTTTGTACACTTCAACGACTGTAACTTAGCCATTTCTTAGTCGATTTACAAAAAATATATCTTTATTGAAAGATAATATTCGATTCTTTTCACCAACGAAAAGTTAAAAGAAATCCGTTGGGAAACAAAGAAGTTACAACTGAAAATCTAAGAAACCCCGTTTTTCACTACATTTACCGTTATAAAATCAGTTTATGAAGTGACCAAAAAAAACCAACGGTATTTTCGTCATCCATGGACTCCAACAAAATAGAATTGGTACATGAGAATCCCTGAATATTTTTTGTGTATCACAGTGTTATCATCTGTTTCTGACTAGAACGGTCACAGTTTTCCACTAAATTCATGAGTCTTGCATCGTCCATTGCTATTAGAGTTTTTCTTATCCCGGACTTTTTCATTTCCCGGCGTTATGTATAAAATCGCCATTGAAGAAAGACCCATTGGCAACATTGTATTTCTATTGAAACGACATTTTACTTGGCTAACCACACTTTGTAATTTTCAGAACCAAGTTATATTGAATTCAAATAAGACTTCTTAGTAAAGTGTTGAATAAATAGAAGTAGGCATATCTAATAAAATTTATAGAGTTTTATTTGTTAGAAGTCAAATACAAAACCCGGGAAAGTGGGAACAACTTTTCGGTTTTTAACGTTTATAAACACATGTCAAAAAAATAATACAATTTCAGTTCCCGGCCGTAATTGTTGTAAAGATTTAGCTATAGTTCTACCATCGCATTCATAAAGTGAATAACGACATTCATCGAGTAATGTGTACATTTGTACATACTAAAGTTGCTCGCACAAATTTTCCGGGATTTCTTTCCCGAAAATTCCGTATGAAAAACACTAATTGTTATGTTTCAATATAGATTTATGTTTTTCTGGTAAATATTAAATTTGTTTAAATTCTTAAAGCACAATCACAGTTTATTTCGAAATGTTTTTATTTTATTTATGCTGCCACTTACAATTACTTAATAGTTTTCACAGGTTGAACCGAAACAGAACAGAATTAAGTAGAGAAAAACTAATGGCTTATATATGATTTCTATAAACAAAAAAGAGTCAGCTGATTCGTAACAGAACATAAAGTAAAAACAAATTCTGCCCTTAGGCTTATACCCACACAATCCAAAAAGTCACCTGCCTCACTTTATAAATTAGCCTGGGATGTTGTTATGAAATTTCTCTTTTTTTCTTAGCATCACTAGTAGTCATGTCAATATCGTACAGTTAAAAAACGGCTATAGCTCTTAAAAGTATCGAAACTCGATACTCGTAAATAAGAATCGATGTATCGATATATAGGTTTTTGAAATATCGGCGATATATATCGATATTTATTTTCTCAAATATCGATATTTCGATATATCGATATTTTTTGCCCATCCTTACTCGCAATACCTGCCGAACTTTTGCTGCAATAGGCTCTTAACTGGAAAAACGTAATTTTTGAGTTCAGAACGCAGAATGAATCGTCATATCGTTCTTTATATTGCTTACAAATTTCATATACAAAAGTATCTCGTATACTTAACTCTTGAGAGAAGAATAAAAGTTTATTTATCCATTATATATATATATATATATATGACCTTCTTCGTGAAAAGGGACCTAGTGTGTCAAAAAACTGGTTTGGACTTAAGTGGATTGTGGTACCTAAAATGGTGTAGAATAAGATGAAATGAGTTTTTCTCAAAACTTCATTTTCACACACTAGGTCCCTTTTCTCGGAGAAGGTCACATATATATAAGTGTTAGGCTGTTTGGATATGTTCACAATTTAATTTATGGCAGCGAATATATTCACATATCAGCTAATTACAATAAAATTTACATTAGCTTATCACAGCAGCAGTGATTTACATACAAATCGTTATTTTTTTTTTTTTTTGTAAATTATAGGACCGACCTAACAAAGAAATTACAAACAAACAGTTTGGGAAAAAGATTTCGTATTGTAGCTCTGCTAGAAATTCGATACATGTCGGTCATTCACTCAAAGAACTTCATAACTCATAATACAGAATTAATCCTGATTTTGCAAACTGTGTAAAACCTCCACACAAATATCTTGTCTACTCAACTCTTGAGAGAAAAATTTGATTTTCTTTTAAGTTGTGTGTAAATTGAAAATTTCAATATACTTTTTTGGCAAAATCGGTTTTTTGGGGTTATGACGTTGTTTGAGTAATTGAGCGATATTTTATGTACATAACACTGTACATCAAAATCAAAATTTGTCTGCTTTACATTCGTTAACGCACTAATTACTAATCCCAAATTATTATTTTACTTATTCAGTAAAATATTTTTTATTAAAAATACATTAAAATTCATTATTGAGGGCATTTCATTGTTGCTAATGCCGATCATCAGGGAACCTTTAACCAAAAATTTCTTAGAACACAACCAACTACAGATATTATATTAAACTTTCATTTAAACAAATGAGAAGTTCAGCTAATATCAACATGACAACATACATACATAAATGTAAAAAACAACAACAGCTATTCAATGCTTTAGCGAGAATAGAGTGTTGCCACACCAGTAGTTTTGATCCGGTGCAGATAATTTCATAATAAGTGCTTTTTGTTTGGGAATTAAAAAAATTTCAACAAACAAATGTAGCAATGATAAAGAAAGAAAATAAAACTTGAACTTCTCATTTGTTTCAATGGAAGTTCAACATAATATCTCTGGTTGTTCTAAGAAATTTTTTGGATAAAGGTTCATCTTCTATATATATTAAGTGATGTCGAACACAATTCAGCCCTTGATATTTTTTTTAATACCAAACACAAACTGAGATGAGAAGATACTTTGGCTTGTCGGCAGCACACCTACTTCGAACTACTAGGCTAGCACACTGCCTCAGAGGGCACTCAGTGTATCAATTTTCAGTCTTTTATAATAAGTCACGTTATTTAACAAAGAAAAAGTTGCAAATTAACCACATGCAATTGGCACAAATTTCAAAAAAAAATTTCTAATTTTTTTCTATTTTTTATTATCGTATTTCAAAATCAAATCAAAGATAAAATATTCATACATGAGCTTAATTTTTCATTAAAATTTTATAATAAAACGTGACAAAAAAAACATTTCGAAATAAACAAAAACAATGATGATGGTGTGATTTCATTTGTGTGTCTGTCTAGTCGATCGCTCAAAATAAGTGACAACTTGATTGATCATCTTTCTTCATGCGAATTTATTTATTCTTTTTGTTTATAAAAACAATGAATGAAACTGAAACTAAAACTGAAATTGACTTTGTCGCATTTGAACCGGAGAGCATATAATACGATTCATGTCAATAGGTTATAAAGAAAGAAATATGAAATTTCTTTTATTTTTTAATTTTTAACTTCACTATCAATTGATGAAAATATAGAAAACAGAAGTGAAACTAAATTAAAAAAGAGAATATTATTTTATCTTGTTTCATATTAAAATGGTGAAACCTTTCAAAATAATAAGTGATGAAAAATGTAATTGATGTGATGAAAAAATCAGAAATTCGAAATCATATTCTTTCGTTTGGAATTACAGAGTGGATGTCTTGATAAAACTGTTTATCCTGGAGAGTTGTTGATTAGATATTTTATCAGTGTATAGGTCGCAGTTTTGATTATAATTCAGGATGCTGCTCCGCTACACTAAAATATAATTTTTGTTAAATATTTTGCATTACGATGGTGGTCCCAAACTAGTCGATTTGACATACATATATGTAGATGGCGGCAGTACTTTGAAAAAAAAGTACTTTGGTGATAAGTGGCAACATTGCAAAACATTTGTCCGCTACACAATACCAACGGAGGAGGGCGCTCTGATGTTACATTAAGATTTGTGCGACCCGCATCTATTAAGATGCAAGCAGGCGTGAAATAACCATAACCATAGAAAACAGCCGTTCGAACCAAACTAATGTATTTGATTATAGGTGACTCGCCATAACGCCATAGCCATTGCCATAGAAACTAATTGAATTTTGGTTTGGTTATGGCTATGGCACATGTAATTGCACCTCTAAGTGACCTTACTCAGTTTACTTTTGACGTTTGCTTCAGAGCCCAGTGACTCGACAACTTTTGTTAAATTTTTAGGGTTCCGTACAACAAAGTTGAAAAGGAATCCTATTGTTTTGCAAATATATAAGATCTAAAAATTATACGGTGTTCTAAAGCGAGTAACGAAGCATGTTGAAATCCTAATGTAATATACATATATATACATATATATACATATATACATACATACATACATATGTACATATGCACATACATACAATTATATATAGACATTTGAAATTTTCAAACTTAGTGTATTTTTATGGATACCACACCAATTAACACTGAAATTAAAAAAAAAAAAACAAAATTAAAGGGTATTCTATCAGTTAATGTAATTTTGACTATGTAATTTTGACAAATTGCTTTATCTTAGAAACCGTAAGAGGCAAACTATTGAAATTTTCAAAAACGCTAAAACCACAAAGCCTCAAAATAAAAAAGTCGCCAAACCGAAAAAATCGCCAAAAAGCGAAAAAAATCGCCAAAACGAAAAAAAGTGCCAAAACTAAAAAACCCCAAAATAGAAAAATCAGCAAAACGAAAAAAAATCACCAAAGCGAAACAAGCGCCAAAACTAAAAACGCTAAAACTAAAAAAATTTTAAAACAAAAAAAACACCAAAAACCAAAACAAGTCCCAAAACCGAAAAAAGCGCAAAAACTTAGAAAAGGTGCAAAAACTAAAAAAATTCTCAAAACCGGGAAAAAAATCGCCAAAACGGAAAAAGTGCCAAAACTAAAAAAAAACCCCAAATAAAAAAAATCGCCAAGCCCAAAACAATCGCTAATGCGAAAAAAGCGTCAAAACTAAAAACGCTAAAACTAAAATAAATCGCAAAAACCGAAAAATCGCCAAGGCGGAAAAAACGTTAAAAATAAAACAACACCAAAAAAAACCAAGACAAGTCCCAAAGCCGAAAAAAACGCAAAAACTTAGAAAAAGTGCAAAAATTAAAAAAAAAATCCCAAAACCGGGGAAAAATCGCCAAAACGAAAAAAGTGCCAAAACTAAAAAACCCAAAATAAAAAAATCGAAAAAAGCGCCAAAACTAAAAACGCTAAAACTAAAATAAATCGCAAAAACGAAAAAAAAACGTTTAAAATAAAAAAAAAAAATACCAAAAACAAGTCCAAAACCAAAAAAATCACAAAAACTTAGAAAAAGTGCAAAAATTAAAAAAAATTCCCAAAACCGGGAAAAAATCGCCAAAACGAAAAAAGTGTCAAAATTAAAAAATATCCCAAATAAAAAAATCGCCAAACCGAAAAAAATCGCCAAAGCGAAACAAGAGCCAAAACTAAAAACGCTAAAACTAAAATAAATCGCAAAAACCCAAAAATCGCCAAAGCGATCAAAAGCGCCAAAACTTAGAAAAAGTGCAAAAACTAAAATAAATCCCCAAAACCGGGAAAAAAAATAAAGCGGGTACTTAAATTTTTTTTTGAAAATGTCTACATCAGGTAAGATATTCGATTATATAGGCTAAAGTTCGTATAGTATTACAGTAGGAAACCCTTCGTGTACAAATCAAACGCACATAGGCTACTTTTTATTTTTATTTGTTTGAGCTGCTTCACTAAACTGCATATGGGTCCCAGACAATTTTTTATTTTTTAAATTTCCTATCAGATAAGCTATTTAAAACTATGTTCACAGTTTCTCCTGAATTTTGCCTCAGAGCCCCGCAACTCGCAAAATATGGGTCTCGCCACCAGCTTTTTTAAAAAATTTTTTTTCTTTTTTTTTGTAATTAGCACGTAGGATCCTTTTTACTTTTTTTTGAGCTGCTTCACTAAACTGTATTTGTTCCAATGACTTTGTCGTATACTGGGCTCGTACCCAGAAACTTCGGTTTTTTAGTTAATGCGGTAACTACTCTTCATCCAACGCCAAAGATTTTAAGTTTTGACTTATATCTGGTGTGTGAGTTGACTTTTGAACCGTGAATTATTTTTGGGAGTTTCTCACAATTTTTCCTAGTAAGGTTTTACAGAAACCTGCTGAACACTTCTCAATCATAGTTAGAGTGTAAGGCTTGCATTGCTTCATATGCTAATTCTGGAAATAATGGGAGGTGTTGAACTTCGGCTTATTTTATGTAAGACTCAGGTTTCAACTTGTATTAAAATGCTGAAATGCTTATATATTCTTTAGTCTCCTCTACCAGAATCAGTTGTTAGAAACGTGTTATTTTGAAGAAAAAAAAATTGGTTTTGCTGTACACTGTAATTATTACAATCACTCTCTGTCCTTTGCACGTGGACAAATTAAAAACAATAAACAACGAAGTGATTTATTTTTTCCCCCCTAAAACACATAAAATTATGCAATAATTGACGCTAAACATAAAATAACGAAAAGAAAAATTACACATATGCAATGGTGATTTATGTCTACGAGCAGTGGTGTGCATAATCGTTTTGGTATGTAAATACAAAGGGAGTGCAAGATTACAAAAACAAATTTGTAACTTAAGGTGCATATTTTATATATTTTTTTTTTTTTGTTAACAAGACAGGCAACAATTTTTAAAGTTTTCACTGATTTCAACAGAGATGACATTATGATGAGTAATAAGCCTAATTAAAACTGAGGCTGCTGTCGGCATAACTTCATCAAACCAGATGATGATGAATCATCATTGAAAAGTTTTGACGCTTGGCACAAAACACCATGTTTGTCATAAAAATTTCAAAAAGCTTTCATTGACAATGAAAACTTTACGCAACTACACGTGATGGCATGTATTTTACTCGAATCACCTAAACGACGTCCATCTCTACTTTCAACCACTTTCAACTAAATAAATAAAGCATAAGCAAAATGTGCATATGCGTTACGTGTTTGGCAATCAACACCCGTATTTTTTATTTATTTATTTATTTTTTCAAGTTTTTGCATTTATTTTCTTTTTGTTTTACTTTAATGGTGATAGTAACTTAATATTAGATTGGATCTCATATTGTCATTATCAAATATGATGTTATGGTATCACTTTATTTTGACCGTGTGTGTTGGGTTGTTTCTTGTTACCCTACACCAAGAGAACTGACAAGGTCTACTTACTTAACGTTTGTGCTGCAGTTTGTTGTGGTGATGTAAAATTATACTGCAAAATATTTCTAGTCAACTGTGATCACATGATCCTGCGTCTTTAAATTGGCCCAAGAATCACTTGATCTTGATTAAAGATTCTGGTCTGCTCCACTACAACGGAGCGTTTATTTATTACTTTCAAATCTTAAAACAAATTTGACATTTTAATATTAAAATTTTGTATAGCTTTTTTTGACTTTTTTATGTCCAGTATTAATTAGTTGCTTAACGATTTGTACCTTGAACTCAGAAGTTGAACATAGGCTGCCTAATTCACTGCATGTTTGCAATATAGGTCTGCACAGATATAACTGTTTGCACCAGGTTTACGTGTGTTGGTTCTGGTATGTATAGATTAGAGATCGACCGAAGGCGTTTTTTTTTTGCCCTAAATCCTAAACTTCGGCCAAAACCGAAGCCGAATGTTTTAAATTTTAAAAATGATACTTGTTTTATATGAATTAAGAAAAAAGTTTGCTTTTTTGAGATCACTGAAATAGCTATTGGATACATAGCAAGAAAAATAAAACTATTTTGCAATTTCTAGATTGCTTTTTCATATGATCACTCACAAGAACGTCCAAGCAACCCTTTCAAAACGTTAAACACAATAAAAACTGTCGGCGAGCAACGACCAAAAATAATGTTATTTTTCAAGCTTGGAATGAAAAATATTCGGCTTCGGCTAATCGGCCGATTTTCGCCATAGGCCGAATGTTGGCCGATTACCAATTTTTGGCCGAAGGCCGAAGCCGAAGCCGATTAATCGGTCGAACTCTAATACAGATACTGTATGTTATTCAGAGTTTCTATTACTAGTCATGTTTTAGAATCTATTGTTTTTCTTGAACCAAGTCTGAGTTTATGAAAGAGAGAGCAAAGAAGAAAGAAGAGCGGTAATGATTTGCTTGCACCGATAAGTTATAACTAGTAACAGAAACGCTGAATAACATACATATGTACCTGTATATACCAGAACCAACACCCGTAAAACTGAAGCAAACAGTTACATCTGTGCAGACTTATAGTTTGCAAGCAAGCATAATGAGACTTAAAATTTCAGCAGCATAAATTGAATATAAATAAGAGAGAAATTTTAACCATTAAGACAGTAAATTAAAACAATTTAAGCTGGTTGCTCGAATAGTAACAACTTAATAAGATTAACCAACAAAAATTATAGTAAATTGACAACAAAAAGGGTTTAAATTAACTACACAAATGGTTTCTTTTAGATTAAGAAAGGAACTATTATTATTATCTCTTAGATTAAGAAAGGAACTATTATTACTATCAACTGAAGTTGATTATATTAGCCTTCGTTGTTATTATATATTTATTATTTAATTAACCCAGCTAAGAGTAAATTTTATTAACGAATTAAATATTAGCAAGTGAAATAATTGTAAAAAATAATCACCCCTATTGTAAACAGTTTTACCCTCGAAATATTTTCCCTTTTCCCCAAATTGCAACCGTGAATAATTTTTCCCTAGAAATGGGTTGCCCTTTCTGATTCCCTTTATCGTGAATAATATTTTTCACATCTTCCCTTGGTTTTGTTCGCTTTATTTTTTGCCGGCGAACTGAATTAATACATCGCGTAATTTCAATATTAAACTTCTATTTAAATATTAAAAGTTATAAAGAATTGTTTTCAGGGCAAGATCAGTAAATGGCGTTGGTATACTAGAGAATTTTTTCCATTGCAATTAAAATATAAAAACACCACTTTACACTTAGTAACGTTTCATTTAAAAACCAAAATTTGTATATTTCTTACTATCAAGCTTCAATTTGTTTTATTTTCAATTAATTTTTAAGCTTTACAAACCTTGTTCCCTTTTCTTACATTCACTACGCACTGATAGTGGGAACAAAAGTTCCCATGAAATTCACAATAGCGAATTTCCTTCCCTTCATGGTGAGTGAAAATATCTTGGAAACAAAAATTTCACATTTTATTCACAATAGGGGCGAAGGAGTTATAGTTACAATAGTAATTGGCCGTATTAAAAAAAATCAGGCCGATCATGAATAAAATTCCGTGTAAAATTTCTCCCTTTTCCAATTAGAATTTTTTGTTTTCCCTATTATTTGCTATTAGTTGGAATTGTTCCCTGGGAAAAATTTCACGCGGAATTTTATTCATGATTGCCCTGAATATTAATTAACAAAAGGGTTATTTATCTATATACAAAATTTATTTTGTAAATCAAATTTTTTTAGTACGGCAGTAGTTACTTAAACAAGAATTAAGTAAATTTGAAAAGCAACGAGCAATTCGCAATAAATTAGGGAGAGTTAATGCTTTAATATACATACATATTGTTACGTTTTTTATTCTCTGTTAAAAACGCTTTTCCGTAGATTCGAAGATTTGCAATAAATAAAAGACCCCAGTGTACTAATTAGGGTTAAGAATGATACAATCTTTATTTACTAATAAATAACACTAATCCAAATCTAATTCAAGATCTTAAATACAAACACAAAGTTTACTTCAATATTCACAACTGGTTACCACTACTCCTTCCTCGCTGTTGTATAAGCACGTCTTAGACCACTGGCTGCGCTAGTGTTGACACAATTCTGCTTTCTCTGTTGCTCGTCACATACAAGACTCACTCTGCCGACACTTCCAGTTGATACACCAATAACAACTCTATGGCAGACTCTCACAGTTGATACACTAATCAAGACTCGCTGGCTTCACTTACACGTCTTTATCAGCTTCCACTGCTCCCTTACTCTTTACTCAAGGGACTCCACAATAATCTCAAATCACGACAGACTCTAACTGTCACTATAGACTGTACTATAGTCTCTTCAATTTCCAACTCACGTATTGTAAAGCACAGACTCAAATATCAACTCACTGTTGTATCACAAATCACGGACTGCGCACAACTTAATTGTCAACTCCAACTCACTTGATTAACAACAGACTTCTTATTAGCAACTGCACTTATTCGCAACTGAGCTTCTTCGCAACTGACTTATTCCCAACTAACTTTTGATCGCGACTGAACTGCTGTTGGGTGCGTCAACCCCTTTTTATACTTCGCACAACAACCACTAGAATTTTCATGCAAAGTCTAGACCGAATGATCATTATCTTCAATTTTGTTTACAAAGCGCGTAATTAAGTTTATGTGGTAACTATGTACATACGTGTGTATATGCATACATCATTAAGTGGTTGTTTACTTTTATTTCTGCCTTTAGTTGGAATTGTCAGGCATGTATGTATGTATGCATGTAGCTATGTCTATCTTCATAACAAGCAGAAGCTTGTAGTTGTTGTTGGTTGTTTACGTTTAATCACGTATGTATGTGCTACGCATGTGTATATAGTTGTTTGCTATAGTGCTTGTATGTGAATACGAGTGTACGTTTAGTTATTTATTTAAATACTTCTGGATGTTTCTTTATATTGGCCCTGTTCGAATACTCTTGCGTAACACTTATATTAACCCGACGGCCATTTCCGTAACAATATGTACATATATTATAAATTTTTATTTTAGCAATTCCATCAAATTAATAAACTTTTACTTTGGATAGTGATATCAGCAAGTTTTATAGTTTATCGTTTTGCGAAAACCTGTCAGCTGTTTTTTAAAGCAATATTTATGCGCAGTTGAAAAAATTTTGTATAATTTATTTTCGTACATATTTTTTATTCTTTCGAAAAGCAATACATTGTCAAATTATTAAAACATGCTAGATTTAATATAAGAACAAAATTTGTTATTTAAAAATTTGTAACTGTCACTTTTTTTTGTTATTTGTGATTTACGGAACAGAACATAACAGAGAAACAAATGGAAACAGATTTTTTTGTTTATATAAACGAAACAGCTGATTTGTTGCAGAAAACCTTATCTGCCTTAATTGAAATTAACGTGAACACCGAACTTAACTACAGTCCAGTTGATGTCTTTGAATAATAGCCCTTGCAAAAAGTTTCTTGTTCCGTTTCGTTGTATTCGCTTGACATTTAAACTTGCAGTTGCTGTATGCCTCCAAACAGTCGACTTTGTCCAACTGTCTACATATTCCATTTTGCTTGTTTTCGATTACATTTTATTTATGATTTATTTACTTATTTTATATTCGATGGCGAAAGTTGTTAATTGAAATGCGTTTTAAAAATGCAAAAAAAGGTTGTTTATTTTTGTATCGGAATATTTTTTAAATTTAAGAAAAAAATATTTAAGTTTGAGTTGTTGGGGCCCTGTTAAATAGTTACATAACAAATTGATATTACATAAAAAAAATTAAAACAAATTAGTCAGCTTGTCTCAAACATCCACACACTTAGATATAAAAATGTAAATATGTTTAATTTTCCACTTAACGTAGTACTGATTATTTAGTGAATATTTGAAAACTTACGAAGATTACGAGTTCTAAGGCAAAAAGAAAAAAAAAATTAAATAAGAGTATGTACAACCAAATCTAGATCAAAATCAATTGATGACACCATTTTTTTACGGCGTAATGACTTTCAAAATCTTTGGAGGACCATAAAAAAATTGGTCACCAAAATCGCCCTTTGGTAGTACTATCGTACCTATAATGTCAAGACCCTATGGATTTATATGCATTTTGTTGATTTTTTACAATGTTATAAATTACTTCTTAAATTCACTGTTTTACAATTACTTAATTCACAAAGCCTTTTGTATATTTCTATCGAGTGTATTATCGTATTAGATACGATAGTGTAAAATTTGTTGTGTGTAATTTTCATATAGAAATGAAATACACTTTTACAGTTTTATTTCTTATGTTTTTAAAACGCTATATTGGCATTCCTGCTATCAATATATTGTGAATGGCAGCTATTGAGAAGAAGAGAAATACAAACTTCCTCTTTTGGGCAGCAGAAAAATTATACCTTTCGCATGAAAAATTTATTTATTTTTTTCAATTCTATTTTTCTTTGCAAGTCCAGAAACCCTACATACTTTTGAATACTTCTTTTCTTTTTATTATTATGTTCCCCGGGAAATATTTCTCGCGGAATTTTATTCATAATTGCTCTCACTGACACCTTAAAGCTTATATTAGATGTGCCATAGCCATAGCCAAACCAAATTCAATTGGTTTCTATGGCTATGGCGTTATGGCGAGTCACCTATAATCAAATACAGTGTTGCCACTAAGTTTAGTTCGATCAGCTGTTTTTTATGGTTATATCACGTCTAATTTAAGATTAACTAAAATGTTTTTAACTCATATGAAGGTACATATCGTTACCTTAATATAGAATGGCCCTAATTCACTATTTTTATGAAATCGAAATGCTTGCATTTTTCGATACATTAGATGTTCTTCTATCGAAATATACAAAAATCTCTATTTCTGTATTAAAGTAATGATATGTACATCAGCGATCGACAATGAATCGTTTATTCGCTATTCATACTCAGCGTTGCCGTTGTGACACTAAAGTATCACTTTTGACTCTTTTTCGTGCCAATGACACTTTTTATGACCCTTTTTTTTTAATTTATCCCTTTGTATCATCTTAACAAAATGTATGCCGTAAGGCAATCATATGATCAAAAATTGGAACAAGCAGAGCTGCTCGTCCAGTTGACGATATTCGGTTCGATGCTGCCGATCATTGCACTGTTTTGGTGATAGAAAAGCCAATAAATGGTGAAAATATTGCAAAAAAAATCTGACACCCAAATCCCTGATAACAAATGCAAATTATTTTAAAATTATTATTTTAACTTGAATTCATCTTTAATCTCAATAAAACGTTTTATAAATAAAATTTAAATATGATTTTTCATTTCTTGCAAACCGTATACGTACGGTGTTCACTATTCTTTACCTGGCGTTCATTCCTAGTGTTTTTTTACCAGTAAATTAAAACTTACTATTCTTTTGCCTATATAAACTTTAAAAAATTATTAGCTTCATCCGATCATTTTTTTAAAGCATTAGTTTTATTTTAGTATTTAATTAATTGTTAAAATTAGTATTTGTTTTTTTTTAATTGAAATAAATGTTATTTTTTTGTTCACAAAAAACTTGACCCTATTTTATTTTAAAATACCCTTTTTTTTCTTAAAGACCCTTTTTATGATACTTTTTCGAAATTTACAACGGCAACCCTGTTTATACTGACTCATGAAATTTTAAATATAAGTGAGTAGACATCATTTAAAGACAACTACTCTGATTTACGCATACTCATGATGACATTGATTTATAAATATAGGTTGAAATAAATATGAATGCGATGTCGACATCCTAGTCATACCATACTCAGACTCATAAATCACCTCAGTTTGATTTATAATTTCAGGAAAATACTTATACTACTCGCATTGATTCAGCTCACTCAACTCATGCATGTATGTTTATTTAAAAGTTTAATCATTAAACAAACAGTTGTCAAGTAGTATACAATAGTAGTAAATAGCGTTGTTTTCAATTCATGCTAAAAAACAAAAAAAAAACAACAGAGAAACACATAACCTCATAATGAGAACTTTAATGTTCGTATGCGAAGTTCGCATTGCCGAAATAAACAACGTCGTAAATGTTGCTAAGTATGAGTTCGATGCGCACTTCAAACGTTCAAGTGAATATGATTCATAGACAACATTGCAATAAGTATAAGTGCGCATGAGTACAAGAAATTATAAGTCATGATTCAACTCTACTACTCACTTTTTCACTACTCATTGCTGTTCTCTGATGTACATACACCCAATGAAAAAACAGCTTAAAATCTATAAAAACCATATTGAATTAATAAAAAACATTAACAAAAGTCTAGTCATGTTGAAATTTCTTATTTCAATATGGAAAAATATTAATTTACAGTATTAAATTATTAGTTTTATTTATTTTTAAGTACCTCACCATACATTTTCTATTCTATTGAAAATCATTGAATTAATGTGACGCGTTCGTATTTTTAAGTTGCAGCTTTTCCCTGAGTGTACACATTATATTTTCTTAATATTTCACAATATTAAATATTTTCTTTATGTTGTTGGTTAAATAAAGAAATCCTTAATAAAAGTATTTTTCCCCAATAATGTCAAAATTATTTTAAAATCTGTGCGTGACTGTTTAATTAAAAAAAAAGTAAAAACTGCCAAACCCAACATTAAGCAAAACGAGAAGTAGGAAAAAGTTTATTTATTGTTTTCTTTTTCAATTTCTTTTAACAATAGAAAACAATTTTAATTAAATATTAAAAAAGTAGGTAGTATGTATTTCCTGAAATTAAAATTTATACTAAAATACTTATTGTTTTTGCACTTTAAGAAACAATGGTTAAATTGCAATTAAAATTAAACATTATTTTTATTTGCTTTAGTTTTCAAATAAAAATTTTTTTAAAACAGTTTATTTTTACATTTTTGTGAAAGTGTTAAAAGAAAATTGTTTTTTGTTAGGCGAAACTTTACAAGTTTTCATGCAAAAAAAAATAAAGAGAAAAAAAACAGCAGCAACAGCAACAGCAGCAACTACTTTAAACAACATGCGTGTAAAAGAAGCATGAAAAATATTAAATTTCTTCTTTTTTTTTTTTTTGTTTTGGTCAATGAATGACCGACCGACCAGATCATCATCAATATAGTGAGACTTGAAAACAACTTTATTTTCTTTTCTTTTAAGTTAACCAAAAGCAATGAAAATAAAAATAAATGTATTGACACTTTAATTTGTTTTGTATTAACTTTATTTTTTGCATTTTCTTTAAAAGTTGTGTACATAAATACATACATACATATGTACATACATACATACATACTTATGTACTTATATAATTAATTTTTTCATTGGAATTAAACTGGCTTTTGCTATTCACTCCATCATATGGGGGAATTTGAACAATTTCTTTGACTCGTTGAACATATTGGGGGAAATTTTTGCGGTCTGTGTGGTCATTTATGTAAAGAAAAAATCTGAAATTATTTATAAAAGGTTATAATAACATTTGGCTGCAATTTTGCTAAAGTTGTTAAAATGCAAAATAAATAAATTTAATTGTTTCAACTAAAATCAGACCTGTATAAGTAATACCCCAGTTCAGTAATACTTCTTTTAGACACGGAAAGTTTACTTTGCAAAGTACCTATTAATTAAGCTTGGAGAAAAACAGAAAGATATATGTATATAGAGGCGAATTATGAATAAAATTCCGCGAGAAATTTTTCCCAGCGAACAATTCCAACTAATAGCAAGTAATAGGGAAAACAGAAAATTCTAATTGGAAAAGGGAGAAATTTCTCGCGGAATTTTATTTATATATGCCCTGATAGTATCCCCCTTCTGTCGTTCACACAGCTGAATTAAGAATTTGCAAAGTAAACTTTGCGTGTCTAAAAGGGGTATAACTTTTAATACGATAATCGGTATCGCTATAATAAATTTAACGAAAATTTATCGATTTTTATATTCAGTAACATATTTTAACAATATTCATTGTAGGTTGAAGTAAAACAAGTAAAATAACAGGCATAGTTGCCAGATGAAATAGGGGCCAATTCGTCAAATTTGGAGCGAAAAATCGTCAAAAAATCTAAAAGCTTCAAGTACATATGTATGTATGTATGTCAGGGAATTTTAATACGAGTAACTTTAATTGTCTGAATTCAGATTCAGTTTCCTGTCTTTAACATTCTTCAACAAACTGACGAAATTCTTACAATATCGTAGAAAGAACTTGTATTTCAAATGTTATTAAAATCGTATCACACATTTTTAAATTTGATTAACTTTAGCATCCGCAAATTAATCCCTGGCACATATTCTCAAGTAAATTTGTTCAGTGTCTAAAAAATAATTTTCACCTTTATAATCCACCAAATAAAAATTAACACACTCAAACAAATTTGTTTTTAAAAAATTATTCATAACATTTTCAAGTAGTTTTTGCATTTGACCATATAAATTTTGTATTTCTGTTGCTTCAGTTGATAAATTATGTACAAGAATTTGTTTAGAAACCATTTAGTTCCAAAATTATTAATACAAAAATTAAGATCGATTTCCTTTTACTCAATTTCAAAAAAAATCTTTTTCGAAAAAAGGCGATAATTTATAATTATTTAAAATCGTCAAATTGAGGGCTAAAATCGTCCAGTCGTCAAAATGCTATTTTTGGCACCCAAAATCGTCAAAATGACGATAAATCGTCAAATCTGGCAACCGTGATAACAGGGTCAAATTCATTTAGTTTTTCTTTAATTCTTCTTTGTGCTTTTTGCTTATTTTGACATTTTGTATGCAGGGATGCCACATGATACTCGTATACAATCAAATGGCGAGATAAATGAGCACTATTGTAAAAAAGAAATTACAGAATCACATTATCGTTACCGCACCCGAATAAATAGATCGATAAATATCACGATTGTCGGTTCGCAAAAAGTTAGTGAATCCAGGTACTGAACTGATTGATATTGATATTTTATGCTTTGAGAATAAAGCATACAGTCTGTGTTTAGAAAAGAAATCAGATTTAAGTGATTTAATTTTTTTCCAGCTGGATGGAACTTACGAAAGGATTAACTGTCAAACGAACTGTCATATTGCGCTCACTTTTTTTATTTATGATCTGTATACTAGGGGAAATCATATAACACTGACAAATTATGCAGATTTATCAGTCATTAATTTCCCCAAGTTGTAGACGATGAGCGGTAATGCTTACTTTGCACCGTTTGATTCGGCGCACTTTGCTAGATGATGGCGCATCACTCGACTTCATTTCTTAACCCTACGTCTCCACTAGCCATTGACTTGAACATGACATGAACATGACGCCGTCAGACCAACTGTGAAAAATTCATCAACTTCTTTGTTGTGGTGAATACGTGCGATGTCCATGTTCAGGGATATCAAAGTAATTTGCGCTAGTGCAATAAAGATGGAATATTTAGCAATTTTGTTCTGTCTCTTTTCTTTCTATTGCAAATGGTTGCGGACTGAGAATCTCATTGCAAACATTGTTGCTCAGACATATGTTCGGGCATCCATGTCAGAGCGTGGACGAAAGTTGGGCATGCGCTGTCTCCATTATCCATTTTCGATGTCCGACATGATGCCCATACCAAGTTCATGGCTAGTGGGGACCTCAATACTGGGTATTTTTTAAACTCTTCAATAAGCTCTTCCTCCATTATTCTAATATTTCTAATTTTTTCTTTTTTATTGTCAGCTGAATAGTTGTAGGAACAACCGAACGCGTTAAAAAGTTGGAAGTTAACCAACTTTCTGCGGCTTTCTACTTTTACTTGATTTGAAAATAAAGTTGTTGTGGTTTATCACTAATTTTATTATGACTCGCACACGAAGATGCCTGTGCCCTGTAACTGGTTTGGTAGCGATGCTAGCCTCTCAGTCCAGAGGTCGTGGGTTCGATTCCCGCCATATACCCTGGGTGTTTTTTGCAGAGAAGCTAATCGCTTCGATAGTTGTGTTTGTTAAAAAAATAAATAAAAAACAAAAAAAAAAAGGTCCATACGGCGCTTGTTTTTCGGTTTTTGGCGATTTCTTTCAAACTGTTAAATTCCAACTGTTAAATTCATTCTTAATAAAAAAGTAGAACAGATTTAAGGCTCAGTTACCCGACTGTAATGTAAAGTAACTGCAACAGTAGGAAACAGCTGATCGATATTTTTATATGTAACCTACATTACATCTCTATAACCATTTTCATTACTTTTTACATAACAATATCGATCAGCTGTTTCCTACTGTTGCAGTTACTTTACATTACAGTCGGGTAACTGAGCCTTTAAAGTGACCCTACGGTTTTATTAAATCAATGTTGCCGTAGTGCAATTTTTTTAAAAGTTGTATTATCGGCGTTTTGCTACATTAAATTTTATGAATGTCAAAGTCAATTATTGTTTTTATTTCTAAAATATTGTGAGTGAAATTATTTCTCTCTTCACATTTCCTTCTTAACCCATTTTCGCCACAAAAAAATCCTACGAGCTCTTAAAATATAATAAATAAAATTGGTTTCACGATGTTGAGTCATAAAGGGTTAATAGTTTGCCCCTTAGGGTTTCCAAGATGCAGCAATTTACAAAATTACATAGCCAAAATTACATTAACTGACTAGACTACCCTTTAGTTTTTATTTTTTTTTTTAATTTCAGTGTTAACTGGTGTGTGTATTCTGCATAAAAATACACTAACTTTGAAAATTTCAAGTATCTACATATGCATGTTCCCAAAAGGGAAAGTATTCCTGCGCCCGTCTTTTACCCAACAGAATTAAGAATTTTCAAAGTAAACTTTGCGTATCTAAAAGGGGTCAAAGCTTTATAGCACATGCCATCTAAGAAGAGTTGCCAAGTCTCACAGCATAAGAAGTAACCCTCCCATGCACGATAGTGAGACAAAAAAAAACACCCACAACGAATTAACAATGTCTACTGTCATTTTAAATGTCAATCAATTTTGTTTTTATTGTTTTCAGAATAAGAAGTATCTTTAAGTGCAAAAAAAGCAGCATGAAACACAACGATTTTTTATTTTTTTTTTTAAGATTTGTTTTAATTGACAACTTAAGTTTAGTCATATTAATGTACGGAATCAAATCTAATAGACAATAAATTTTATTCGCAAAATGAAATATTTACGTACGAGTAAAACGGAAATCAGCAACTATTGAGTCTTCTGGTCTTTGCCGAGTAGACAAAGACATGTAAAGACTTTGATTTTTTTCCATAAGGCGCAGAACAAATTGTAAATCAAATCAAATTACAGAAACTGTAGAAAGAAAAAAAAACAAGTGAAATTACTGGCAGACAAACAACTTGAATGATGATAATCCATATTTCAAGGTTGACTTGTCTAGGGGGCAATTAAAATCGTTCTAAAGAAAAGCAAGATTATTCATTTTTTTTAATAGATGCCAAGTCGTTATAAATCTTAAAAAAAAAGAGAAAACTTTTTCTAATTTTCTTTGTATAGTTATGCATAAAAAGTCATTAGAATGATCAATGATTTGTCGATGTCGCTTTTTTTAATCAATGACACTTTACGAAAAGCTTTGTTAGTTAAACTTCTTTTATACGATTATGCACATATTTTTGAGGTTCTTTTTTTTTAGAAAAAATTGTCAACTAGGTATTTATGTACAAACATACATACATATGTATGTATACATATGTATGTATGTATGTGAAATTTAAAGCATTTAATTTTAAGCGGATTTATTTTAGTATAATTTTTTTATTAGAAATCTTGTCAAGAAAAACTTGTTTTTTAAGCCCAAATGTCTGTGTTAACTCACCCAATTTGCTTTTTAAAGCAAAAAATAAAATTTTTTTGTGAAACCAGAGATGGATATCGCTCACGTAATATGTACTATGTAGTACATTAGAGTGGCCGTTAGTTGTATGGAGAACTTTTTTTCGATTTCTTCTACTCTCACCCTCTAAATCGGTTCAGTTTTATGTAAAAAAAAAATAGAAAAAAAAATTAATACCGATAAGTTGCGTTTTAGGGGGTGCGTTCGGCCCACAAAGTTGGTCTTCAAGCCCATTTTTCAATGTAATTTTTTGCATATGACTATCTTTTTAAAAAATCATTTTACAAGAATATGACATATGGCAATATTTTAGCTCTTCCAGTCAACAACATTAGTCTCAAGGAAAGTTTTTTGCTAAGATTAATATTTTAGAAAATAATGAGGAAAATAACCAACAAAATACCAAAAAAAATTATGTAACAAAATTATATTTATATGGACATTTTTAATTTTTATTTATATATTACTACGTTTATACGCAGGGCTTATTTGCAAATAAAACTGTAAATTGTTGCCATATTATTGTTTTTATTGCGACTTACTAATTCAGAAAACTATTCACGATTAACGCACTATTTGCAAATAAAATGCCTGAGGTTGCCACGCTTACAAATGTTTGATAACAAAAAACAATAAATAGATAAATATTGCAACAAAAAACATTGATATAAGCAAATAATGACGATTAAAACAAACAATTATTTGATATTTTGTACATTTAGACTATTGTTTTTGTCAACATCAGTAAGTTTTCTATAGAAGTGCTACCGAGTTTGTGTACTTTTGCTATGCCGTATAAACAGTGAGTTAATTTATTTGCAAATAATTTTATTTGCAAATAGTGCGCGTATAAACGTAGTATATATTAAATTATTTCATACATATACATATAGTCAAAAAAAAAACTAAACAAAAAAACAAACAAAAATACATTGAATGGGCTTGAGGGCCAACTTTGAGGGCCGGCTGCAGTCCCTAAAACACAACTTATCAGTATGAAATTTTTTTGTATATTTCTTACATAAAACTGAACCGATTTGGGGGGTGAGAGGAGAAGAAATAAAAAAAATAATGGCCACCCTAATGTACATATGTATACCTATAAACAAGGTGTATTTAAACAGGTGGCAGCGTTACTTCAGCTGATAATTTTTTGCTCTATGTACTTTGTAGCTAACGAATGTCAAAAACTTCGTTTTGTTTTGGTTTTGGTACAATTATTTTTGTGCTTTTGACATTCTTCGGCTCTTTACACAGCTAGGGCTGCCGTATTTTTGTATAACAAATCCTTACGCAGTCACCTGTATAATTACACCATGCCTATAAATATGAATCTGAAAATATTCCATAAGTAGAATTTTGGCGTGATTAAACGTTTTGATGGATGTTGGTTTCGGGAAAACAAATGAACATACGAGTATCTAAAATTCGAAAAAAAAACTGGGAAAAAGAAAAAAGTTTTTATTATTTTAATTTATGTATTTCGCCGTGTAAGTTTTCATGGTTGTGATTAAGCTTTCGTGGCAAGCGTACTAAGAAAGTTAAGCATGATAGCCCATGAAAAGATATTCACGTCACAATCTTCAGCAGCTGTGACATAGTTTAATAACATGTTGTTGTTATGATTTTGCAATTGAAAACAGCATTTTTACCAAAATAATAGCGGAAACTAATTTTGACAGCATACATGAATACATACATTCATATACAGTGAAACCTCTCATAACTATACACTCACCATCGTGGTACATATTTTTGTCCGGATATTAGAGGTGTCCGCTTCTGAGAGAGTTACACATTATTTTATTTTAGTTTTGGATGTACAAAACTTGTCCGGTTATTAGAGGGGTCCAGTTATGGCAGGTGTCCGTTATGAGAGGTTTCACTGTACATACATATGTACATATGTGTATGTAAATGTACAGTACAAGTCTAGAAAATTACTGCAATTTCTTGCCACTATTTGTGAGTGATTAATTTTTTGTTAAATAATGTTACAAATTTATGCAGTTGATTTTTTAGGGTTCCGTACACCAAAGGTGAAAAAGGAACCCTATTGTTTTCGCTACGCTGTCCGTCTGTCCGTCCGTCCGTCTGTCCGTCTGTCCGTCACAGGGTATTTTCTCGAGAACCGTAAGAGCTACGGACCTGAAATTTGGACAGAGTGTGTAGACCCTTGGCCGCTACAACAACAAATACATGAGAGTTGGAAATTAAAGGGTGTGCCAAAACGAGCAACGAAAAATGTTAAAATCCCATGTAATATACATACAATTGTATGTATATGCACTTGAAATTTGTAAAGATAGTGTATTTTTATACACACTACAACAATTAATACTAAAATTTAAAAAATTTTAATTAAAGGGTGTACCATCCGTTAATGTAATTTCGACTATGTAATTTTGATAACTTGCTGTATCTTGGAAACGGTAAGAGCAAACTTCTTGAAATTTTCAAAACCGGTAAAACAAAAAAATCTCAAAATTATAAAATCGCCAAACCGAAAAAAATCGCCAAAATCAAAAAAAAAATCGCCAAAACGAAAAAAAGCACCAAATTAAAAAAAATTTATAAATCGAAAATAAATCGCGGAAAACCGGAAAAATCGCCAAAATGAAATAATCGTCAAAATGAAAAAAAAATTGCCAAAATGAAAAAATCGCCAAAATTAAAAAAAACGCCAAAATTAAAAAAATTGCCAAAATGGAAAAAAAATCGCCAAAATGAAAAAAATCGCAAAAAAAATAACCAAAATGAAAAAAATCGCCAAAATTAAAAAAAAATCGCCAAAATTTAAAAAATCGCCAAAACGAGAAAAAAGCGAAAAACAATAAAAAAAATTATTTCAGCTGAAAAAACGTAACAAACACTGTATTAAAAAAAATGCTCAAAGCCCAACGTACGGAACCCTTCGTGCGCGAGTCAAAGTCGCACTTTACTGAATTTATTTTTATATGTATTCAAAATAAAAACCAACAAGAATTTTTTGAATTTTAGGTAAGTTAAAACAAATAGAATTTGCGTTGGAGTTCCCGACAATCCTCAAAAAGGAAAAAAAATCGCAAAATCCCAAAAATGGAATTTTTTTTAGTAATTCTGCTGTATTCTTCTTATTTTTCGCCGAGTGCAGATAATATTTTTTTAAATAATGACGAATAATTTCTTAATCGGGCATAAGTTCAATATTTTCAATTGTTTTTGAATGAAATATTTTTATTAATTAATGTGAGTTTCTAAAGAAGAGATGAAAAATTAACTTAGACTTTATTAGCTGGGGGAAATACCGATATTTTTCAGTCACGCACTTCATCAGCACCCATGTTTATCTACTTGGTTAGAGATTGTTATTAACATCAACTATTTTACGTAAATTGTTAATCAAATGAAATGTGAGAAATCATTATATTGTGTGTACAATTATTGATTTCCTACATTGATTTATTCTTGATTTACCCAAGTATATAGACAAGGGTGCACAGAAAAATATCGGTATCCCCCCACCCCCCGCCTCCCCAGCTAATAAATAAAGTCTAGTTTAATTTTTCTTCTCTTTAGAAACTCACATTAATTAACAAAAATATTTCATTCAATAAGAATTGAAAATACTGATCTTAAGGCCGATTAAGAAATTATTCCTGATTAAAATTCATTATAGTTCAATTAAATTTAAAATATCTCATTTTTGAAAATATTTAAAAACATATCTTGTCTTAACCCTACGTCTACACCTGATACATATATTATTTATATTTATCATGACAAATGTCAAATTCCATATAGAAAAAAGAGCTAACATAAAAAAAATTATTTTTCAATATAAAGTTTGACTTCTGTTATGATAAAAATATGTATATCAGGAGTAGACGTAGAGTAAGGTGTCAAAATAAATTTTTTGGTTCCAGCTTTGGACAAAATATTATTGAATACTTCGTCTGTAAAGCACATGTAATTTTATAATCTTCTGGCTCACTTTATTTTAGTGTTTTCAAAAGTTTGTTGTTCGAATATGTTTCTTTTTATATAAACGACTTCTTTGACCAAATTTTTTTTTGACCTTTTTTAAATTTTTCTACTTCGTTTTGCTCACAAAAATCATCGACATATTGTAGTCGCAATAGTACCCGATGTCATGTTTACTCAAAATTGTTTTTATGAAATGGAGTTGTGCACTAATGTTGAACACGTTGTTGTATAGTTTGTGTGCAAAACACACAACTTGGTAAACCAACGTGTTGTAGCAACGCTCGCAAAGTTTGTGGCTTGCATAAGACTTTGTTCTAAACTGGGCTCAAATCGTCGCATTCGTGATCGTATCGACAATCGTACGAAAACAAATTGATTGATAAGTCAATCGTATAAGTTGAATGGGATTTCAGTACGTTCACGTATGTCATGATCCAAAAATGGTGTTTTTACGTGACGAGTTGTACGTTCACGGATGTGACGATTCGACCCCTGCAGTGCGATTCACTAACTTTTTTTTTTAACGATAATCGCATAGTTAAAATAAGTATAAGGAAAATTTATCGCATTTGCTATTCAGTAACATTTTAACGATATTCGCTGTAAGTTAGTGTCAGCTGTGTTTATTTAAGCGACAACGATTTATGTGCTGTTAATTTTATCGACAAAAATCAACAGAAAATATCAGCTGCGTACTATCGTTAAAAAGAAGCTACAGAATCACACAATCGTTATTGCAAGCGATAAAATGTATAGACAAAAATTGCGATTGTCGAATCGTTAAAAGTTACTGAATCGCACCACTGGGGTCTAATCGTTGTTTTCGATAACGAGCTGATTCGATCAAGTTTTTTTAGTTTGAGATTATGGCATTCGTTATCGAACAATGTAATAATATGGTTCGATATCGAAACGTGATCGAATCAGCTCGTTATCGAAAGCGACGTAGACCCCTTGTTTAATTATTTCAAAATATGTACGCGCTTATTGATACTTTGGACGCAACCTTAAAAAAGAATTCCTATTTTTTTGCTGTGCATTAAATAAAATTTGCAATCAAGGGAATCTTAATTCCGATTACAAATAACAATTTGAAAAGTATGCAAAAATCTTACTTATTAATTTGTTTGGATTCTTCTACGACTGCTCTCGTATGATGAGTACCTAATCAAATTTTCATATAAAAATTTGTTTTGTAAACCAAAATTATTTTTTCTGTATACGGCAGCTAGTCTCTAAGTAAAGTCATAAATATGTAGGTGCAGGCAAATCCCGGTATAACGAACGATATAAAGTCAGGCCCATTCGTTATACTGAAAAATGCATTATATCGCGAAAGTTTTTTTAAGTGTAAGGGTCTGACCCACAATATCGACAACGTTGGTTGGACTTGTCGCACACTTAAATTTGAAACAACGACAAAACATTAATATTTAAATATTAAATAATATTTAAATTTGTTTTTGTTTTGAATGTAAGAGTGCGACAAGTCGAGCTGTTATTAATATAGACATAATACAATATAATAAAAGGAACGAGGACATTTTTTTTTAAATAAACTACCAAATACAAACTAACGGTGCCACAATTTTTTTTTTTTGCAAAAATGCTGCTGTAGATTTTTTATATAGGTATTTTGTTTTTCGTTCGTTATACAGAGCACACCTACATACATACATCAAAACATTCGCTATATAAGGTAGAACTAAATGTTAGAAATATAATGCTAGCAAGTTTTTGTTTTTTATTTTGCGATTTTTTCTTTATCATTCGTTATATCCAGTATAAAATTAGGATATTATTCGCTATATAAGGTTGTTAATGTAAAATATTTGGACGTTCGCTATATCGGATTTTCGTTAAAGCAAGATTCGTTATACCAAGATTTGCCTGTATGTACATATGTATTTAAAATTAATTTGCTTACCTTTTAGATTATTTTACTAAAGTGTCGTATGGAAGCAGAACAAATACTAGTAGGTAGAATTAACAAAGACGATGTTGGAACAAAAGTAATTTAATGAAGAAGAATACAAAAAAAATCGGTTATCCAAGCGTTATTTGAAACTCTTCAAGTTAAATTCTACACCAAATATTTTCGAAACACTCACAAATGAAAATTCAAAATTGTTTCTTCTTAAACACCAAACACGCATAAATAATCACATTTAGAAGGTGCAAAATGATACCGAAACAAAGAATTAAATGACAGAAAAAAATTAACGTTTTATGCAAATTAAGGCAAAAATCAAATTAAAATTTTATTTTTAATATTTTTTTTTCAACTTTTGCAAAATTGTTTTGCAACTGACTGGTACGAGCGTATGTATTTCGGAATAAGTAAAAAAGAGTCCAATGTGTTTATACGCATTCGTTTTAAATAATAACGGTTAAATTTGTTTTTGTTATTTCAAGCTGATTTCAAGCATTTTTTTTGTTGTTGTTGTTGTTGTTGTAATATTTATTGTTAATGATGAGTAAAAAATCATTCATTCGATTGAAATTTGTTTTATATTTGTGTTTTAGTATTAGTTTTAGTAGTTAAGTCGGTTTCACTTTGTGTTTTTTTTTCGTAATTGTTCTTAGTTCCTTTAAGTTGAATTTATTATGAATCACTTTTTCATTTCATTACATTTATTAAATATTTTATTTAATTTATTTATTTATTTTATTTAATTAATTTAATTTTATTTATTTATTTTATTTAATACATTTATTTTTCAAGATTTCAAGCTTTTTAACAAGTTTAGTTGTTAGTTTTACATATACCAAATTTTCTAATAAGTAAGACCAGATTTTTATCTGGTGCATAAAAATAAATAAGTTTTTGTTAAACAGTTGGTTATAAATTTTTTTTTCAAAACTATTTCTTATTTTTATTTAAGAAATCACTGATCTTGCAACTTTTTTTAAGCAGTTTTTTTCTTTTATTTTATGTTTTTTTTTTACTGGTTTAATGAAATGCAAAACTTAACGATCATGCGAAATTTCTTAAAAATTTAGCGGTTTCTTAACATTTGGATTTTTCTCCGTTTGCAACGTTTAAACTCCACAACTTTACGCTCACAACTGATCGTTCGTTTGCCGCTAACATTGCGTTTGCATTTGCACAACACCAGCAAGTTTTATTAACTTGGAGAAAAATTAATGAAAAAAATAACAACATTAGGAAAACGAAAACAACAAAAAGACACCTAGAGCAAGTAAGTGGATAAAACGTGTTTGTGGCCCCAAAAAATAATGATCGATCCACTTCACCTTATATGAAGAAATCTCGGAGAAAGAGAATTACAAATGTTCCACTAATAATGCTCTTCTTACAGCCGAGTAGTGTGGTCAAATTAGAAAATTAGAAAAACGTTGATCAAAATTTTTTAAATTTTTTTAAAACTGTACAACAATTAATGCAACACCACCTACCACATGCACTTTGTTGGTGTAAAAGCTCAGGATGATGGCTGACTTCATAAATGCAGCTTGCAATCCAACACTGCAAAGAAATTAACAAGGCGAATTGACACAAGGTGGTCTTAATTTGCAACTCTGCTGTCAGAATATTTCCTAACTTTTTGGTTGATTTGACAGCAGAGAAGTTATGTCAGCTGGTGAATTAAGATCACCTTATGTGAATTCGCTTTGGAAATTAATTTACAAGGCAAAGCAATACTTTATGGCAACACTGTTTTGACAATCAATGAAATGACATTTTAGTTCACTTATGGCTCAGTTACCCGACTGTAATGTAATGTAACTGCAACGTAGGAAACAGCTGATCGATATTTTTATATGAAAAGTTGGTTACATTACATTACATCTCTATAACAATTTGCATTACTTTTCACATAACAATATCGATCAGCTGTTTCCTACTGTTGCTGTTACTTTACATTACAGTCGGGTAACTGAGGTCTTATTAGTCCCGGTTCACACGTTTCAACTTCTGTGGCTCAACTCGTAATTCAGCTGCAAGAAAGACGGAGACGGAAATACAAATATATCATTTTTTCTTACAGCTGAATTACGAGTTGAGCAACAAAAGTTTAAAAGTGTGAACCGGGACTTATGAACGCGCAAAAGTTGTTTAGTCTCGGTTCACACACTTCAACTTTTGTTGATCAACTCGTAATTCAGCTGCAAGAAAAAGAGAGATATTTGAATTTGCGTCTCCTTCTTTCTTAAAGTTGAAATACAAGTTGAGCAACAAAAGTTGAAACGTGTGAACCGGCACTTACTTGTTTCATTAAGTATAAATTTTGTAAAATTAATTTTTTTAATGAATGTTCAGCAAACATGTGCTATAAATTTGACAGATGTTGCGCATTGAAAAGCATTGGCTTGCAATAATGAAGTCGCGGCATTGTCAAAAATAACTCTGACGTATTTATGAATACTAGGCATTACAGTGTTGCATTGCAAGCTGCATTTATGAAGTCAGCCGATATTTGTCAACAACATGTGACATTGTCAGAATGTATATTTTTTAAAAGAAATGTAAAGCAGCAATTATGTATTTAGAACTGAATATATATATGATTTTTGTTGGTGATAAAAATAAGAGGATATCTCGAGTCTTATATTCACACTAGAGATGGGAGCGTGTAAATTTTTTTCCAACACGACACGACCCAAACAAGAATACAAAGATGTCCAAGACGACACTACGCACGAAATCAAATAACCTTGTTTCTTATATTCAAGTAGATTCACGTTTTTTGTTTAATTTCCGAACTTTAAGCTTAATTTCAGAACTCCTACACTATCAATAAATTTACTGGTTTTGCGCGTTTGGCGATACAAATTATAAAATTTTTTTCCTTATTGGAAATTAATGCATACATATTTAAAATCTGAAATCGTTATGGGTTTTATCGTGTAAATAACGCACCAAATAGTCACTTTGTGTTTATGTATTTCATGTGGATCATCTGTGCCCCAGAAACGCAAATTTTGTTTCTTGACCACTTGAGTGGACATGGGCTTAGTCTCTCATTATGAATTTTTGATACGAATTCATATTTTTCTTGCACCAAGCTTAACAGAGTATGGTAAAATTCACGCTGCATTAAAATGGCACGCTGAAAAGTTTCCATATAGACAGAACAATAATTCTACATTATTGAGCTGTTTATCGCTTCATATCTTATGGTCAACTAATTCTTTATATATCTAAATGATATACATAAATATATTTATACATCAAAGCACAGTGACATGTGGCGCCATCTGCAAAGATTGCATTAAAATCAAGCTAAAACGTTGCTCTTGAGCCACCTTGTATGACTGCGTTCACACTCAGCAATTTTTATTGAGGAAATTCTTATTTGATAGATGAGGGTGGAAAATATTATGGCTACCATTTTGATTATCCCCCTCTCTCTCAAATAAACTCAAAGATGGCTCAACAAAAATTGCTGTGGGCAAGGTGAGCCCAGTTTTTTTTAAAGTTGTATAAAAATTTAAAATAAAGTTTGATTATTTAATCAAATATATTATTTATCCTAGCAATATTTCTTTAAAGTTTTATTCTAGTGATTGTGAAAGTTAAGTTGTTAGCTGATGAAGGATGAAAGTTAAGGGTATCGCTCACCTGGGTACAACACAATGATACCTTTGTGCTACCGGTGACATTTTTTTTAAATTGGCACCAAATGGGGGATTTATCAAAAAAAGGGACAAAAAAAAAAAGAGGAAACAACACCAAACTTTTTATTTTTAATGTATTATTATATAATTCACTCTAAAAAAAAGGGAAACAAAAAGTGCCAAGGCAGTCGAAAAAGTGGCAATTTGCCACGTTAGTCGGTTAAATGGTCACGCTGCCGGTAAGTTGGACAGTATTTATATACATAAGTAGTGTAAGGGAGGATAAAGATGAAAGAGATATATATATACATAGATGATAGTTACTAGAGGAGAGAACAGAGTGGGACGGGAAAAGGGTCGTGTGTATACATACGCCATAAAAGGAGGTCAAAACTCTGATTTTTTAGTCTATTTCCGATAACTCGGATAGGCTACTGAAAAATAATCTGCCAAGGAAGTGTAGACGGAGATCCTCCAGAGTGGGACTGAAGCAGAGGACATGCGAGATACTTTCCTCCTCTTCTTCATCATTAACAATAAAGATTAATTTTAATTAACATCGAAAATATATTAATACTACAATTACTACAGTTGCACGGGAAAACCATACATTCAGCATGGATTCCGAAAGTGCCACTCAGTTTGGCCAAGAGATTCCTCAAGTGCTTACTAGTGAAGTTCATGAAGTGGGCTCATTGCACTATCTGTCTGATTTGAGAAAGGCAGCATCGAAGCGTCTCCAGCAGGATGAAAGTGGGAGCCCACAGAGCTTGCCGATATCGACTACCCTGAGTAGGGTGCCCCCCTTTGCCAGGTCATTGGCAACTATGTTGGCTGAATTAGTCCCTCATCCACGCACCCAATTCAATATGATACATGAGTGCTGCGCATGCTTATCAAGGTGTTTGCGACATTCTTGCACAAGCAAACGTACGAGGTACACACCTGTGAGGGACTTAATTGCAGATTGGATATCTCAGTTTGATATCCGATAAAACCTTAGCCAGTGTGTTACTGCCTACATTCGTTTGGGACAGTTCGATTCCGAATTATGGAATATATACGACCCCTTCAACTGCCCCACCCACGTCCTGAGCCGTCCGCGAAGATCTGTACGACTCCATCCAGTGGGGAGAACCCCTTTATTAATGAAATAATAAAATTCCTATTGAAGTAGGATTTGGGAGTACAGTCGCCAATGAGAGCGGGGGGGGGGCAAATTACGGCACTCGTTATCGAACGAAATTACGAAATATTTCAATAGAGTTTATATGGAAATATTTTTAAATTTCGAATCGTACCGAATGCCATAATTTGCCCCCAGGTATGTTGTTTACTGTATTTAGAAAAAATTGTGAAAGTTACCCATGATCTTATTTTTTGATACAAATGTGTAGTATTTTCCGATGCACTTTTTCGATTATAGTTCAGGAATTTATTTTTTTTTTAAGTTTGGCAATACGCAGCAATAGCGCGAAAAACAGCAAGTGCTAAGTCAGCGTTTTCTTTTTTAATAGTTCTCAGCAAAAAACGCTGAGTTGGCATTGCTACTCGTATATTGCTCTCCAAGAGTTGGTTTTGTGTGTAGCTGCTCTTTCCTTTTACAAAAATTATCCCCACTTTTTCTTGATTTTAAGCTGATATGTTTATTCGCTACTTGTTTGTTGTTTTCATTGTATTTGTTTCTATGGATCCACCATGATGCATCGTAGATAAACTCTGGTTTTGACTAAAATTGTTTCTGTAAGTTAAATTCAATGATTGATCGTGTTTTTTAAATAAATAGGCCTTGCTTACGAGTAGTAATAATTTTGTTTTATTGATCCGGACTGAGCGAGCGCGCACTTACATGTACTTATGTATGGATGCATATTCATGCATATGTAGGTACATATGTATATGGACTCTTGTAAATTCTAGTTCTCCATAATTTATACTTTGCTTGTTTGTTCTCATTACAATATTTTTCTTTATTGTGAGGGGATCGCTCGCGAGGTGATTGAGGCTAATGTTTGTTTGTGTAATTGAAAATACGAGTATGTACTGTTAAAACTTAGAGGTTTTTCTTTATTTATTTATTTCTTCTCTGTTTCTTTTGGAGTTGGAGAAATATTGTTATATGTTAATTAAGAAGTAAATTTCTTATTATTATTTTGTATTAAAGTGTTTCGAAATGCATCATGCAATACTTACATAGTACATACATACATACATACATATGTTTCGGACACAAAGAGAATTTTAACGTTTTGTTGGTGATGGAGAAATGTCGAATGCAAGTATATACATAGAAATTAAGTCATATGTTTGTGGTTGTTGTATTTTTTTTTTTTTTTTTTGCTTCGTTATTCCACTTTTGTATGATTAATTTCATAACATTTTCTTGCAAATTGCATAGTATTTCCTTTTTTTTTTTTGAAAAAGTGTGTCAACCTGTACAATATTTTAAGTCAATCCATTTTCGCTAAAATAAATCAAGTTTTCTATATTATGCCTCGCTTGGATACGAAACTAGAACAACTTTAAAAAAAGAAAAGATCATAAAAAAACCTTTCAGGAAAACTTTGCATTTTGAAAAGAAGTAAAATACTATTGTTAAGTAGTTTAATTTTCGATGCACATTCATATCAAATAGGAATCGAACAAGGCATGGTGTAACTATACAGGTGACTGCGTAAGGATTTGTTATACAAAAATACGGCAACCGCTATGTGTAAAGAACCGAAAAATTTCAAAAGCACAAAAATAATTGTACCAAAACAACCTGGTTAGATACACCTTCGAACAAGGTACCCTACAAGAAGGCTACCAGTCAACTGACTAGTCATTTGACTAGTAGCGACGACCACAACTTCGGTCACCGTCCCCAGTTAGTTTATTAGGGGCTTGGTGAAAAAAATGACCAAAACATTTGTGTACGTGTGATATTTTCTCTCCCTCTAACTCATTAATTTCACTTAATTTAAACACATATATCTGAACTGCTTACTCTGCTACTCTTTTGCCAGTCACAGATTACATAAGCATTGGTGAACTATGACTAGTAAGTGGTTACAAAGCAACTGGTCACCTGTTACTAGTCAATTTTTACATAGAAACTGGAAAAATGTAACTTTTAAATAAATAAACATAATTTTTATATTATTTTAATTGTTTTTTATTATAAGAAAATAAATAAATAAGTAATATACATATATAAAAACAGTCCAAAATAATGTAGATGGCACCAATCAGTCTTCTTTACGCTTATTTTTAGGTCGTACACACATTTCTTTTTGTAAATATCTAAAATTAAAAAACAAAATACACAAATGTATAAATTAAATTAAACTTTTCAATTTCTTTTATGCAGTATTGTTGTTACTTAACTTTCTTAAAACTTTAATAAATTTTCACTTCATAGACCGAACGAATTGTATATTTTACAATAAAATGCGTTGTATTAAAATTTTTGCGTTATGAACATTAGATGTTTCACTCTAACATACATGTTAGAGAAGAGCAACTATAATTGGTAAATGTGTCGGTCATCGCTACCAGTCAAATGACCAGTCAATTGACTGGCACTCTTAAATTCACTATAAAATTATTGCAAATGTATTAGTGCAAAAATTTCGTTTGTGTTAGTTTCGGTTATTCATTTCTTGTAGGGTATGTACATATTTACATATGTAGGTGTGTACATATCGCACACACAAATCATAAAAATCCACAACCAGGGTTGTCAGATTTTTTCCGAGCTATTTCGCCAAATTGATTTTAAAAATCGCCAAAATTGATTTTATGTGGTTTTTCTTAATATGTATTTGATAATAAATTTGTTTTTATATAACAATTTTTTTAATATAAATTTTTAAAAAATAATCGTATAAAAATTCAGCAGCAAATCGCCAAAAGCAGAAATAAAATCGCCAAATTTTTTTTATTTATTTTATTAAATTCAAGTCGCATTAGTAATTAATTAATATAAGAAAAATCATCAAAATCAAATTGCTTTAATGGGATATGTTCTGTATTCCACACCTTTTAATTTCACGTGAAATGCAGAACATACCCGAATATCTTGCAGACGAGTTTTGGTAGGATTTATTTTTGAAACTACTCCTTTAACAAACTAATTTTCCTGAATCACTTAAATTTTGAAATTCAATTTTGTTAAAAAAAATAGCCATTAAATCGCCAACAAATTTATTTATCGCCAGAAAAATCGACATGTCGCCAAATCAAAAATTTAGTCGCCAAACAAGCTGAAAAATCGCCACGTTTGGCGAGAAATCGCCGTATCTGACAACCCTGGCCACAACTCAAAATTGTTTAAAACGGTTTTTTTCCATAAACCAGTTCACTGAACCAACCTCTAATGACCTCAAAAATTTCTTTTGCAACACAGTCTTCTTGAACAATGGACTTATGTGTCAAAATAGATTAGCATTAGAACTTAGCAAAATCAAAAATACGGTCTGGAAAATTTTAAATTCTGTATCGGTGTATCTGTGTGTCTGTACGAGTCCACCCACGTACAGACCAAACGGCTGGACCGATTTTGATTTAGTTTTTTCAGTTTGAAAGGTGACTTGATCGAGAATGTTCTTATTTGTTTTAAGAAAAACGGTCCACCCGCTTAGAAGATATCACATCTTTTCTAGATATATTCGGGGGTTCTTAAAATTTTTAATTTTCGTTATTATTTTGAATGTAAGTGTGCGACAAGTCGAACGTTATCGACATCGTGGGACAGGCCCATAAATTCGCGCAGATTTATTATTTTTTGCAACAATTATATTGATGAAATATGACGAAATTTATAAAAAAAAAGTCGATTTTAAATTTTTTGTTGATGCACTTGGCGTCATCAAAGATAGTCGACTAAAATATTCTGCTTACAACAGATCGCAAAGTTCGATAAAATAAATAAAACTTAAGTCACACAGATGATAAGTTGGAATTAACTGATACGCTCGAATCGTTTGTGGTGTTTCTACTTTCAACGTCATCATTGCTGAGATCATTTGGGTTGATGAAACTATCCTCGTCGCAGGTTGCCAAAGTGCTGTCATCATCGGTTATATAACCGCTAGAACCATAGGAGCTGCAACAAAATGTTATTTGTTAAATTGAAAATGTATTGAATTTAAATATAATTAATTCTCACCTGTCATCACCATCAACAAGGATGTTGTGGAACCATACAATAATTCCGGCCATAATATTTAAACTGTTGCTGCTTTAATTTCACTTAAAATAAAAAATAAGTACGTCCTTTCTGTTGAGCCTTTGAAGCAGTTTTGATCACAAAGTAGTAGCATACCCTGTGGTTTTGATAGCTTTTATATTTCGGGTTATTTTGAATTTAGTATTTGGAAATTTTGCTTAACAGGTAGAGAAAATTAAAGAGAAAATTTCCCAAAAATAAAAAATTTACCTTTAATTTTTGGGTTTAGATGCAGCAATAAAGCCATTGTTTGTATTTGGGAAATTTTATTGAAGGTTTCGTTGGGGGTCCCTTCCTTAAGTTGGCAAAATATGTGAACAGATTAGTATTCCAAGTAATGGTAGCAAAAATATTGAAAAGTTAAATGCTTAGGTAGAAAATACAAAAATTGTGAAATTTTTTTTGCCTTATTAAAATTGTGTTAAGAACCCGCAAAGCAGATGCATAGTTAAATTTTTAATACTTGCTTAAAGTATATAACGATTCAATATACTTATTCATACATACATTTTTGACGTCATAAAACACCATACAACGCAGCGCTAGTAATTGTGCATTTAAGGCGTTACAGAAGTTTTCTTTCTACCTGCATTACTATTTGTTTTTTCTTTTATTTGCATGCATGCATAGTTCCCATACGCTTACCATTTCTGCCTTTGTAACCTCTTTTTTAAGTAAAATAGAAATATTATTAAATGTTAATTTAAGGCAAATTCTCAAATTAAGTAGGAAAATATTTATCTATTTATTTATTGGTACATAGTCTACAAAGTAAATTTGTAGAATATGGTTGCACAAAAATGGATGGGTAACTAAGACCATGATTTTTCATATTTTAATTAATACACACCTTAAATATAAGTAACTACATACATATGTACATGTTATAAAAAATACAAGAATTTGCCCATAAAATATAAAGAAAAATTAATGATCATATTTATATACATATATATAGATATGCGACACTTTCATGGACTAAAAGAAAAAGTAAAAATTGTATCTTAATAATTTATTATTAATTAATTATTAAATTATTTAATTTAATATAATATTTCTTGCAACATAATATTAATTTCATTGTGAAATTAAAAAAAAAGTGTGACGCAACATTGAGAAAATAGTTATTTTCTACAGATTATAGGAGCTCATAGCACAAATAAAAAAATTTTGTTCTAGGATTTTATTGAAATTTTATTTATTACAGTAGAAAAGGTAAACAATTAGAGGAAATAAAGTCAGATATCTTGACAATAAAACTTCCAATTCAGAAATAACTTTACTGATAATATTCTAACAATAAAAACAATAATTGACTTGGACATTTACAAAATTTGTTGAATTAAAACGCTGGCAAAATAAGTTTTTAGAAAATTCCACTACGGTAACATTGATTTAGTAAAATCGTAGGGGTATATTTTTAAGAACGAATTTTACAGATTGAAACTAGATATTGTCTAAAAGTTATTGCATTAAAATAAAATTAACACTTGCCTGTACTTGATGGTTTTTGTGATGAATGAATATTTTGTTGCATATCTGCAACATGGCGCCACAAAGGGTTAAAATCTTTAGATGATTTTGACGTTTCATACCTTTTGTTAAACTCCTATAACTTAACGGTAATCAGCTGAATTGCTACCTTTCATGGCTTTTATTTCACTCGGGATGCAGTGAGTTACCATACCTTGCCATACAATTTTTTCTATATATTTACTTGCCAACTACAAATGCTTCACAGTCTTCAGCTTTTGTATATATATTACCATCCATTAATTGTCAAACAATAAAAACAAACTTGGTACGGTTTGTTTTCCTGTAAGCAAAAAGCAAATTTCAATTAAAAATTGCAATATTTAACAAAATAAATTAAAGATGAGTGAAGAATTTTGTAAAGTTACTCGTAAGAAGTGGATAGCGCATAGAGGCTTGCAGCGCAGGGTCAGGCGTATCTCGGACAAAAGCTATGACAAAGATTGTCCAGACGTAGATGTTGACAAATTTTTAAAGTATGAAAATTGTATCAAATGGAAATTCTAATATCGAATCATTATTTCTTATTTGAAGGAAAGTAGAGGAAATATGTCAACAAATGCAAGAATGTGATTATTTTACACAATCATTGCAAACTCTTCAGGAAGGTTTATGCAAACTTCAAAGCGAAAAACGGCTAACTTCACACATCAATCGATTAGTGTGCTTTGGTATTGGTCCGTTCACACGAAATTTTCAAGCTTTACATCAATTGGCTTTTATACTTTCGTTGCAAAAGCAATTTAATATAACAGAAGCATTATATTTTGATCCAGTTTTTCGTAAAAGTGAAAAAGATATTTTAGAGAAGTTCCACTGTTCAGTCATGAGTGAAAATTGTGAAGGTAAACATGAGGCCAACATACCAACAATTTTCTATATGCCACATTGCCCTAATTGTTTAACCAACAATTTGCTTTGGAAAAATTGGCAGAGGAAGTATTTAAAAAATGTAATTTTAATCAACAACAGCTTTGAGAGCCTTTCTTGCAGCAAACCCGAAAGAATACTACGTTTAGATTCTTCTTATATACTTGACATAATGCCTTATACGCAGGAACTTGCGCTTGAAGATGATTACGATGTGCGGAATGTCTTCAATGACTTATCGATACACATCTTTCCCGAGAATGACTTACCAGCCAAAGATTCAAAATTTTGGGAACAGAAGGCAGTGCCTACGTACAAAGATGTAGAAATGATTTCTGCTGAAGATTTTGCGAAATTAAGTTTAGCATAAGTTTCATATATTTGAATAAAAAAGTGATTTTATTTAAATCTTATTTTATATACTTCAATCTGTCATTTTACGTTCATATAACAAATATGTATGTATGTACATCCAAATATACAAATGTACTTTCAAAAATTCAGCATTTTCTGATCCAGTTCTATTTCTCGTTCCAACTCTTTTGCCTCATCCATCTTTTGTTTCATGGCAGCAAACTGACGTAGCTTCCTTCTTATTCGCTTCTGTTGTGAAGAATTTACACGTTTCATGGGTTTTTTCAAAGGCTGTACCACCCGTGTAACATATTTTGGTCCATATACCGGCTTTTTTGTAAATGGTTTTCTGCCTTTGGCGTGGGGAGAAAAAGCAGAAGGTAAAATTTTGTGCTGTAAGTGCATTAAACTGCACAGATTTTCATCAATTGCTAGTCCATTTTGTTGTGACATAAACTCAAAATCTGTAACAGTGGTATTTAGAAGATCATGTAGATATAAAGTATTTTGGTTGATTTCTTGAGATGGTCGGCAAAGCATAAGCTTTTCTTTATATTTGGGGTTATACCGCAACATATAATGACCAAGAGGCATGTTACATAATATTTTCAGAAATTCAAAAATATTGTTAAGTATTTGATTGCAATTAAGCTGGTAAATTGAAATCAAACGTTCTTCTAATTTTCGTTCATTTAATGGTTCTTCCAATAAATTTTGATAATTGGTGGCTGATATACGAAGGCAGCTGCTTTTTGAAGCACCAATAAGTTTCAATTTAAACCACTCTTTGAGAAGTTGATATTTTGTTAAAATTTCACACCCCAATTTAGGTTTGTGCTCTAGTTTTAGAGACACGAACCTATTTTCACTAAAAATTTCCAAAGATGAGTATATTTGCAAGTGATCGCCTTCTGTGCTAGAAAGTTGCCATTTTGCTAAAGTTTTCGAAAACTTGCAAAGTTTATCTGCATTAGTTTTTGATTTTTGCATATACTCTTCGGTTGTTAACACTTTAAAATTAGAGCATTTCTTTGCCGCCAAGTCTGTTTCATAATGTTCTGGTTCTAAAAATTTTATTTGTTTCAAAGAAAGCATTGCTAGAGTAGCCTGTTCCACTACTTGATCATAAGTATGCCAACCGCATTGTCTTGATGGTAAGGGCGGATCCATAATAATATACTTTTTAGAATCGCTTTCAGTTTCTTTTATATCCAACAATACTTCTTTAGGTATATCAACATAATCTCCAGCTGTCAATAAAAATAACAATGATTCCAATGGAATATAAAAATGAGGAATGTCAGAAATTTCCTGCTCAAAAATGTGTTTGAATTGCAATTGTAAACTGTCTTCTAAACTCTCTTTTAAGTCCTCAGAGTTTTGATAAACTTCGATGTAAGAGCCAATACAGTAATTGAATTTTCTAAATTCCTGCTTTATGTTATCCTGCCAATTGCAATGCTCTCCCACTGTACTTACAATCTCTTGATTTGTTATTGACACTTGCTGATCTTTTAAAACATTCTTACAGTCCCTGACACATGGCAGACCTAAATGTGAATTATACGCTTCCTGGGGATATCGCTTCATTAAACGAATAGCTTTACTATGATACCATTTTTGATATATTTGCAAAAGTTTCTTACACGGAGCGTACACTTGTTCCTTATTACTTTGATTGAATGCAGATACAAACTTTTGAAAATATTGCCTTTCCTTTAATCTGATGTTTGTCAATCTATACCAATTGTACAAATCCTCCTCTTCGACCTCCAAACGATGTTCCAAGAGATTCAAAACACGTACCCCCAATTCATGATCCTTTGCGGTCATCAACGATTTTTTTGGACAATTAAATAGTTGTGTTTCATCTTCCTTAGTATGGTCATAACATAGCCTGGTAATGGGCTTTTGCGTTCGAGGATCTGTTAGAGTTATGTTGACGAAATTTATCCTCTGTTGTTTTTGCTGTGGTGTTAAAAAATGTGGATCAATCTCATGAAGTTGTTGAAAAAGGCAGTCTGCTTCATCTTCGAAGGGTTTATCGAAATAAGTATGGCTAGGTTGATTGCGAAATATATAATTTATCGTACTTGCAATGGTTTTATCGCAATTGGACATTTCTGAACAATTTATTTGAACTTGTGAAATTACACAGAATATACGTACAGTGCTGCCAGTTTTTTTCTAGAGCTTATCCCCAATTTTTGATTTGTTATGCCCAAAAATCCCCAAATTGAGTTTATTTGATAAAAATTTTTTCTTTTGTGAAAAAAATAAAAAATTTTAATTTTTTTTTTTTTAAATAACGACAAAAATAACATATTTATCAGAGTGCTCGAATTAAACTCTCTCGCAAACGAATTCAATTCGAGCGAGTTTCTTTTTGTATTGAAAAGAGCTACTCTTGTCTGCTCGCGAGTTAAAAAAATAAAACTCGCGAGCGCATTTAATTTTTGAGAATCGAAAATAGGACTCGCGAGAAAAATTCCAATTTTCAGAGTCAAAAATAAAACTCTCTTCGCGAGTCGAGTTAAAAAGAATTATTCGCGAGTTTTATTAATTTTTTTTTGCTCAAATTCTGTTTTCTATAGGTCGCAAGGTTTAAATTATATATTATTACTGACAGGTAAGCATTTGCATAACTTTTCATGAAGCAGAAGCCTTAAAACATTTGAAAAATACCTCATGACATGGAAGTAAGAACATATATTTTTATATATGTACATATATGCATTTGTAAGTACTATACTTTTCAAATTCGCATATAAATACATATACATAAATACAAAACTGGGGGTTAATATATCGCTCATATACTCAAAGAACGTCATAACTCAAAAATGTATTTTTTGTGTTAATGATGCAGAATTAATCCTCATATCGCCCTTCAGATTGTATAAAAATTTCATTCATTTCTTGTTGTAGAGTTGAGTATAAACTCTAGAAAACGAAATAAAGATTTCTTTTTCCATTAAGTTGTGTGTAAATTGAAAACTTCAAACGCGTCTTCTGGCAAAATTGTTTGGAACAAATCAAGTTTTAAGCCATGATATTAATCAGTACAATGTACCGATTTTCGTCGGCTCACTGCAATAAAGTTATAAGTAATAAGCTAAAATTGCCTTAGTTCTCAATTAATTCCGGGATAAGTCTATATAGCTCTATTACCAATGCAGTGTGGTGCAATTATGTTGTTATATTTCAATCAGTTGAAAAATAAGGCCAATTTAGCTTTTTACTTATGACTTTATTTCAGTGAGCCGACGAAAATCGGTACATTGTGCCGATAATGGGATCTAGGCTTAAGGGCACCTCTTAAAAATTAAAAACAAGTATCGTATCCTATATAACATTGAAAAATAAGGAAAAACATTGCATAAACAAATTTGCGGCGAGGCTTACTTTCCGAGCTATGGGCCTCTGTATTTTTCAGCGACTGCGACTTTTTTTGTCTAATGACAAGGCAACGCAATTGTCGAACAGAACTAGGCCATAAGAATTGTCTCTATCATGGTAATTCTCGACACAGCACAACCTGATAAGATTTTTTGCATTGCAAAGTTTTCTTGCCTAATAACGTTTTTCTGCAATGCTGGCTTTCGGCTGGGCTTAACGATTTTCTTCACCATGGTGTTTCCCGACAAGGTGCAGCATAATAAAAATGTTCTGCCTTGAAAAGTTTTCTGGCCTAATAACGTTTTTCTGCACTGTCGGCTTCTGGCCGAACTTAAAAATTTTCTCCACCATCGAGTTTCCCGACACGGCGTAGCCTAATAAATATTTTCTGAATTGCAAAGTTTTCCCGCGTAATAACGTTTTTTGCACTGCCGGCCTTCGGGCGGTAATATTGACTTTCTCCACCATGGTGTTTACCGACACGGTGCAGACGAATAATGATTAATGAAAGATGAAAGGTATTGTCAAGAGCTTTAAGATGATACCAACATTGGTCATATTCGTTGGAAAACACCGTATAATCGGAAACTAAGCCTGGCCACCAAATTTTTTTTTACAATTTTTCTCTTTTCTATAGGATAGGATTTTTTTTTATATTTGAGAGGTGCTCCTAAACTTGATTTAAGCCACCACTTTTTTTAAATAAATTTTTATAAAACAATCGTATAAAAATTTAGCAAAAAAAAACCACTAAAAGTCTAATCCAAATTCAAAACGCGTTAATTATATCAAATTGTTTTAATTTCTTGCACACGAGTTTTGGTAGGATTTATTTCTTAAACTACTACTTCAACAAACAAATTTTCCTGAATTTTTGAAGTTTAATTTAATAACCATAATTTCGCCAACAAATTTGTGTATCTCCAGAATTATCGTTATGTCTCCAAGTCAAAAATTTAAACGCCAAACAAGTTGAAAAATCGCCACTTTTGGACGAAAAATCGAGATATTTGACAACCCTGGACCCTGTATTTGTTAGCATTGCCAGCTTAGAGTTTTAAATATCGCTTTGCCAACGTGTAGATGTATACATAAAATAAAACATATGCTTAGTAAATTTACAACTTTGTGTGTAAAAAAAAAATTGAGGTGCTGATATTTATTAATGAAGTTCTTATTTAGTTTTCCACGAATAATTTTAAAAACTACTTGAATTAAAAAAAAATGAGTGACGGTTTGTTTTATTTCGTTGAATTGCAATTTATGCTTGAAATTTTTCTTATATTTTCAGAGGAAATTATAAAAAAACGTTTGTTGATTGATGGCGATGGTACTGGGGATGACCGGCGTCTTAACATGCTTCTGAAGCAATTCCTCAAATGGATGTATTCAAAAAATGATTCACCAGAAAACAAGTGAGTTATTTCTTGTTTTGAATGTTATTTTTGCTAATTAAGTTGTGTTAAATTTCTTGCTTATTTGTGTGTATAATTTTGCCTTGTACTTAATATTTCTGCAGCAGGTTTAAAATATTTTACGTATGTGTGTATGTAATAGACTATATTCCGACAGTGGGCTTGAGTGATTGCAGATTTTTTATCAGCTATAATTTTTTTACTTTACGCGAAACTTGCTTAGACCGATATAAATCCAAATTATAGTACTAAGTGGAAACTCTTGTCAACTTTGCAATTTCTCAAAAGAATTTCATAGATTTACAATCATTGGTTGTCGCAGAAAGTAAGTCTGAATAAATTACATTCCTTTATAAAGGAAATACATATCGCTCGTTTACTCAAACAAGGTCATAACAAAAAAAAAAACAGTGCCAGAAAACGAGTTTAAAGTTTTCAATTTATGCACAACTTGATGGAATAAGAAAATTTAATTTTTTTTTCAAGAGGACTAAACAAAATATTTATTTGAGTGAAAATTTTGCACAATTTGAAGAACGATATAAGGATACATCAAATGGGCTAGTTTCAATTTTGCTCGTAAATAAGGTTTTGTTATTTTATAAATATTTTTTAAGTGGTTTTCCCACTTTTTTTAGTTCCAAGATTTTTAGCTTTTTAACACTAGCTAGGTAAGGGCATAATAATCGATTTTGTTTGTATAGGTACCTATAAAATCTTGTGATTTTTCATGTTAAGAAAGAAAGTCTTATTCCGCGATATTTGGTATTGAAAATTTCTAATTATAGTTGTTATATTAGCAGTGGAGGGATGCTTATTATTGAAAAATTAAATTTATGAAAAATTAAATTTTTCAATAGTTTTTAATTATTTTATATTTAACAAAAACTGAATTCAAAGGCAAGAAATCGAAATTTTTTAATTTTTTTCATACCTGCTTTAATTGCTTGAGCTTATTGTACTTACTTTTGTCGTCTTAACATTTTTTTAATGCACTTATATAAAAAAACAACACTTTCCTATTCTTCAGTCAAATAATTTATGATCGCTTAATGGCTCAATTAGCTCAATGCCAATTTGCTGCTGCCAAAACTGAACGTACTAGTCAAATGATTGATGAAGAATTGGAAAATTATCAAAAGCTATCGAAAGCTATAGAAAAAAATATTGAAGTGGCTAAAATTGAGTTGGAGGACAGTAAAAAAGAATTAGTTATTGCTAAACAAATACGAAAAAATAAAATGGAATATGATCAACTCGCTAAAGTGATAAAACAACAACCAGATCGAAAAGAAACTCAAAAACATATAGAATGTTTGCAAAAAGAATTGGCAGAATTAAATGAGAAAAAACTGAAACTGGAGCGTAAGTTTGAAAAACGCCAGAAAGACTTTGCTGTCCTTATGTATGCAGTGCGTGAATTGGAAGCTCAATTGGCGGATGACAGCTCCAGCGAGGATGAGGATAGTAAATCTGACGATGATATAGTTGTGGGTTCTGGCAGCAGCAACAATATGACAGATCATCATCCCATAATTGAAGGTTTGAGTGATGACGAATTAGAAGCTGGTTCACAGTCTGGTAAAAGTGGACGCCATAGTAGAGGTTTGATGGAAAGAGGAGTAACTGAACAAATAAATAACGAAGAAGGTGATGATGCAAAGAGTATCAAAGAAGCCATGTTGGTCGACGAAGATGCTGTTTTAGAATTGAGCATAGATAAAGATGAAAATGATGTCAAAATGGAAGAAGTGGCAGGAAATGCTACTTGAAGCTTTAATACAAAGTGTATAAAATTACTTAGTTTTAAGTGCTTTTCAAATGTGTACGTTCTTATACACACATAAATATAATAAACTAAATAAAAAATTGTTTATGAAAAAATAAGTGAACTATACCACTGTATTTCAATTCTACTGTGTTTCTAACCAAAAGCAGCTGCCAAAATGCAGCTGTTTTGCGTGTTCTATGCTATCAGCTGTTGATGAAAAGAAGAGGTAATAAGAAGGAAACTGTTCACAATTTTTTTCCATAAATAATCACAAAACTAAATTTTTGGTTCTCAGCATGGCAGCTACAAAAACTTTACGATCTATTCTTCAAGAACTTCGTAACGCCTCTCCCAATGGATGTATTAAGAATTCTTTGGCTGCACGTTACATAATTGCGCAATATAAAAAGTTCTCTACTACGGATCAGCAACTATGCAAAGCTCGTAATGAGGCTCTGTTTTTGGGTCAAACCTATCTTACCTACTTATCCAGTTTGCGAAAATACACTGAATTACACAGGGAATATCATGGTCGTGGTGAAAGGACAATAAAGGAAACTGCTGATTTGGTGGGTTTTAAACTCCCGACAGACCCTAAGTAAAGAATGTTTGTTTAAAAAAATTTCATTTAGTAGTAATAGTATTATGTTTTAATTCAATAAAAGCATTGCTTTGTTAAAAACAGTTTTTGCTGTTACTTTTGATGAAATTAATTCATAGAATTATTGATTTGTACATACATACATATATATGTAGATCCATACTTAATGTAATGTAAAATGTATAATTATATATAATATATTATTATTATTATAATATTATAATTACATATACAGGGTGTTTTTTAGAGGTATAGAACTTCGAATTGAAATAAAACACAAGAAAATCGTTTTAATGTCCATCAATTTGGCTTTATTGGAAGGATAATTTTATGCCATTAATGTTTAAATATGATTTCGGGCATGTGGCCGCCGCGGCTGGCTCGAATAAAGCCAATTCTACAGGTCCAATTTTCAACCACTTTTTCGAGCATATGGGGCCGTATGTTGGCAATAACGCCACGAATGTTGGCTTCCAAGTCCCCTAACGTTTCTGGTTTGTTGGCGTAGACGAGCGACTTCACATATCCCCAAAGAAAATAATCCAATGGTGTCAAATCACACGATCTTGGTGGCCAATTGACAGGTCCATTCCGCGAAATTATGCGCTCATCGAATGTTTCCTTCAATAAATCGATTGTGACGTGCGCTGTGTGGCATGTAGCGCCGTCTTGTTGGAACCACAACTCATCCACATTCATGCCATCCAATTCGGGAACAAAATAGTCGGTTATCATGGATCTATACCGGTCTCCATTAACGGTAACTGACTCTCCAGCATTATTTCGGAAGAAGTATGGCCCAATGACTCCACCAGCCCATAGAGCACACCAAACAGTCAGTTTTTGTGGCGTCTCAAGGGTCTCACGTGGATTCTCTTCACACCAAATGCGGCAATTTTGCTTGTTGACGTAGCCATTCAACCAAAAATGAGCCTCATCACTGAACAAAATTTTGCGATGAAAATCAGCATCGAGATCACTCCCATTTTCGGCCCATACACCAAAATCACGACGCATTGCATGGTCTCGCGGCTTTAATTCTTGCACAAGCTGGATCTTGTAAGGTCGCAAGCCAAGATCTTTGCGCAAAATCTTCCATAAAGTTGATGGACAAAGCTCCAATTGCTGTGCACGGTGGCGAATCGATTCATTCGGGTCCTCTTCATCACTTTGCTCTACAGCGGCAATTGTTTCTTCGGTGCGCACTGTTCGACGTCTCTGCGGATGCGTATTATCACATAGAGTAAACGTAGTGCGAAAACGATCCATGGTTAACCGAATTAATTGCTCTGATGGACGATTATGTCGACCATAAAATGGACGGAGCTTGCGGTAAACTTCGCGAACTGAACCATTATTTTCGAAATAAATTTGCACGATTTGCAAGCGTTGTTCTTTTGTCAACCTGTTCATGATGAAATGGCAAACCAAACTAAATATTAATCACTTGACAGCTGACAAAATGGCCGCCAGTTAAAAAAGTGATGCCAACTTAAAGTTCTATACCTCAATAAAAAACACCCATTACATTCTACATTATGATTATACATTCTACATTACAGCCACATATATTTCTTTGGTCGAAATATTTAGTAGATTACATTTGAACAGTTCAAAAAACTTTTTTTTATTTTGCAACATTTTAATTTAGAGTTGTGCTAGTCTCGATTTACATAAATTTATTTAAAATTTTTATTAAAGTTTTTGTAAGATTTATTTGATATATCGAAGCAAAAATGCACATGACTTAGACCACTTGCATAATTAAGGGCACATATGTACATATGTATGTAGGTATATCGTCGGTTGATAATTTAAATGTCGTATATGGATTTTTTGCGGTTTTGAGTTAAGATCGATTCCTTAGGGTTTCCAACCTGGGCTCAAATCGTCACATCCGTGATCGTATCGACAATCGTACGAAAACGAATTAAGTGATACGTCAATCGTATAAGCTGAATGGTATTTCAGTACGTTCACGTGTGTCATAATCCCAAAATGGTGTTTTTACGTGACGAGTTGTACGTTCACGGATGTGACGATTTGACCACTGATCTTTCATTTGGCGTAATCAGTTTTTCGATACCTCATACGGTTTTGGAGATATGGAGTGTTGAGTTTGTCGTATGTGGCACTTGCGGATACAATTTTCAAACTTAAAACTCATTTTACTCGAAACTATCAAAATCCACATACGACAATTAAATTATCAATCGACGATATTTTGCCATATTTTCTTCCAAGACTGCATACATAAGAATATGAAATGTTTTATAATGAGTGGCGGGATGGCGATCCTGCAAAGAGTGGCTAGTACCGGCGCTGATAAACGCCACTCTCTAAATTATTTTACTGGCAGATTTACTAATATGCAGTGTGACAAGATTTTAAAATAACCTTAAGCTAAATAACGTATAAAAAAAGCTAAAAACATACAGCCTTATTTATGAAAATTATTAAGGATTTTAAAAAAGTTTCTGTGAAAATTTGTTTTAAAAAGCTTTTTTATAGCCTTAATAAATTTAATAAATAAGGTTGTTACATTTTAATCCAGAAAATAAAGCTAAACCTTATTCTACTTCTCTATTCACTTTGCAATAGTTTCTTAATGCCCTTTTCACAATGCACAATTAAAAGCTAACAGGGACTTTAACGACAAGTTTTGTATGAAGAACTTTCAGTTAAAGTTCACGTAAACTTTTAATCATACATTCTGAAAAGGGACGTAATACATATAGAGCCTTATTTTTGATTTTTTTGTGAGCGACAAAAATTAAATTTTTGAAGAGAAGGTTTTTTTAAAATATTTAAATATGTTTTTGTACGTAAATTGTCGCTTACGATAAAATTGTACAGCCTGTACCTTAAAAGTTATCAACAATTTTGGCTTTTTTATAATTCTTAACTATGGGTAGGACCAAGGCACATTCACAAGGTAGTAGCGGAAATGCAGCTGAGCTATATTTTTTTTCAAATTAAAGTTCATCCGAAACTTCAAAAATTTTTTACGAAAGAGAAATTAAAAGAAAATATTAAAAAATTTCAATATGAAAAATATTTTATTAAAATAATTCTGTGAAAACAAATTTAAAAATATGAAAAAACTATTAAAAAATTGTGAGAAGTGCTAAACGTTGCAAATTTTGTTAGTGGTGGCTGCCGTGGAGAAATATTTTCAAATTTATGTGAATAATTTTTATTATTATTGTGTTAAACAAATTCTATTTTTGAAGTTTTGGATGAACTAAAACCCATGTTGTTTTTTTCTTTGTTGTATTTGTTCATTGTTTTTGTAATCCTGATATTACCTGGAAATGATTTTGCCTTGGGTAGGACCATAAAATTTTAATTTCAATAAAAAAGTATATTTTCGATAACATGTCGCTATAAAATCGAAAATAAAGCTCGATATATGTATATATATTTTTTATTATTAGAAATAAAAAATATTGAATAATTTTTTTGTGAAATTATTAATTAATTTTTATATTAAAGAAAAACAAAACAAAAACTTCCCAAAATAAGGGGTGTGTTCGTAAATGCATCACTGCGCTGCAAATAGAATTTAAAATGTCCCAAACTGGTTCACTGAAATAAATAACGAACAAATAAATGTCAAATATGGTGCACAGACATGATTAATACTAAAACAGATTATCAACGAACTTGTACTGCATTTTAAATAAAAGTTTGCACATATGGATCAGCGCTGTGATGCATCTACGAACACAGCCAAGCTTAAAAAGTTTTTGTAAAAACATTTATACTAAAATACGAAATATTTTTTTTTAAAAGATTAAAGCTATTTAAAGTAAATCCGTTTTATGTAAATTCATGCATCTGAATGCACGTTCAACTCAACTTTAAAGTTAGTTAAAAGTAGGATTTTGATGGACTTATAAAACGCTATTCATTATTATAAATTTAATTTAACTTACCAGGAAGGATACATTTGCCTTTAATTTAGCGCTCACTTTAGGTTAAGCTAAAATTGTACTGATGAAAAATTTTTATACGTCCGATAAAATCCTACTTTTAACTAACTTTAAGTTGTAATAATGGCCTAAATGTTAAAAAATTTTTTTGGCCCGAAACTAAAAAACGCGCTAATCTAGCACTTTTTACAATTATCTTTCAGCCCTTTTAGCCCCTTTTTACTTTTTGCTCCATATGTCTACATTTAAATTTTTACGAACTTTTTCTTCCTTTAATCTAGCAATATCGACTTATGAAATAACATGACAGCATTGTTTTAGTCACTTTCTTCTGTTAGTTTGCTTTACCAATTAAAATAAGAAGAAACAATAAGGTATAGTGTTCTATTTCTTCCAAATTTTTTGTGCTTTGAAAGATTCTCAGTATAGCCTAAAAAAGATTTTTATTTAATAACGACAAAATTAAAATTTACTTACCTGTACATATGTATGTATGTATGTATATGTATGTTTAAAAGCTACCGGCCTGTTCCACAATATGACCAGAAATCGTGGGACAGGTCGTACTAGTATAATTACTAGAATAGCAAGAACTAGTACAAAAAGATTTAAAGTTGTTGTGTAAAATTACTAGTGCTGATGAGCTTAAAGCTATCCCCTTGTGGCGCTTTTTTAAATAAAATTTACTTAATGTTGCGCTAAACGTATAGTTTTGCAGTTTAGCCCTTTTAAGCCCTTTTTTCAAAAATTTTTACACTTTTTGAGTCTCAAAAGTTGACATCACTGCCTGGGTGAGTTAAAAAATTCGTAACAAACTTGAACACCTCCGGTTTTAATTAGTTCATGATACATTTTAAAATTTCTGAATCAATAATAATAGCAATAAAGAACACAATAATATTGTGTAGTCTGTGGGTAACTTAAGTAAACCCATGCGATTACTTTTGTACAAAAGTGTACTCCTTAGTTTAAGTTTATGTTTTTTATATACATATACACACATTATTTACTGCAGGCATCACAGTCGTCATCTTTATTGTCGATTGTCATAAACTTGATTATGATGTATTTAAAAATTTTCTTTATGCCAGTTACACATTTATTGCTATTGAGCTGTATGTGCTTTCGCTTCACTCCCTACAATTCATGCGTGTAGGGATGTTGTAAGTGAATATGACAGTAGCTATTGAGAAGGCTCCTTTGGAATCCATTATATAAAAGTATTTTTGCATGTTGTAAGACATTGTTTTGCACATGTTTATGTGCAATCATTAAATAAAACATTTGATTCTACTCCCTGTTCAGTGGAGGAAGATCTCTACACTCTGTTCTTAATGCCTATAGATTCTATAGTATGTATAGAATATGCCTACGTACATACATATGTATGTATGTATGTACGTATCTATATCCATATATCGCTACCTTAATATAGAAAGGCCCTAACTCATAATTCTTTTGAAATCGAGATTTTTGCATTTTTCGATATATTAGATGTTCTTCTATCGAAATATGGAAAAAACCCCGATTTCATAAAAATAATGAATTAGGGCCTTTCTATATTAAGGTAACGATATACATACATACATATGCACATATACAAATTGTGTATTGCACATATCGTCTTTTCTACAGGAAAAGCAAAAACTAAAATTTCATCTTTTTGGCTCTTTCGTTAATAAAATCTTATGCACTTTTGAACATATCGTTAGCTGAAATGCGAAATTACGTAACTAAATTTTATAGGAGTGAAAAAAAACTAAACTAATTTTCAATTCAGCTGATTGTTGTGAGAAAGCTTTGAAAATTGGTACGGAAATGTGTTTCAATGTAATACTCAATAATTAAATTAAAAAGCTATTTTTAATTTTTTGTCTGTTACGTGGTTTTGCATATCAGCTGACGATATACAGACAAAATATATGATGAGGTCGGGCTTGATTTTTTTTTTGGTTACGACCTTTTTTGGTTTCAGATGACTATATGCATATTATATATTTTGTCTGCAGTTTCTTAATGAAATTTTTATATTTTTGGTATACATACTCGTATTTACATACGTATATGTATTCTTAAGTGAGCAGCTACATATGTACCTATTTATAATTTTAATTTCTTATAACAAAATGTTGAAAACGTTAAAAGCTTTGAACTCCAGTGAAAAAAATTGAAGTCATCCTTAAGGAACTACATTTTCATTGCTTTCAAAAAATCTATATTTTTAATATGTATGCAGAGCTACTCGTAATTAGCAGAAAAGCAGGTAAAAACTTATTATAATCATACAAAAAAATTTAATTCCCTTATAGTTTTACAAAATACTTACCATGTTATTTAAAAAAATTTACTTTCTTTAAAGAAATTCATTTTGATCTAAAAATGAATAATTATGTAGTGAAATGAAATCAAAACAATGTTTCGCGTTTAAATTCGTATAAAAAGAAACAATTTGCGAAAATGGGTAACTTTTTACACTTTTTCCTAGAGGAAAATATTATATATTTCCAACAAGGAAATTTTCTTAACATCGCTTCCAATTCGCTAACGTTTATGTATCGAAAAAGAGCACTTCTTGCAATGACCACCCTATGTAAAAATCATTAGAAATGATCTACATTTTCATGACTTCTTTGCAGTATCTTTTTTACTGTTACTATATTTCCCAGCAAAAATACATTTGGTACAAGTAAGCACTAAGACAATAGTAGTGTGATCAGACCAATTCTAACATACGCATCGGTAGTATGCTGGAGGTCAACAAGTTTTAAGTGCAACACTAAAATTTTGAAGAAGGTTTATAGACATTCGTATTAGATACGAAGCAGCTCTTCCCATAAAACGTCTAGAAGTGATCGGACAAGACAACATATGGACGTCACTGAACGGATACGACCAGACTTTGGAAATGTCCAACCGGGTTATAACTGAGTGCGAGTCATTGATACCAAAAAGACACTTCTGGGTCAATCGAACCCTAGAACAAACACCCGTGAGAGTTTGCTGCTACATGGATTGCTTGAAGCTAGGGGAAAGAAGTGGCCTAGGTTTCTTCATAGAAGAACCGGAGACCGAGATTTATTTCAGTATTCAATAAAGGAGGTTTTAAAATTGTTCAATGTGCATATTCAGCCCACATAGGCCAATATATTTGACAGCAAGTTGGCAATTAGGGCAATCACAACCGAAAGAGCAAACTCTCTAGGACCGTTTTAGATTGCAAGAACATGATAAACGATTACGCAGTACATGTCAACCTTTGTCTTGTATGAGTGCTGTCCCACTACGGCGTAACCGGAAATTAACGTACAAATGAACTGGCGAAAAAGGCCAGAACGTTGCGGAAAGTAACTCTAATTAATGTAAAGCCTTTCAAGGCAGCGACACGATGGAATTGTGTTACTGTGGGTAATGTAACCAAGGTTCGATGGGACAACCCGGACGGAAATAAATCAAGGGGAGTGCTGAAACTAAATAAGCCCGATCTAGGAAAGTTGACCGGCATCTTAACGGGGCACTCTAATCTACGAGGGCATTTGTACCGGATTGGAGCCACGAATGACAATGAATGCAGGGCATGCATGGAGGACATGGAGACAATGGAGCACTTCCTTTGTAATTGTCTAGCTTTCGCCCAGCAGATATAACATTATTTTTTGGATGCCACCTTACCGGACATTATCCACCTTGGCGCTATTGACTGGAAAATTTTGAGGTACTACGTGAACGATACTGAATTCCTATGAAAGTGGGGTTCGTTTGTTATTTTACATGAGACCGCAATAATTCCTATCAAAAACGTGCATAATTTTTTTTATTCTTCAGCATGGTATCTTTCTGTAGAGTCTGCAGTTTAGACACATTTAATCTATTGTCCAAATTTTCATAAATAGAAAATAAACCCTTCTAAAACAGGTCAAGCTTTTATATACAATTTTTTTTTCTCACATTCACTGTTTTTGTTTTATTCAACTCTTGAATAATTTTAGAATAATGCGCGGACGAGCGATCCATTTCCCACCTATAATTAATTTATTTGCGAAAATTTCTTAGAATTATCTGCGCATTACGTTCCTGCTATACGATTTTATCGTTCTTTTTATATCATTCAATTAAATCTGTGGTTTGTAGTATGCTAAGGATTTCGTTTAGTCCCATCATTTCCTAATTATTTCATATGCACCATATACATACAGACATACATACATATGTATGTACATCAATTGAAGTATGTGGTGGCTGCTGGTATTATTAAGGAGTCGGAAAGTTTATCACAAAAAATTCTTAATAAATTTTGCCTTTTTGTCGCGCATATTTAGTCTGTGTTCTTATCTGAGATTATTTTAGATTTACAAAATTATTTCAAGAAATTGAGTGGCTTTTAAATAATTTATTAAAGCCTTATTTGAAAAGTAACTGTGAGAATATAAGCATTTATGTGATGTGCAGTTTGGTATAAGTGTAAAAAATTTTAGCAAAATTTATGCAAAAACCGATTTTAATTTTCAATTGATGTGCAGAAATCGAACCACATTTTCCTCTACAACATTGTTTCCTTTAGCAAAGCAAACACTCGATATGTAGCGCCCATTACCTGAAATTATCAATTAAAAATATGTTTATATGTATCTGCATATGTGACCCGGTCTATGAAAAGGTGGCTGGCTTATGACTCAAAAACAAAATTTCGAGAAATCAGCTGTTGAAAAGATAAACAATGCATTTCGTCAGTTGCTCGGTAGTTTTTGTTTTTTGAGTCATAGACCGGGTCACATATGTATGTACGTATAATATATTAAATATTATTTGAATCAAGCAATTACCATTTTAAATGCTTCCAAACAAATTGGCTGCAATCCTATGGCGTTTACCTCGACCTCTTTTTGCGAACGCATTAGAATAATAAAAATTGATTTTTTATATGACTTTGATGCATTATACCAAGAATTATTGTAAGCAGCTTCAGCTACATTTTGACTCTAGTAAAAGAGAGGAGACAAATAAAATATATCGACAATTTTAGTCAAAATTACATTTATCTCAAAAGCAGACCTTTGTAATCAAGAACTGACCATAATAGCAAATTAAAAAGTACTGGCCAACTGATATGTTTAGAAATGCCAAGTATTCAATAAATTCTCCTCCCAAATCCTGTGTTAAAGTGTAAATACCAGCACAGCATAAAGTTGCGCCAATGGACATCAGTTGCAAAAAAAGCAATAAGCCAAAGCCTTGATTTAAATCAGCACCAAGACTTCAAAAGATCCATTATAAATATATGCATATATGATGTATGTATGTATGTATGTATGTATATTTTTTAATTCTATTTTATTTACTTGCTTACTTACTTCAAAATTATCTGATGACTTTTTACAAATTGAGCGATAAATTTTTGATCTTTTGCCAGCTCTTTGGCATCTGGTTCATAACTCTCCAAGCTGCGAACGATGTGGTCAAAGTGCATGCACAACTGAAATATAAAGCAAAGCAACCAAATATCACCGCAGATATGAAATACTCCCACCAAATGGACATGCATAAGCTCAATGGAACAAGTAACTAGATACGAAAATAAACCCTGGTGATCAAAACTATATTCTATTTCATACAATTTATAGTAACCGAATTCTGCCCGCTGCCAGCCAACTTTAAAACCATCCACTATAAACAAAATAATACCCTCCATTAAGGGCGAGGTGGCGATTGCTGCCACAGCTCCTAAATAAAAATAGATAACTGTTAAAGTCCCTTTCGACCAAAAGTAATTTTGGACTCTGTAGTTTATTCTTTCTTTGCGAGTTTTGGGATAGATTTCTTTAAGAATTTCAAAGATTTTTCGATACTTTTTCATATTCCAAAGAAATGCCATGCACTTGACTGTTCCAAAAAATGCATAGATTAAGCCCGATATAAGACGCAGCAGTAACGATAGTTCATAGCCGTCGGACATAATCATGTCATATGTAGCTTTTGTTATAAATGTAAGTATATACAACTGGGATACAGCAACCAGCGAAAAGTAACACTTTCTACAAATCATTGAACGCTTCGAACGATACTCTCTTGTGTAATCCAAGCCAAAGCTGGACAATAAAAAGTTTGGTAATTGACAGAAATCATGAAATTTTTTTTGCGTTAGCAAAAATTTTACATTTTCCTCCTTTGACATAGCGTTGATTTTAGAATACGAGACTGACTGTTAATAAATGCCATTGGATTGGGTCTTTTTATACATACATATGTATGTAATAATCGAATATGTAAAATGTGGTTTGCAAAATGTTCGTAATTATAAGGCAACTTGATGCCTTTGAAGTTGTAATTTTACAAATTATTTAGTGCAAAGCAATTTAAAATATATAATAAAACCTTTAGATGCTCATACAGTAAGTGTGAGGCTTCTATACACCCAGAGAAAAAGTAACACAATACGTGACAAACAAATATTGAGAACGAATATGTACAAGTTGACAACCAGAGTTATTACCCTACGTCTCCACTAACCATGGACTTGGACATGATGAACAGAGCAACTGTGAAAAATTCATCAACTTTGTTGTGGTGAATACGTTCGATGTCCATGTTCAGGCATATTAAAGTATTTTGCGCTAGTGCAATAAAGATGGAATATATGTATACCAATTTTGTTCTGTCTCTTTTCTTTCTATTGCAAATGATTGGGGACTAAGATTGCCCGAATCAATGTTCGGGCATCCATGTCAGAGCATGATATGAGCGGTATCCAGTAGCCATTTGCGATGTCGGACATGATGCCCATACCACCAAGTTCATGGCTAGTTAATAACCAAAAGTTGACAAAGAACCGTTGCACAGTGGCTCCAAATAAATAAATCTGTATCTGTAAAATTTGCGATCCGTTAACAAAATGTTGTGTGAAGAAATTAGAGAGAAACTTAGGTCTGTTTTAAGAATATTGAAATTTGAACTACCCTATTGAAACACACGCTGATCTACAGGGTGTCAAAGTTGACTACGAGGGCGGTTCGGAAACTTCTTAGCCTAGCACAAAAAGCGCGGTATAAACAGAAAAAAGTTAAGTGTTTTGGAAACTTCCATCTCTGCTATGAACACATGTTAAATTTTGTTTCGATCTGGCAACTCCTTCATATAGAAACAGGTGTTCACAAAAGACGCATCCGTGATTTTTTAACAATGGAAAAATTTGAAATGCGTGGTGTCATTAAATATTTACATAAAAAAGGTTTATCGGGACAAGAAATTCATAATGATATGGTGAATGTGTTAGGTGAAAGTGCTCCTTCATATGCAACAGTAAAAAATTGGGTTGCTGAATTTAAACGTGGTCGTACAAGCATTGAAGATGAACCACGTAGTGGACGTCGAAAAACAGCAACAACAACAGAAATTGCATGAAGAACTACAGATGAAAAAGCTTTCTGCAAGATGGGTGCCGCATTTGTTAACAGTCGACCAAAACGCATAAGAATGAACATTTCTCAAGCTTGTTTGGATCGTTTTAAGCGAAATAAAATGGATTTTAAGCGTCGTTTCATAACTGTTGATGAGACATGAATCCACCACTATACTCCAGAGACAAAAGAACAATCCAAACAATGGACTGAAGCTGGAGGAAGTACCCCAAAGAAGGCAAAAACAATTCAATCGGCTGGTAAGGTTATGGCAACGGTTTTTTGGGACTATCTGCTTAAGGGTAAAACAATAAATTCAGAGTACTATTGCAACCTTTTGGATCAATTAAATGTACAAATTCGAGAAAAACGTCCTGGCTTACAACACAAAAAAAATAATTTTTCATCAAGACAACGCACCAGCGCACAAGAGTGTTTTAACAATGGCTAAAATCAACGAATTAAAGTACGAGTTGCTTGACCACCCACCTTATTCTCCTGATTTGGCTCCCAGTGACTTTTACCTGTTCCCAAATCTAAAAAATTCCTTGCTGGCAAGCGTTTTACCTCAAATGAAGATGCAAATACAGTTGTAAACCACTATTTTGAAGACCTTGAGGAAAACTATTTTAATCAAGGGATAGAATTGCTAGAAAAGCGTTGGACTAAGTGTATTGAAGTTTCGGGAGATTATATTGAAAAATAAAAATATTTTTGAAAAACTAACTATTCTCTTTCATTGATAGGCTAAGAAGTTTCCGAACCGCCCTCGTACCTCGGGCATAAAAAACCTTGTTGGTCTCATAACATTTTAAATATTACCTGATTTCAATGGCTTTAAGTTTGTTGCAAAATTTTTAAATAGGCAAAGAAAATGCAGAGATATATTTAATAGTTTCAAAAATACTTGGCTTTGAATTTTAATGTTTTTAGCCTCGACTTAGTTCCAGATTTCGTAAATATCTGCGGTGGTAGCATAGCCAAAATTGAGAGAAAAAAAATATTTTATAATTTATAATAAGACCCTTGAGTAGTATGATGTGACCGATTATGACTTAAGGCTAGGTATACATAATAGAATGAATAAATGAAATAAATGATATTTTTCATTTGTTTGATTTATTTTTAAGTTATCTCCATTCGTATAGCCGTGAAAAAAATCAAAGTCAAGACTTTGAAATGAGACTGAAAAATTGCTCAATTTTGGAGATTAATTGTTGCACGATTTTTTTTTACATTTTTCAATTAAAAATTTTCTCTTTCAATCAATATTCCAAAAGAAAAGACTTCAAAAAGGACTGCAGTTGAAATTTAAATTAATTAAGACATGCACGCTACATCCAGCTTTGGACGAATATAGTCAATTTTTCTACGAAATTTTAAATTAAAATTTCTTTACAAATTAATGTTAGATACATTTACCGTAATTAATCTTCCTTTTAATCAAGGGTGTTAATAAAAATTATAAAATATATTTTAAAAAATTTGGGTTTTCCTACTACCGGAGATACATATTTACGAAATCAGGAACAAGACAAGGCCAAAAAGCAAAATTTGAAAATTAAAAACCAAATATTTTTGAAACTATTAAAGACATCTCTATAAAATAACCTGCGTTATTGATTTCTTTTTTCCCTCAGTATATACAAAAATATTGAAATTTTTCATTACATAAAGTTTTTTATATCGCAGCAAGAATAAAAAGTTATTTCTCACTCAGAAAAACTATTTGCCATTAAACTACACAATCACAAATACTCGTAGTATCGTTCTTAAGGAATGACATTTTCATTGATTTCGAAATGTCTTTGAGTTCTATCCACTATTCTAATACGAAAATTTTTATCCCAGAAAGACATTTTCATATCTTCCCCAAAGTATTAATAAATGAATCATTTTACACTTCTTAAGAAGTCAAATTATCAAGTTGCACATATTCAAACAAGAAGCATGTGTATAATATGTATTACAATAATAATTCGCATTTTACCTAAAAACTCTCATTTACTTCATGTTAAAATTATCTTAAATAATCCATTAAAAAAATGCTTATTTCTGGGACTTATCCCGAAATAGGAGATTTGTTTTTGTGGTTCGTGACAAAACTTTCGGCAAAATCCCCAAGGAAAAATACACTTATTTCGCTGGAAATTTTTGAGCATGATTAATACATACAAGCCTAGAAGCTAATAAATACAATGGGCAATGAAACCATTCATTTCTTGGATTTTTAACGGAAAATTATATTTTCTTTTATAAATGTACCGTATGAGTATTAAATGTTTTCAACCGTAACATTTCCTGGGAACAAACCTAAACGGAAGCTATAAAAATTTTATGTATGTGTACATACATACATACAATATATTTTTCTGTAAATTTTTTAAGGAAACTACATAGAACTAGAAAAATTTATTTTTTTTTAAATATGCCTTGTCATGTTCAAAATGCGTGCAACGCCCTTCCGATTATGTTGTTTATATGGAAAGCAATGCCACACAAAGAAAAATATCGGAAATGACAAACGTTGCCAGCAGTATACACTATTGCGATGTTACAAAATGCCAAAAAAAATTATTACCTTCCTTGCTTGGCACCCTTATTTTCGGATATCAAGTTTTCATTAGATCTCCACGTTTTCAGCTTTTTGGAATCTAGTCCGACTATTTTTATGATGATGTCCGTATATACATATGTATGTAGGTAGGATGTGGATGAGTGTGGGGGTATGGATGTATGTAAAGTTTACTGCATATTTGATTAAAATCGATTGATTGGTTCGAGAGATATCTTTGAGGAAAATATTTCGAAAAAAAAGCGGTATATGTATGTATGTAGTAGAGAAGGAGATGGCAACGTCCTCGGCAATCCGCCTTCGATGTACCTCTCTGTGGAACGGAAATCGAACCGGCCACTGTAGAATACTCGATGATGAAGTTAGGGGATGGAGGATTGACCAAACCTGCCCTGCTCTACTACACAAACGTCTTTATAAAACCTGGATACCATCCACAGAATTGTGGATGAATGGAACTCCTGGTAGAAGAAAAAGTGTTGATTTTTATACGGACGGCTCCAAAACACATGAAGGTGTGGGTTATGGAGTCTTTTCGAGGGCTTTAAGTCTTCGTATTGTTAGGTGACTTCCGGATCACTGCAGTGTCTTTCAGGCAGAGATCCTTGCTATAAGACAAGTTGCGGATTGGTTGAGAGTAAATGTCACTTCAACGGCTTTGATTAACATATACACCGATAGTCGAGCAGCTATTATGGCCCTCGCATCCCCGCTTCTAAGAACAACAACAGCCCTCGACTGCCGATCATCTCTAAATGAGATGGCAGAGCAGTTTGATATTAGGATCATCTGGATCCCGAGGCATAGAGGCTTTCAGGGAATCTCTAGGGCTGGTGAGCTTGCTAGAATTGGGACAACCTTACAGGTTCCACAGGACTTGGAATGCGTGGGTTTACCCCTACTCTCTTGCAAACTCAGACTTAGGCGCAAAACAGAGGATGAAACAAATAGAAGGTGGGTCACAAGAAATGATTGCGTGAACACAAGGCAGTTATGGACTCACCTAAATAAGGAAGGTACGGATTACTTAATTTTGAAGAATAGGAAACAAATCTCGATTCTAGTGTCCGTGTTAACCGGACACTGTCTCATAGGTAGGCATGCACAAAGGCTAAGGGTTGAACACAATGATTTTTGCCGCAGCTGCCAGGATATCGATGAAGAGGAAAGCATAGAGCACTTTCTTTGTCACTGTCCTGGACTTGCAAGGAAGATAATGGCCACTTCTTCAATACTTCAACGTATTAGTAGCTTTATATTGAGCTCTGGTTGGTTCGACGGTGGGGGCGGTGAGTCCGGGTTTCTGACTGCCACACCCTACCTTACCTAACCTAACCTATGTAGGTAGGATGTGTATGAGTGTGTGGGTATGGATGTATGTAAAGTTTACTGCAAATTTGATTTAAATCGATTGATTGGTTCGAGAGATATCTTTGAGGAAAATATTTCGAAAAAAAGCGCTTTATTTTAATAACTCCAAAAAGTTCTTGTCAATTTGACTATAGGGATTCATTACCTTTTTTGGACTTTAAAAACTCCTTCGAAAATAGCAAAATTTTTCCTAAATATTAAATGTATAGATTATCAGCGTTTTGAGCTTGAAATGAGCGGAAGTGCCAGGGATTACCTGCAAGGTCAACCGTATCCCATTTTTTTTTAGAAATTTATGCGAGGAAATCAATTCTTAGGCTGTTATTGTGAAATGTACAATCGACATGCTTTTATTTTTCTCTTTCAGCTATTTTTAAACAATAAAATAAAGTTCCACGAATTACAGCTCAAGCATATAATTTTCACTACCGTGCTATGGCATTAGGTTTCATTTAATTTTTAGTACGTTATTTTAATTTTTATACTTTATACACATGTACGAGTATGTACTTATGTATGCAGTCACATCCCCCTAGTCAGTCTAGAACCATATGTCTCTATGTCAACACTCTTTTCTCTAGCGACAACTGCACTAGTTAAAATGTCGACAACTTTCCTTTTGTGCGCGAGTAGAGATACGTTAGAGACAACAGTTCTATCGTATTTCTGGTGACATTGTCAATGGACGCGTCAATACAATATGCTATGCAATAATGATAAAAACTTAGTACATATGTATGCATCTATGTATTTAAGTTTGTTGCTCCAACCCTTATATAATTGTAGACGAGGGTGATTTAAATGTATCCATATGGTCGTCAAGGGATAGTGCTAAAGTCCACTGGTAGATTTTCAATGACAATCCTATGTCAATAGGCGATTACCTTGGCTGGGGTACACCTAGTCAGCAGTACTATTGACAACGTCACTAGTAAATCACTACAATTTTACTATTGACATCGAGCGGGAAAATATCGATATTGTAGACAGGGGCCCCAAACATTTACTAGTGAATCTTAGTGGTGGATTTTCATTGACAAGCTAATGTTAAATGTCCATAGATAATTACATTGGATGGGGTACACCTGGTCAGTAGTACTACTGACCATGTCACTAGTAAATCACTACAATTTTGCTATTCGCATTTCCTGCAGGGATTTTACAATTGGTTGTGTTTTTTTTCGAAAAATTAAATCAATTTGCAGTATTAAAAATAATTTTAGTTTATCTGAGAAATCCTGTCCTGTTATCATTATTACTCGTGCTTTCTTTACGCACATGAAAGATCTTCTTAACCGGTATCAGTGGCCAACTTAATGCGCTTTCACTTGTTTTTTTAGTTTTTTTTTTAAGAAAAAGCAACAGTCATCTTTTTACGCAAAAAAAAAGAACACAAGCTCTTAATGGAATACTCGTACATATGTATTTATTTTCAAAAACTAAAAATCACACTCTTAAAGTTAGGAAATAATTCGTTATACAATGGAAAATGGGAAGTAATATTGTAAAGCTTTGCAGTAAATATATTTAAATGAGTATCAGGTATGTGATGGAAATCGAATGACTCTAAAACGATTCCTTTAATTCTATATTCTTATATCCACAAAAAATTATTTCGAAATCGAAAATTTTCTTCGAATATGATTAATGTGCAGTTTCCACAAGTCAGACAGACGACTCGGCTAGAAAATTTTTATAAAAATTATTGAAAAAAATGAGCGCGTCCCATATAAATTTTATACTCCAGTCGACCGTTTGGGCTTTAGAAACAGGGTGTAAATGTAACTTTTCTTCCAATACCAGCATGATTTGAGTCAATATAATATGTATAAAAAAAGTATTTTCTACCTAAAGCAAGAGTATCTTCTAGTGTCTCGTAAGTTCAAACTACCTTGTTCACACAATCAACCTTTTAGTTCATAACGTTTTCAAGGAAAACGAACCAAAAGCAAATACATAACAACAAAAACAAGTCATTAGAAGTTATTGTTAAAAAGTGAACTTTAATATAATTTTTACGACAACTGAATGGATTTTTAGTATTCGCCTTGGTTATTACCTTCTTATCTATCCTTAATGCAAGGGAAGTGTTTGTTTGGTTGGCAGAAATCTTCTGGTCGGTCGCCATTACGTGCCACACAGCGAGGTGTAAATGTGTGTAAAAATCCTTTTTATGCAACAATGTATTTTACTTTGAGCACTTTAGTTACTTATTTACTGGCTGCCAATCTATTTTATTCCTTTTGCTGTAGATCTTTTTGTAATATTATTTTTGCAAATCCCAGCGATAGTTAAAAGGTCTAAGTTGTTGCAAAATAAAAATGTAGCCATTAAATACAGTGGCCACTTACTGTTAGGGAAGTTTTGAATTATTTAAATTTTTATATAAGGAATTATGTTTAGTAGTTGTTTCTCTAAAGCTCATTGTACTATTAATAATTTGCTTGTGTTATATAAACGTATTTCTATGATTATCACTTGCATATAAAGTAATTAATTTCATATAAAAAGAAAGTTATTACCTCGAAAATTATTGGCACTATAGAGAATTACTCGTACATCTCGCAAACAATTCTGAAATCATATTACCATTAAATGAATTACTAGTAAAGTCTACACTTTTTAGCCGATTTTCATAATATTTTTATTAATTAATGTGAGTATCTAAAGAAGAGAAGAAAAATTAAACTAGACTTTATTAGCTGGGGGAAATACCGATATTTTTCTGTGCAGCCACGCACTTCATCAGCACCCATGTCTATCTACTGGGGTAGAGATTATTATTAACATCAGCTATTTAACTTAAATTTATATGAAATGGAATATGAGAATTGATTGTGTATACAATTATTGATTTACCTTTGGCAAACACATTTGTAAGTATCACTATTCATTTTCTGTTTTTCCATATTCTATTTAGGTTAGCACGAAGTTATATCACTCTACCTATGTATGTTTAACTATTCTTACTTATCTTTTACGATCATCACATTAATTATTTTTACTTATTCGATGCACCATCGGTACATACATATAAGTATTATTGTAGTGGCTTTATGTTACTTTGTTTTTGCTTTCTACAGTTGACTTCGCTTTTCAGCATTCTGAACCCTAAATAGAATATGGAAAAACAGAAAATGAATAGTGATACTTACAAATGTGTTTGCCAAAGGTAAATCAATAATTGTATACACAATCAATTCTCATATTCCATTTCATAGAAATTTAAGTTAAATAGCTGATGTTAATAATAATCTCTACCCCAGTAGATAGACATGGGTGCTGATGAAGTGCGTGGCTGCACAGAAAAATATCGGTATTTCCCCCAGCTAATAAAGTCTAGTTTAATTTTTCTTCTCTTCTTTAGATACTCACATTAATTAATAAAAATATTTCATTCAATAAGAATTGAAATTACTGAACTCAAGCCTGATTAAGAAATTATTTCTGATTAAAAAAAAAAAATATTACAAAATATCCCCTTATGAAAAAATCATTGTTAAACTTAAAATTGGTTTAACAAACGAATGTTGTATGGCAAAACCAGTTTTAACGAATGCTTTAACTTTAACAATCGTTTTTGCATAAGGGCATATTTCTTTGGAGATAAGACTTTAGTACAGAATAAGCTGTTAATGCTGTTAACCGTACCAACTATTTACCAAAGAGAATCTGTAACTATTTGTAATTTTCTCTTATTTCCTTGCTCATTTCTGTTTTTTACTTTTATGAATTGTTGTAGAATTAAATTTTGATCGTCGCGTTCTGCTTTTTCCAAATAAAGGCATCTAAGTCTCAGAATGCATGTGTACCAGATGTAAACTCGGCCTTAGTTGTTGTAAAGCTTTAGCTATTGTGATATTGCCATCACCTTATTATTGCACCATCGCATTAATAAAGTGAATAAGGTCACTCTCATCAAGGATTGTGTACATACAAATTAAGTTGTCATAACAAAATCAAAAAATCCCGGGAATTCCCGCACAAATTTCCCGGGATTTCTTTACCGGAAAATGTGCGGGATCCCGGGAAATTTTTCCCGGGAAATCCCGTATGAAAAACACTAATCGTTACCTTAATATAGAAATGCCCTATCTCATTTTTTTTTGCAATCGATATTTTAGAATTTTTCGATACATTAGATGTTCTTCTATCGAAATATACAAAAAACTCGATTACAAAATAATAATGAGTTAGGGCCTTTCTATATTAACCTAACGATTTGATTTAAAATTTTTTTTTAGTTTTTTTAGTAAGCTAATTAAATTTTTATAATAAATTAAATAGTAGCAAGAATTAATATTGCGTTTTGAATAAAATCACATCTCAATCACACAATAAAATCACAAAAATGTCATTCGTAAATAAATAGCTTTATTATCAAACAAAAAATTTGTTTTGTGTAATTACAATTTGTTGGATACTTACGAAGTTTTTTCTGTGAAAAATTAAATTTGGATCCCGGCAACACAGATTATATATTGTCACTACCCAGCTAGCCTTTTCAATCACAGAAGAGTATTGTGAATCGTTTACAGATAATTTTTAATTGCAGAGGAGCTTATATTTTAATCGTGGAAGATGGCCTCGGGAGAAACTGTTACCGAAAACGATTCGTGTACAAAAGCCGCAGAAGGCGTTTTTATTAGTCGTAGATGCAATCATTTGAAATTTATCTAGAGATTATCTTACAACTCTTTTTTGAAGAACATTGAGAATCGTACTAGGCTATTCAACGTATGTATGTATGTATATTAGGCCGTATGACAAAAAAAGTTCTCCGTACACCAGCAAATATAAAGTATTGTTCCAAGGACAATAAAAAAAATTTTTTTTTGCCAAACGTAGGGGTCGTCTTTTTAGTTTTTTCGTTATATCTTCCATATTTACAGTCCGATCTTAAAGTTTGATATAGCGAATTTTTTTGTCTCAGGTCCATTGACCTCAAGTGTACCCTTCTAGTACTTACCCCCAAATCTCAGTTTCTACCACCCTAATGTGGAACCCTAATGTTAGAAATTTATAGTTCGCAAAAAATCATAAAACTTTTGCTAAGAAAGTATTTCGATAATTACAGCACAACTATTTAAAAAATGCTTTTATAAATTCATTGTTACAGACCGTAGGGGTCACCTTTTTCTAAATTTGCCATAGCTTCAGTATTATATTCAGATATTAAAGTATAATACATCGATGAGTTTGTCTGTGGCAGACCAATTTTATTTTAATTAAAAAGTCTTTGACCTCTTTTGTTGCCTGGGCGAGACGCTCTAATGTATATGCAAGCAGTCTCTATCATAAATTAATATTATAGATATATTTTTTTTATATGTATTTTTGATTACTATGTTAAATTTAATTTTTTTTAATCATCTTGCGCTTCTATCTTTGGCGTGCACAAAATGATGCTGCAAGAACTTTGAATGGCAAAGATCTATGAAAAGTTCAATTGTTAAAAGAATTAGATTATTTTAAAAGCTTTTTACGTACCTCCAATATTTTAATAAATATTTGATGTAAAATACCAAACACATTAAATTGTACATATTAATTTTAATATATCTTGAATTATTATAAAAAATTACAGTCGTTAAGCAGCTCTGGGTCGGAGAACATCTCTCGCGTCATCGTAATTATTTCTTAAGTGCGGCCAGGCTTGTGTGTGTTTTTTGGCCTTCGAGAGTTTTTGCTTGACTGATCTGCCACAGATAACCGTATAATCTTGCGGTTTTTTGTGGAATTTCTTTAACAACCACGTTGCTACTTCCTATGTGAAGGCATACTTAGGTCCTATACAGTCAGTCACAAAACTTTTTAAACTACTGTTAATAACATCTTGGGTATATGGTCCTAGTTACTCCGCCCATATTTGTGCAACAGCATATTATGCAGATTTACTTTGTATACCTAGTATGTTAAATAAATAAATAAAAATACACTTGAAACAACCGACGAGATTCTTATTCAAAACTCAACTGAAAGCATCAGCGAAGAATTGAAGAAAAAATATCAATCTATAACAATAAATATTAAAATAAAAAAGAACAAACATATTTTAGATAAATGCATCGTCGATTAAACATTAAAAGATTTATAAGAGAGAGAGAGAGAGAGAGTTAAACAGAAATGCTACAATATCACTCTCAAAATAATCAGCAGAAGATTCGTTTAGGAGTTGCATATTAAACACCATCGCCTATTAAACAGCTCTTGGCTAGCTGGGTAGGATGTTTATGGGGTGGTGGTTGTAGCTGCAGATATTACCATTCGTATTAAATTAATCACTTATGTTTTTCGAAGAACACTAAAGCTATAAACACATCGTCTGTCCATTATTGTATCACGCGCACTATAAAATCTTTATAAGATGTAAATCATTCTACATGCGAGTACATTGTCATCACCATTACTTTCACAGATGTAATCTCACGATGATTCTAACATTTGTTAGTAATAGACTGATGGTTTGTTTGCTTGCTTAAATGTGTCTGTTGTTCGTTCAAAAGTATCGTACAACAACTGCTCTTTGTCTATAAAATATTTTCAAACTCTTAACACAACTACCTAACTCTAACTGCACCTTTTGTTTGTTCTTCTTAATATTTTTCATCTGTGCATTTGACAGTGTTTAAATGCTGTTTACTCCAAAAATTGTAAATTAAATAAAAGAATCGAGTGTTGGAGTTAAGTGGTAGTAACTATCATCTACCAACACTAATAAAGCGCAGAAATAGGAAAAACCCCTCCATCGGATCACTCCGTCGTCGGTCGCATGTAATATCGATAAAAAATGGTAAAAATTTAAAGATGCGTTTCATTGTTCTTTTGTTTATTTTGCATTTGGAATTTGGATGAATTTGACTTTAGCCTGAGTTGGATGTTGGCTGTTTTAAATTTAATAGAGTACAGGCAAATCCCGGTATAACGAACGATATAATGTTTTTTTTTTCATATATATATTTATTTATTGTATCTTCAAAAATGAACTAACAATAAGTAATCAAATCTTAAATCTAAATATAATAATTAGGCCCGACCAGTATCGGACATAAACTTAGTGATAGATAGATATAATGTCAGGCCCATTCGTTATACTGAAAAATTCGTTATATAGACATTAGGGCGGGTCGATTTGTATGGAGCCAAAAAAATCGTTCAAATTAGATGGAAAATCGTATTCTAGGGATTAAAATAAGAAACTTTGCCGAAGGAACCATACCTCTAAAATGTATTTTGATGTCCCGACTTTTGATCCGAAAGGTCAAATTTTCTTGAAGGGTCAAATTTTGAAAAATCTCACTTTGACCCATTTAGAGTTCCTCAATCGAGTCAAAATGTATGACCAACCCCCACTAATTTTGGAGGGTACACCCCGTGGAACCACCTTAAGGTGGTTCGCCATACAAACATTTGTGATTTTTTTAAATATTTGTATGGGGAACCCCCATAGCCTATATAATATAAAGTTTTGAAATTTTTTTTCGTTTTTGGAATTTTTTTGAGATTTTGGCTTTTTTTAGCCTTGGCGTTTTTTTTTTTATTTTAAGCGATTTTTTTAGTTTTGGTGCTTTTTTCGTTTTGGCAATTTTTTTTTTTTTGTTTTTGGCGTTTTTTTTTGGTTTTGGCGATTTATTTTAGGCTAAGCGATTTTTTTTTTTAGTTTTGGCGCTTTTTTCGTTTTGGCGATTTTTTCGGTTTTTGGCGTTTTTTCATTTTGGCGATTTTTTCATTTTGGTGACTTTTTTAATTTTGGCGATTTTTCGGTTTTTGGCGATTTATTTTAGTCTTAGAACTACTTTTAGTTAGTCGCTTTTTTTCGTTTTGGCGAATTTTTTCGGTTTTTAGCGATTTTTTCCGGTTTGACGAGCTTATAATTTTGGAATTTTTTAGTTTTATCGTTTTGAAAACTTCAAGATTTCGAAATTTCTAACGGTTTCCAAGATTACATGTCCGAAATTACATTAACTGATAGAACACCCTTTAATTTTGATTTTTTTAAATTTTAGTGTTAATCGTTGTCTGTTGCTCGTCTTGGAACACCCATTATTTTTGTTGCAGCGGCCAAAGTTTTACATGTTCTGTCAAAATTTCAGATTAAAGTTACAAATATGAAATACAAGTCGTCGCTTTGAACAAAACAATCCCAAAATCGCCACTAATATCAGAAAGTAAAATCGTCAGAATGTAAATAAATTGTGAAGTGTGGCAGCTATGTGTGTTGTATACAACATCAGACCTCATACAAGTTTTGTGATTAACAACAATTTTCAAAACAAACTCATACATTCGGTGTTTAGCGTTCAAACGGAGTGCAACGTGTGCACGCGAGTGTTGTAAAAGATTTTTTTTATTTGCAAAAAGTCAAAATAAATAAAAATGTTTATAAATACAAATGAAATGCAATTATAAAATAAACGTGTGTGTTCGTTTCTGAAAACCCTCTTTGCGACAAAGATAGAGTTAAATATTCAATAAATAAAATTTATTAAAAAATTAACACAAAAAAAGTAAAATAAATATTTACGTATGTAGATGAATATTAATTAACAACTAGATAACATAATATTATATTTTTGATGTAATTAAAATAAATGCAGTTTAAAAAACATATAAAAAATTTAATTGCAAATGGCAAAAAGTGTGAAATATGTTATAAAACAAATTAAACGTGGAAAAGCTAAATACATAATTTAGAGAAAAAAAGCAATTTATAATTGGATAATTAACTAGGATTTTCATTTCATTTCACTATAATTCTTGGATGATATCGCTGCAAACAAGGGAAATAAATAAAAATTGTTTATTCTTCAATAACCAACAAGTACGAGCAATTAAAGCAACAACAACAAAAATAGCAAAGTAAATAAATAAATAAATAAATAACTATTAAATATGTAGTGCATCTCCTCTCAGAAATTGTTTTGATAAAAAAATTATTAACTAAAACAAAAGAAATTGTAGAAAAACATCAAGCAGCGATGCCAACTTGGTGCTTTTGGCACTATTTTTAGTGCTTTTTGAATACTCAACGCGCCAAATTTTTAGCGAAAGAAAAAGCACTAAGTAGAAATTTAATAATTTTAAGAAATTTCTGTATTTCTTAAAATTACTGCAATAAAAACTTGCTATATGTGACAGCGCATAGAGAAAGTGACCTAAGGGTCAATTTTCACTTATTTTTTTATGTGGACAACATCTGATCACATGCCCCAAAAGTGTTCCCTCCCAGAGATATCCGCGTTTTATGAAATTGAAGTCGACATTCTAAGGTTATGTGAAAAAATGTTCGTACTAAGAGAGTGATATTCACGATTTAAAAGAATTATAAATGAGTATTTATTATAATTCACAATTAATAATTTCAGAAAATAAACCTGGATTCGAAAAAACGCGAGCAAAATTGATATCAAACTCATGGTTGAAATCAGTAAAAACCAACTACACAAAACAAGAGGTAGGGACGACCTACGCGCGTTTTCAAGGTTGACCAACACGTTCCTGACGCCATGAGATGTGTCGCTTTCAAATGAGACCAATACCAACACGCTCAGTGATGGTACACCAAAGATACACGTATTTAAATCTTTAAAATGGCTCTCCTGAACAAAACCGGTTTTTACCCTTAGGCCTGTTTCTATTTTGCGCGTCACATATATGTATATGTTTTCAGTGTAAAGCATACCTTTTTCGTCTGATATATTTCATTAAATAGAGAATAACTTAGGAAATATTAAACGTTATTAAACTTCACTCGTTTGGATCTTCAGTCGCTTTTCAATTCAGTGCTTTTCACGCTTTTTATATCTCAAAACAACGCTTTTCAGTGCCTTTTTAAAATTTTGATGTGCCTTTAGAGCCGTGGTCGGCAAATTAAGGGCACCGCGCCTTTAAATATACTCTTCAAATACGTATGTGTACACACGCATTGTTGAGAACATATTGTGTGTATCGCATACCCTTAAGAATCAGCGTTGCCAGAGATACATTTTTTTCCCAAGAATAAGAAAATATGTGTGATAAGAATTTACTAAATTTTTTATTTTCACAAAATTGTTATGGCAAACCAGAAGGTTTGGTTTGTCAATGTGCGTTGGCATGGATGAAAAAACGTGACATGCAAAGGCATTTTCAAGCATATACATATTTTTGAATTATTTTAAGAAAAAAAAATTTCAAAACCATCTTTTCACTCACCATTACATTGACGTACGAGTAGCAACGACAAAAGATGTCTTTCTTTATAAACAAAACTTGACTGTTTCTTCTGACAATAATAAAATCAAGTTTGCCTTTGGAGATTTAAAATTTCAAATTAGGGAAATGAGACGAAATTTCATTGGCAACACCGGTTTGTGGTGAGAGTATAACTCATACAATCGTAAAGTGTAATGCTATAGTTTGCCGACCACAGTTTTAGAGCTTAAAAAGTTGGTATCACTGACTGACTTCAAGTAAATGTTGTTGTTCTTAATCGTCATAATGATCAACATCATTCAAGAGTAGCTGTGTGCGAGTATGTTTGTGTGTGTTTGTGTTTGTGTTTGTGTGTGTGCATATTGTTAGGGCTCCACTTACAAAAACAACTCTGCTCAAGCTTAAAAGATGGAAGTTATTGCATGTAGTTTTATTTAAGTTTGTGTGTTTTGTTTTATCTGATTATGAACAGGATTTATATATTTCTTGTTCGATACTTTTTTGCTTGAATTTTTTTTATCTTATTTTATTTATTTATTTTATTCATGAGATTCAGCACAGAAGTAGTTAGTTGTTGTATTTTTGTGTTGCTATTCGGTATGTGTGTGATTAATTTATACCCTGTAGAAAGCTTGGAGTTAAGTGCTTCCAAGTCACCATATTTTTTCGATTGGGGGGTGACTTGGACCATCTATGTACGTGTTAATGATTGCTTTTGATAAGTAAAAAATATTTTGCCAGAAACATACTCTCGTTTGCGGCAGCTGAATGATAATGATATCTGTTTCCAATGTCTAAATATGGCACCCAAAGAACTACCTACCTAGTCAATAGTTTTAACCAACATCAGTAACGTAGACTAGAGTTTCTAAAATGTACTAGTGAGTCTCTGCTTCCAACATACATACATTATTTAATTCCATAACGTCATAATTCATATTGTTTAAGAATTGCAAACAAATATCTTGTCTACCCAACTCTTGAGACAAAAATAAAATTTTCTTTTGAGATAAGTTTAGGAGTTTATCTTAAGCTGTGTGCCCTTTTTTAAACTATAAGTTCGTTGTCTGTAAAACAAGTTTTTTTTAGTTATCACGTGGTTGAAATAAATGATCATTATGGAGCCAAAAGAACTACCTAATCAATAGTACCAACGTCAGTACATAGTAGATTTTCAATGGCACCCACTTCTCAAATAGTATTCATGGCAAAAAGTATTGTCTGAGTTATAATTCATCAAAAGTACGGATGATAATTGGTTCTGACGGATGAATCATTACACAATGTTTTGCTACTGCCCAAGGCACATCAATCAGGTAACCGCATTTCTACAACAAATATTACAACAGCAATAACCACATGTACTTTGTTGCTATAAATTACCATCTTACTTTTCAAAACAGGGTAGCATCGTTAGATTGTATGTTTGTTATAAGAAATGTCAAACACCATACAAAACTGAAAATTCGTTAGGTGTTTATGGATACCCAAATAAAAGCATGTTTTTAGGCTTATACCTACACAATCCAAATTTGACATTTGGCTTGGTATAATGACATTAGTCACCTGGTGTAGTGCTGCCACCTAATAAATGCGCCTTGCTACTGCCCTTGTTGCAAGAGTGCCATAACTCAAACACTTAGATTTATGACAAAAATTAATCTCCTATAGTTCTTTAAGTGGTGTAAAATTTTCATACAAATATCTTATGTAAATACCTCATGAGGGAAAAATTATACGTATTATATACATACATAAATACAAAACCGTTAACTCGTTTTGTGTAAAATAATATTTTGCGTTATGACTCTCTTACTGCAAAAGTATTAATTACTATCATATAAACAGTGTGATCGATTATTATTATTATTATGTTCCCCAATGAATTGTTGGTAACGCAGTTGGCCACGTCTTTAAGTCGTCTTTGACGACGGGTACAAGTCAATGGTTAGTCGTAGAAGACATATTAAAGACAGCTCCATACAAATCGTCGACGAAATTTTCATACAAATGGCGGCGAGGTCACACAAGATGAGTTGAGCGACAATGTCGCTCAACACTGCTTTATTGAAGACAAAACTTATGACAATGTCGCTCAGATTGTCCACAACAAAGTCTTATTGAAGACAGAACATATGACACTTTCTCTCAGATTGTCATCAACACGGCTTTATTGAAAACCAAAGGAGGGACATTGTTGCTCAGATTGTCCTAAAAAAAGTTTTATTGAAGACAAAACATGTGACATTATCGCTCAGATAGTCATGAACGACGATTTCCTTTAAATTGTCGATAAGAAAACCTAGTCGACAGGCCACATGTCGTACATAAATCGTGGAAGACAATGTCGTCTGCGACGATTTGGCCAACTGGGAAAATACATATGTACATAGATATGTATGTATGTATGTATGTATGTATGTAAAAATGCATGTATTGTGTATGAATATGTGTATGCACTATGTGCCTTCATACATACATACATATTTATGTACATTCCCTGCAGGAGAATAGGTGTCAATTGTCTGAAAGCTACTAGTATAATTACTAGAACAGCAAGAACTAGTGCGAAAAGCGTTAAAGTTGTTGTATAAAATTACTAGTTCTGATGAGTACTAGTATATGAAGTAGTTCCAAGGCACCACATTGCAAAATAAATTTTGACTGTCTAACAGAGCACTTGTACTGTACGAAAATTGGTATTATACAATTATTACAGTTTTAGGTTCACCCATAAATAATTATAATCAAATAATTACAACTAACCTTTTGTATTTTTGAATTTTGATAAATAATTGCGAATTTTAACTAGCAGTTGTCACTGGGTAACAAAGGAGTAAAACCACCAATTTTATAGAATTTTTCTTTGCAAAAGAACTGGTAATTAACTAGTCCTAAACTAGTACCAATGGCACTAGTAATTTTCTAAACACACTCAATGCATTGAGCATTAACATGTTATAGGAAAGTTTACGGTTGGGAACTAGTGGTGGTGGCTTCTGTACTAGTAAAATACCAGTTGGACACTAGTTCGATCTCCTGCAGGGATTCTATGCACGTATAGATATGTGTAGAAATGTGTGTAATTGTGGATGTGTACTTTGTGTATATACCCTGTAGGAAATGTCACTAGTCAATCAGGAGTGATTCACTACTGACATTGACACCAGTACTACTCACGAATTATACCCCAGACAATGTTCTGTGCTATAGACATTTAACACGAGCGTGTCATTGATAATGTAGACATTGGAACCAGAGATTCACTATAGACTTTGGTACTACTGACTAAATACTCCACTTAAACTTGAAACTTGTTGCCTTTTGCCCAATAAAGCTGATGCTGAAAGCGGAATGTCTAGTAAAATAACTACCAGCATTTCCAAAGATTTTCTTGGAAAATAGAAACAGTAAAATACTTGGACTGAACACAAAATTTACATCAAAAAAATTCTTTATTTAAATTTTTTTGGCAATAATTTCGCGTGTGTAAATAAATTACATCACTTTCGTCCAAAAAAAGAAATACATACATACATACATATATATGTACATATATAATATTTATATTCATATCCTTATTTCAGTTGTCAACATCGATGTAACGTCAATACAATACCAAAAAATTGCGGGTTCTCTACAACTGTGTGCTATTGACAGGTTCATGCTATTTTTCATACCTTAGGGAAGAGAAATAGATCGTCCATATCACAAAACTGTTCTCGAGAGCGATTATAGAAGCCCCAATTTTTGCAACGTCAGTTTTGACAACTAAAATAAAGCTGATTAAAATTTTTTTACAAGACATGCTCCCTGGTGGGGTTTAAAATCAGCGGAGATCTTAAAAAGATACATTAGTCCTGGTTTACACTATGCAACTCTTATTGCTAAGCTGATTAGTATGGAGGGAAAGAGAGACGAGAGAACAGAAACGTTTCTTTTCCCCTCATCTCTCCCTCTCCTAACAAACTAATCAGCTCAGCAATAAGACTTGCATAGTGTAAACTAGGACTTATTAATCTTAAGCCAGACTTCGCTACATATTGATGTTGCAATCTTAAAAGTGTACTTTTACTACCTCTGAGTATGCATATGTAATATCATAATTAATTTTATTGTGCGTTTTTAATTTAGCTGTTATATTTGTTACCAAATATAACTTCCTAATCGCATTGACTTCACTGTTTTTAAGATTACAAACTGAGGAAAAGTCTAATAAAAAACTTGCTGGAGTTTTATTTTCAGTATGAATTTTTCTAATAGTTAGTTTATTTTAAGTTTACTTTTCTTCCATTATGATCATTACTTTGTCCAAAGTTGTTGTTATATTTTTTTATATGTCAGTTATGTGTGTATGCATGTGTTTGCGGAAAAACAAGTTTTCTTAAAAAAAAGAAGAAAATAAACAATTACAGCTACGGACTTGGGGTACCACTTACATTAAAAGATTTGAAACTTTTTTCTTGTTTTAAGCGAACACAACAAAAACAAACAAAGAAAAATCAAACAAAACTAATGAGTATGTGCATACAAACAGAGATACATGTATACATACATACATACATACATATATATATATGTATATATGCATGTATATATTTACACAGATATTAATTCATGTTTGTGTATATGGTTTAAAATATAAAGTTCAAGTGGTGCTAAGCTAACAAGTTGTCGAAATAAAAATTAAAAAATCTGCTTTTGCAAATATTATTGTATTTTGGTGATCACCAGGGAAACCAGAAATACATACTCATAAACTTAAAAGAGCAAGGCGTGTTTCCTTTTAGAGATACATAGCTTTAAATTGAAATCAACCATAGATAAATGGTGTTTGCCTTATTTGTTTAAATATGATGTTCCGCATAGTTCCACTACAGCCAGAGGGAGTTCACGTAGTCCAGCGCTGGTAAATCACACGGTCTTGGTGACCAGTCGAATAGCGCGTTGAGCAATAATATTTGTTTACCAAATTCTTGAAGTAGTTAGCACGTTGACTACAAAACTGAAGGTCCTGGGCTCGAGCCCGGTCTCCGACACCGGCTTCAGCGGATGCCAATCCTAATGTAAAATCAGAGCACTCTCCTGCGTCGGTTTTGTGCAGCAGAATAATCATCGGCGAAGTAAAATAACCAATAAAATGACTGCTAAAGACAGCTTCACAATTTAATACGCCTCATTTGGCACCAGAGGCGCTGCATTACTAAAAACGTGCAAAACGTGCAGGGTTTTAAAAGAACGATGATTTCCTCTATCTTTTCCTTCACCATCTGTCTTCTCTATAACTATCCCTTCCATATCTCCCTCTCTCACTATATTCTCTTCAACTCACAGGTAGCACAATGGCATCATTGCATTAGACCCAAGTGAGCTGGACTCTAAATTTCACTTTTCGTTACCAGCAGCCTGTTAACCTAACTACACTTCTTCCAATGAAGTAATACACACTGGGTGGTATGTTGCACCATCTTGTTGAAACAACAGTTCCTGCAGATTCAAAGCATCCAATTGTAGGACAAAAAATTGAGCGATAATGGTCATCAGTCGTTCATTTTAGACACAAACCTATGACCAAACCCATGGTATTTAAATAGGTTTGATCATCGGTTTGTGACTAAATAAAATGACCTACTGAACGAGTTGGACCCTAGCTGTAACTAAACCCATTTAAATTACATTAGACTTGTGTCCAAAAGCTCTTTTTGAACTAGTTTGAGAGCGTTCGAACCAAAAGCTGTTTCAAACCCATTTAATTTACATTGACGCTTTTGACCGAACTTGTGTCCAACAGCTGATTTTAGTTCAAAATATTTGTTTGGCACAAGTTTAAATTACATGGGTTTTGGACTTGAATCGAACTCATTCAGTAAGTCCTTTTTGACACAAACCAATGATAAAACCCATGTAATTTAAATTGTTTTGATCATAGGCTTATGTCTAAAAAGAACGACTGAAAGAGTTGGACGCAGGGGTCTAATCGTCGCTTTTGATAACGAGCTGCTTTGGTAATATTTTTTCGGTTTGCTATTATGGCATTCGCTATCGTACAATGTGATAATATGGTTCGATATCGAAAGCGACAATATCGAACCCCAGCTCAACTAATGAGTTTGATCATAGGTTTGTGTCTAAAATGAACGACTGAACGAGTTGGACCCAGCTCTACTATATACTACACGCTACAGCAGCTAAAAGTTTTTTGTTCTATATGTACGACTTCTCTGAGAATGCTTCTTGTCCTGTTGAATAAAAATTGTGCGAAAACAATTCCTGGTTGCTCGAGCTGCTGCTCTGATGGACGATCATACTATCCGAAGAGCGCAATGAGGTTCTCAAACTAAACGATGTTTTTCGTAAATAATCTGCATAATTTGCAGGCGTTGCTCAAGTGTCAGATTATACACGATCAAATATCAAATTGAAGTAAGCTCAAAATAGCCAACAATTTTAAAAATGGCGCACATACTATGAAGCAGTTTTGCCAAATCAAAGTTATATACCTCTGAAAATAAAACGCATGATGCGCGCTGCTTTTTTCCCAGACCTTTTTTAATTGTCGTTTGTGTCGCTCTAAATTCCACAGTGTAAATACCTTTTCTGAGAAAATATTTAAAAGGAGCTGGGGGTCCATAACTCAATTTTTTTAATTGGTTCAATTGATTTGTGAAAGCATTATAATAATTAATATTTGTTATTTCTCAGAACAGTTTTGAGAAACAAATAGTCAAGTGCAGTACAAAGTTAACAGTCTTTAACAGCCCTTGCTATATAGTGGAATACCTGTACAATTCTACAGTTTTGAGCAATGCCCACTATATTACTTTAGTAAGTATATAGTCGTATATCCAATTGGTATATTATAATTAATCATATCTCGGACCATACTTTCCATTAATTAGACAGTATAATAGTCCTAGCCCCATATTTAAAAAATTACGTGTGCTTGAAGTGTACGTTAAAACCAGATTTTTTTATAAACATTTTGTGTTAATGTACACTTCACGCACACTTTGAATTTTTTTTTTTGCATATGGGGACTAGTCCACATTCCTAGACTTGGACTTGCATAATATTCATGAATTTTACTAGGAGTGTTAAATGACACTCAGTACGCTCTTAAGCGCAAAATGGGCTCTGCTGAACTTTTTGGTTTTTGTCTCTGCTAGTTAAGTTTAAATTTATCTTCACACATGTATGTATGTGTGTATGTATATTAAAACTGTGTCTGCTAGTATAAGATTCTAAAAGTATTATCAAACTTTATTAATCTAATATTAGATAAGATATATTTTTATGGATGTTGTTGCCAGTTTGCAAAATAGAAATAGCAGTCGTCGTAATAAATTTTAAATAGAAATTCTTGTTTTTAAAATAATAAAAAAAATTTATTTAAAAAGTTACTCGTATACATTCCCATAAAATTTACATTAACAAAACTAGCACTAAAAGATATAAACAAAACAAAAAGTAAAAAAAAACTTATTTGAATAGCGAATTAAAAATGTATATCTAAGTAAATCATTAAAAAAGAAGTTGTATTTCTTTGTATGAAATGTAAAAAGGCTGCAGATGTTTTTGATAAACAAAATAAAACATACAGCCATTAATTAATTAATCTTATATATAGCTTCCTTTCAATAATCCGAACAATGAAATATACAGTTATGGACCAATAAATTAAATTCAAAAAAGGTGAATCAATAAATTTATGTGTATTTAAGGATTAATAAAAAGTATATAAAGTCAAAATCATTAATTTCAAGAGATTGAGGTTAAAAATTTGAACTCCACAACGAAATGAAGTAGTTTTTTTCTTTAATAATTTAATATATATTATAAAAATATATACATATATAATTCAACTATACCATTTTTGTATAATTCTGCTTTAAATTAGGCCAGTTAATTGCCAAGAATTTGTCTCTTGCGCTATACAAAAAAACATATTGTACGTACTACGTAGCCACATGAATTCATAACACACACATATAGAATATATCGTTACCTTAATATAGGAAGGCCCTAACTCATTCTTGCATATTTCCATACATTAGATGTTCTTCTATCAAAAAAACTAGATATAAAAAAAAATCGAAATACTGAGTTAGGGCCTTTCTGTATTTAGGTAACGATATGTATGTATGAATTTATATACATACATACATATATATATATATATATATATATATGTATACATAAGTATTTATTTCAAATACATATTTATATACGAGAGCGGTCCCAAAAACATACGTGACATAACCATAGCCATAGAAAACAGCCGTTCAAACCAAACTAATGAGAAATACTTTGGTTATACGTGACTCGCCATAACGCCATAGCCATTACCATAGAAACCAATTGAATTTTGGTTTGGTTATGGCTATGGCATTATGGCCAAGTCACGTCCAATTTGCACCTTTACAAAGAAAACACAACAAAATTTGTCTAGCTCTTTAAAATTGCCATCAACCGGAGACCCCACCTCTTTATTGATAACAAATCTTTAACCACCAAGCCATTACGAATGGAACTGTATTCGCTTTCTTTTGGCCCGATTCTTTCATTACGGTCCACTGCTTTGGCTTTGGTACCTCCATGTTTCATACATGGTTGCGAATCGACGCAAACGTGCCAACCCATCTTGCGCACAGCCTTCCCATCTTCAAATGTTTGGTCAATTGTCAACGAAGGCGTAGACTCTCCCAGAAAAGAATCTAGGGCGACTTTAATATTGGTTTAACTAAGACCTTTCAAATAAAATTTTTCAATTACATTGGTGGCCAATTTTTTTCCATGTTTACAAATTCACTGAAAGCGTTTATTTTTGGTGGCTCGAAAAAAAATGCTAAACAACGTGGCGCCTTGAAACTTAAAAACATATGTTTTATAAGGTTGCCACTCTTCACCAAACATCTGGGGGCAAATTAGAGCATTCGATACCCGTGGACATTTTTAAATATTCCCATCTAAATTCTATTGAAATATTTTGATATTTAGTTGAGATATCGAGCGCCGTATTTTGTCCCCAGATCGTATAGTTTTGGTACCACCCTCGTATGTATGTATGTATGTACATATATGTAGTTAAGCGCACGAAAATAAAAGTGAAATTGTCTTAAAAGTATTAAAAAAGTGCCAAAAGTTTTCTAAATTTTAAAATAAAAAATATAAAAATAAATTAATAATGAGAACACTAATGAATATCTTAAGAAATATGTACACAAAGAGAATAACAAAGAATAACAGAAGCATTCAAATATATTGAAATGTATGTACATATTTATGTACATACAGACAAACAAGCATCAAACAACTTGTCAATGACTTTTTATTATTTGTTGTTGATTACGATCATCTGCAGCTGATGATGAAATTTCACGAAATGTGAAAGTTAAAAAAAAAAAAACAAATAATATTTAAAAACTGGCTACTTAAGAAAAAAATAAAACAAACATAATTTTGCACCATTTATAGTAGACAAATTTGATCGAAATATCATTGAACTTTAAAACTTAACACCCAAGAGACCTTACCCATAAAATAAAAGGTTAACAAAACGAATTTCAATTCAAAATCTTTTTATGGACCTTTTATAAATATGAATAAGACATCATTTCCCTTACGAAGAGAAATTCAAGTTTAAAATAAATACAATACTAAGATAATGATTATATTCGTTTCAAATAAAATATATATTAGCTACCTATAAATAAAGTCTAATTGGAATGATTTCAATAACCATACTACAGTGCACATTAGCTTTCCGCGACTCATAAAAACAAGAGCTGTCGCGGAAGCTGAATTTTGGCGATAACCGAATCCAAAATTTTCATTAAAAACAAAATTTGTTATAATTGACAATTTTATTTTAGTCTCTAATTGCGTGATATTTAGCAAAAATTTGTAATACATACTCTTTTCTCTTTCTTTTTTTCGGGCACCCTGCTTTATTTTAAGAGCAACGTTTGCCAGGATGACTTTCATAAGCATTTTCCTGTTTTTTAATACGAAGTTTTTCGCAAACTGTTTTCATTGAATCACAACTTTCAATGCTTTTTTCGAAACTCTTGTTTTTGAATAATTGAGCTTTGCCCTATTCGAACGCATACTCGTACTGATTGCAAAATGAACTCCAAAATTCTCTAAAAAAAGGTGTTGATCACCAAAAAAAAAGTTTTAAATTTTCACCTACATCTAATAGAATTGCAAAAGCTTAAAAATTAATTTTTTTCAATTAATGACAAGTATTCTTATTCTCAGCAAGAAATATAATTGAAAATACAAGGGCGGGTCAATAAGTCCGTGATTTTTTTTTATTTTCCGCCCCTTAACTTTTAAACAGCAGAAAATCGCGTGATTTGAGAAGAAAATGGAAAAAAGTGAATTTCGTGTATTAATTATTTTTTATTTGTGTCAGTGTCTTTTTGAGTTTCCCGCCTCTTAATTGAAATGTCAATGCTCTTGTCAAACGGGAAACTTTCAGTTGACTCATATCTAAATTTGAACAAGCTGCGTCATTTACTTTGTATTTGGCAGCCGTTGACAGCAAACTATCGTGAGTTTAGAAAAAAAAAATGGGTAAAGGTGAATTTCGTGTGCTTTCTAAGCATTATTTTTTCGGAAACCAACGCTAAACTTGAAAAATTCATTCGCGACTCTTCACCATCAATATCGATGGTACAAAAGTGATTTACAGAATTTCGTTGTGGACGTACAAGGCAAACGTGCCGGATGCCCAATTGAGGTCTCTACACCCGAAACAATTAACAAAATCTCACAATATGCTGTTGAACGATCTGGGATTGAAACTGAGAGAGATTGTCGAGGTCGTCTCACATGAACCAAGCAGAAGTCAAAATCGGCGCCAAAGAAAGCCAAGGTGTTTCTGTCAGGCAATAAAGTTATAGCAATCGTTCTTCGGGATACACATACAAAAGGATAAAACAATTAATGGCGAATATTATGCCAAATTAATTCGTTTTTTTTTCCACCAGAACAAATTAAAAAAAAAAGAAGAGAGCTGTCTTACACAGAAAAAAAAAATTTGTAAATACAATTAATTTTTTTGTTATATCAATTAAATAATTAATTGATTTTGAACCTACAACGATATTTGTAAATACAATTAACAAAATTGTAAGATGAGAGCAAAAAATTTTCAATTAAATATTTTGTTATATCAACAATATATTTTGTTGACTATTTTTCTTTTTTTAATTAAATTCATTGTTATATCAACAATTTATATTGTTAAAAAATTTTTTTTTTCAATTAACTATTTTGTTATAACAACAATTTTAATGGTTGACTAAAATTTTATTTTTAATTAAATTTTTTGTTGTATCAACAATTTTAATTGTTAAATAAAATTTTCTTGTTAATTAAATTTTTTGTTGCATCAACAATTTATGTTGTTGGAAATAATGTATTTTTTAATTAAATATTTTGTAATATCAACAATATTTATTGTTGACTAAAATTTTGTTTTTAATTGAATTTTTTGTTGTATCAACCATTTGTATTGTTGAAAATAGAGAATTTTTAAATAAAATTTTTATTAATTTTTATTAATAGTTACCTTTTTTGTTACACTATATAACTACATAAGCACGTATGTATGTAAATATCATATACTTACCTACAAAGTATACACACAACCTTCATATACAACAAAACATATAATTGAGTCAGTTTGTTGAAAAAAAACCGTTGTTTGTTATATCAACAACTTAAGTTGTTATATTAATGAAATATTTGTTTGAATATAAATTAAATATTAACAATTTCTTTTGTTGGTTGCATTTTTATGATATTTTTTTCTGTGTAGGACACCCTGTTATAGCTATGCTGCTTAGCTATACAAAACAAACTTAATCTGGCAAATAACAATGAAATAAAATTATATTATATGATGATGACAAATTCTCTCGCAAATATTTCAAAACGTTTCCATTTATTACCCATTATTTTCTTTTCTAGCGGCGCACGATTAAATTAATGTATTGTTTGTGGCCGGTGGCTGCTGTTAGCCGGCTTACAGCCGATCTGCTGTGTTCTGTGGTTTGTGGTCATGTGCAAAAACAATACAAAAACAAATTGAGCAATCGTTTTCATTGTTTTCGTTTCACTCACTTCAAAGAACGAAACAAAACAAAATCAAAAAATTTGTTTCGTTTATTTTAGTAATCTGCTTTTAAGTACAAAGAAATCAAAATAAAAATAAAATTTATAACTATAATAGTGTCGATTATTTTTGCTTTGAAAATCATGTCCTCACTCCTGTATCGCGCTATAAATAGCATATAATTAAACTATTTTTTTGAGCTTTTCAAATTTGAAATTGTATACATAATTGAGAGAAAAAAAAGGAAAAAGAAAAAACATAAAAACAAAAAATCAAAATACAATATTCTATATCCTGAAGAAGTAAACCAAAGGTTTACGAAATATTGAAACAATAAAGCATTATACAAATAGACCTAAAGCTCAAAAAAATAGTTTAATTAAATATATAAGAAAAAGGTCGAAAAATTAGATAAAAGAATTATAAATAGCATAGCTATAAAATCATGAATTCGGCTATAAATTGCTTCCTTGCCCGTCCTATTCTCCTGACTTATGCCCGAGTGACTACATCTGGTTCCCAAACCTAACGAAAGGCCCCAAAAATGACATTTGACTCCAACGATGAAACAAATACCTATTTTTTTGATGACTTTGATAAATTGTATGTTTTAGAAGGAATGAAAAATGCGATAAACGTTGGACAAAACAAAATTATTTTGTATCCAAAAACCTGTGTTTCACGAACTTAATCAATTAATTAATATAATAATTTAATTAATCAATAATAAATAATTCATTTATTAGAAAAAATTCAAAATTCAATTGATTGAATGCTGAAATCAATTGCAACTATGCTTAATTTCAATTAGTCAAGTGTAATGATTGATTTATGGTTTATGTAATCTACGACTATATTGTGACTCTGATGCCAACTTGACAGAATACTTTCAACGAAATTCTTAAAAAGGCCTATAACCTCATATGTTTATATAAAAACTCCCAACAAATAATTGAGAATTACTGAATATACAAATACAAAAAACTAACAAACTACAACCAAAATCATAAAGTATTTCGTTCTATATCATTTGGAAATGAGTCGTACGATTGAGTTAAATAGTGTTAAATATTGTTTCAAAATTAATTAGAAAGTTAATTTAAAATCTATAGGCTGACCTCGCAGGCCATCCCTGCAACTTTCCGCAATTTTTTAAGTCAGCAAATGTCGACAGTTTAATTTATTTGGCGAAAACTTTCGATGTTATTAAAAAAAAAGATTGTTTTCGAAATTTTTCGCTTACGATATTATCTTTCGAGCGAATCACCCGATTTTAGTCTAATTGGCAGCAATCGACGCTTTTTTTGAGGAACTTGATCGACTTAACAGTTGAAAGTTTTTTTAAAACAAGTTTATTTCCGAACATTTTTGAAATCTATCGAAACGAGCATATTCACTATCTTACGACATCTAAGTGAGCTCAACATCTTTCGAATGCAACAAAATTCTTGTTTGCTCAGTAGTGCGATTCAGTAACTTTAAACGTTCCGACAATCGTAATTTTTGTCTATACATTTTGTTGCTTGCAATAACGATTGTGTGATTCAGTAACTTTTTTTTTAACGATAGTACGCAGCTGATGTTTTCTGTTGATTTTTGACGACAAAATTAACAGCACATAAATTATTGTCGCTTAAATAACGAAACAGCTGAAATTAACCTACAGCGACTATGGTTAAAAATGTTACTGAATAGGAAATTCAATAAATGTTCATTATAACTATTTTAACGACGCGATTATCGATAAAAAAAAAGTTAGTGAATCGCACTACAAATGCTTACACACTGTCATACACACATCCATATGGACAAACGAAGAAAAAAAATGTCGTTGCTGAATGTAGAATCCTAAATGCTGTCGCAATGACTTCGCCGTTGAGAATACCGAGAATGCACTGTGTTTTATGAATCATGTTTTATCTATGGAACTTTAAAACTTTTAGAATGGGGATCTAATCAAGTTTTTCTTAATTATTTTATTTATGTTTTACTTCATTCGTGATTTTTATGCACATGCATTTGTTAAAAGAAATGGTGTAAAATTTTTATATATTGTATATTGTCATGTCTACATGCATTGTATTAGTCTTATTAATTATTAAATTGTATTGCAAATACTTTGTATATATTGCATACTTTATTTCTTATTAAATATTTGTTCTTTTTATTTTATTTTTTTTCTTACAGCAACTCAAGTCATGCCTTTATCAATCTGCAAACAAAACCAGAAAAAATTACAAAAAGTTTAAAACATAAATCACGTAATAAATACTATACAACAAATATAAACAAATTAAAATAAAATATTGAAAAAAACGGTTTGATCTGCAAAAATTAATTGAAATATTTAAAAGAAAAATTTAAAAATCCGCTTGTTGCAGCCCCTATAATTTTATAAGGTGCGGTTCGTGTTTTACAATAACTAAAAAGTGTTAAAACAAAATTTAAAAATTATATTTTTTTAATATAAATATGTACGTCTGTCCAACAATGTTTTAGTATATCAATTTATCGATAATTATATCATTAACTGCCAGAGCTGTAAACAGCAAAATTAGGAAACTATTAGCCGGAACGTGTTTAATATTTGATACGAAAATAGGCAAGAAAGCGCAATTATTTCACAATTTCTACCTAAGTAGTCCACTTGTTAAAATGGGCTTCTCAACGGCCCTTCAGGGCCGTGCTGCCCACGAGGCGTTGATTGTACGACAAGATGCCGAGCTACGTTTAATGGAAATTATGAAACGTACCATGCAGCTAAAGGCGAAGTACGACAAAGAATATGCCATTGGCTTGGCCGCGGTGGCACAGCAGGGTTTGAAAATCGATCGGGCTGACGAAATGCAAGGTGAGTGAGTTGAGTTTAAATATTTTTTCATTTACTTGCAAGCTTAAAACAACATCTTATCAAATGAAACTTTCTGTAAAATGAAAATTTAAAAATGGGCACTAAACTTAGTTAGTTGTAAGAAAAAGAAAACATTGGCTGACTTCCAAAACGTATCAATGCAAAGTTTGTGTACCTTTCTGATGCGGTATTTATATCGTGTGCAGAAACAAGGTTAGGAAGGGTGGTGCCAAAAACGCACCTCCACTCGGAGACCCAATTGGGTCCATTGTGATTGTACAGAAACAAAGTTGTAAAACATTGGCGGTATTCGATGTTTGATGCAAATGATCTTGCGTAAATGTAAATGCAAAATATCGTAGCGTTTCTTTGGCTTGTGTGTGTATTTTGTTGTTGGATTCTAAGGAAAAGCTACAATATTTTGCATTTACACTTACGCAAGACCATTTGCATCAAACACCGAATACCGCCATTGTAACCATGAGTAACAAATTTAAAACCGCAGCGCTAATTACGATTTTAATGATTGACGGCGTTTTGAAAGGGTGTGCATTGTTTTAATGTTTTTTACTTCGGCGTTATGAAACACTACACTTTGTTGGAAGACAAATCAATTGACGTTGTGGATGTCAGCCATTATTATTATGCTTACCGTGAATAAAATGTCCCTCTAATTTTGTTCCCTATATACAAAATCGCCATTGCAAAATTTGCTCACATTTTGTAAAATGTTCCCCATACTATGGAAATTTGTTTTCCGTATTAATAGTTGTTTACTTTAATTTGAAGCAGGGAACTGTTAAAAATAAAATGTAAATAACGACATTATTATTTAGTTTTTAAATAATAATTTAATTTTTAGAAGTTATTCAACAAATAAAAAGCAAATTGGAATATTATTGCAAAGAATGTTAACTCTATAATGCTTACAAAATTTGGAGACAAAAAGAATTATATCAGAAATTTATATTTGAATTTATTTCTTTCTGTACATCTCTTAACTTTGTTCTTATCGTCGCCTAAAATCCAAAAGGGCGTAACAACCAAAAAAATTCAAAATAGACTCAATCTTGATATGATTAACCAAAATACAGCTTTCCTTGATATATGTTCAAAAATACCGATTTTATTCATTAACGAATGTGGCAACCTAATAAATAAATAGTCTTAAAATTGAGGGTCGCATTGGCTGAAATAATTAGCACGTTGACTACAAAACTGAAGGTCCTGGGTTCGAGCCCGGTATCCAACATTTAACAACACAGGCGCTGCAACACTGCATTATTAAAAAAAAAACATTCAGAAAGCTGCGTTGTAAAATAATGAACTGTCCTCTATTTCTTCCTTCACGACCTGTCTTCTCTATCACTATCCCTTTCCTAAAAGAACGTAACACATCGAGTAATAGTAGTAGGCATTCATTGTCCGAGTGTTACTTCTGTTTTAAAAAAAAATAATAATAATAATAAATAATAAGGTTTTTGGCTTTTTCGGTAAAAAAAAATGTAAAAAGTGTACTTACGGTCTTTTGGATTTTAGGTGACGTTATATTTCTTTACTTTAATTTGTGATAAAAAAAATTCTTGCAGTTCTAAGTATTTTTATTAAAAAATTTTGTTGTCCTCCTTTTCTTTTTCAAAAAATTTTCTTTTAAAATTTTCAATATCTGTGTAGTTTCGAACAATACTTATCGGACCCTAAGTTATTATTTTTTTGAAATCGAGTTCTTTGTATAACTCGATAGAAGCACATCTAATGTATTGCAAAATACGAGGGCGGATCAATAAGTGCGTGACTTTTCGAACTTCCCTCGTAGTTATATGAAATGCAACACCGTTCACATCAAGTACCACCTGTAAATAGACACTGTCAAATTTTGAGCAATAAAGAAAAGAAAGAAAGTTGTGTGCAAGATGGGTGCCGCGTTTGCTCACAATCGACCAACAACGCATGTGCAGTTTCCATGGCAAAAATCCATGAATTGGGCTACGAATTGCTCCCTCATCCGCTCTATTCTTCAAATTTAGCCACGAGTTAATATTTCTTATTCCCAAACTTGAAGAAATGGCTGGTCGGAAAGAGATTTGACTATTTTAAGGACCCCGAAAAATCCTATTTTTTGAAAGGGATACAAAAACTGGAGAAACGGTGGACTAAGTCTATTGAGTTAAAAGAATATTATGTTGAAAAACAAATTTTTTGTTTTGCAAAAAAGTCACGTACTTATTGATCCAACTTCGTACATAAGAGTCGATTTAAAAATAATAATGAGTTAGGGCCTTTCTATATTAAGGTAGCGATATGTATGTAAGTATATTTGGATGGAAACAAACATTTAGGGGAATTTCTCGATATCAAATTATTGTTCAGGTTAGAGAAAATGTTCAAGGGAATAAAATTTTCACATAGTTTTTTGTTACCTAATATGCGATAAGGTGAAAACTCGCTATAAATATGAAAATACTCCACGAACTAAGCTTTGTCCTTATCTATTTTAAGTGAGTTCGCCAGGACAGTTAAATACAGTATTATATTTTATGAAAAACCTCTCATCTTATGTTTATAGAAATGGTTCCCATAATTTACTAACTGACAGACGCGAATTCTTCAACTAAAATTGAATCCAGCCTGTAAATATTTTAGTTTTTTTTAAAGACGTATTTTTCTTATCAACAATTGTTTTTTGCTTTTATTGTATTTTGGGAATACCCTGCTAATGTTTATCATTTATTGTTAAAATGACGTCAATTTAAAAATTTATTTTATCATAAACCAGACAATCGTTTTCATTGTTCTAAAGAAATAATTACGAAAACTATTAGTAAGAAATGGTGCGATTGGAGTTTTGTGCGCAAAAGAGAAAAAAAAACTCAAATTGACTGTGAGTGAAATTAAAGATAAACCTAATATGTATTACTAATAATAATTATGTCTTTAATATTCTGCTTCGATATGCTTATCGCCAAGAAATAATTTTTAAAATTTGTTTTTAACTTTTACTCGTATGCACAGCGGAACGGTGATTTTGTTTTTTTTTTAAATAAAAATAGCCGATTCTTATTACGATGGAATTATTAGTTTTTCTGTAGGAGCTCTAATATTAAAGATATAGTGACATTTATAATTTTCTTAACTTACATCATTTTTTTATAATACGCTTTATATTTCACGAACAGCGTTACCGTTGAAAATTTTCAAAAAGGGGCACAAAAAGGGGATTTTCAAAAAAAAAGTGGCACAAAACGGGGATTTCAAAGAAAAAAAGAGGCAACTTCAAAATCAAGAAAAATTAAAGAAACAAGCATATTTATTAAGTTATTTTTATCTAAAACAAACAACAACAACAATTTCTCATGTATAAGAAGTACAAAAACATTAATTTTATGAGAACTCATATACCACGTTTATACGCACGTGTTATTTGCCAGTAAAAATTGTAACTTACTAATTCACGAGAACAATAACTTATTGTTGGGGATGAGATGTATGTATACAGAAAAAGAAACTTTTTGTTGTATAATTGCTTATTTGACTCACAGTCTTCATATATATGTACTTCTATTTGCAAATAAGACCAGTATAAACGTAGTATAGATAGCTATTATATAAAAAAAAATCATAAAGTCTATTTCAATAATAAAACAGTAGTCAAATTGCTGCATTTGATATCGATTGATTCCAACAGAAAATAAATGGACATTTCGTTCGAAATCGATTGCAGTAATTGGCCCCAGTTATTAAGATATACAAAAAATTAAAGAATACATAAATACATTTTTTATCATTTTTGGGACATGGATCATATCACTTATTTACTTAAACACCAGCCTAATTCAAAAAATGTATTTAACGTCAAAAAGTTTTCACAAAAATTTGAAAATTTGATTCTTAAGAGGATAATATTCTTTTTAGGCATTATGCATAGTTATTAAATACCTTAAATACCCTTTCTTTTGAAATTGTACATTTGTATTTATTAATAAGTTTTTTACTTGGAATCCATTCTTCCAAATCCTTTTGAAATAAATTTAAAGCAGACAGCATGGACTGACAAGTGTCAACTTTTAGTCTATTTGATAATTTTTTCGTAATACGAGTACTAATTTGTTTATGCTTTAAGTGTTTTTTTTTAATTTTAATTTATATAAATAAAGAAATAAGGTGTAACTCGCAGACTTTACAACTGGCGAATCTGGATATATTTTTGTATTTACTTTGGCCAATTTCTCCATTTGCTTAAACGGGTTCATCTCATCATCCTTAAAACAAGCTTCATTTCAGCAATATCAAGTTTCCTCCGAAAATCGGCATTTTTTTTACTTCATTTGTTTTTTGGAATTGGCCACGTGTGTGGCTGTTTTAACACGACATTCTATGATTCATTCGGCAGATGAGCAACTGATGGGTTTCTTGGTATCTGCATCCATCTGAACCCACTTATGCCGTCTCTCCTAATCATTGGAATACTTTCGTGTTGCTTTTTTTTCTTTTTTACTGGTTTTTCCAAGATAATAGGCTCACATGATGAACTAATTTCATGAGAACTTAAATCAAAAGCATTACTTGATGATAGCAATTCAGTGTGGTATTTTCATACAATATTATTTTAAAATTATGTACTTTTATAAAATTTGGCTTTCAAATCAAATTTGGCTGCGGAAAATACAGTTAGAATTATCTATGAATGACTGTATGTAAATTCATATTTAAAAATCTTAAACAAATGAAAAGATGCATACCAAGGCTTTTTAACACCATACTCCGAAAGAAAATAATATTGCGCCATACTGTCAATTTCCCAAAAATATTTGGGGTATTCAAATGGTTCTCATAAATTAACACGTTTTAAGGCAATAACACGAAAAAATATGACTGCTGTGAGCAACCCTTCATAATTTACAGTTTTAAATATTGTACTTATTTGTATTTTGGTTTAAGCACCTTTGTACATTGCTTACTCTCTCTCTCTCTCACACAATTCCTTTGGTAAACCCTCACGCATTTCTACATGTAGTTATGACAAACAATGACCATAGCTGAGAAAGTCTTATTATTTTATGACCTTTTTGTTTAAGCCACAACAACAATTTTTAAACTATGTTAAAATGTTAAGACATTATGACACTTAAGACACTGGTGTGAATACCCCAATTGTATATTTTTCATATATACACAAAGGAAATAAAATCTTGTTGTCTAATGTGGAAGAATCTGTACAAATTTGCGTACATTTATTGTAAAAATAAAAATTAAATTTGAATTTGATCAAAAAGGGGCAAAAAGGGGCACAAAATAATGCAAATGATACTAAAAGGGGATTTAAAACTAAGGGGCATAAAAAGTGGCAAGGCATTCGAAAAAGGGGCAAAATGCGACTTTAGTCGCACAACGGTAACGCTGTTCACGAATGGTCCTTCAAACATTATGAATTATTTATTAATCTACATAAAATTGTGTTTTATTTGAGTAGAGCCACATTGATGAGTATATCGTCCCTACCACATCAAACTATCAAATATGCAAAAATTGTTTTTTAGATTCGTTATCTTGGTGCCCTAATTTATACGATATGCCTCGTTACAAAATGCTGAAATTCTTATGGTCGAAAGATAACTCAATAACAAATATTTCAAGCCTGGCACTTTTAGGAATACGCCGACTTTTTTGCATATTGGATAGTTTGACATGGTAGGGACGATATCCGGATATCTTACTGTTAGTACGATCATGTTAAAAATTGTAAATTTTTTGTTTAGTTCTTAAAATAATTTTTTATTTAAATTATTTGATATTGAAATAACTGATCCTTATGTCTTTTCATGCGCTGATTACGAAAAAAGATATATTATTTTTCTAGCACCTTTAGTTTATACATACGTTATATAAAAAAAATACTTAACAATTTTCTTTTCTCATACCATTCAATTTGCTTTGGTAAAACTTACTTTTTTGAAAGTGTTATGGAGAAATCCATGCGCATTCGTCAAATATCGTTGCATTCTCAACTCCAATACATAAAATGTTTTGTTTCCTTTTGGTTTGGAAAAACATAACTAATTTATTAATTTAACCATAACCTTTGTCAATTTCGAAAACCTTAAGGTAAAAGTATTGTATTTTCTTTTATAGCTTTCTTTGATATCAAACGAGATTAAGTCAGTTTTTTTTTTTTTTGTTGTTGAAAAAAATAACAAAAGACAAATTATTTTAGGAGTTATATATTGAAAATTTGAACATAAAAAGCCAAGGTCAATCACAAAGATGGCATTAGATAATAAACTATACTCGGAATTTACAATTTATCTTGTTCACTGCTCAAGAAATCAACATTTTTAACACCTGCTGGTATGCGAATCATTTAAAGATAGACTTTCATGATTTCTATGTAAATAATAAATTGCTTTTTTTTTTTTTGATACATACATAGATATTTATTTGAAATAAATTGCACAAGTATTTCGTTATGCGTAAAGCAACTTAAGTAAATAATTATTTATTATTACCAATAGTTATTATTTTCTCTTTTTTAAGCACAAACTATTTTAGTTTGTGTGCGGCAAGAATCGAATTGCGACCCTTTTGCCTACTAACCAAGAGTTGTGACTAAATTCCAAAGTGGTTTCATAGATTCATAGAATGTTTGGGAGTAAAATATATGTTTTTAACACAAGTAAAAAAAAACTTAAACATCGAAACAAAAGCCACGTAAGTCAAAAATTAACTAAAACAAAATTGAGTTAGAACCACGCTGTCTGTCTGTTTGCACGAAGAGCGTAATTTGCTAACTGATTTAAAAACATCTTATTTGCCAGTTGTTTAATATTATTTTTATAGCTATGCTATTTATTGCGCGATACAGGAGTTAGGAAGTGATTTTCGTAACAAAAATAATCGACACTATTACAGATATAAATTTATATTTGATTTGATTTCTTTGTACTTAAGGGTACAATTAGACGTGCACACATAAAAAAATATCAATGTAAAATCAACATGCAAAAAGTTTGATTCAAACTCATTGAAATCACATTAAATTTACAAGAAATAATATGTTGTTTGAGTGTGTTGGTGTTTATTTGCTCTGTTCATAGCTGCAATACACTTTTGTGCTTAGTTGTGTAGGTTGTTTTTGTATTGTTGTTGTTTTTTTTATGTTTGTAAACAGCCGACAAACTGCTGCTGGCTGGTAGGCAGTGTACTAGTATTGCAGTCGGAGGATCGCAGGTTCGAATCCTGGAGTCAAGTCAAAGTATTTTGTATATGTTTTTAAATTAAAACTTTTCAAGTGAAAGCATTTTGTTTTTTTTTAACTAAAACTAAAACTTTTCAAATGAATTTTATGTTAAATGAAATAATGTTAAATTACAATTTAATTCAAGATGGTACATATTAGTGTGTATCATAATAATATTTATAGTTGTTGTGGGTGCACGTTGGCTACCACGCGATGAGTTCCGAGTTCAAATCTTGGCCAGGGAAGCCAATTTAATTCATATAAATACAAAAATTTTTCTGATGTCTATGTTCAACTACACATAAGTTAAATAATTAATAAAGTACAATTACTAAATTAAATTCATGATGTTCCAACTTGAAATAACTTTGATTCAACATGATTCTTCATTTTGATTTTAAAAGTACGTAAATGTTAAATCAACATGAAATAAAGTTATTTCAAAAGGAAAAATGTTCCTTGACAATTACTATAAATCATGTTAGATTAACATGAAACACATATGAAGCAAAATCGTTGCCGAAAAATATTAGATGAAGCTTGTTTAAGTAGATTTTACGTTGAAATTTTTCTGTGTGTGATATGTTACGTATAATCACGAGGAGGGACTTCATTGTACATCGAAAAAATCGAATTTAAAAATTTTAGAGCTATAAAAATACTGAATAGTGCTATTGGAATAAATATTATTCGAATATGTATTCGAAAAAAAATTAATTTTTGCTTTTTTGTTTTCTCGAACATTCGAAAAATTTTCTTAGCTTCTTTATGTAAAATCACCTCTATCGTGAATAAAATGTGAAATTTTTGTTCCCATGAAATTTTCATTTCCGAATTCCATGGGAACGTTTGTTCACGCTAGCAATGCGTAGTGAATATAAAAAATGTGAAGAAGATTTGTAAAGCTTGAAAATTAATTGAAAATCAGACAAATTTAAGTTTGATAGTTAGTAAGATTTACAAAAATTTTGGGATTCAAATGAAATGTTTTTAAGTGTAAAGTTATGTTTTTAAATGTTTTAGGTGACGTGGAAAAAATTCTTTAGTATTACCACAGCCATAAAATTGTCTGCATGTAAACCAAAGATATTCATATTCAACGAAAAAAAAGGGAATTATTGTTATTAATCGTGTACATTATTTACTAATAATTATTTATAACTTTTAATATGTAATTGGCAGTATAATATTGGAATTACGCGATGTATAAATTCAGCTCGCTTGCAAAAATAAATTGAACAGAACCAAGGGAAAAGTGAAAAAATTCATGTGAAAAATATTATTCAGGATAAAGGGAATCAGAAAAGGGAACATATTTCTAGGGAAAATTATTCACGATTGCAGTTTTTGGGAAAAGGGGAAATATTTTAAGGGAAAAACTGTCCACGGTAAATTAAGTATTTATAGGGGTAAATAAGTAGCTCGAAGTCACAAAAGAGTACGCAACTATGTACATACTTTGCTCTCACAATTACTTTTTAATAAAAAATATTGCGATAAAGAATTAGATGACGTTTCTGAAGTAACTCATATTGTTTTATTAGATGACCTAACAAAGTCTATCAATAACACTGTTTGACACAACAAAAAATGCATACTCCTGCTCGTGTTGAATTTCTGGAAATAATTATATGTGACCCGGTCTATGAAAAGGTGGCTTATGACTCAAAATCAGCTGTTAAAGATAAATCAGCTGTTAAAGATAAACAATGCATTTCGTCAGTTTCACGGTAGTTGTTGTTTTTGAGTCATAAGCCACCTTTTCATAGACCGGGTCACATGTATACATATGTATATTTTATAGAAACAACCAAACCCCTATTTGGGTTTTGCGTATTAAGTTTTTTAGTCAGAATCGAAATGCATGGATACGTTTTTTTTTAACCAACAAACAAACAACAAATCTTTATTTGAGTGCTTTAATAAAATAATAAATTTGATTTTGCTATAGTGTGAATATATTAACTTTATAACCACTTTAATAAGTTGCCGTATAAATTACATACATACATACAGACATGCATGTCAGTTTTATTTCTCGTCCATTTTGTTAATTTCAGCGGGAATCTGCAATGAATATTGCAAAATTTCACTTCAGATACTCGTAGTTAAAACCCATTATGTGTCATATGTATATTATCAAAAAAAAAAATGAAAAATTTAAAATTCACAATTTCAGTAACCAGGCACTGCCATTGTCATTTATGCTTACGTATACGCATTTACGTACGTACGTATGTCTGTCTGTATGTAGGTTTGCACAAGTGTGACAGATTTGAAACAAATGTAGCAGAAATAAGATTTTATAACATGTATCGATACAAGTGAAATACATTTTAAGCGCTGGACATTGCACACTTGTGCAACGGCTAAACGACACCATGCGAAACATAAAATTCACACTTTCACTTTTTAGGGTTCCGTACACCAAAGGTGAAAATGGAACCCTATTGTTTTCGCTACGCTGTCCGTCTGTCCGTCTGTCCGTCTGTCCGTCCGTCCGTCTGTCCGTCACAGGGTATTTTCTCGAGAACCGTAAGAGCTACGGACCTGAAATTTGGACACAGTGTGTAGACCCTTGGCCGCTACAACAACAAATACATGAGAGTTGGAAATTAAACGGTGTGCCAAAACGAGCAACGAAAAATGTTAAAATCCCATGTAATATACATACAATTGTATATATGTATATTACATGGGACCCTTGGCCGCTACAACAACAACTACATGAGAGTTGGAAATTAAAGGGTGTGCCAAAACGAGCAATGAAAAATTTTAAAATCCCATGTAATATACATACAATTGTATGTATGTATATTACATGGGACCCTTGGCCGCTACAACAACAAATACATGAGAGTTGGAAATTAAAGGGTGTGCCAAAACGAGCAACGAAAAATGTTAAAATCCCATGTAATATACATACAATTGTATATATGTATATTACATGGGACCCTTGGCCGCTACAACAACAACTACATGAGAGTTGGAAATTAAAGGGTGTGCCAAAACGAGCAATGAAAAATTTTAAAATCCCATGTAATATACATACAATTGTATGTATGTATATTACATGGGACCCTTGGCCGCTACAACAACAAATACATGAGAGTTGGAAATTAAAGGGTGTGCCAAAACGAGCAACGAAAAATTTTAAAATCCCATCTAATATGCATACAATCGTATGTATATTACATGGGATCCTTGGCCGCTACAACAACAAATACATGAGAGTTGGAAATTAAAGGGTGTGCCAAAACGAGCAACGAAAAATTTTAAAATCCCATGTAATATACATACAATTGTATGTATGTATGTATATTACATGGGACCCTTGGCCGCTACAACAACAAATACATGAGAGTGGGAAATTAAAGGGTGTGCCAAAACGAGCAACGAAAAATTTTAAAATCCCATGTAATATACATACAATTGTATGTATATGCACTTGAAATTTGTAAAGTTAGTGAATTTTTATACACACTACAACAATTAACACTAAAATTTCAAAAAATTTTAATTAAAGGGTGTACCATCAGTTAATGTAATTTCGACTATGTAATTTTGATAACTTGCTGTATCTTGGAAACCGTAAGAGCAAACTTCTTGAAATTTTCAAAACCGGTAAATCAAAAAAATCTCAAAATTATAAAATCGCCAAACCGAAAAAAATCGCCAAAATCAAAAAAAAAAATCGCCAAAACGAAAAAAGCACCAAATTAAAAAAAAATTCTAAATCGAAAATAAATCGCAAAAAACCGGAAAAATCGCCAAAATGAAAAAATCGTCAAAATGAAAAAAAAATCGCCAAAATGAAAAAATCGCCAAAATTAAAATAATCGCCAAAATGAAAAAAAATTGCCAAAATAAAAAAAATCGCCAAAATGAAAAAAATCGCCAGAATGAAAAAAATCGCCAGAATAAAAAAAATTGCCAAAATTAAAAAAAAATCGCCAAAACGAGAAAAAAGCGAAAAATAATATAAAAAAAATTATTTCAGCTGAAAAAACGTAAAAACAACACTATTAAAAAAATGCTCAAAGCCAACGTACGGAACCCTTCGTGCGCGAGTCAAAGTCGCACTTTACTGAATTTATTGTACTTGTAGCCAATAACAACAACAGATTTCATACAGGCCAATGGGCAGTGTCAATTCATTTAAACCATAAACAATATGAAAAAATACGAATAAATAAATTAATTAAAATTGCAGACGTCAGACGGCATAAAACAATGAGGGTATAGTTAAAATCGGTAATTTAAATATTACATCACCATCATCATACAATTATGCATGTAATCGTACATACATACATACATATGTACGAGTACATTGTTCAAAATTCAGGTGATGTTGTTACCTACCCATCATACCTACATACATACTTCAACTCTGGCATATCTACTCGAAACACGAATTTATTTTAACATTAACCTTTTAATACCATTGAATAACGATTGAGGTTGTATGTTTGTATTTGTTGTTGTATGCAGTTTAAAAATTTTGCACAAAAAACAATCGCATGACTTTTGACAATTTTAATTAAACAATTTATAAAATTTGTGCAAGCAATGCTTTAATTACAATTAAGGACTGCAATCAGTCGTGCAAGTGTAAGGAAAATAAGTTTATTTTTAAGATGATAAATTTGCTTCTTTTAGTCTTAATTAGGATTTGATTATTGTACAATATTATTAATAAAATATATATGAAGAGTTCTGAATATGCATTACAAAATTTTTTTATCTCTAAATATTGTTGGGGCCATGATTTGTCTAACGATCTGGCATGCATCACTTTTAGTACTAAATACAATCTTGTAAATGTAAAATATTATATTAATGTATTGAATGAAAGTTAGTAAGTGTCAATCGTGTGATTTGGCGCTCTGTATAATGCTCGTTATAAGATAGTTGGTAAATAAAGCTTCAGTCAGACGTCCCATACTATAGCCATAACCATTGTCATAACCATACATACATACATATATTTGCTGCACCTATTAGTGCTTCATAACAATAAACAGCTGTTTATACTTTCATTTGCTTATTAATTTTAAAAATGTAGCAATAAAGGTGTATCACCAGCAAACAGCTGTTTATGGTTACGACGAAAACCCCAAAATTCAATTGGTTTCTATGTTTATGGTTATGGCCATGACGTTATGTCGAGTCAGCTATAATCAAATAGAGTGTATGGATATGTTTATATCACGTTTATTTAAGCCTAACGTGTATACATATATACATATGCATGTATATAAAAAATTTTTAAATTTTTCTTAAGCCTTTCAGAAAAACCTAAATGTGAAGAAATACCAATTTCATATGGGCATTTCCACAGGAATGTCAACTTTTTGTAGCGTGCGACTCCAAAAAAATATGCTTGTTTTTTCAACGAAAACGAAACTTTTTTTTTACTTCTTTATATATTCGTGTAGGCCGTCAGCAGCTCTACGTTAGGTAAAATTTAAAAAAAAAATCGAGTCACGTTGTTCAGAAATACAAGGTTAATTGCTTGCTGTCGCACGCGACAAAAAAGTGGAATTTCTCAGAGAAATTCGCATATCCAAAATTTGAGTCGTCCAAAATACTGAGATCAAAATTTCGACCAAGTTCATGTATGTACAATACATATTAATTATTATAACCTTTTGTCAAGTTGAAAATTGGTCGAAATTACTTTTGACGGCCGAAATTTTGGACAAATGCCCAGTACCTTTTATTTTCATATTTAAGTTTTTGTGAAAGGTTTAAGAAAAATTAAAAAAAAATTTTTTTTTTTATTAATGGTGCGATAAATTAAAAAAACTTAAGACCTTATTCATAAAAAATAATTTTGGTTTTTTTTGTAAACCGGTAAAAATAATTTTTTATGAATACGGGAGTTAAAAAATTCACTTTTTTCTAAGTTTTAATCCCTATAACTCATTCAATTGTGATCCAACCAACACTGTGAATATATTTGCTGAAAAAGCACCAGTGTAATATCTGTGGTAATAAGGAAAAAGTGCTTAAGTCGAGATAAGCTGATTTTGTGTTAAAGCCACCCCTGTAATCTTCGTATTTAAAAGTAACCCTAGGTAAAATCTTAATTATTTTATGTAATGTTTTTGGTAGTTGTAGCGCCAGGACCTGCTTATCTTTTTTCGATTTAAAATCTCTCTCTTTGTTGACCACAAAGAGTAGACAAAAGAAAATTTTTACTGTCGTCTTGATGTGACGTCGACGACGCCATGCACAATAAGGGGAATCGTCTCTTCCTTTATATATTTAAGCTGCACTTCACATTCATCAGTACATCATTATCGAATATCACGAAAACTCTTCCGAGTCCAAATTAAGCAAAACAACTTTCCTTTCTCTCAGGTTGAAAATTTGTTATTTGCCTAATCACACTACCTGATTGTTCATACTCAGACATTTGTGTTGTCAGTTGTTGTAATTATTAACACATTTGTAAACATAAAGCCTTATAAATTTTTCTTATTGTTTGTTTATTTTTGCAGCGCCCAAAACTGTGAAATGAAAAAATGCTCATGCAGCACCATTAAAATTGTATCTGTAATCTCATTTTTGCACTTTCTATTTATTACACAAGTATAAAATAAAAGTACAGATGTTTCTCCAAACTAAGTTGATAGTGTGTTAAAAATTATTACATAAATTCATACTTTGTATTTTCCAATGATTTCTGGATTCATAAATACAATTTTACACAATATGTACGAGTATAATACAATTGTAAAAAATAAAAAGTTTGTTTATCAAAATAATCATAATATCTGTTTTTTTTTTTTAAATATATTTTAGGCAGTCTTATAACCAAATCCTGGCGCTCCTACATGGATGAATTAGATCAGCAAGCTAAACAGTTCAAATCCAATGCCGAACAAATCGAGGTGGTTTGTGATAAATTGGCCCACTTGTCGCAGGACAAGCGCAAGGCCAGGAAAACCTACCAAGAAGAACATACAAAAATAGCAGCCAGATTAAATCATGTAAGTGCATTATTATTATTGTCATATTATTTTAAATTTATTTTAGTACATATAAATTAAAATTTTCTTTAGTAGTATAAATTAAATGCTCGAATGCACCTGTTGTGCATCTTTAAAAATATGTACATATACCAAGCTTTTTTTTTTGATAAACAATTTAATAAAAACAGCAATTTCCTAATTTTCAAACAAAAAGACGCTTTGAAAAATAATAATATAATCAATAAATAAATATTGAACAACTAACTCTCCACTGCACATCATTTGTTCGCAAATTGTCAATTGTCTTGTAAACAATTTTGATTGAAAAAAAAAATTAAAAAAATATTAAATCATTATTTGTATATTGTATATAGCATAATCTATATTTATAAATATGCATTGGCGTTGGTATAAGTTTTTTCTTTGGAAAAAACTTAACTTGGGGGGGGCACATAATTGCAGTTGATTTTAATGAGTAATTTTCAAATAATTACAAGCAAATTTTAATAATTCTTAGGGGCAATAGCAATTATTGGTAGTGCCCCCACCACCAACAATAATAATTTTCCTACGCCCATGCTGATATGTTTGTGTGGATACTGTTTATTATTATTTGCATTATGCGCTTGTATATTATATGTATATATTTGCATATTATTATATGTTTACCATTCATTGAATTTATTTTTTCTATTTATTATGAAACCACAAAAATGCAAGACTCTGCTGCAAGGAATTTAAAATCTTTTCTCCATTTTCTTTTAATAATGAAATGTTTGGAATAAACATAAATATTATTTCAATGAAAAACACATATTCTTGTGTACCCTTCACCAAAAATTATAGCAGTATATACATATGTATATCTATTAAGGTTAGGGCTGCCATACGTCCTGGTTTTCCAGGATTTGTCCTGGATTTAAACAAACTGTCCTGGTGTCCTGGTCCACTCGTAAATTGTCCTGGTTTTTTGTACCGGAAAATTTATTACCAACTACAATAAAGTTAAACGGGAGCCACTCTGATTCAATTTTTGTTTCAACTAAGTGCCATAAAAAATTGCACCGTGTAAACAACTGCTACAAGTAACACTACGTCTATACCTGATATATTTTTATCATGACAAAAGTCAAACTTTATATTGAAAAATAATTGTTTTTATGTTAGTTGTTTTTGCTAAATGGAATTTGATATTTGTCATGATAAAAAGATATCAGGTGTAGACGTAGAGTAATCGAGAATCGATTACAAATTATTTTCTCTAACATTTTAAACATCTGTTTCATTTTTGAATTGCTGAGTTTCATAATATTATTTTATTTTTGTTTTATTTGTTTAAAATATTAAGAGTTTTCATGAGAATGTTCAAGAGCCTCGCAAACTGTGCAACTGTGCATTTTTAGGCTCTCGTAAATAAAAAAAATTTCAAAAATTGTATAGAAATTTATTTACACACACCTGTTAAGTTTGCCCAATAATTTTGACTTGTAAACTTAAGCTGTGCAATTGTGCATTTTGTAAACCACAACTTCTTGCTTTTTTGGCTATCTTTAGGCATTTTTGAACACACACAAACACACTTTTTATTTTTATAGAAATATATAAATATGTTTTTAAATTAAAACTTGCTTGACATTTTTTATCTTATATTATTATTATTAAATGAAGTAATTGAGATTGCGCAAAAGGTTAAAAGGGGCTTCATGAAACAAGTCTCGCAAGTTTTGCCCAATTCCACAAATGGCAATTTTAAGAGTTCTCGTGAAAACCCTTATTATGTTCTTATTTTCCAGGAAGTGCCTAAAAGAAAGCGAGAGTGCATGAGTGTCCTGGTTGACCGGCTCATACTTCTGGCAGCCCTAATTTAGGTGTTTTCATTAGGTGTGTATTTTCCACAACATTCATATACGACCCAATAAAATATATCACCACTATGGTGAATAACGAGTGGAAATTTTTGTTTCTATGAAATTTTTATTCCCCACAAAGGGAAAAATGCTATTGTGAATCTCCCGTTAAATTTTTCCCCGCTATCAGTTTCAGTGAATGTAAAAAAAGGGAAGAAGCTTTGTAAAGCTTGAAAATTAAACAAATTTAAGTTTTATAAAAACTAAATAAAAATTTTGGGTTTCAATTGAAATTTTTGTAAGTGTAAAATTGAGTTTTTAATTATTCTAGATGCAGTGGGATAAATTTATGTGGCAGGGCTTAATTTTTCGTAACTTTATCTACAATTTAATGAAATACTTGCTTTAGTTAGAGAATATTTGTTTAATTACGATAAATAAAAAGAACAATGAATGCCTAGCCAGGTACCAACCATGCACAAAGATGCGCTTTTAACGCTCTTTGTAAATAAAAAAAGGATATATAAAAAATGTAAAGGATTTTCTTTATAAATATTTACCATAGACCTCACAATACTGAGTGTCGGGTTTTCAGTCAATTTGTATTCATCAAGTGCATTCGTTCGTTAAACAAAGAAAACAACAATAACAACAACAATATCTAAATTATGACTTTAGTACGTGGCCTGGCCCGTTTGCCACAATCGAAAATCTATAACAGTTGAATTCATTCGGTTTCATTATTATTATTATTATTATTAGTATTGCTGCTGTGGACTTTGTTGTTGCATTTACTTCTTTACGATTATTGCATTAAACCGTTGGATTCTATTGTCGTACTTTTTTTTATTGTTTTTAGAACTGTTGTTGCATTCTTGGAGATATAAGTATTTTTTAAATTTTTGCTTCAGTGTTTAACAAAAACAAGCGCGTACAAAATGATTGTTTGCTGTCATGGCATTTAACCGTATTGAAGCAGTTTACTTATTGCGCTCATGTGGTCAATTGAAACGTGAAACGTTCTAATAAATAAAAATTTCTAAATCGGCTTTTTTTAATTTCTGGGGGTTTTTTTTATATCAGATTACAAGACGACAAAAAACCCTGAAGTCTCCGAACAAAGAGAGTGATTTGCCCAGAATAAATAGTCATAATAAACAGTGTTTTTTTAGACATTCACATATTTGAGTTGGCAACACTTTTTCATTTGGCAACTAATTTGACAGCTGACAATTGCTTTGTGCTTAGTTTTGTTTGCTCGGCTGAAGCATAGATTCCTAGATATTGAAGAAATATTACCTTAATTCTTGCGAAAAGTGGGTGAAAATTTAACATCTAGTAATTTTTATACACCTTTTCAGACAATTGCGAAAGTATTTCGTCAATAACCTACCGAATTTTAAGCTACAAACATGCAAAAAAAAACGGCAAAGATGTAATTATTATTTTTTGATTATAAATATATTCTAAATACAACTGAATATAGCCAAACAGTTAGGTTATCCCACGTGAGGAAGCCTGTGCGTGGGAAGTAGGAGTTTGCAATATCCACATCTAGAGTTTTATGTTCAATAAAACGCATATCATTAACTTTTTTCCGTCCGCACACTTCCCTTTCATTAACAAGAATCACAAAATAACATTTTTTTTGTCAGAGTTGGATACGATCAACTAATCAGCGTTTGAATCTTTGATTTTCTTCAATCATTGTCGACAACGTGCATGAGTTAATTTAATCGTCTCTAGGGCACTTTAATTGGGTGTCAAAAGGAACAGTGCCGACAACTTTTAGACGTGAACGTCTAAAAACCTCCACCTACTGTTCATTTGAATATATTTAGGGCGTTTTATATTTTAGGTGACGCTACGCAGCCAACTTTTTTAAACAAACTGCACAAAATTGTTTACATACTTACATATTTTTGTGTCTAATTCATAAATTTGTACAAAAATATTTGAAATATCTTTAAGATACATACGTCACAAAATATTTGACGTATTAGCTGCAAACTCTTTTGTTGGTTCAATTTAATATTGAATAGTATAGATAACATGAGGAAAATGCATGCACGTACAGTGCTGGATTTACGTATAGGCCCGTAAAGCCCGGGCCTAGGGCGGCATGGCTTTAGGGGCGGCAAAATTTTAAGAACCCTAAGAATTAAAATTTTAAATAGGTTGATATTCAAAATTTTTGTCAATCAGTGAAAAATTTAGAATACTCTTATAATTCTGACCTTACCCCGTTAACTTATTGGTGCAATGTAAATTTTTTTTACGTTGATTTGAAGTTTTAATTACAGTTCGGGTAAGTGTATTTGACATGTTTGTGTGCGAAGACAGAGGTATTAATAAGCAGCGTTTAAAAACTTCTAATTTGTGTAATTGCTTTTGCTTCTGAAAATGTAAACAGTCCCAGTCAAAGCGAACGCATGAAGCGAAAAATTATACACAACGGAAAATTTCAGTAGTCGACATGTTCGAATAGTTGTCGGTTTGACTGACTGCTCCTTTAAATAAATTCGATTGTTAAATTTTCCTTTTTTACTAGAAGTGTGCATTAATTATATGATTTAAAAAAAAAATTGTGAAAAACTAAAATTTTTGAGTTAAAAAGTGCTTTGTATGACCTATTAGGGTGCCTAGATACTTTCAGACTATATTGCCAAGTATTGTTAGCAAAAAACTAGGAGTCCCTGTTACGAGTAGTTATTCTTAAAAAAATTAAAAAAAAAAATTACTTTACTTTTACAAAAAAAATTCATGAAGAAATAATATTTTCGACGTAAAATGCTAATGAGATTTATTTAGTGGACTCTTAGCTACATTATTGTCATATATAGTAAGGCGCTATCACTAAGTCTGAATTAGCCGTTGGCCAAAAACTGATGACACCACATTTTAAAGGCCTACTGATTTTCGAAATCTTTGGAGATCCATAAAAAAAGGTTGGCCACCAAAATCGCCAAACTGAGTATAGGGGTTTACTTCCCTTTAATAATACTATCGAACCTATACTGTCAGGACCGTACGGATTTGTACGTGTAATGCATAGTGTAATTTAAAGATTAATAAATTTAATATTTAATTTTAAAAAGCTTTTCTTCATAGAGCAGAAAGGGCGCCATATCTCACGGGGCCTAGGGCGACATCAAATATAAATCCGCCACTGTGCACGTATATATGTATATGTATGTATGTATGTTAGAGTTAGTGATTATGTTTATTTCGTAAAAAAATTTTTCTTCAGTTTAAGCGTACTCTTCAAGCCTATTGTTGTGCGCTGACTACTGAAATAAAGGAGTGTCAGTCAGGTTGGTGTAAAATTGCATAGTAAAATTTGTTTACAATATAAATACATAATTTATTATATTTTTAGTTTCTAACTGCTTAATATTTACTGCAGTATTCGTAAAATTTCTTAAGCTTATAATTAGTTTTGTGAAGTCAATGTATGTATGTATGTAAGTAAATATAAGACTAATATATTTCTTATTGAAATTATGAACCTTAAATATTATATTTATATACATACATACATAAGTACATACATATATATGTACATACATACATACGTATATGCAAATTTCATAGTGTTTTTATAATGCGATACTTTCAAACAGAGTTTAATTTTATTCTGCCTCGTTCACTGTATCAAACTACTCCCATCCTTGCACAATATTACTAAATCGTTTTTCCGGACCATGACTATATGAAAAATTATGATATTTTATTGAAAGTTTTGCTCGTTTTTTAGTTAAGCAACGTTTATATGCATTTCACTCCTGCCTCATGAAACACCTTAACCCAAGAGGTTTTGAAATTGGCTAAAAAAACTTCATATGATTATATTATATGACTCTTAATATGGGAAAGCAATGAATAGTTGTTGTTGTTTTTTATATTTACTTTCATTACATACTTCTTACAACTACAATTCGAGCTGAAAAAAGTCAGCCAATGTAGCAATGGTGAAGTAAGAAATTGAAAATCATGTTGATTAATGTTTTCTGGTTTTTTTTTGTTCACCATTTTTTTTTGTTCATCGGAAATATTTCACGTGTTTCTATTTCTAAGGAATTTTTTGATTGCTTTGCGGCTGCATGAATTTTTAAATATAAAATTTTTCAATCGGTATCTATTCTTATTCAGGGCTATCATGAATAAAATTCTGCGTGAAATTTCTCCTTTTTCCAATTATAATTTTTTGTTTTCTCTATTACTTGCTATTAGTTGGAATTGTTCCCGGGAAAAATTTCACGTAAGCATTATCAGCTGCTTCCGGTCATTTCAACTTGGTAGCATTGTATTTAGTAGTACAGTGAAAACCAATTCAGAAAAGGTTTTAAATTGATTTTAACAATTTCTTATGGTCATTTTGTATGGTAAAACTAGGGGTCGAATAGTCACATCTATGAACGTACAGTTCGTCACGTAAAAACATAATTTTCGGATTATGACATACGTGAACGTACTGAAATCCCAATCAGCTTATACGATTGACGTACCACTTAATTTACTTTCGTCCGATTGTCGCTACTATCACGGATGTGACGATTTGAAACCAGGTTTTAACAGTTGGTTAAAACTACATATCGCTCATTTACTTCAATAGTGTCACAACTCAACAAACCTAGTTTTGCAGAAAACGCATTTGAAGTTTACAATTTACATACAACTCAATGAAGAAATGGAAAAATATGACTCTCCCACGAGGTGGTAGTAACAGCTATTTATATGCAATTTTTACACAATATAAAATACGAAATGCCGAATTATTTTGGATTATTAACTCAAAAAACGCATTTATGAGTTATGACACTATTGAAGTAAATGAGCGATATGTCAGTAGCAGGGAGGATCAATAAGTCCTTGACTTTTTGAATGAAACATTTTTTTTTTTTTGCAAAACAAAAATTTATTTTTCAACATAATCCTCTTTTTAACTCAATACACTTATGCCGGCCATACACTATACAAGTTCAGTGCTCAAGTCTGGCACTGCGTAAACTAAGCTTGTGACACACACTATACAAGTAAACTGTGCATTTTTTATTTTAATTCGCCATAATGCTGGTGATTATTTGTATATTTCTAGGAACTCTGTCCAGAATATTTGTTCTGCGCTCATTTCTTGTTGTGAACTCTTAAAAAATCACGAAACAACTGAATGTTTGCAACATACACTACTCAGGTTCACTGTACAGTTTTCAAACTTGAGCAAATATCAAAATCATTTTGATATTTACTCAGTTCACTGCGTAAATAGCACAACCACCCCCATACACTACACAAACGTACTGTACAGTGTCAGACTTGTGCAGTAAACTTGTATAGTGTATGGCCGGCATTAGTCCAACGTTGCTCCAGTTTTTGTATCCTTTCCAAAAAAATTGGATTTTTCGAGATTCTTAAAATAGGCATTTGTTTGGGCAATAATTTCATCGTTGAAATTTGCTCAGAATTTGACAGTAGTCTTTTAAAAGGTGGTATACTTGATTTCATATAACTTCGAGGGATGCTCGAAAAGTCACGGACTTATTGATCTGCCCTCGTATATAAACATTGAAAGAGAATTTTAAAATTTACGGCCTGGCCCACGATGTCACTAGACATCGTTCGATCGACAACTTGTATTGCAAACAACAATAACTTTAGAAAATTTGTTGTTGTTTGCAATACAAGTTGTCGATCGAACGATTTCTCGTGACATCGTGGGCCAGGCCGTAAATATGTATCATTTAAAATATATTATTTGCATTACTCATTTGTATTTTACATTCCATTTATATCATCCATATGTAGATAAATAGTACATGCATATGTATGTATATAAAAGCAATTTTATAATTTTATATTAAATCTTATATTGACGATCATTTATTTATCATTGTAAAGTATCTATAGAAATGTAAAATAAAACCTGCCTGAACTTTATGTGGTTAAGAAAACATTCTCAATTAAATTCCATTTAAACAAAGACAAAGCAATATTTTTTTGCGGCTTTTATTTTTTGCACAGAAACGTTTTTTCCTCCACTTGCATTCAAGTACTTTTTATTCCACATATGTACATATGTACATTAGGGGTATAACTAATTTTTTGTCATAGTACCATGAGGTCAACCATGTTCTAGTAACCACGAAAATCATAATCTTTTGTAATTTTTCTCAAAAAAGTTCACACACCAATTGGTTTTTCTAAACCAAAGAAATACATTTTGGAACACTTAAAGCACGGACTTGAACTAACAAAAATATTATTTTACATAATCTAAAATTATTTCGAGGCCTTGTTAATGCAATATTAAATATTCATAATTTTATACGGTGCTTTTTTTATTAACCCCCCGACCAAAAAAGGGGTGTTATAAGTTTGTAGTGTGTGTCTGTGTATCTGTGTGCCTATCCGTGTCCACGTACAGCCCAAACGGCTGGACCGATTTTGATTTAGTTTTTTCTGTTCGAAAGGTGACTTGATCGAGATGGTTCTTAACTATGTTTGAAGTGTGAACTTTTTTGACCTTAGCGAAAAAATAAATATACGTTCCCTTATAGTTTTTTACGCTCTATCGGACTGTTGGCATAGCACAGTTTTGATATTTTAAAAAAAGTTTAAATAGTTATATCCCTAATGTACATACATATGTACGAGTATTAAATGCAGTGCAGTTAAACATTCATTAAGCGAAATATTACAGCATATTTTAACAAGAACATAAATTCATTATCCATTCAGTCCATATGGTTTGAATTAAAATAAATGCATTGTAAAAGTATAAACCTTTCATCCTCCCACCACTCGGCTGTGAAAACGTTTCCTAAGATTATAAATTTCATACATGGCCCATTAACTGTGAACACTTTGCTTTTTACTCATATTAACTTGATGGTTGGCTTAAGTTTTTGTTTTTTTTGTGCTTGGGGTTTTCAACAATGACCTGCTAAATTGTTATTTGAGCTAAAAATACTCAATAAATAATCCTCCCCCTTTTCAAAAGGAACAACTTACAAAGACAGTAAGTAACCTTAAACAATTAATCGTTTGCAATTTATTTATAACAATGAGTCGTGTAGTGACAGAAAACCATACAAAAATTGCACATTTTTATATACATACATATGTATGTATGTATATATCTATGTATGTATGTATATCTGTAGATGTGTGCTTTTCGACATGTTATTGCAGTTGCAGGAATTTTCATGGTTTTCGTCATTAATGCATGATGTTTTTGGTTTTTTTTCCTGCTATAATTTCGAAAACTCCACCCAAATTTTGTTTATTACTTTAATATACATGCATACATAGCTTTAATGCTGAAATAAAATATTGTGTCTGTTTGTATTTAAGTTATTAACGAAATCTGCTGAATCACATTTGCTTACATTTTGCTTTAAATATGGGGCATATGTTTCATGCATAAAAAGGAATGAAATCAAGTTTTTTTTTACTATTATTAAATATTTTTTTGCATAAAAGTTTTACTAAACCCGCAGTAAATCAAGAAAAGCAGTTTTATTTTGCGCCAGCTCTTTGCAAGAAAACCCATTTTAAGTGAAAATTTAAGTTTTCAGTATGATATTTTTTTTGAGCAAAATTTCATAAATCATAAAACTACATTGTCTATTTATAAGAAACGAAACTCTAATGCAGTTAAGAAATGTGTATAAGAAGTTATAAATGTTAAAACTTGTTTCTTAGCTTCAATATTTCATGGTCAATGCTTCTATAAACAACACCATTGTGTTCTTTGTGCAAAAAGTCAGTGGTTCCCAAATACTTTTTAATGCCAATTAGAAATTAAATATATTGTTGCAACTGCAATTGTCTTTTAAATGAACTAAGCTTAAGGCTTCATGTTATGACATTAAAAATTGAAAAAATCAATATATTACATTCAACACGTAATATCAGCGATGCCAATTTAGCGCCTTTCGCGCTAGTTTTAGCGCGTTTTAACTATGCCAAACGCGCTTTTTTCGTCTTAGCGCGCTTAATAAAAAAAGCGCTAAATTAGCGCGTTTTGATTTAAGTCAAAAATATCATTTTAGTTTAATATCTTCTTACTTTTTTTTGTATAAATTAAAAAATTTTCTAATATCCAAAATTTAAATTTTTTTTAAATTCGTTAATGATTCAAATGTTGCAAATAAAATTCCCTAACGTATTAAGCATCTCTTCTTTTCGTTCTTCAAAAAAATTAAAATAAAAATTAAGAATTTCGAATATTTGAAAGGCGAGTCTGATTCTGTATTAAATGATTTTAGTTATTTAGGATCAGGGTTATAATTTTTATTTTAAAAATCACTTTTGAATCATTATTTCTTGATTTTTATTTATTCCTCACAAAATTACAGTAACTGTTAAATTTTTATTTTTTTGCTTAATTTTTAAAATGTAGAAAGCGTAATTTGTGCGTTAAAATTAATATTAACCGATTTAAAATTGAATTTATCGCCAGAGTTTGTAAAAAAAACTCTTACATGTTAAATTAAATTTACTTTTATATTATTTATTAATTTTAAAAATTAAAATTTTTTGAGCAAACAAATAAAAATCAAAAAGTAACTGTTATTTTGTGAGGAATAAATAAAAGTCACAAAATAACTCTTATTTTGTGAGGGATAAATAAAAATCAAAAAATAACTGTTATTTTCTGAGGAATAAATAAGTCACAAAATAATTGTTATTTTGCGAGGAATAAATAAAAATCAAAAAAATAAAAATCATTGCATCTATAGGTAGTCCAGGTAGCATGGAGTATCGTGGTATATTTCTTGTGCACGTAGCACTTCTCTATTATTGTGATTTTTTCAGTTTAAATATGGAAAATAATCGTTATTTGCGATCTCTGTTTAGGATATAATTTCGAAGAAGAAATGTTGCCCAATCTGAAAAAGAGTTACTAAAAAAAATTAATTGTATTTACTAATACCTTTACCTTTATTAAAATTTAATTTAGCGCGTAGGAAATTAGCGCGTTTTTACTATAAATTGTTGATAATGCTGTAACTTAGCGCGTTCTAGCGCGTTTTGAGAAGGGGAATAGCGCGTTTGGGTTATAAATAGTTGGCATCGCTGCGTAATATTATTTATGAGATTCTCCGCTTGAAATACTTCCTTCCGGTCGCATTCCATTGCAAGTACTGTTAAGAAATCTTGTGCTTGTAAGTTGCCAGACTGATGAGCTTTACCTAAAAATATTTATTCACAATAAGTATCTTAAAATTTTAATGTGGCAATACTTTGCACTCTTTAATTTTTCATAGTGTCCCGGGTAACGATTTAAATAACGGAATTTTTTAAATTTTAAAATTAAATTTGGATAAACTTAGGAAAATAACTTTTGTTCTGCAAAATACCTAAAGAAAGCGAAAAAATACCAATTATTTTTCATCAACTACAGCTGAGCTGACAGTTTAACAACTAGTTTAGTTTAAATTTACCACTTTGCCATATTGAAAATGATGTGCTTTTTATACTTTTAAATTTGTCACCTGCAATAAATTTGATTTACACACGAACAAAAACAACAAACTTGCCATATGTATTTTAAAACGCTGTTGTGAACTCCCTAATTGGTTTATCACCAGTCCTATTATTTTGAACACAGGTGTATGAATGTTGGGAGGCATAATAACTCCGTATGGTTAGTACACATCTGGCATTTCTGGTATTGTCATTTTGTGGTGGTATGTATTTTCAAAATGTATGCAACGCCGTTCACATTATGTTTTTTTTTTATATGGAAGGCAATGCTACACAACGAAAAATAGCGATGTCCCAAAATGCCATAATGTGTACTCGGCACTAGGTTTTACTTCTCTTTTCAAAATAAATATGTAAATAAAAAACAAAAATAATAATGTAAAATATTTTTAACCCCCGACCAAAAAAAGGGTGTTAGAAGTTTTTAGTGTGTGTCTGTGTAACTGTGTGTCAGTCCGTGTCCACGTACAGGCCAAACGGCTGGACCAATTTTGATCTAGTTTTTTTCTGTTTGAAAGGTGACTTGATCGAGAATTTGAAGAAAATTGATCCAGCCGTTTAGAAGATATCACATCTTTTCTAGATATATCGGGGGTTTTTTAAATTTTTAATTTTTGTTATATTTCAATATTTTATTATTATGTAATAGTTACGTGTCAACATGAATAAGAGTACGAATTTAAAAAAAATTTCATTTGTTGCTGGTTCAGTAAAATTGTTGCTTAGCAGCAACGAAATGCATCCAGTCGTGCTTAACCAGCAGCAAATAAATTTTTCTAAATTTAAAACACTTTATTTGCTGCCATCAAATTTTGTTTTAAGCACTTCTCACATGGCTTAAGGTCTCTCTAAAAAAAAGTTTGCGATTCCCTTACCTCTAAGCTCTATTAGTTAGGTTCTAAAACTAACCAAGAATCATGTTTTATGTTCTTTTTTTATTATTTTTTATTTGCACAAAAATAAAACAGAGGTTTATTTTATTGCATACGGACCGCATTGTTGTTATCAGCCATATGTGTACAAGTTTTTTTTTTCTAAACACATACTCCTTCTTTCTGTAACCATTTATGGGTTTTAAGTTCATTTTGTATTTTGCTAGTCAATCCGTGCAATAACAGCAAAAACACGAAGCTATAATACCCAAGTAATATACTATGTACATACGTTTATTTTTTCTTTCAAGTTGCAGAGGCAAGCTTGTTTTACTTTTTTTTTTATTTTAGCAAATAATAAGATACCAAACTCAATTTACTATACACGAGCTAATGTTGCTGTTGTTGTGGACTTTGCTCTATGAAAAAATAAAAAATAGCTTTAATGGTTGTTAATGTGTCTAGGATTTTTAAGGTTTGAGACTAAAAAAAAACTTTAATAGTAAAAATAAATTACATTTATTTTAATTAGAAAAATATTAATTGCTTTCTAGACCCGTACACAAAGTTTAATACTGTTCCCGATTTGAATTGAAATCTACATAAGAAGTTTAAATCGAATGTAAAAGTTATATTATGATCATATTATGTACATGAAAATTAAAACTAAAAAAAATTATTAATATTCTAAGAATATTTTTTCTTAAATATAAAATCAAGCGTTATCATAATTATTAACGGCCTGTCCCACGATGTCACCAGAATTCGTTCGATCGACAACAATAACATGAGAACGAATTCTGGTGACATCGTGAGACAGGCCGTAAGTCCAGCTAGAAACTGGTAGAAAAATTTGTTCATTTGGGACAAGAAATTATTGTACATACCTGAAATTTTTACACCAGTAAAAATAAAATATGTGACATACTGTTCCACATTATTAACTCCAAAAAGAATTTTTTGGGTTATTACTCTTATACGAAAAAAGTGCGATATGTTAATATATACCGACATATACATATGTACATTAGACCGTCCCGCCTTATAGGCAAAAAAAAAAGTTCGCGGTGCACGACCCTAATTTCAGAAAATTAAAGCTTCGCAAAAAATCATTAAACTTTTGCTAAGGAAGTATTTCGATAATTCCAGCAGAACTGTTTAAAAAAATGTTTTATATTTTTTTGCCGAATGTAGGGGTTGCTTTTTAAATTGTTTGTCATATCTTCGGTACTTACAGTCGGATCTTAAAGTGCGATATATCGATGTTTTTGTCTCGAGAAGTCCTTTAATTTCTTTAATAGTCATTGATCTCAAGTACCCTCTTTTAGTACTTACCCATCATATCTCAACTTATACAACAAGAATTAAAAAATTTATGTAAGATCATATAATGAAATTTTAATCAATTATATTCTTATGAATAGAATAGGCTACTGTTCGTAACGCTTTTTAAGCCAAATTACATGTGATAATTATAAATGAACAAATAACATCAAAGTTAGTTGTAAATATTCTGACAGCAACACATAGTTGAACGGAACAGCCAGCCGTTTTCGAAGGCCACTAAACCTTCCTCATCAGCGATCTTCTGTGTTTTGGTCCACTGTGTGTGGTATCAGTTGATGTAGATGTCTGCCTTATATACGAAACTTTACTGCAAATGGAATATGTGAATTGGTTTGATTCATTTCATTTCAATTTGCTCATGTGTTTTGTAATGAAGGTTTCAAAATTACCATCTTTTATATATATATATACAACAGTCTTACCATTGTCGTTTGTTCTTTACTAACTTACAGAATAGTATATATAAACTTACAGAATAGTATATGCAATTATGAATACCTTGTCCGATACTTAATTAAAAAAAATTAAAATAATTCCACTGGAATTATTGAAATACTTGCTTAGTCCTAATTTACACTAAGCAAATCTTATTGCTAAGCTGATTAGTTTGTAGAAGAGAGACACGAGGGGAACATAAAAGTTTCTTTTTCCCTCGTCTCTCTTTCCTAAAAAACTAATCAGCTTAGCAATAAGATTTACTGAGTGTAAATTAGGACTTAGCAAAATTTTAATGATTTTTTGTGAGCTTTAATTTTCTGAAATTAGGGTGATACAATAGCGTGGTAGGAACTGAGATGTGGTGGGTAAATACTAGAACGGGATATTTGAGGACAATGACTATTGGAGCAAAACATTTTCTTCCACGAGACAAAAACATCGATATGTCACACTTTAAGATCCGACTGTAAATGCCGAAGATATAACGAAAAAATGTAATGTTAATAACAATAGACCCAATTGGGTCTCCGAGTGTTGGTGCGGTATAGCACCACCCTTCCTAACCTAACGAAAAATTTATTTTTTTCAACCCCTACGTTCAGCAAAAGAATTTCGCAACTGCCTTGCAACAATACTTTACATTCGATGGTGTACGAAGTTTTTTTTTGCGAGACTCCCTAATGTACATACATATAAAATGCTTATTTGCTTTCATGCAAATAATATTTTAACTTTATAACCCCCTTAAATTGGGTTAACTTTTATTTGCTGTCGCAAATAAATATTTTCTTTTTTGTATCGTTTTTAATCTCGGCATTTGTATTTTATTATACGTATTATCTAAATACGAGTATTTATTTCTGCTATTGTGAATGCCAGTGACTATAATTTATGGAAAATATTCATATCGAAATGAAATGAATAAAATTAAATAAAAAGTAGAAATGTATAATTGTATGTATTTAACAATTGAAGCCATAGAAATGCATAACAAATATTAACGCTTAAATGAGCAAAAGAATTTATATTTTTTCTAATAAACCGGTAGAAATGTTTCTCCTTTATTTTGTTTTTTAAATATAATACAGACTTATAAATACATATCGTTACCTTAATATAGAAAGGCCCCTAACTCATTATTTTTTTTTGGAAATCGAGATTTTTGTATATTTTGATAGAAGAACATCTAATAAATCGAAAAATGCGAGGGTGGCGTTGGCTGAAGTAGTTAGCACGTTGACTACAAAGCCGAAGGTCCTGGGTTCAATCCCTGTATCCGACAGTCATTAAATAACAACACCACGCATTTTTCTGATGTGCATTAGTGTCCCTTTGTGTCAGTTGTTGTAGGGAAGTTCAAGTGATGAAGGCATAGTCACTGGTCACTGAACTATACCGACTTCAGCAGATACTAATCCTAATGTAACATCAGAGCGCCCTGCTTCGTTGTGTAGCAGAATCATCGGCGAAGTAAAATAATCAATAAAATGGCTACAAGACACAGCTTCAAAAAATTAATACGCCCCATTTAACATCAGAGAGGCGCTGCAACACGGCATTATTAAAAAAAAAAAAAAAAAAAAAACGTGCAAAAAGCAGAGTTGTAAAAGAATGAAGCTTTCCTCTATCTTTTCTTTCACCACCTGTCTTCTCTCTCAGATCCCTTTCCTAAAGAAGGTAACACCTAGTATTAGCAGTAGGCATTAATTGCCTGTAGACTTGGGTCGAACTCTTTCACTAGTTCATTTTTGCCACAAACCAATGATCAAATCCATTTAAATTACATGGGTTTGATCATTGGTTTGTGGCAAAAATGAACTAGTGAACGAGTTCGACCCAAGTCTAATTGCCTGAGTGTTACTTCTCTTTAAAAAAAAAAAAAAAAAAAAAATGTCGATTTAAAAAAAATAGTGAGTTAGGGCCTATCTATATTAAGGTAACGATATGCATACATATACAGGTTAATTTTATTAATATGTTTGCAAAATTATTTAATATTGATATATAAAGCTTTTTTTATAAATCGCTAAAAAAAATTAGTAAAGATGCCCATTTCTAAATATTCCTCGGCAAATAATTCCCAGGGAATTAATTTTTTTTTTGGAGAATAAAATCCTCCTATTCCAAAGAGAGTGAGAGAGAATTTTGAAAGTAGCTACTTTGTTTCCAGTTGTTTTATTTTATCTGAAAAGGATAATTAGTTTGTTGTTGAAGGAGTAGCTTAAAATAAATATATCATACCAAAACTCGTCTGCTAGAAATTAAAAAAATTTGATTTTGATAATTTTTCTTATATTATTTATAGTCATTAATGCGTTTTGAATTTGGATGAGAAAAATTTGCAAGAAATAATTTTTGGCGATTTTATTTCTGGTTTTAGCGATTTTCTGATCAATTTTGGAACAATAATTTTATAAAAATTTATATTATAAAAAGTTTTATATAAAAACCAAGTTATTATAAACTACTTATATACTAAAAAAAACTACATAAAACTGATTTTTGGCGACTTCTGGCGATTTTTAACATCAATTTGGCGAAAAAGGTCGGAAAAAATCTAACAAACCTGTCTTCACATCAAAGTATATTTATATAAAATATATGCGACTGTAGGTTTTTTGTGTAATATGTGTAGTATTAAACACATTCACCACTGCAGGCTACCGGCGACAAACGGTCAAAAATAGAATACTTGTGCGTATATGAAAATTATTATTTTTACGACAACAATAAGCGACAATGAGCAAATATAGTGCTGCCAATATAATACAAAATGTGAAATGAATTATAGCTTGAAATTATTAAATATTATTTAACAGAAAGAAAATATCAAAACTAATATTGTAAACAACCTTTGACAGCTAGACATGAAAACTAAACGAGGAAAAAGTCAATCAGCTGATTTTTCGTATAGACGTTATCAAGGTATATTAATTAGGTCAATGCAATCAATCATCCTAATGGTTTTTTTTTCGTTTTTAAAGTTTCTTAATTTTTTGGGCAGCATACACTTTAGTTTGCGCTTGTGTGCGTTTCTGACAGCTTAAACATGGTGTTGTTTTTTTGTATTGCTATATTTTTGTAGAGTTCCATAGTCCTAATATATAGACCTCGATAGACGTTGGTTCACCCGACACAATGAATCATGAATCGTAAAACTAAATACCAAAATTCACTTGCGTCGCTCTCTCAATCGCGATGGCGAATCGTGCCGTTCACACGACGTGTTCATGCTTAGTTTTTACATTTATTTCTGATGACGTACATACATACATACGTACATACGTGAATAGTTGGCCCCAGTTTTTGTTTTCTGAGTCATAAAAAATAGAGAGATTAATTTTGTGTTAAATTTTTCCCCTTACACAAACTTATTTTGTTTTGACAGCTAGTTCAGATAAATTATATATAAACTGCATGCTTCGCAAGTAGATTCAAAATGCGAAACATATGTATATTTTCATTATAATTGAGGTCCGAAGCATGAGTAGGAAAACGAAGAACAAATTTATGTGTACGTGTAAACATAGTACATATCGTGCCATAACCGCCAAAATAGCTTAAGCGACATAATATTCGAACCTCATTTTTTCACCAAAATCGATCATTTGCGATCGTAAATAGTCGATTTTCGTAAAAAAAACGAAGTCCAAAAAATGTGTCGCTTAAGCTATTTTAGCGGTTTTGGCTCGATATTTACTAATATATGTATTTTTTTAAAGATGGGAACAAGGAATGAGAAAAAAACTCCTGGGGAATTTTTATTTTTTTAAAAGGGCTGAATAACACAAAACGACTGCGTTTGGCATTAAAATTGAAACAAACAAAAAATCATTGAAATCATTTAAAGTATATTAAACGAGTATTGGCGATTTTCTGTAGTGCGGCAGAATTTCAAATTAAAATTTTAAGGTTAAAATTTTATCTTCTGAGATTTAATCCAACTTTCACACAATCTAATTAATTTTTTTGTATTATGAATCAACAACTAATTTTAACTTGAAAATGTTATGACACAAGACAACCACAAACTCAACCGTTATTTATGTTGTGAATGACAATGCCAATGTAAAAATTAAATGGACTAACAGACAACAAAATTAAGTTGAATTGAGAGCGATAAATGGAATTTTGTTTTTATTTTTATTTATATATACTATTACAAAAACAGTCCTGCAACTTAAAACTTTCACAATATGTAATTATTTCTAAGATCTCGTTAACCTCCATATTGTTTTTAATAAAAATAAAAAAAACAAATGATATTTACAGGCACTTTTTCTTCATATTTTTCATATCAATGAATGAAATCGCTTAATTTTGGATTGCAAAATTCATTCGATACATTTTACAATTATTTTCAATTGGCCCCTGTAACATTAAATTGCTCTTAGCATCAATAAATTAGTAACGCATTTTATGTTTTAAGCTATTTAATGTTTCGATAACAAGATACAGATACAAGATATTCTATTCGTACTACAGAGATACACTTAACGCGCTTCATTTCTTTCATTTTTGCTGCAGAAACGATTGAAAAAAAGTTGTTTTTTCATTCATCGTTCCTCTGTTTATTTGCAACTGTTGATGGTAATTCCACATTTGAAAATATTTCATGTATTTTCAAGTACTGGCGCCAAAAGTTTCAATGAAATTGAAAATCGTTTGATTTGTTCCTTTATTTCTATTTGCTTTTTTTTCTTTCTCCACAAGTTTATGTTACAACAAAAAAAAAGGGGGAGTTTGTTTCGTAAGTGTTTTATTTTCTATCGTATGGACTTCAAATACAAACACACAGTACATTACGAAATTATGTATCTAAAGTAAATATAATTTTTTTTTTAATTTTTTGTAATTTCATGCAGTTTATTTGTGTGCTCCAGTCAGTCAATTTATGTTTCTGTTTGTTATTTAAAGTCTTTTCTTCCATCATGCTGTTCTTTTTCTATATTTGCTGCCCTTTTCATTTTATTTAATTTAATTTTGTTCTGCCCCCAATGAACTTTTGTTATTGTTGTCTCAATATTTTCTTTTATAAACAATTTATTGTTTGCTTGTGTGTGTGTGTGTTGTATCTACTTATATTTCATTTCCAAGAATACAATCCATCAACCATCTAAAAATTGCTAAACAAAAGCCAAAAACACTTAAAGTACAATTGTTCATTTTTATTGCAATATGTACTCGGTCGGTATCATTTTTCTCTTGTAGATTTATTTCTCGAGTGCATTTATCCGCTGTCTTCTAAAAGCTATTGAAGATTTTATTGTGTATTTAAGCGCAAGCTTTTGAAAAGCAATTAATATTGAAAAACAAAAGTGTTTTTGGAAAATATTTATTAGGGAATTCGTTTCAACGAATAATCGAAAAATTATATTCACTAGACCAGGTTCGAATACAGATTTGTTCAAATGAAATACATATATACATATATATGTATGTATGTACTAGTATGTCAATTAACTGACTCGCTCGATTAAAATTTCCCTCTAAGTTACAGAATTTAATAAAAATTTGCTGTATATGATAGAGGTGGAAAACTATCGATAGAGTCACTATCGAAAGTTTTCGATAATTTCAAAAACTTTATCGATATATCGATTCAAGACTATCAAAAGTTAGAAAAACTATCGATATATCAACGATACTATCGTGATAGTATCGAAGTTGTATGGTTCTCGTATAATGTACATATTTACACTACAAATTCAAAACAAAATATTTTTAAATTAAACAAAACAAAACAAAATAAAATAAAATAGAATTTCATTTGTCAGTTGAATAAATAACAAAACTAAAGTAATTGTATGAAAAAGAAGTGAGATCAGCGGAAGAAATTTTCCCACAAAAAAATTAACTATCGATAGTGCAATCGATAATTTTGCACCCCCAGTATACGATAAACTTTATAATTCAATACAAATCATTGACGTTATTGTAATAAAACGATTTTATCTACATTTTTCGTCAACAACATCCCAGTACAAAAATTGCTCCAAATAAAGCCAGTTACTACTATAATAGAGTAAAAGTACCCAGTAAAAAAAGACACTCCAAAAAAGTCATGAAAATGTAGAGTTTGCGATCTGGAAGTAGTGCAAATTTCGATCCGATCTAATGATTTTTACATAGGGTTGTCATTGCAAGAAGTTCTCTTTTTCGATGCCTAGTCACCGAATTGGAAGCGATTTTAAGAAAAATGTAATTTTTTGTGTTCTATGATAATATTTTCATCTAGGAAAAATGGTTAATAGTTACCTATTTTAACAAGTAGTTTCTTTTTATAGGAATTTAAACGCGAAACCGTATTTTCATGTAAATTTAAGCAAATAACTTCAAAATTTTAGACCAAAATTAATTCATAAGTTTCTTGAAAAAATCGATTTTTTTTAAATTCTGGTGAGTAATTTCTAAAACTATAGAGGGCTTACAAGGTTCTGTATGACAAAAATAAACTTCTACTTGGTTTTCTACTAACTATCGGCAAATTAAAAATATCGATTTTTTGGAAGCAATGAAAATGTAGTTCCTTTAGAATGACTTCCAATTTTTTTTACTGGGTAGCGCTGATAAATCTGCTGATGTTTGTACGGCGAGTTCCCGGTTTGGAGTAGTACATTTTTGCTCACAAAAGCGCCTTTTTGAATTTAATAAAACATGAAAACATAGCAGTTATCTAAAGCGCTCGTTAAAGGATTAATACTATAAACGTATTTATGTATAAAAACACATGTGTATATTTTTATAGTTTGCTTCATATACCCTCATATTTTAAAGCGAGTTAGGATGCGCTTTACTGCATTATTGCTTCGAAAAGCATGAAAATTTTCTACTGGGAACGAATCACCCGATTTTAGTCAATCATGGTATCTTTTGGAGGTTAAGAGGTGATTAGATTTTGAACTTGATCGATTTATTAGTTAAAATTTTTATAAAGAAATTACAAGTGTGAAAGTTTTAACCGAATCGATTCACTATCACATAATAAAAACTTTTCGTAAAATATTTTAATATATTTTTAAGTACACACTTCCGGTATTGTAATCGATTTTCGTAAAATTTTAGTCACAACTTGTTTAGAAAAAATATCAGTTTTTCTTTATTGAAAATGTTTACCACTCAACAGTTTGAAAACTTTACTTTTAATATTTTTCTTTTAATTTTAATTTTTAAATAGAAACCACCACAGAATTCGTATATCTACCAAAATTTAATAAAATAAAAAAATAAATTGAGTAAAGTGCGACTTTGATTCGCGCACGAAGGGTTCCGTACGTTGGGCCTTGAGCATTTTTTAATATGGCGTTTTTTATTTTGCGTTTTTGACGTTTTTTTCAAGTGAAATAATTTTTTTTTGTTTTTTTTCCGCTTTTTTCTTGTTTTGGCGATTTCTTTTTTTTCAGTTTTTTACGTTTTTTTCGTTTTGGCGATTTTTTCATTTTGCCGATTTTTTTTAATTTTGGCGATTTTTTTTATTTTGATGATTTTTTTTTTAATTTTTGCAATTTTTTTGGGTTTTCGCGATTTATTTTCGTTCTAGAATTTATTTTTAATTTGGTGCTTTTTTTCGTTTTGCCGATTTTTTTTTTGTTTCTGGCGATTTTTTTCCGATTTGGCGATTCTATAATTTTGGGATTTTTTTATTTTACCGTTTTTGAAAATTTCAAGACTTTTGCTCTTACTGTTTCCAAGTTGTCAAAATTCCATAGTCAAAATTGCATTAATTGATGGTAAACCCTTTAATTAAAATTTTTTTTAAATTTTAGTGTTAATTGTTGTAGTCTGTATAAAAATACACTAACTTTACAAATTTCAAGTGCATATACATCCAATTGTATGTAGATTACATGGGATTTTATCATTTTTCGTTGCTCGTTTTGGAACACCCTTTAATTTCCAACTCTCGTGTATTTGTTGTTGTAGCGGCCAAAGGTCTACATACTGTGTCCAAATTTCAGGTCCGTAGCTCTTACGGTTCTCCAGAAAATACCCTGTGACAGACGGACGGACAGACGGACAGACGGAAAGACGGACAAACGGACAACGTAGCGAAAACAATAGGGTTTCTTTTCACCTTTGGTGTACGAAACCCTAAAAACCACCTTTTTATTGCAAATTTGCAAGACATGTTTCATGGAGACCCTTTTCAACTTTTGTCAATTTGAAAAAACAGTCAGCTTCGTTTTTTGACAAAAATCAACTATTTACGATCGCAAATAATCGGTTTTGATTAAAAAATGAAGCTCAAAAATTATATCGCTTAAGGTTTTATGGCAGTTATGGCACGATATACATATTTATATATTTAGGGAATTCACAATGAGTATCTTAAAATTTTAATGTGGCAACATTGTGACATGTTAAAATTTCCATTGTGAGGAGTCAGCGGCGATATTTATATCACAATAATATTGAACTAATAAAATAATAAAATATTTTAATATTTTATATATTTTTATATTTATTCATCAAGTACAGCTGCGCTGACAGTTTTAACTTGTTTAGTTTAACATTACCATACGAGTATTGCCATATTGAAAATGACATACTTTCCAGACTTTTAAGTTTGACACTTGGTATTAAATTTGATTTATACACAAAAAAAAACAACAAACTTGCCAACCCATATTAAGGAATAAAAATGTAAACTTTTTAATATTAAGACATATTTTAAAACGCTATTGCGAACTCTCTAATTGTATCTAAGAATGCCTAAAGAAAGCCAAAAAATAAATTCCTCAAATTATCCGAAGAAGAAGAAGTTTGTTTGTTAAAATGCACAATTTCACAGCTTAAGTTTACGTGTCCAAATTGTTGCACATAGTTAATAGCTTTATGTGAATAAATTTCCGCAGTTTACGAGACTTCTGAACGCTTTCATGAGAACTCTTAATGTACTATATATTCATCAAACCAAATACCGACAGCGATAAAACTTGCAATCACTTTCAAAAACATGTTTGTTACTCCATGTTTCCACAACCCAGGCGGTCGACTTGAGTAGAAAATTTATATAAAAAGCACTTTTTTTAATGAGAAATCTTTTGATTCAGACACGTGTTTATTAAGTTCAATAGTTTCCAATAATATTGTATTCTATAACTTTGCCTATTTGTTAAATACGAAATTAATTAACTTAATAAAGACGTGTCTGAAGCAAACAATTTTGCATTAGTATTTATAGGTTACGTTTTTTTTTGCAAATGTTTGTCAAGTGTGACCGTAGCTTTATACTTTCAAGATCAAGTCCATGATACAATAATACACGTAGCCGCGAATCTACAACAAATATACAACAAATAAAACAACAGGAATTTTTATTGCTGTTTTGTGATGACAACTGTCAAAAAACTAAGAGAAAACAAGACACATATACTTACGTTTTCTCTTAGCTTTGCAAAGCTTGTTTGTATTAGTACAATTTCAATAGGCACTGTGCGTGTTTGTTGGTAAAACATAAACATCCTCTAGTCAACCTAGAACCATATGTCTCTATGTCAACACTCTTTTCACTAGCGACAATTGCACTAGTTGAAATGTCGACAACTTTCCTTTTATGCGCGAGTAGAGATACGTTAGAGACAACAGTTCTAGTGTATTTCTGCTGACATTGTCAATGAACGCGTCAATAGTTTATTTTTCTGTTTTATTATGCTATACAATAATGTTAAAAACTTACGTACATATGTATGTATGTATTTAAGTTTGTTGCCCAACCCTTATAAAATTGTAGACGAAGGTCACTAGAATGTACTAGTGAATCTTTAGTTCAAATGTCTCCATATGGTCGATTAAATTGGCTGCGGTACACCTATTCAGTTTTACTATTGACAATGTCACTAGTAAATCACTACAATTTTACTATTGACATCGAGCGAGGAAATATCGATATTGTAGACTAGAGCCCCTAAAATTTACTAGTGAATCTTTGGTGCCATTGTCTCCATGTAGTCCCAAAAGAACTACTTAGGCAGTATTGCTACAGTCTAGTGGTGGATTTTCAATGACAAGCTAATGTTAAATGTCAATAGACAATTACATTGGCTAGCGTACACCTGGTCCGTAGTACTACTGACAATGACACTAGCAAATCACTACAATTTCAATATTCGCATTTTCTGCAGGGCCCTCTAGTCATCCAAGAACCATATGTCTCTATGTCAACGCTCTTTTCTCTAGCGACAATTGCAGTAGTTGAAATATCGACAATTTTCCTTTTATGCGCGAATAGAGAGATACGTTAGAGACAACAGTTCTAGTGTATTTCAGGTGACATTGTCAATGAACGCGTCAATAGTTTGTTTCTATTTTTTAATTATGCTATTCAATAATGTTAAACACTTACGGACATACATATGTATGTATATATGCATTTAAGTTTGTTGCCCCAACCCTTATAAAATTGTAGACGGGGGTCACTCAAATGTACTAGTGAATCTTTAGTTCAAATGTCTCTATATGGTCGTAAAAGAATAGTGCTAAAGTCCACTGGTAGATTTTCAATGACAACCCTATATTATATGTCAATAGGCGATTACATTGGCTGGGGCACACCTAGATTAGTGCTAAAGTCCACTGGTAGATTTTCAATGACAACCCTATATTATATGTCAATAGGCGATTACATTGGCTGGGGTACACCTAGTTGACAATGTCACTAGTAAACCACTACAATTTTACTATTGATATGGAGCGAGGAAATATCGATATTGTAGACTGGAGCCTCTAAAATTTACTAGTGAATCTTTGGTTCCAATGTCTCCATGTGATCCCAAAAGAAGTACTTAGTCAGTATTGCTACAGTCTAGTGGTGGATTTTCAATGACAAGCTAATGTTAAATGTCAATAGATAATTACATTGGCTGGGATACACCTGGTCAGTAGTACTACTGACAATGTCACTAGTAAATTACTACAATTTCACTATTCGCATTTTCTGCAGGGCAACATTTGGCAGATCACATCACGAAACAGCTGGCGCTTCGTGGTTACCTGTATTATTGTATCATGATTAACGTACCTTTTCACAATGTAAGGTTAAAAGATAACAGAGACTTTAACGGCAAGTTTTGTATGAAGAACTTGCAGTTAAAGTTCACGTTAACTCTTAACCATACATTGTGAAAAGGAACGTAAGTCATTCAAATTGTATTAAAATCTTCTTTTCCTTTCAATGTCAAAGTGTTATTTGCGTGTTGAAGAACTGTATTTAAATAAATGTAAACATTCACAGCTGTTTATATATAAACTGAGTTGCCAAATGGCAAAAAAAAACTTTGCATTTATATCGTCAAAGTGTTATGAATTGAACAATTATAGCACTCGTATTTTTAATTTGGCTTCCTCAAATGTACAAACTTTAGCGTAATCGAATAAAAAGTAAATATTTTAGTACATACTTAGAAGAAAAAAAAACATAAAATTAGTTTATTATTATACAGAAAACAGGAGGCGTGAATCCTGTAGAGTACAAAAGGTGATGTTTCCCCATCCTCTTCGGTACAAATAGAATATTTCTTAATTGTATTGCATTTCTAATAGTGACTTTTAAAACTTGTGCTGGTTTTTTCATTTAAATCCATGACGTTTTCTTGCAGTTTATCAAAATTGATTTTAAGTTACTGCCTCCAAAAGGAATTTGTCTGAAAAATATCCATGCTGTAACAAAACCAAACAATAAAAAAATCAGTTTAATGCTAGTTTTTGCTTTTCTTCTTTCTGAGGGCTTTAAACTTTTTATCATTTGATAGGTACATAAGCATATTTAATCTCCTTTATGCAAACTAAACATTTTTTCTTGTTTGTATCTTCTTTTTTTTTTTTTGTTTTGGTGCATGCACTTCAAATAATTTCAAGATTAAATGAGCTTAAAATCATTCCAAATCCATAGAGACGCCAACAAGAAGATAAAATTGACAGCAACGAAGAAAAATGCTATAAAAAGAGAGGATTGTCAGAAAATTTGGCAAATGTGACACGAAACACATATGCCAAATAAACATTTAAATAAGAAAAACTTTTTCAAATACATACAAAAATATTTAATAATAATGCAACAATTCCTGTGACTAACAAAAAAAAACATATTGAAGAAATTTTGTGCAAACAAGCAAAAATAATAGAAAAAACACAAAAAAAAAACTTTTGGAATTGGCGACAAAAACTATATGTTTAGGGCTTGTTTTCTATTTTCGCTATTTGTTGACGAAAGAAGTTGTAAGAAGAAAATCGAATAAAAACTATAAACTCATTTTGCAACAATTATGGTCTGTTATTATATTTTGGTAGTACGAGTACATACTCGCAAACGCCAATGACGCCATCAATGCCTGCACCAGGCAGCAGCAGATAAATACGGAAAACTAACTTCTGATATCCGCCTTTGCAAAAGGTGGCTTTTTTTATACACATACATACTCGTATATAACTGACTGGCGGATTGTCTGTTGTTTTTCTTTTTTTATTTAGTTTTCAGTTTCGATTAAAAAGCATGACTAGTAACTGCTAAATTTGTAGAAGAAAAAAAAACGCAAGAAGTTATGGTGACATATTCGTACCGCACACAAATACATGCATATAAACATACATACATCCCTGCAGGAAATGCGAATAGTGAAATTGTAGTGATTTACTAGTGACATTGTTAGTAGTACTACTGATCAGGGATACCCCAGCCAATGCAATCATCTATTGACACTTAACATTAGCTTGTCATTGAAAATCCACCACTAGACTGCAGCACTACTGACTAAGTAGTTCTTTTGGGACCACATGGAGACATTGGCACCAAAGACTCACTAGTAAATTTTAGGGGCTCTAGTCTACAATATTGATATTTCCTCGCTCAATGTCAATAGTAAAATTGTAGTGATTTACTACTGACATTGTCAGTAGTACTATTGACTAGGTGTACCCCAGCCGATGTAATCGCCTATTGACCCTATAACATAGGGTTGTCATTGAAAATCTAGACTTTAGCACCAGTCTTTTACGACATATGTACTTAAGTTTTTAACATTATTGCATAGCATAATAAAAAAGAAAAACAAACTATATATTGACGCGTTCATTGACAATGTCACAAGACAATTGTCGACATTTCAACTAGTGCAATTGTCGCTAGAGAAAATAGTGTTGACATAGAGGCATATGGTTCTAGGCTGACTAGAGGGATGTATTTTACAGCAGTTGTTTAGACAGTTAATGTAGCATGCCACATTAGGAAACAGTTTCTCTGCTTTCTTAACGTTTTTACTTGACCATTTTTTTTTTTGCTTCCAGTTTTCTATTTATATTTGTCATGGTCACTGAAGCCCGGATATCTCCTAGTTTGTGCTAGTGATTGAAGTTTGACAGATTAAAATTGTTAGGATCTATCTATATACTCACTTACATACAAACGTACATACATTTATAATTCTCTGCAGCACGTAAGTGACTTAATCACTCACTCATACATTCGGTAACTTTAAACCATTTTTATACTTGAAGCTGTTCCATAGTAAAATAAGTAGTGCAATATTGTCAACAGTATATTTTCACCTTTTCTTTATTGCAAAGATGTTGTTCTTATTTTATCTTGTCTCTTGTGTGCACATGGTTAGAAAAAGTTTGTAAATGATAAAAATCAACAAAATTGAACAATAAACTCCTTATTCAAAAGAAAACTTAGCAAAAAAAAAAAGAAATATTGTAATAAGCAACAAACGTTTTCTAAAAAAACTGTGTACTTTATTAAAAAAATAAATTCAAATCAAATACAGTGGGGAGCTTTGTGTTTAAGTGAGGGCAATCACGCTGTACCGATACCATATGGGATTAGGCCCAATACGAAATGTTATAGGCTCTATCCGATGATACGGGTTAGATTAGGAAGGGTGGTGCTATACCGCACCTACACTCGAAGATCCAATTGGGTCCATTATGATATGATACGCTTTACCCCCAATATATTTATCTTCACAGAAAAGTATAATCGATTAAGCGGTTATGCCAAGAAGGTTATGCCAAAGGTCTAATCGTCGCTTTCGCTAACGAGCTGATTCGATCACGTTTTTTCAGTTTGAGATTATGGCATTTGATATTTAACCATATTATTACTTTGTTCGTTAGCGAATGCCAAAACATTATTACATCCACAGAAAATTACTGTTTGGTGCGCTTTATGGACTGGCGGAGTCATTGGCCCATATGTCTTCAAAAACAATGATGGTCTGTATGTTACTGTCAGAGGTGAACGGTATAGGAACATGATTCGAAATTATTTCGTACCTCAATTACGTGGCATTAATATTGCTGATAGTTGGTTCCAACGGGACGGAGCCAAATGCCACACAGCGGGCGCTACAATTGATTTATTCAAAGAAACTTTTGATGAAAAAACTATTTCACGTAACACAGTGGCGTGAATTAAAAAAAAAGTGGTAAAAAGTCCGCAACTTTTGAACTAGTTAACCGATTTCGATGAAACCAACTGTTTTGGAAAGTAGAAGTGTTGAAATTTTTAGAAAGCATATTTTGAGGCACCCTGTTGTAAGACAGGGTAGCTCCAAACAGCCTCAAAGTGGGAAAGTGCGGGTATCGGAATTCTTTCGGAGCTTGTAACTTTTGTAAATAGGGACCGATTTCAATAATTTTTTCAGCGGGACAATCTACGTTAAGAAATAAAAATAAAACATGCTAAGAGTACCATTTTATCTCTTTAAGTTTCCAAGTTATTTGACTTGAAAAATTAATTTTTTAATTTTTGGCCCTGACTTTTTTTATTCGTTAGTACATAACTTCTTTATTACTTGGCAAAAATCAGTATCTTTTATTGTTTTTGAAAGAAAACTTCATTACAATTCATATAAAAAAACAAATTTTTTTATATCTCAAAAATTGTAGCAAGGAATAATTTTGCAATTTGGATTTTTAAAAATTATGAAAAAATTTGGTATATTTTGTGAAAAAAGTATTCTTAATTTTTTTGGAATATTTTAAAAAATTATTAAGTATTTGATAAACACTTTGATTGTTTCTGAGAAAGGAGACATTGAGAAAGGCTGTGAAATAAATTTTGGAGATTGTTGTTGGTGCACCCTACATTCAGCATTGGTCGAAAACTAGCAATTTTTTTTCAAAAAAACCGATTTTCGGATGTGGCAAAAAAATTGCACGGTCGTTTTTGTAAATTTTTTGGTTTTTTATTATAAATAAATTTGTTATAAGTAACCTGTAAGAAACTCTTGACATCCTACACATAAATGTAGGCAGGAGAGGAGATTTTCTAAAAATTCTAAAATTTTTCTAACACAATTTTTCCCAATAAGAAAAAAGTATTATAAAATTATAAATTGGGAATCATTTTAATTTTTATCAATAGTATACATTTAGCTTTGCAAACTTAAAAAAAATTATTGTCCTACCTTCAATACTTTTTGAAATATTCGAAATCCAATTTTGATTAAAAATTTTAATTTTCTACATTTTTTATTTTTGTCTAAATTATTGATCTTATTTTCTTTACTGCAAATGTTTCTTAATTTTTTCTATGTTATTACAATAGTAGATACAATTGTCTATTCAACGGTATATAATATGTATTCCTTTGCCATTATATGAGTCTTAAAATGTATACACAAATATAACACCTCAGGTAACAATTTACATGTTTTATCTGTTACTCAAACAAACCCACATTTTTTATGAACTCTTGAAGTATATTTATATACCTACAAGGACAAATAGATTGAGTTATTTATTTATTTAAAAAAATTAGTAGTTAATTTAACATTAGAACATTAAATTACGAACATTTTTTTATGTAGCTCCTTTTTAAACGCATCTAAATTGCCTAAGTTTTGAATATAATTTGACAGAGAATTCCAGAGACTTTTTGCCATGATATCAGATATTTGTTTGTGTGAATATAAATACTCATGTATCAAGATATATATGTACAATGTACATATCTATGAAAACTTACAACTAAATTTCTCGTTTTGATTCTGATAATTGTATTAAAAATATATTTAATAAGTTCAGTTTCATTTTCTTTATTACTCATATCTAAGTGCATGGATACATACACATGTTGTTTTTAATTTATATTTGGGTTTTACTTCAAGAATTTGCTTTAAAATAATCTGAGACATCATGGCCTAGCAAGCTATTAATTTCATCTGCTTCGGGATCGTCCTTCTCGATTTCAATACTTATTTTTGGCAACCATTTCATTCTTATGCCTTGTAGGACTGGATCTGAAGACAATAGCAAATGATGCATTAAATCATTATTTTGAGCAACTCTAGAGCATTTACGTGTATTGAAAAGTCGATATTGCTTAACATCTCTATTTCTAGCTTCCTGTGCTTCTTCGGTTAGTTCCCCCAGAGGAAGAATGTTGTTTTCTATTATTTCTTTTGTATGTGCTAGCACTTTACGTACTGTTGGAGTTATTGATTTCCATGGATATAATTCATTTATTAGAATCAGGGTGTCTTTTGCATATTTTTCAAATTTGTCCTTATTAATTAACTTTTTGCTATTTATGACGGCCAGTATTATTTTGAAACGTCTTATGAGATTAAAGCTAATACCAGTTATAGAAGATGTGGTTTCAGGGTCATCAAAAAATCGCCTGGCAGTGTTGCCATTATTGGAGTTTCCATAGCCATATAAAGGTTTGTCAATGATTAAGCCACGTTTCATAAACTCATCTTGAATTCTTTTCTTTTCTTCCAACCGTATCTGTTTTAAAGCAGAATTATTCGCAACTGGAACGTTCTGAAGTTCTGGTACATTGCGATATTTATTGTCGTAAGATAGGTGTAAAATGTACTCCATGAATCGAATCCGAGCATGAAGTGGTGATATTCCAAGCTTAAGGGCATCTTCATTAGTTGGAGTATAATTCTCAATGTCCTTAAAATCGGAATTTTTCTTTCCGCATATATTACAAATCAAATAAGATTTTGTATCGGTTATTGCATTTGCAACTTTTCCATCTATCATTGTTAAATAAGGTCTAAAAGATACTCTTATTACTCGTCCTAATATATGAACGTCAATGGGTTCCATATTAGAAATTTCATGTTTTATACCATCAACCAGATTTTGAGTTGTTTCTTTGTTTTCCTTGATGTATTCAAAACGTATTGGTCGGCATAAAAACTTTGAGCCTGGAGTAGTATTTACCCACACATCTTTAAATGCATTTTTACTTGTTGAAGGCATTTCATTATGTAGTCGAAGCCTTAATGGTACTAACGATGCCATTAAAACTTTGGAAAATTCATTATCGTATTCACTGGGCTGTCTATATTCTGAAAATCCAGATGATCCATCACATCCCCATTTGTATATTAGTGTTAGTTCAGAATTATTACATGTATCTAAGTCTCTTTCGTCAAAAGTAGCGATGAGTCTTGATGCTGTATTATGAAGAAGGTCTGACAAACTAATGACTGCACTTCGGCTATCCACTGTTATCGGATGTGGCAAAATTTCCGATTTTCTTTTTAACAACAATGTACTTGATGGCAAAGGCCCACTTTTTTCTTTAAGCACCTTCCTTAAGATATCATATTTATTTCTTGAAAGGCCCAAATTAAGAATGAGTGCTAGTCCATCTTCCACCGTAAAATGTTTACTATATTTTGGCGTTGGAATGCTTTCCACCATCCGTCTTAATCTTTTTGGAGACGCAACTGGTAGCACATCTACGATTTTGCCTGCTTCTTTAAGTTGAGTCTTCGCTAAAATCAATTTGAATGAATCTTTGATTTCATTTTCCGAATACGTATTTATCAAGTCTTCTTGTTTAATCCTTTTGCTCCTGCGTTGAACGTTATCGTAATCTTTATTTGGCCGACCAAACTTCTTTGGGTATATTTCCGTAGATAGTCCCATATCTAACCAATCCAATTTTTATTCTGAAATTTAGAAATTGATTTATTGCATTCACGTATCTTCTTTTCATATAATTTAAAAAAATTTTAAAGTTTTTTCGATAAATCGGTGTTTACAGATAAACCATATGTAGTAGATATTATGTACATCATTTGGTCTACCTTGTCCAACCGAGTACTACCATCAGTGAGGTTTTCCCACATTAATTTGCAGAGCGATTTATTTTTAATTGTTATTTCCATGATAGCTATAACTGAAATAATGACATTAAATGCATCGCAGCTTAAATAAATAGCTATTTTACAAGCTACGAATAAAAAACCGATACAAATATCAGGTAAAACCACACCCATATTGGAGATGTGCGCGCAGCTACCTTTGTCCTTGTGGGTATATAAATATACTGTGTGTATATAAATTCTTATATTTTATTGTATTTAAGTAAAGAAAGTATTTAATAACAGCTTCAAGAGTTCATAAAAAATGTGGGTTTGTTTGAGTAACAGATAAAACATGTAAATTGTTACCTGAGGTGTTATATTTGTGTATACATTTTAAGACTCATATAATGGCAAAGGAATACATATTATATACCGTTGAATAGACAATTGTATCTACTATTGTAATAACATAGAAAAAATTAAGAAACATTTGCAGTAAAGAAAATAAGATCAATAATTTAGACAAAAATAAAAAATGTAGAAAATTAAAATTTTTAATCAAAATTGGATTTCGAATATTTCAAAAAGTATTGAAGGTAGGACAATAATTTTTTTTAAGTTTGCAAAGCTAAATGTATACTATTGATAAAAATTAAAATGATTCCCAATTTATAATTTTATAATACTTTTTTCTTATTGGGAAAAATTGTGTTAGAAAAATTTTAGAATTTTTAGAAAATCTCCTCTCCTGCCTACATTTATGTGTAGGATGTCAAGAGTTTCTTACAGGTTACTTATAACAAATTTATTTATAATAAAAAACCAAAAAATTTACAAAAACGACCGTGCAATTTTTTTGCCACATCCGAAAATCGGTTTTTTTGAAAAAAAATTGCTAGTTTTCGACCAATGCTGAATGTAGGGTGCACCAACAACAATCTCCAAAATTTATTTCACAGCCTTTCTCAATGTCTCCTTTCTCAGAAACAATCAAAGTGTTTATCAAATACTTAATAATTTTTTTAAATATTCCAAAAAAATTAAGAATACTTTTTTCACAAAATATACCAAATTTTTTCATAATTTTTAAAAATCCAAATTGCAAAATTATTCCTTGCTACAATTTTTGAGATATAAAAAAATTTGTTTTTTTATATGAATTGTAATGAAGTTTTCTTTCAAAAACAATAAAAGATACTGATTTTTGCCAAGTAATAAAGAAGTTATGTACTAACGAATAAAAAAAGTCAGGGCCAAAAATTAAAAAATTAATTTTTCAAGTCAAATAACTTGGAAACTTAAAGAGATAAAATGGTACTCTTAGCATGTTTTATTTTTATTTCTTAACGTAGATTGTCCCGCTGAAAAAATTATTGAAATCGGTCCCTATTTACAAAAGTTACAAGCTCCGAAAGAATTCCGATACCCGCACTTTCCCACTTTGAGGCTGTTTGGAGCTACCCTGTCTTGCAACAGGGTGCCTCAAAATATGCTTTCTAAAAATTTCAACACTTCTACTTTCCAAAACAGTTGGTTTCATCGAAATCGGTTAACTAGTTCAAAAGTTGCGGACTTTTTACCACTTTTTTTTTAATTCACGCCACTGTGCGTAATGGCACACCTAATTGGCCACCAAGGTCATGTGATTTAACCCCATTGGATTTTTTTTCTTTGCGGTTATGTTAAGTCACTTGTCTACGTCGATAAACCACAAACAATTGAACACCTGGAAATCAACATTCGAAGAGTTATCGGCGAAATACGGCTGCGTATGCTGCGAAAATTTGTTGAAAATTGGTGTTCCAGATTGCGCCTTCTGCGCGCCAGACGTGGCAGCCACATGACAGAAATCATTTTTAAACATTAATTTCTTTCCAATAAAGTCCGTTTCATTGATATTAAAAATATATTTGCTTGTTTTATTATGATTTAAACGCGTGTCACTCTATAAAAAACACCCTTTATATATTAGTAATAAGATTATTTTTATTGTGAAATGTATTCTGTAGTTTTTACGTTAAAAAAATAAAACATTTTTAAAATTAGTGTTTTCTAACATGAGCTGAATGTATACCACCTCAGAGTTAATAAAAACAAAATAAAAAATTAATTTTAATTAAGTTTATATTAAAATTTCTGTACTAATCATTTTTTCCGGCGCTACTTTTGAACCCATTGTCAAAAACTATTTGACTATAAGGGTTTTTGCAATCGTGATTATGCAAACTTTGTAAATGTAGTTGTATTTTTGTGCAATGCCACCTAATTGTCTTTAAAAAAAATATGGCAACTTATCAAAAATTCTGGCAGCACTGTCCTCACCTAACAAAAGTTATTTATTGTCTTGATGATTTTATATCATATCTCGTAATATCGAGCCATAACCGCTAAAAAAGCTTAAGCGACACATTTTTTGGACTTCGTTTTTTTTTTTGTGATGAAAATCGACTATTTACGATCGCAAATAATCGATTTTGGTCAAAAAATGAGGTTCGAAAATTATGTCGCTTAAGCTATTTTGGCGGTTATGGCACGATATGACGCCGGCAGAGCAACTGTCATATTTTCATTAATATCAGCCCAAAGGGGTAGATGTTGATGATTTTATGTATATCATGATGAATCAAACAAATATTTGTAAAATACTTGCCAAAAATATCTAATTTGCGTGTTGTTTAATTTTTTGGTCGCAAACAGTTCTGTGGCAAAAAAGAAAAAGTGCTTAAGTCGAGATAAGCTAATTTTGAGTTAATAGTACCGCCGCAATCTGCGTATTTGAAAGTATCACTGAGCAAAATCTCAGTTAATTTGTTCGATTTTTCAAGAAGTTATCGCAAAATGACTTGCGGCTTATGTTTTTTAGACTTCTAATCTCATTTGGAATAATAGCTTAATTTAGGTTATACTTTGATATATTTTAACTTGAATGTATTAAATAGAGTGTGTAGAACAATGTTTGCTTAAAAAAATAAATTTTAACAGAGAATTTTCCAATTTAACTGTAAAAGAAATATATTTCTGAAATTCGACTTGAATGCTTAAAAGTGCTCTCCTGCAAAACAGTAAAATATGACTTAAGCACTTTTTCCTTATTGCCACAGAATTGTTGTGCCTCCTTTTTTAAACGAAATTTTTTTTTAAAAATCAACGTTAAATACACAGTAACACTTAAAATGACATTTGATATCAAGATGAATTCATCAGGCCGTGAGCTCTGATGATTATATCATAACGCTGATATAATATTAATAAATTGTGTCTATACGTGATGAATTTTCATCATGATATCAATTTGACATTTATCATGATAAAAATTCATCAGGTGTAAACACTATGTAATATACAAAAATTAATAACATTACAAATAAATTATTAAATAAAGATGCTGTAAAGCAGTGAAAATGTATCAAACATTTTTAAATATATTTTACAAATAAAAATAAAATAAATAAATATGGCGGTCGATATGTCAAAAGTTGTTGTTGTCCTCTATTTGCCCTACTAGTGTTGCTCAAGGTTTTTTAAAGGCAAAATAAATAAAATGTATGCATTTGCCATTGCGTATAGTTTTTTGTTGTATTGTAAAAATTTTTGCATTTTTGCAATCATTTGCATCGTTTGTACACTTTGCATTACCCACCATGAAAACCCCTTATATTTTTATGCTGCCATTCTCAAATGCGAGGCAAGTCCGTCCATATGTCGGATGTTTATTTGTTAGCTTTTCTTCCCCTTCTATACAAATAAATTATGTTGGTTGCTCTTAATATAAATTGTGTACAATATCTTAAATTTTCAACAGCATTATGTCGCAATGTCAACAAACTGTTTTCAAGGAAAAACTTTTTGCATTGTACTCGTGTATATTCTTCCTTTATCAATAAGAAATTTTTTTATACGAGTAATGTATAAAAAAAGAATGGAAGTACACAAATTATTATTTTGTTGTTGCTGTTATTGTACATACTTATAATGTATTTAAGCGTTTATTTGTTGTGCAATTATTGGCACTATTGTTGTCATTAGTATTTGTTAATAGTAGTTAAGTTTAATGCTAGGAACACAATTGGGACGAACGACGTTTCGTCCACCTCGACGAATTCGTCGATATGAGTTCGCTGCGTAAATTCGTCGTGTGAAGCACAATAACGACGAATTTACGCAGCGGATTCCTGTCTTATATTTGATAATGTTGGTTGTTGTGTGTACAAAGACAGAGAGCGAGAGAGAGAAAATTGTTTTTTCGTCGTTCGTCGGCGTACAAATTAGAAATAAACCTATCTCAGAATTCGTCACGCACGACGAATTTCGTTGTATGGCGGTGTTGTGTTAATTTTCATATGCACACATGTGTTTTATTTTTTATGACGAAAATTCGCACCGAAAAATTCGTCGTTCGTCCCAGTTGTGTTCCTAGCATAAGATTGTCGTCTTATTTTTTATGTCTTCATAGTTTTCTATGGCGAAGAAAAAATTGAGTAGGTGGTTGGTTGTACTTGTGTGCTGTTGTGTGTTGTGTTTAGCCATTTGTGCAAAGTCCTGCTTCAGTTTATACCTTTGTTTTTTTCCTTTTACATTGCTTTGAATATTGTTTAGATACACTTGCACATATTCGTAATTGCTATTGAAAAAAGTTTAATTTATTCGGAAAAAAATTAATTATAAGTACTCATGTATGTAATTAAGAAATTTAAGCTATTGGACTCAAAGTTGTGTTAAATATTATGGAAAAAAAATTTGATAATATGTATTGAAATTTAATAGTTAATCTCTATAGATATTTAAAGAAAAATATATATTGTAGTTTGTAGTCCTAATTGAGTAGACCATTTTATCAGTTTTAGAAATTTGATTACACCCTCAAAATTATCGATAAAATCAATTTTTCGGTACTCATTTGGAAGTTTAAAACGGTGTTGAAATAAACTAAATAAATAAAATAAAATTTTTAAAATTACTCATGACCGGGGAAACCGCAAATGTGTAATTGCATGTTTTGTCTTGTGTGACGTATTATTGCGAAGATAGGATATTTATCCGTTTCAGAACTTTTTATGAATTTTGGCATATATTTTGTTAGTGCATATTTTTGCATATTTTACCCTTTAAAGCATATTTTTACATATTTCTGTCTTACATTCATATTTTTCTAATTTTTTTCGAATTTTTAGTGCATATTTGATGGTTTTTGGGAATATTTTGATACTTTATAGAGTTTTTTTTTTATTTTAATATCCTTCCAGGCCAAAAATTTTTGTTAATTACTAGTTTTTATTTTTCACCATATAAATTTTAATATGGACGGATGTTAGTTTTAAGAAAAATTTATTTTATATAATTTATTTTTTATTTATTTATGCCCTAATTCTGTTCGACGAATGTATCGTCTTGTCTATGGACGAAAAAAAGAAGCAGTTTTGATTCTTTAAAACGATTATTATTTATTGTCTATGCTAGAAGGTTCGTGTATTTGCTTTATGATTTTGTTCTAAACATTATATCCAACACATATTTTTTCATATGTTTTTCAAACTATTGTATAATAATTTAATTGAATTTTTATGTTTTAAAAACATGGCAATAATATTTATATTTTTCATTATCAAAGACAACAACCATTTTTGAAGAAAATAATTTAGAGACTTCAAAGACAAGAACTCAGAAGCATTTTCAAACAAAAACGTCCTAAATCTTCTTACTGAATTAGGGCATTAAATTACATCAGTAGATGTTGAAGGAACATTGTCAAATGTATTAAAGTATATTTGGACGTGACGGGCAACGACTTTTATTTGAAAATCTAGGTCAATATTTTGTTATTTATTGCAATAACAATTATAAATAAAAAGCTTGCCTTATTTATCCAAAATACAGTTCCAAAGTTTTAATCTTGACTTCGTGATCTTATTTGAAGTCGAAGTTAAATTATTACAGCCAAATCCCAAAAAAAAAATTATTTGTTTTACTTGCCTGAGTCAAAATTTTTTTTAAACGTACACAAGGCAGTTATTCTTTGTTAATTTGTAATTGTTTAAATTTTTTTATTTTGTCTTATTTTATACGCGAATCTTATTGAATTGTTGAATTAAAATAAATTAAAATAGGCGTTTCCACGCCTATTACGCTTATGTATTATAATTCACGTGCTTGTACTTAAAATATTTTTACTAAATTTGGCACATATCTTAAGCTTAAGGCGGGGCCTTGGCACTACAAATTTGAAAATAAAACATTTTTTAAATAAATTAAACCGGCTTCAAAAATAAGCACTATAAAGTTAAAAATAGTTTAATAAATCTAGATAACACATATAAAAATATTTTACTTAACTAATTCTAAATTATTTTTAACTTTTTAGTGCTTATTTTTGAAGCCGGTTTAAATGTTTTTAACGTCCCTTTTCAAAATGTATGGTTAAGAGCTAACGTGAACTTTAACTGACAGTTCTTCATACAAAACTTGTAGTTAAAGTCTCTGTTATCTTTTAACCATACTTTGTGAAAAAGTACGTAAGAGTTATTTTAAAATTTTTAGTACCAAATAATATAAGTTTTTTTTTTAATTATTATTTCCATTTTGCGACACTTACACAGTTTATTTTAATATGTAATCAACAAGAAAACGTTGACTAACTTTTTCTTTTTTTTTCGTTTTAGGTAAGTTGGAGCTTAAATTTGTGATGTTTAAGTAAGTATAAGAAAAATGGAAAGTGAAATCGAAAATAATTAAAAAGAAAAATTCTGAACAAACTCTTCTCTCTGTTCCATAGTCGAGTGAAAACAAAATACAAACAAAATAATTAGATAAACAACTTGTTGGTAAAATGTAATTTATAATTTAATAACATTCACACAAGATACGAACCAAAAAGTTTGTCTTAAATAGAACAGAAATAAGCAACTTAATAGCCATGCATGATTCATCGTAGTAAATAACAAGCAACATAATGGCAACACTCTTATTAATAAGTGATAAAAAATTTGAGCTTTCATTACAAAAAAAACTTTCAACAAATTACAGTACGATGAATCAAAAAATTCACGTATTCCATTTACATGGAAAAATAGGTATATAGGTGTGAACTTTACATTCAGTGCGACACCACACAAAGTGGACCAAACACAAGAACGCTGAGGATAGGACTGCCCTCGAAAATAGCATCGATAAAATACATACGCACTATAACCTAATCGAATCATGTACTGAAATAAAATTTATTTTAGTCGAGCCAGCACAAATGTCTTCCTATCAAAAACAAATTTAATTGTATTAATTAAATATTATTTATTAACTAATTCAAGTATAAAAACTTTATTCATTGATAGTGAAAATTCATTTAACGCCTTAGTTTATATTACAAAATTTTAAGTTCAAGAATTTGTAATTCTATATATTTTTTTAATTGGAATATGTAGAGATCAGTTAAATGAGGCTATCAGCGCATAAGTGGTATAACCCACAACTATTAAATTCCTTTATTACTTTGCAATATTATGATCTGTGCTCCATTTCCGCTCCATTTCCTTTAGAATATAAAAAGGTGACTTACTCTACCTTTTTTTCTAATAGGCGATTATGTAAAAAACGTATTTATCAGCAGATCAGCAACCAAAAAGCAAATGTGGGTTACACCACTTGTGCACTGATAGCCTCATTTAACTGATCTCTCTGACCTCTCCTGCTTAAGCCAGAAGGCTGTCAGGAAAATGTGCTATTAAGTTTAAGTCCTTCTCTAAGGATGTTCAAAAGTTCAGATAAATCCAAGGTTGGAAACCGAAAAAAATAACGGTATCGGTATCGATACCGGTACAATTATTTTTAAATTTCGGTATCGGTAGCGGTATCGGTATTTTTTTTATTTCGGTATCGGTATTACCGGTACATACCGTTATCGAGTTTATAATACCGGTATACCGATATTACTGATAAATTTATTATTTCAGGCAGTGGACATAACAAAAAATCTTTTTTTTATTAAATTACTTCTAAAAGGGAGTATTTTTACATTGAGATATGTACTCGTATAAAAGCATATAAACTTATTTGTTTCTATATATGGTTTAATACTATTATTAAAAAATAATTTATTAAAAAAGTGAAACAAGGAGACTGCAGTTCAAACTTTACATATATAAAGTATACATTTTGGTTAATTAAACAAAATAGTAAAAATAAAAGTTTTGTCTATACTGATATATTACACTGTGTGACAAATTTTGATGAAATCGAAATACCTGGGACGTGTTACTATTTTGCTGCTAGGTATTGTCGAGTATAACAATACAAATTGTATTTGAAATTTTCCCGACACCTCCAAAATCTTGAGTTACGGGTAAAAACCGGTTTTTCGTAACCTCCAACTAAGTTAAATATCAACCGATTTTAAATTTATGAACGGATACAGAAAGAAGAGACTAAGACCTTTTCAACCATATAGATATATCTTGTTTCAGTAAATTTCAAATATGTCTTTATTTTTTCACCAAATATGATTTTTTCTGTTTTTTTGACACTTTTCTACTTTGGACACGTTCTTAGGCAATATTTTTGTACTGGACCTATATTGTTTATAACTTTGTTTATAAAACATAATTGAATAAGAGTAATTCACAGGAGTGTTTTAAATATTTTGTTAGAAGACTTTTTGTTAAAAAACTTCCTGTATGATGTATTTCGCGTTCTATTTATACGCTTTCGGTGTATTTAAGCTTCCAGGATGATGAAAGTACAATTTAATAGATGTATATAAACACAGAGTACAAAATTGGTACAACAGTGGTCGCCAAAATTTTTTCCTTCATTTTAAAAGTACTTTTCTTCAACTCAAGAGAGGAATATTTAACTTCAAATATAATTGCGCATATTACGGTTTACAGCTCAACTAAGTTGGATTGAAACTGAAACAACTTAACTTTTAAACAACTGTTTTTTTGGTATTCTGAATAACAACTAATTTTAGTTGACTTCGCAACAATGCACGAAACACAAAGGTTCTTATTTATGCTATATGTTCTGAAACCATAGTATCCATTACAAAACATTTTAAATATATTTAGTTTTGGCCTTGCTATTTTTTCTTGAGATTCTATGTTTTATGAACATGGCAATAATATTGGTTGACAAATGGGATTGGTTGGCGTCTGGAATATTGGCCTGCACAAGACTATTTATAAGACCTTTCATTACATGCAACATTTTTTAAACGCTTTACTACAGCGAAATATTCTAAAATAAATGCTAAACAACACTGTTGGCAATATTTTTTTTGAGTTCTTTGTCTTGCCAACAGTGTTTTTTAGCGTTTGTTTTAGAATATTTCGCTATAGTAAAGCGTTTAAAAAATGTCGCATGTCTTGAAAGGTCTTATAAATAGTCTTGTGCAGGACTTTAGTCTGGAATAGTAAAGCAAAACGAACACAATGGTCGAAATAAAAACCAAAATACAACTGATACAAAGCAGTTGTCTCATGGTGAAAAAAGTTGTAATACATAATAAAAATTTGGCAATTACAACTCAACTATCATTTATTTTTTGGCCGGAATCGGTATACCGGTACGTACCGGTATAGACGTAAACGGTAGTCTGGATACCGGTATTTGCTAACCGAAATGGATTTCGGTATCGGTAACGATACCGGTATCCAATTTTAACGGTATTTGAATCGGTATCGGTATTTTTACGATACCGTTTGCCAACCTTGGATAAATCCAACCAGTAGTTTAGAAGTTTCAGATTTATTACCATTTATTTTGCAAAAGTCTCCACTGTGCGGCCCTTTGTTCCAACTCGTAACCCTAGGAATAAATACAACATATTATTTTTTATCCTGCCACATTTCTTATATTCAGTTTGGAAAGAAAAAAACGATCCTATATTGCAGTTAGTGCTTGATGTTAATGCTGAAGATCAAGTTTGACTTATTACATTAAAAAATAAAATAAATACATTTTCGATGCCATATTTCCACTAGGATCCTAAAAAAGTTTAATTTAATTCAATCACAAATCTCAATTAATATGCTGCTGATAGATGTTGTTTGAATTTCTGTAATTGAACCGCAAATATTTGATGAAAAAAAAAACCTGACAATTTTCCAATGCAATCAAACTATTTTTTACAATTTTTTTTTATCAAAATAAAATAAAATCAATTCCAACAATACAAAAAAATTAATGGAAAAAATACCATACATCATGCACAACAATTTAATAAAGGAATCAATGCAATTTAATCAAAAACTACAATGAAGCCAGCGACAGCAAAAAATATAAATAATAAAAACTGACAACAAAAAAAAAAATAAGAAACCAAATAAAATGTCACACATCCGGTTAGAAAAAATCCTTCTAATCCGTAAAATGTCGCTCCAAAATCACATGATGTAAAACGTGAAAGGGAGGTGTAAAGAGTATGAGTGGAAAAATCAACACACATGCACATCTCTTGCCAACTTTGTTGGCCACATGGAATGCAACAGCCAGTAATTGAGGCGTGAGATTCAAATACTCGTACATGACAGAATAATACACATATGTACACATACACATACACATCGTGCCATGACACCCACCCTGCCATATTAGAAAATAACGTTTTTTTTCTTCTATGTATGTATGTATGTATGTGTGTATAATTGTGAGTAAAGGAAACGGAAATCTAAAACCGAAAAGACCATAATTTAACTAAAACGAAGAGGTAGTATGAGTGTTTAGGAATTGAAATAGGGTTGTTATTATAAAGAAAACTAATAAAAATACTAATAATAGTTAAAATAAAAAAGGAGCTTAAGACGATGATTTCAACTTAAACAAAACAATAACCAGCATAAGAGAAACATGTTGCACGACATGAAAATGAAATAGACCATATAGGAAATAAATAATAAATGGAATGGAAAAGCTACTCTTTCTCATGTGGCAAATTTAGTTTTGTAGAAAAATACAACAACATAACGTATTCACATGTCATATGACCATAAAATGTAAAACTTTGTTGTCATTAAGCACCCACACAGTTATCAGCCTAACCAATTCCTTACCAGTTCACATATGGGCGGCCCTGTGGATACTTTCAACAAACTTTACCAACCGACCAACCAAGCAACCAACTAGTCTAGCCAGGAAAATGCAACACAGACTTTCCAACACATTGTCATAGCATAGTAAATAGTATTTTTTATTTTTTTTTGTTCTTGCACACTTTTTAATGTTATTGTTATCGTTTCCCCTTTACTGTCTTCTCATCGTAGTCGTCCGTCAGCCATAAAAACCAAAATCATATTTTTAAACGGATGTCTACATGAATAGTGAAACGGTTGAAAGTTCTTGTTAAACATTGGACATAAGGATATTAAAATCAACCCTCAATTGCACTTAAGCGACAGAATGTTTAAACAGAATGTTAAAAGAAGTGATTGTTATGTGAAGAGAAAATAATTGATTCCAAAAAAAAAATTTACCTAAGAAAGTCCGTAAATATTTTTAACTTATAAAATTTACATATAAAAGTCTGTCTTCATGGAGTCAAGGCTAAAGATTAGCGAACATCACTTAGAAAGCTAAATTAAAAAAATCTTTCAAGACACTCGAAAAACTTGGAAAGAGAAATACACTCACAGGGAGGTATTCAAATTGCGAAAAAAAAATTAAGGGCTTGCTTATGGATGGCAACCAAACTTCAGTTGCCTTGTCAACTAGCAACGCAACCCAAATTACAATTAATATTATGCATGGCAACTTTTTCCAGTTGCTTGAAAGTTATCGACAGACAGCTTGTTAACTGAAAATGCTCGTAATGTAAAGAAAGCTTAAAAATATAAGGAATATAAATAAAATATAAGTGCTACAAAAATTAAAAAAACTGCTAAAAAATTAAAATTACTTATAACAAAAATGATTAGTTCAGTGCAACTATTTCCCGGTGAAATGAAAGAAGTACAAAATTAGGCATCTTTTAGACGGCACTTAAGGTACAATTTAAATCCTTTAAAATTACCGCCACTACTGTTAATGTTATTGTATAAAATAATTTTTAACTAACAATTTCTATTTTTAGCCTTAAAGCATATTTTCGCCTTGCCAAAAAAAGGAGCAGTTTATTTCATTATATTTAATTTTTTTTAATTTTACCACCATTTTGCCTTAAAAAGTATGCAGCAACTAAAAATTTTTGGTTGTCAATATTATTGCCATGTGGCAACTAAATTTAACAGCTGTTAATTTCCATACTTAATAACGTTTTGGCAACTGGCAACGGCAACGCAACTAAAGTAAGTTTGTTATCCATAACCGAGCCATAAAACAATTAAAAATTTTAAAGGCTGCTGCTCTGTAAGTGGTGGTGGATAGTGCCCACATCTATCAGTCTGGGAATTGTTGATTCGATTTCCACTAAAGACTACAGATTGCTGCACTACAGCGCACAGGTGGGACAGCACCACACTACTTAAATTGGCAATAAAGTCTGCAATATTTCAAAATAAGCACTAATTTAAAAAAGTTTGTTTGTTGTTGGTTAAGCACGTCTCTATGTACTTCGTTGCTGTTTTTTTAGCATACACAACCCGTGAAACGATTACCTTGTTTGCCGAAAACACCCACTGTCTATGGCGAACCCACGACCTCTGGACTGAAAGGCTAGCATCGCTACCATTCAACCACAGCAGCACCCAACTCATAACTAAGAAAAACTTGTTACAGATATACTCCAAAAAAATTATTGAGAATTACAAAACTACAACAATGGCAGTCTGTTACTAGTGTTGTCATTCGAATAAAAATTATTCGAATACTCGAACAACTTTTTTAATTTTTCTTCAAACGAACAAAAATGTTTAATTTAGAATAAAAAAATTATTGGAATAATTTTTGTCGAAAATTCGAATTTCGAATATTTTTTCCCTTTATTTTATTGAAAAATATAATCATAATTCCATTTAGAGTACATACCTCCAAGATTTTCCCATCTATCACGTTAACATAGCTCTGTTCGTGCATTTGGTTTGTGTCTTGGATTTTTGATTTCGAAATTTATCTTCACACACGTTAGAGAACAAACGTGATTAATTGCTTTTTTAATTCAAAATTTAAGTTCATTTTTATTCCCCGTCCTCTTAGGTTTCCTAAATCATCAGCATTTTTAATAAAATATCTTTTTAAACGACTGATATCGAACAGTAAACAACAATTACATGCTGTTACATCGTGTTTGTTAAGATTCTACTTACCGCTCTTTGGACTGCCACAGCTGAGAACATGCAACACAAAACACAAAATTGCTAAAAAGGACTCCTGAGGCAAATTTGCAAATAGCAAAATGTATTTTTAGTTTTCACAATTTATGATTCCTTTTGCAACCGCAAAGTTGCATGTCGGTGTTCATAAAGCATTTTTCTTAATTTTTATTTTTTGTTAGCCATAACTTTATTATGGCCAACATCGTCGGTCGTAACGTTTACATTCACTCTTACTTACATCCACAAATTTCTATTAAATTTTGGTTGATGCACGAAAAGGGGTGTTGTAAGGGAGTGTGTGTGTGTGTGTGTGTGTGTGTGTGTGTGTGTATGTATGGGTGCTGGATTGATGGAGTTGGCAAAAAGGAAATAACTCTTATTTCATTTTAATTTTTCATCGTAAATTTCTAATGAAAACTATTAAATGTTGGCGCTCCAGAGGATGATGATTGTATGTAGTTTCATTATATTAGATCATCAGGCATACTCGCGCATACATATTTTCAACCAAATACATATTTACATGTATGGATATGCATAAATGCCACATACATATGTATGTATGTATATTCGATTACAATTACAGGCACATCACATAAAAATTGACTGCCATAAAAAACACTGATGCTGTTTTCGGCGTTGGAGGCACCACATTGGTTGGTTGGTGGTGGTGGATATTTAATAGATATTTTTATTTTTATATTTTCATTGTCTATTTATGCTCTTGTGCGTTATTATTGTTGTGTTTTTGGGGTGTGCCAATATTTTAAATTTGCAGTTTAAATATTTAAGTGGATTTTTTTTATTAATTTTGTCTCGTTTCTAAGAATATATCAAAAGAATTATTCTTGCTTTTAGTATTTTATGAGCTAAGTTTTGCGTTTAATTTTTGCTTAGTTGCAAAAGTTTTTTTTTCATAATTGGACTTTTAATTAAATCAATATTCGCTCAGAAACTAATTTCTAAGAAAATTTGGATTAACTACATACTAAAGTCTTTCCCAGTACGGCTAGAAACTAAAATAGAAATCATGCATAAATAATCTTTTAAGAAAGAAATCTTGCATTCGCATCTCTGCTCACTATTAGTAAATGTAAATGTGCTACAGCAGTTTCCCTTCTTTTATGCATCTTAAGTGCCCCGCAGACGATCAATCACATAATTGTGTTTGATGCAGTCGCATTTTTTCGGCTACACGTACACACTGTCGGCTATGTTTGATGAAAAGTGATTAAAAGTTTTGACTTTTTTCATTTGACGGCTGATTATTTGATAGTGTGCATTTATGATTGACAAAAAAAAATACGAGTTTCATTGCGATTGTTGTTAATGGTGGGGAATTGAACATTACCAAAACATCCGATGACGACATACGAACGCTATGGAGTTAATATTCAAATGGTGTTTTGCGTGGTTATTTGTGCGTCTCCTTTTAAGCGACAAGCATACGATGCTCACACATACACAGAAAAAAACACCAATGTAAAATCACCATGTAAAAATTTTGATTTAAATTTAAATAATATGTTGTTAAGTGTGTCGGTGTGTATTTGCTTTGGTCATAGCCGCAATACACTTTTGTGCTTAGTTGTGTGAGTTGTTTTTGCATTGTTGTTGTTTATTTTGATGTTTGTAAACAGCTGACAAACTGCTGCTGTCTGGTAGGTAGTGTGCTAGTCTTGTAGTCAAAAGATCGCAGGTTCGAATCCTGGAGAAAAGACAAAGTATTTTGTATTTTTTTAACTAAAACTTTTCAAATAAATTGTATGTTATATATATTAATCAACTGACACCACACACAGTGGACCAAAACACAGAAGAACGCTGATGAGGAAGGTTTAGTGGCCTTCGAAAACGGCTGGCTGTTCCGTTCAACTATGTGTTATTGTCAGAATATTTACAACTAACTTTGATGTTATTTTTTCATTAATAATTATCACATGTAATTTGGCTTAAAAAGCGTTACGAACTTTAGCCTATTCAATTCATAAGAATATAGAAACAAATACAGTTCGAAAAATAATAATTAAATTAACTAAATAATGTTTAATTAAAATTTTATTCATGATGGTATATATGTACATATTTAGTGTGTATCTAAAGAATATTTAAAGTTGTTGTGGCTGCAGGAGTAAGCGCATTGATTCCCACGCGATGAGTTCCGAATTCAAATCTTGGCGGGGGAAGCCAATTTATATACAAACAAAAATTTTTCTGATGCTTGCGTTAAACACACGTAAGTTAAGTAATTAATAAAATACAATTATTACACTAAATTCATGTTGTTTCAACTTGAAATAACTCTGATTCAACATAGTTCTTCGTGTTATTTCAGTAAAGTATTATTACATGATTATTCATTTTGATTTTAACAGTACGCAAATGTTAAAACAACGTGAAATTAAGTTATTTCAAAAGGAAAAATTTTCTTTGAAAGTTACTGTCAATCTTGTTAGATTAACATGAAACATATATGAAGCAAAATCATTGCCGAAAAAGATTAAAATATTCTTTTTTACGTAGATTTTAAGTTGAAATTTTTCTGTGTGTACATATATCAACCGATCGATGGTTTTACGCTCGTCTAAATACCGACAATGCAGAAATGCTTCAGAAAGCGAAACCGCTGGAAGAGAAATTCATAATTTTTTGTTAGAAAATTTATGAAATTAGAAGAAATCAAATAAAATGAAATAGGATGCTAATTTTTCTTACAAAAGAACAAAAATAATGTCGTGAAGATGTTTCAGTAGAGTGTTTGAAAATCTTTCACCGCAATAAATTAGAGTTTTTGCGTCGATTCGTAGTGTAGATGAGATATTGGTCCATCTCTTCTCAACGGATTCAAAGTAATAGTCAAAGCAGTGGAATAGAATGGCAAAATCTTGCCCAAAAAGGCGAAGATAGTTCTATGTCCAGGCAATGTGATTTCGTCTATTTTTTGAGATGCACGGGGGATACTTTTTATTGATTGCCTTCAAAAAGGAAAAACTTATAGCAGCGTTTCGATGATAAAATCCAGGGAAAAAAGGCCGCATTTGGCGAAAAAGAAAATATTGTTTCCTCTTGGACATCCACTACAGCGATGGCCAAAATCTTTGATCTAAAGTTCGAGTTGCTTGATCACGCACTTTATTACCCAGACTTAGAGCCTGTTTGTCTAAATGCGAACGAACGTTTCGATCGAACATTAGTATTGGAAACAAAAACAAATTTGAGTTTTTTATGTTTGTTTTTAATATAAATGTTCAATCGAAACGTTCGTTCGCATTTAGACAAACAGACCCTTAGATGCTTCGGGATATTTTCTATTTCAAAACTTGAAAAAATGGCTAGATAATAAAATATTTGCCACTTATGTAGAGGTGGAGTCGGCGGTTGATAAGTATTTTAAGAAGCTGTACAGTTATTACTATAAACAGGATATCGAAGTATCAAGTTAAAAGCAGATTATGTTGAGAAATAAAAAAATTGTTCCCAAATTTATTGTGTTTTCCATGTTTGGTTGCCTACACAGCAAAACAAATTCCTGATTTAAACGCGTTTAATTGAAAAAAAAACCAAAAACAACTAAAAATGTAATTGAGTCAATTGAACTTTTGTTTAAAAATTTAACTTATGCCCTAATTCTGTTCGACGATTGTATCGTCTTGTCTATGGACGAAAAAAAGCCGCAGTTTTGATTCTTTAAAACAATTATTATTTATTGTCTATGCAAGAAGGTTTGTGTATTTGCTTTATGGATTTGTTCCAATAACATTACATATTTTTTCATATATTTTTCAAACTATTGTATAATACTTTAATATAATTTTTATGTTTTAAAAACATGGCAACAATATTTTTTTTTTTCATTATCAAAGACAACAACCATTTTTGAAGAAAATAGTTTAGAGAATTCAATAACAAGAACTCAAAAGTATTTTCAAACAAAAACGTCCTAAATCTTTTTACAGAATTAGGGCATTAATAAAAGTGTAATTGACTCAATAAAATTTTCAATTGATTTTTTTTTTTTTTTCAATTAAACGAGTTTATTGCAGGACATTTTTTTCTTGTAGTTTTGGGACAGCCGCCGCTAGTACCAAATGATTTCCTCAGAGAAATAAGATGAAAAAATATTTTTTTTTGTGGACTTATATCATTTTTACAAAAGAAATGAAATTATTAAAAAAACTTAAAATAAAATCTTGAAATAACTATAAAAATTTTTATAATTTTTTTTTTATTTTTTGAGTTATTACTTTTTTATACTGAGAGATATTTCCATAATCGTTATTTTATAGGACCGAGCTCCTCTATTTTAAGTCTGCATATAATTGTTCGTAATAAACATTTTATTTAAATATTTCTATTCAACCACATTTGTTCTAATAAACATAAATTTAAGGTTAGTACAACCTTACTACCATGAGTTTTATTTGGCCAAATTTTATACAACATGAAATTGAGTTTATCCACGAAATTACAATAGTTTTCATCTCCATTACTTGTCCCAAATAGTAATTGCTTGTGTTCTAATTAAGACATATTTTATATGAACATAAAAAAGTATATAAAAGTCACAAAAAAAACTTTGGTTCCCCCCACCACCCCCCCCCCCCAAAAAAAATAAATACTTACGTTTAATAATTGGCCAGATACTAATTTGTATCTGGTAAAACGACCAAGACCAAAATAAGAAATGAAATTGAAATGAAAAAAAAACTACATAAACAAAATAGAATAAATAGACATATTTTGTGGAATTTAGTTAAACAAATGAAAAAATAAAAGTAAACAAACCAAAGAAACAAGGAAAAATTATCCATTTGATTGCGTTAAGCTCAAACATTCATTAGTATTTTATTTTACGCATTTGTTTATGCTTTCTATCTAAATCTTGAAAGTACATACATTTATCTCTATATGTGTATACTGTAGATGGTTGGGAAAAATATGGTCCCCTATGGGGGTATAGTTAGTTTATACAGATATTGGCAAAAATAAGCTGCGGCTGTTGTATGTGTTCATTTAAAACAAAAGCAAGCAATTTTTCAAAATTTTGCCTGCATAATTTTGTCATCATTTCCCAATTGGTTTTTTTATATTTTTGTTTTTTTTTTTTTTATTTTGCCGTTGTTAAAGCACAGACAAGCTTTTTAGAAAATTAAAATTTTTTATTTTTCAATTTTCAAAAAATTTTTTTTTGGGCAACAAATTGCTATACTTTTCATCCCACCTCCTTCCCCCTGTCTTTGCATTCGTGTTTGTGTGTGTTTATTTTTCCGTTTTCATTTTCTAAACTTAATATTATTTTGTGCTAATTTGGCATTTAGCCAAATGTTGATTACAAAAAGTGTTTTAGGTTTTCTTTTCTTTCAATACGTATTAATATTTTTGACTGTTTTACGAATTTCTATTTAACATGCATTATTATCATCTGTTTATTGTTTTGAAAATTGTACGCATAATAAATTTTTATAATACTATAATCGTAAACGTATCTGTACATAGAAATGCAACTTTGATCGATACATTAAGGAATTTTAAATTTCTTTTCAAATTACCCTACAGTACGCTATACAATTTTTCAGACAATATTTAGCGAACGCACTCGTTATCTTACAGAGGCATTATTTACATTACAGAAAAAACTATAGACGGCTAAAATTAAAACAAACTAATTAACACAGCAACTTTAAGCTGAAGTTTGCATTAAAAATTCATTTCAGAAAATTTTTAACTTTCTGTTAAATTACTATATCTCTTGCTCAGCGAAATCAGTAACTTCCTAAGCTAAAGCCAGTCAGTAAACGAAATTTTCATTTAAACTTATCCACTCCTATTGTGAATACCAACTGAAATTTTTGTTCTCATAAAATTTTTATTTACCTCAAGGGAAAAATGCTATCGTGAATTTCTCGTAAAATTTTTTCCGCTGTCACTTCTCAGTGAATGTAAAAAACGCGAAGAATATTTGTAAAGCTAAAAGATTAATGCCCTAATTCAGTAAGAAGAATTAGGACGTTTTTGTTTGAAAATGCTTCTGAGTTCTTGTCTTTGAAGTCTCTAAATTATTTTCTTCAAAAATGGTTGTTGACAATGAAAAATATAAATATTATTGCCATGTTTTTAAAACATAAAAATTCAATTAAATTATTATACAATATTTTGAAAAATATATGAAAAAATATGTGTTGGATATAATGTTTAGAACAAAATCATAAAGCAAATACACGAACCTTCTAGCATAGACAATAAATAATAATCGTTTTAAAGAATCTAAACTGCTTCTTTTTTTCGTCCATAGACAAGACGATACATTCGTCGAACAGAATTAGGGCATAATATTCATCAATTCCATGAAAATTAAAAACTTACATATTTCCAGTTTTTCCGACAGACAAATCGTTGTGAATAATTTTCTTCATAAATTGTGAAGATATTTAACAATGGTTTGAATTTTTTTTGAAAGCAAACAAATTCACAAGCGATTTCTTTTCGCAGTTTCAAAATGTAAACATTCGGAAATTTTATACATAATACCAACTGTTCACACGTTCGGAAATTTCCATGTGACATTTTATTTATTTATGATTATATTAAAATTCACCATTATCGTGAAAAAAAACTGGAAAATTTTATCCCGCCGAAGTTGTTCTTTCCCACGTGAATATCCCGTGAATTTTTGTTCCCTTTTTTTAAAATTAAAATTGTAGAGTTCACAAGGCTGCGTTTCCTTATCTTGCTTGCTGCTATACCTCCAATTATTAAACTCTGCTCTTGTATGAGGTTTTTCGCTGAAAATGGGCTTCAAAAGGCTTCAACAATCAGCAAAGTGCTTTCAAAAATTCCGTATGCTATGAAAGTGCAAATGGCCATAGCATGGATATGTTATGCATCCCAAGAACAGAAAAGAATCTTCGGTATATCCTTCCAGCTCTGGAAGGATTTTAGGAGTACGCCGAAAAGTTGAAGGCATTATTCATAAATAATAACATTGTTTTATAATTTTCTCTGTAACTTGCGAGAAGTTTTCGCATCATGAAAAATCAAATAATTATATTGATTTACATATATGAAATCCTAAATAAACTTTTAAAAAATATCAAAAAATAGAGCTTTTTTGTTACTCATCCTGCGTTTCATGAGGCGATATCAATATTATCGACTCGAAAAGTTCTCCCATTAAATGCAGAAACAAGCGAGGCACTGTTTTATAAACTTGTTATAAATCAAAAATATTTTTTATGAATAATGCCTTAAACTAATTATTGAAGTAATAAATAATATTAATGTGACTTATGCCCTAATTCAGTAAGAAGATTTAGGACGTATTTGTTTGAAAATGCTTCTGAGTTCTTGTCTTTGAAGTCTCTAAATTATTTTCTTCAAAAATGGTTGTTGTCTTTGACAATGAAAAATATAAATATTATTGCCATGTTTTTAAAACATAAAAATTCAATTAAATTATTATACAATAGTTTGAAAAATTTATGAAAAAATATGTGTTGGATATAATGTTCAGAACAAAATCATAAAGCAAATACACGAACCTTCTAGCATAGACAATAAATAATAATCGTTTTAAAGAATCAAAACTGCTTCTTTTTTCCGTCCATAGACAAGACGATACATTCGTCGAACAGAATTAGGGCATTAAATTTTTTTTCTAACAGTTCGCCGCTATTGAAATGACGAAAAATTTCCCATGAAAAAATCATTCATGGCAGAGGAATATTGTACGAAGTTGCCATATGTTCACGTGAGCAAGATTTACGATAGCTGCTTATAAACAGGGAACAAAATCTTGGGAAATTTTATTCACAATAAGGGTGATTATTCACAATTGCAATTTTGTTTCTTAAAATTATCACATTGAATTTGACCTCCTCAAAATACGAACTTTAGCCCAATTAAACCAAACAAAGAAACACAATAACTTTGTTAATTTTAAATGAAAAGTTTTATGATTTAAATTTAATTTTTTCAGATATGCAGACGCCAACAAATTTTTGTTAAGCCGCCGCTGCTGACTTTTTATGGAGGCTTCTTTCTCTGTTAACAAAAAAGACACTAAAATGATTTACCCTATATTATCCATAACATGCTATCAGTTTTAATGGCACTCATTTCATATCTATGTTGTGTATTGTGTATTTTGAAATGAAAACAATTCGCAAGCATTTGCTTTCGTTTCGAATTACAGAGTGGACCCCCAGTTTTAGAAGTTATGGGAATTTATACTAGCTTCCGATCAAAATTACTAGATTTTTTTCACTTGTAAATTTCTTTTTTTTTCTATATTTTGTGTAACCATTAACGATTTAAATTCAATTTAGGGTTTAAAAAAACTCTGCTACACCTGCTTAAACTAGATAACAATAAGTATATTTGCTATGATGAAAATCTTTTGAAAATTTACCAAATAACTTGGTTATTTGTTAAAATATGTTTGTTTTTTTACAAAACAATTACCATATACGGGTGTGGAGTATAAAGTAAAATTAAGAGTTTTACTGAAAACAAATTCTACTGGCTGCTGAAACAAGTGCTGGTGGCTGCTGTGTAAACAAACAGTTGTTGCTACCAGCAATTTCCCTCTTTCCAAAATATACATTAACGCCTCATTTCCTTTTTGGTTATAATTCAAAATTTATGACTTCCATTAGCAGAATTTTCATTTAGGGAATATTTTTTGCATTTTGCAGAGACGTTTTGAATGTTTATGCATTTACTACAATTTTGTTGCGACTTACAATACAAGCTGCACAACAGCAATAACTTAATCATATCGCACTTGTTCCTCTAAATGGGGGTTGACTCAATCTTTTGCAATTTTCAATTTTTGTAAAAATCTTAAATAATTTTTCTTACTCTTTCGTTAAAAATATACAGTTGTATTCATTCCTCCTTGTGATATCAGAGCATATTAACAAAACAGTTTTTGTCTCTACTGTAAATTTGTAAATTTTGAGTTGGTCCGCTTAGAAAAATTAGCGAGATGTGTTCATTCATACATGTGTATTTATATCGCCATTGGAAATGCAATCCTCTCTATCTAAAAAAAAAAATACAAACCGGCCTGTTCTGTAAATCACGATATGTCAAATTTTAAAAAACTAATGAAAGTTCAAGTTTGAAATAAAGTTTGTAAATTGCACGACCTATAGCGTTGGAAGTTGGAATGAAATATTTTATTGTAAATAACAAAAACTTAAAATATAATAGAAACCCACTGTAAAGTCAGCTGATAATAGTTTGTTTTTGTAATCACGCGATTTCATATCACCGTGATTTTCAGAACAGGCCCGAAAATCGTGTATTCTAATGATTTTGCTCTGCAAAGTCTAAATACATTTTTCTGTAAGCTCTTTCCACAGAAAATAATAGCTTTATTAACAAAATAAAAATATCTTCGTTTTTGCTGTAAAATGTTCAAATAGTTAGTTAGGGCGGTTTGCACTTTAGGCAACGATATTTAATGGGAAGTAAATACTGTAAAACTTTATATATGTACATATTTGGTGTTTTCAACTATATACATATGTATTTTGTTTATATGCGTACATATGTATAATGTTAATAAAAGCTAGTTTTCATATTCGTAGTTAAATGCAATTAACTACTAGTTCAGCCAACGTTGGCTGAAGTAGTTAGCACGTTGACTACAAAACCGAAGGTCCTGGGTTCAATCGCTGTATCCGACGGTCATTAAATAACAACACCACGCATTTTTCTGATGTGCATTAGTGTCCCTTTGTGTCAGTTGTTGTAGGAAAGTTCAAGTGATGAAGGCATAGTCACTGGTCACTGAACTATACCGACTTCAGCTGATACTAGTCCTAATGTAACATCAGAGCGCCCTCCTTCGTTGTGTAGCAAAATCATCGGCGAAGTAAAATAATCAATAAAATGGCTACAAGACACAGCTTCAAAAAATTAATACGCCCCATTTAACATCAGAGAGGCGCTGCAACACTGCATTATTAAAAACGTGCGAAAAGCAGAGTTGTAAAGGAATGAAGCTTTCCTCTATCTCTTCTTTCACCCCCTGTCTTCTCTCTCACTATCCCTTTCCTAAAGAAGGTAACACCTAGTATTAGCAGTAGGCATTAATTGCCTGAGTGTTACTTCTCTTTATAAAAAAAAAAAAAAAAAATAACGAATTTGGTCACATTTGTTTTGTTTCGAAGTCTAGTTTTTTTCCTATCGTACATCTTTGTTTTTTCTTTTCTTTTAATATTGTAAAATATTCAAATTTATAAACTAGCAGTCATTTAAATCTAAACATTTTAATGTAGAAAAGATGATTTCATTGCCTATTATTAATGTTAGATAAAATTTTGTATTTGAAATGAAGAAAGAAAAAAAACAGTTTTTAAATTAAACAGCGCATTTGTAAAAACAAATACAATTTCTTTTAAAAATGACATGCTGCATTTTATTGAAATATCCTATACATGTAAATAAACCGCACAGATTTATTTTTGTTGTACGAGTATTTCTAAATTAATTTCGTTCAGAATCATATACACCTGTTACTAAAAATTATGTTGCATCGAACCAATAATCCTTTTACATATCCACGAATATAAAATACTTATAGATAAAATAGTTACCCCTGTATCTTTTGGTTTCCTCTAGCGGACTCAGTTATTTTTTGTTTTACAGTGTAATTTATGTTTAGTATAAAACTGAGATCATTTAGAATTTAAAAGTTTTAAATACATATCGTCACCTTAAATGCAAACGGATGTAACTACACTTTTCTATTTTTTACAGGAGAAACAAAAAACGTTACAAAACCAATAATAATAAAGTATTCTTGAAAATTTTCTTCAAAATTTACTTGTAGTATGGATACTTATATGTTTTTAACCATTTACATATTTCCTTTTTATATATATTTAAGCTTTTATGTTATTTACAGGGATCGCAAATAACGATTATTTTCCAAATTTAAAGTAAAAAAATCACAATAATAGAGAAGTGCTACGTGCACAAGGAATATACCAAGATACTCCATGTTACATGGACTACCTGTAGATGCAATGATTTTTATTTTTTTGATTTTTATTTATTCCTCACAAAATAACTCTTATTTTGTGACTTTTATTTATTCCTCAGAAAATAACAGTTATTTCTTGATTTTTATTTATCCCTCACAAAATAAGAGTTATTTTGTGACTTTTATTTATTCCTCACAAAATAACAGTTACTTTTTGATTTTTATTTTTTTGCTCAAAAAAATTTTAACTTTTAAAATTAATAAATAATAAAAAAGTAAATTTAGTTTAACATATAAGAGTTTTCTTAAAGACTCTGGCGATAAATTCAATTTTAAATCGGTTAATATTCATTTTAACGCAAAAATTACGCTTTCTACATTTTAAAAGTTAAGCAAAAAAATAAAAATCAAACAGTAACTGTTATTTTGTGAGGAATAAATAAAAGTCACAAAATAAGAGTTATTTTGTGAGGGATAAATAAAAATCAAGAAATAACTGTTATTTTCTGAGGAATAAATAAAAGTCACAAAATAAGAGTTATTTTGTGAGGGATAAATAAAAATCAAGAAATAATGATTAAAAAGTGATTTTTAAAGTAAAAATTATAACCGTTACGGTCCCTGGTTATTTACGTTCCTTGCAATAAAAATTGGATGCATTCGTAATTACGTCCGTTTGAATTTCTTTAATAAAGTCGTAATTTTTGATCGCAGAGGTCTAAATATTTGCGTGAACATGTAGTTTGATAAAATGAACCATAATCAATCAAAAAGTAAATTTCGAATTTTTGTGTAGTTACGTCCGCTGGCATTTAAGGTGACGATATGTATATCACGGTTTATTTTGCAAACGTATCGCCACACATCTTTGAAATTTCAAATGTATTTGAAAATGACGCCACTGTATAAACTTTGTGTTCAAATCTATGTTACCAGCAGAAAAAGTTCACATTACACTTCCGATGAAGCAAAATTATTCGATTTAACTGAAATTACACCTGATCGCAAAAGTAACATTTTATATTATAAAAAAAACTTTTATGAAAAAGAAAAGCACAAAAAATGCATTTAACGGATATTAATGTCCGTCATACTATTTAGATTCATAAAAAATAACAATAATAAAAAATAAGAAAACTTAAAATAATAATCACCCCTATCGTGAATATTTATTCCCTCGAAATAGTTCACTTTTCCCTAAAGTTGCAATTGTGAATTATTTCCAAAAACTCGCATGATCGAAAAAAATATGGCATCGCCGATTTTTATTCCCGTGAGCTTATCCCCAAAAAATATGGGTATTTTTTCACAAACGCTTTGTTTGTTCTTTTTGTTTTTTAAACTTGTTTGATTTTATTTTTAAAAGGAGTAAAAATTCATGAATTTATTTATATTATAGTATATATTGCCAACAATTCTTCATATTTTCACTTACATATGTATGTACACTACTTCCGATAAACACAGTGTATTTAATGCATCTCTCAAATTTCGTCTCTTTATTTTTTCCATTAAAAATAACCTAAATAATAATAACTGAATAATAACAATTTATTAAGAAAATTAAAAAAAATAATCGTAAAAATTAAAAAATACAATTAGATCAAATTCACAATAGCCTGTTCGGCTCGCAACAGATGTTTATTTTATTCCCTAACAATTGGCAATACAAATTTGTTGTTCAAGAATTTATTACCTTGAGACTAGCGATAAAGGTGAATGACTCCTAATTTCCAAATATTCCTTTGAATGTCTTATTTTAGTAAATAAAACTATAATAATGGTTTCAGATGACAGCCTGTTCCCCAAATCACTTTTACAAACAAGGATCTATCAACGGAAGCATTTGAAAATGGCAAAATACAAATTATATTTATTATCTACTTTTTGTAATATTGGAAAAATATCTTCCCCCAGATTATCTTTTAGTTTGAATACCGTACTCATTACGAAGCGCATATTTATTTACCAAAATATAGTTTTTTTTAAATCTTTAATGACTGAAGTCTCTTCTTGAAAAATAGTAAACTGACACTTTGGGTGAAAGACTGTGTTGAATCAAAAATATCTAAAATAAATGTAAACTTCATCACTTAAATCAAATTTTGATTTTATTTGGGAAACTACGAGTATGTACTTCAATACAATATTTATGTAACTATAACTGTCCTGTCTACATACATATATCGGAACATAATGACAAAGACTCATATGTCGTTTAAAATAAATTTTTATCAGCGCTATCACCCTCTTTGGCTAATTACCCACGAAGTGACAACACTGGTTCAAATAATTCATTTAAAATAAACATGTTTATGTTTGTACATACATATGTATGCATGTATGTATGTACATATGTATGTATGTATGTATATATTTTTAAAAAATGTTTTGAAATTATGAATCATCTTCAAACATTTTGTGGCATTTTTCTTTTCTTTTCTTTTTTGTAAATTTATTTAAAACAAAAATGTTTTCATTATGAAATTATTAGCAAAACAAACAAAAACAGAAAAATTTTGTTTATCAAGATAAATATAAAAGATTAAAAAGATCATAAGCATAATTCTAAAATAAAAAATAAATTGTTATAATTTGATTATAAATTCAATGACCTGCTCAAATGACCTTAAAATTTTCATAATAGTTTGAATACTTCACACCATCAAACTAAATATCACATTTAAAATTTTATTATGATTTGAATAATATTATGGTTACCTATTTGATATTATGAAAAAAAATGTTTTCTTTTAATTTATTATGTTGTCTTAATTTGTTTAACAGCATGAATATTTAGAAGCCCTTAAAGTGTCATAAGGCCCATTTGGGTCATAGAAAAGTCAAGCTTATGCTGTTTTTTACATTTTGCTATTTCCAAATTAGTATTAGTGCATAAATCTATGACCAAGGCATAGCCTTTGATAGTTCGCCTCCAAATTAACGAATGACATTCAGTAGCTGAAATATGCCCAATGTAGGAAAAAAAGGTAACGTGAGAAGTATACCCAAAGAAAAAAGAATATTATGCTCATATACAGTGTTGCCAGAATTTCTAAGCATAAAATCTGCAAAATGTAACAATTTTTCAAGAACAAATCTGCAAAATCTGCATTTTATTTTTAAAATCTTCAAAAAATCTTCAAAGCAATTTTTAAAACAATTTCTTTTATATTTTATTAAAAAGAATTACATAAATATGATGTACATGTGTGACATAGACATTTTTTCCTAACCCATATTTATAAAACTTAAACTCGGTTTAAAATGTATTTTATTTAAATTTTCTAGAAAATAGAAATTAAAATAACTTTCAAGCATATTTTATTTGTTTATGATATAAACCTTTAATGTATGAAGAATGGTCACTTCATTTCTTCTTATGAAACTCATCAGTAAAAAACTTCATATGTATATGTTTTTAAAAATTACGTCCGCAATCATGATAGGGTAATATTCATAAAAATGATATTGAGTTACAAAACGTTTCACAAACAATTTTCCATGCAAAATTTGTTTTATAAACCTTTTGTAAACTAAAACAATTTTTTATGAATACAGCAGAATAAGCTTAAAGGCTTCAAGCAAAAATCTTTACAAGCTAACCATCTTCGATTTTGAGTCCATTTTTAATTTCTCATTACATTTTTACAATTAGCTGCCACTGATAAGTTTGTTAGGTTTTCTACACTCAAAGTTTACTTTGCAAAATCTTGAGTTTGTTGAAGAGAAAAGAATATAGAATGAGATTTCTTTTCCCTTCTCTCTACAAACTCAAGACTTTGCAAAGTAAACTTTGCGTGTGGAAAACCCATCTTTTTTAAGCAGAAACGAAATGCATATAGCCAACAAACAAATAACAATTCTTCATAGTTATGTGCAAATAAATCGAATATTTAAAAAAATCATACAAAAAGTCTTTTAATTTGTTTCATAAATATCCAAAGGACTTCGAAGTTTTATTTTATTCATGTTCACTTGATTAAAATTTTTCGACATTTGGAAATAAATGTGGTAAGGACATTATATTTTGAATAAACTTTGGGCTGCAAAATCACAATAAGCTCGTTTTATATCATATATTCGTTTCCAAAAGCTTGCCAAAGATACTTCTTCTTTTTCTGTAATGATGCCTTCAAAGTTCATAAATTGTAACTCTTTAAACTCTGTGTTCACACATAAAAGAAACAAGAAGTAGTAGCAGTATTAGGAAAAATTTAAGAAAATGCACTTTAATCCGAGTTAAAAAATCTGCGTTTTTAGGCTAAAAATCTAGAAATCTGCATTTCGTCTTTTTGGAGGGTAAAAGTCTGCAAAATCCAGATAAATCTGCATTTCTGGCAACCGTGCTCATATACCTGAAGAAAAAAGAGAGCCGGCGATACCAGGTCATATGAATTGGCGGCGGCAACAATGCATGCAGGCGGCACAACTTAGAAGAGCCACGATACTCGTATATTCTTCTTGCACGCCTTCAAGACGAGATCAGGTCGCACTTACACCATGAGGACATGCTGCGACATGAGAATGTATGTTGAACATATCTGTGGTTTTCATTAATAAAAAACGTATGTTATATATTTCTCTTTTCGAGTTTGTGATATCAAATTGTTATATTTTAAATGCTTTTTCTTCTACCTTTTTAAAAATAAGCTTGAAAAATAACTTTTTTTAGCTCTACTGAAAAAATTTGATTTTTGGACATACGCTGTTATTATTGAAAACCACTGATACATTTTGTGATGCAAACAGAGCGCTTGACTTGGCATAGGATGTCAGGTGGTCAGGAGGGTAGAAGGTCAGGGGAGATTTGTTGTCTATACCAGGACCTATGTTTTTTCTTTGGTTGCTTGATTGAGTTTTTCGCCGATGTCGACATTTGGTGTCATTAGAGATGTGATGTGATGAGATCACCATATTTGTTTTTGAGTATCTTGGCTGAGGAGAACACACTGTTAGAATAGAATAGGGGAAATAGCTGGTCCAAAGTCCAGCACTGCGACACATAATGCATCATTTGTGCCATAGATGTGTAAATTAAATCAAGCTCTGTATGACTCTCCTTAAGAAAGTCCGCAGAGAGCTTGGAGAAGGTCGCCTAATATCATCTGAGCACTCGCAAAGAATGTGTGCAGTTGTCTCATCATCTTCTAAGAATAAACGAGACAAGGGTGAACGAACTTGGTTACCTTTCAACAGAGGGTAGTTCGGTCCAAAGTGACCAGAAAGGAAACCAGTAACAAATCGTAAATTTTTACTTTTCAGGTTCAGGATGCCACTACATGCAAATGGCTGCATCAATGCCTTGGCCTGCTTTAAAAAAACTCTGTTATTAAATTTCTTTGCTTCTCGATACAGATCTCGGCTTCTGTTTATTTCGAACGCCAGTTGCGCCTCTTTAGCGATTTTCCATTTTGTTCTTTGTATTAAAATCCTGTGACTTTAAAACAATGAAATGGGGCAGTTTACTTTTTATAGATTTAGTTCATTCATGGGCAGTTCCTCTTTTGTTTAATACAATTTCACTTGTGAAAAACCCCAATTCAAAGTCAAAGTGCAGCACTTTTGCTTTCTTTTGTTTTTACGATATGCGTTCAATATATTTTGCACTTTGTTTTCTTTTTTTCCTTCATACAAAAACAGAAGTCTATAGTTAAATTTTATAATTTTTTTCATTTCTTATTTCTCTTTATTGTTTTAAACAGTCTCATCATGTGAAACATGAAAAAGCACTTGAAACTGTGTTCTTTATACATATTACCACTTTGCTTTGAGGGTTAAATAATTGTATGTATGTATATATGAATGAATGGAAGAATGTAGACTATGCAATTCATACCTTTGCACACACGTTCTAAAAGCATGTTGGCCACAAACGTTTCAGATTCTTTTTTTTTTTTTTGTAGTTGGCTGTTGTTTTGTTTGATTATCAATATTTAAAACGTGACTTTGGTTTGTTAAGCAATCACTAACTATTAAATACAAAAGAGTGCAAACATCCTCCTCCAATAAAAGGAATGCAATTTTAAAAATAAAACTCAAAAGAATATGCATACATAGTATTTCTCTTTTGCTGCAACATAGTTATAACTCAAAAAACCCAAGTTCTGCAGAAAATTAATTTAAACTTTAAAGTTTTAAATTCGCATACAACTCAGTGAAGATATTAATAAGTTCTTCTTTTCTTCAAAAACAAAAGCAAATTTTTGAGATATGCATATGTTGCAATAAAGGAGAACTTAAAATTGAAACAGAGAAGAAATCTCAAAAATCAATTTTTATTTTTTTTTTTTTGCAAAATCAAAACAACCACCTACAAGTGGCCGTAACGCGTGCCAAAAGTTGTTAAATTTTATTTAAAAAAAATTGTGTCTGCATGCACATTTCATTGTATGTATATTGCACAATTTTCCTTTTATAAAAAATTCCAATTCTTTTTTGTGGGATTTACTTACTATCTATCACTCTTGCATTCCCAGTTTTTAATGGAAAAAAGTTCAAAATAAGAAAAAAACACTAAAAAAAAGTGGTACTGCATGCTTTTTAAAAATTAATTTATAATTACAGAAAAGTAAAAAAGCAATCAATTACTACGTTTATACGCGCACTATTTGCAAAATAAAAATATTTGCAAATAAATTAACTCACTGTTTATTCGCATTGTAAATGTATAAAAGCTTGGTAGCACTTCTATAGAAATGTTACTTATGTTTTAAAAAAAATTGTGTAAATGTATAAAATAACTTGAAATTTATTAGCTGATGGTAGAGCATTGTCTACTGATGATTTGGCTAATGCCGGCCATACACTACACAAGCTCACTGCACAAGTCTGTCACTGATATTTGCTCAAGTTTGAAAACTGTACAGTGAACTTGTGCAGTGTATGTTGCAAACGCTCAGTTGTGTCTTGATTTTTTAAGAGTTCACAACAAGAAATTAACGCAGAACAAATATTCTGGACAGAGTTCCTAGAATTATACAAAGAATCACCAGCATTATGGCGAAATAAAATAAAAAAATGCACAGTTTTAGTGTGTCACAAGCTTAGTTTACGCAGTGCCAGACTTGAGCACTGAACTTTTTTGGTGCCGGCATAAGCACCAATGAAATATAGACAATAGACAATGCTTAACCACTAGCAAATAAATTTCAATTTAAATAAACTTATGACAATATGTCGAATAATAAATTTCCTAAATGTATAAAATATCAAATAATAATTTATTTGTATTGCCCTTATTCTCTTCTATCAATGTTATTTTGTGCAATATTTATCAATTTATTGTTTTGTATTAGCAAACATTTGAAAGTGTTACAACCTCAAGCATTTTATTTGCAAATAGTACGTTAATCGTGAATAGTTTTCTGAATTATACCCCTTTTAGAAACGCAAAGTTTACTTTGCAAAGTCTTAATTCAGCTGTGTAAAAGACAGAGGGATGAATACAATGTATTTCTGTCTTTCTCCCAGCTGAATTAAGACTTTGCAAAGTAAACTTTCCGTGTATAAAAGGTGTAGTATGGCAACAATTTACAATTTTTTATTTGCAAGTAAGCCGTGCGTATAAACGTAGTAAATGATAAATATATTAAGTTGTTAAATCGTACAGTTATATACTTATTTTTTCTACTGCTCTACATTCTTATTTTTGCATGCAACTACATAAAAGGTGTAACATGCTCAAACATGTCACGGACATTTCCTTCACACTTTTGTAAAATTTTCCTAAATAAGTGTAACCACTAAAGTCTAATGAAAACCCTTTCGATTTCAATGAATTTTTAATAAAAAATATTTTACTGAATAAGTAAAAGAATAATTTGAGATTATAAGTGCGTTAATAAATGTTAAACTTAAATTGTAATAATTCCCAAAAAAAAAACACTAATACCCCTTTAAGACATGCAAATTTTATTTTGCAAAATCTTAATTCAGCTGTGTGAAAGGCATAGGCAGAAATATTATATCTCTCTGTCTTTCTCCCAGCTGAATTAAGACTTTGCAAAGTAAATTTTCCCTGTCTAAAAGGGGTATAATTATTAACTTGGCTGCAACTGGTCAAAAATACTTGTATGGCAACACTATATTCTTGAATAGCTGTTGTTGTTATTTTCATTTATTTTCTTTACATACTTTTTGCAACTACAATTCGAGCTGAAAAAAGTCCATGGGCTGAGAAAATAAAAAATATGTTGATTATTGAGTTCTTGTTTCAACTTTGTTATTTGTTGACACTATCATTTGTTCAAATGGAAATTTAACACAATATCTCTAGTTGTTCTAAGAAAAAGTTTTCTGTAAAGGTTCTCTGATGATCTGCATTAGCAACAGTGAAATGCGCATAGGATCCAGCTAAACCCCCCAATAATCAATTTCAATGTATTTTCAATAAAAAAATATTTTACTGAATAAGTAAAATAATAATTTGGGATTATTAGTGTGTTAATAAATGGAAACCCCTTTTTATTCAGCCACGTGTTTATTAATCTAAATGGTTTTATTGGAAACTTTATATATATATATATATACTTATGTATGTACATATGTATATTTCATGTTATGGGAAGGTTACCTCGTAGCCACAATATTCCATTGTATAAATGTGCAAACTTAATTGTAAATTGAATTGCAAAAAGTGGTCATAATTATTTCTATGTAATTTAATAATTCCATTTTACACCTGTTTGTGTTAACTAATTACTGTTTTTTTTTTTTTTTTTTTAAATTACCTTGCACCGAGTGCATGAGTTAAAAAAACGTATAACAACTTGTATGGGCAAAATTAAATTCATTGCAACATTGAACTTTATTTTTAAATTATTACTACTTCAAATACGAATATAAAATCACACTTAAATTTAAGTCTGAATGTTGCCAAAAAAAACATTGCAGGCAAATCAAATCAAATTAGTGTTTTAAGATAGACAGAAATCTTTGGCAAAAACAGCACTTAAACTTACAAAATGACAGACAGCTTGTAGTGGTTTCCAAAAGTAAAAATTCGCTAGAAAAAAAGCATTAAATTTTATAAAAACAAAAACTGTTTAGTTTGCAATGAAACAGCTTCTCTTGTTCAAAAAAAAAAAAAAAACACGAAAACAAAACATCTAGTCAGTTAATGAACTTTTTATATTTAAGAAGATCTATGAAAAATGAATAGGAATGTTGTCAAAATTTAATTAAATTATAAAAACTACAACATATCGCTCCGTTTATTTTTATTTATTTTTGTCAGGAGAAGTAACACTCATTCAATGCCTACTATTCTTACTAGGTGTTACCTTTTTTAGAAAAGGAATAGTGATAGAGATGACAGGTGGTTAAGGAAGAGTTAGAGGAAAGTTTCATTATTATACAACTCTGCTTTTTCACGTTTTTTTTTTAATAATGCATTGTTGCAGCGCCTCTCGTGTCAATGAGGCTCATTAAATTTTCGAAGCTGTGTTTAAGTAGCTTTTTTATTAGTTATTTTGCTTCGCCGATGAATCTGCACAATACAATACCATCGAAGGAGGGCGCTCTGATGTTACATTAGGATTAGTATCCGCTGAAGTCGGTTTAGTTCAGTGACCAGTAACTGTGAACTTTCCTACAACAACTGATAAAGGGACGCTAATGCATATCAGAAAAATGCGCAGTGTTGTAGACCGGGCTCGAACCCAGGTCCTTCGATTTTGCAGTCAACGTGCTAACTACTTCAGCCAACGCCACCCTTTATTTGCAAGGAAGAAAGTGCGATCTATTCCAAATGAAAAGTGTTATTGGAACACCTTGTATTATGGCTATGAACGGAGAACGAAGCCGATAATGATTTGTCGGCAGCGACGGCTGCCCAAAAACATAAACTACGGCGGCTAGGAGTCGACTTGCTCTGAAGAAACTTTGGCGGGGCCTGCCTAGAAATAAATCCATAGAAAGCTATTGTATAGTGCTTAAAAGTCGGCTAATGTCACCATTAATGTCAGAAGCGAGCACATACTTTTCCGTTGATTGAAATAAAGGGGATTTTTTTTAAAGCGGCTAAACCGAAGCCGAAAATTAGCAGCAGAGGTTTGCGACGGCGGCTGTTATGCCATGCTCACACTTATAGTATTAAACGTGTTTAAGGCAAATGTTTTAAAAAACACTAAAAACACAACCATTCACACTACATTTGAGATGTTTAAGGTTGACGTTTTGTCAGTAAATTGTTGTATTTGTAAAAAATTACGAACAATTATGTTTTTTAATTGGTTTATTATTTTCAAACAAAAAATGTTTTTGTAAATAATTGAGTATTTTTTAACTAATTAATTGTGTACCAAATAATTTTTCACATGACGCCATTTAATAACAACACAAAGATGCCAGAGTTATCAAAAAACGGACTGAACATACTCCATTTGCGTGTTTAGGGAGGTGTTTAAATTTAAAACACCATTTTTGAGATGTTTAACAAAACAAGTCCATGTATGGTAAAACATCTAAAAACCGTCGTGTTTAAGCTCTTAAACACGAATGAGGCGTTAAGCACGTTTAAAAATATAAGTGTGAACATAGTATAACAAAACATGTCAGTGTAGTTATAGTAAAACATCTCATCGTCCTGTTTAAGCTCTTAAACACGAATTAGTCGGCTAGATAACTAAAAATAGCTTTCATCAAATGACAAACAAAACTAACAACAAAGAAACTGTTAGCATTTGACAGATTGTCAAACAAAACAATGCTGCCGAGTCAAATGTCTAAAAAATATCCTTTTACATGTAATGTTTGCAGCTAATTTTAAAAATTGAAAAAGATTATTTTTAAATGACTCTTTTTTTTAACAGATGTTTGGACAAAGCACAGTTTTCAGTTATTGAACACAATTTGTGTCTTATATTTTTTTCTCACTTTAAAAACCAGTTGAAAAACTTCATCACAAACTGTACTTTTTTTACTTTGTCCTCTCTGTGTATTTTTTTTTTGCTCTTTTCGAATCTTCTTAAAATAAGTTTTTGCTGTGCTACAAGTGTTTCTGAAAATAAGTTGTCTTTTTGCACCAAATGGACACAAATAAATACTCTTCTGTGCTGGAGTTATATTTAGTTTTCTTTTCTTAAAACAGGTCTATAGAAAGTGACTTACTTTTACTATTATTAATCATTTCTCTTTTAATTTCAAAGAAAAGTATACAACAAACATTCATTATTTTATGATTAACGTCATTTTCATTCGCCATTTAATTGAGATCCGTTTAAGTACTCGTATCTCTTTCACACAATTTTCTTGTATAACTTTTGCTTTGCGAGTAATTATTAGTCTTATAAAAAAAAAGTTTCTTAAATAACACTGAATATGTACATACGAGGGCGGTTCGGAAACTTCTTAGCCTAGCACAAAAAGCGCGGTATAAACAGAAAAAAGTTAAGTGTTTTGGAAACTTCCATCTCTGCTATGAACACATGTTAAATTTTGTTTCGATCTGGCAACTCCTTCATATAGAAACAGGTGTTCACAAAAGACGCATCCGCGATTTTTTAACAATGGAAAAATTAGAAATGCGTGGTGTCATTAAATATTTACATAAAAAAGGTTTATCGGGACAAGAAATTCATAATGATATGGTGAATGTGTTAGGTGAAAGTGCTCCTTCATATGCAACAGTAAAAAATTGGGTTGCTGAATTTAAACGTGGTCGTACAAGCATTGAAGATGAACCACGTAGTGGACGTCGAAAAACAGCAACAACAACAGAAATTGTAGCCAAAATGCATGATATGGTATTAAATGATCGACAAATAAAAGTGCGTGAAATAGCTAATATCATGGGCATCTCAAATGATCGAGTCCATTTAATTTTGCATGAAGAACTACAGATGAAAAAGCTTTCTGCAAGATGGGTGCCGCATTTGTTAACAGTCGACCAAAACGCATAAGAATGAACATTTCTCAAGCTTGTTTGGATCGTTTTAAGCGAAATAAAATGGATTTTAAGCGTCGTTTCATAACTGTTGATGAGACATGGATCCACCACTATACTCCAGAGACAAAAGAACAATCCAAACAATGGACTGAAGCTGGAGGAAGTGCCCCAAAGAAGGCAAAAACAATTCAATCGGCTGGTAAGGTTATGACAACGGTTTTTTGGGACTTCAAAGGTATTTTATTGATTGACTATCTGCAAAAGGGCAAAACAATAAATTCAGAGTACTATTGCAACCTTTTGGATCAATTAAATGTACAAATTCGAGAAAAACGTCCTGGCTTACAACACAAAAAAATAATTTTTCATCAAGACAACGCACCAGCGCGCAAGAGTTTTTTAACAATGGCTAAAATCAACGAATTAAAGTACGAGTTGCTTGACCACCCACCTTATTCTCCTGATTTGGCTCCCAGTGACTTTTACCTGTTCCCAAATCTAAAAAAATTCCTTGCTGGCAAGCGTTTTACCTCAAATGAAGATGCAATTACAGTTGTAAACCACTATTTTGAAGACCTTGAGGAAAACTATTTTAATCAAGGGATAGAATTGCTAGAAAAGCGTTGGACTAAGTGTATTGAAGTTTCAGGAGATTATATTGAAAAATAAAAATATTTTTGAAAAACTAACTATTCTCTTTCATTGATAGGCTAAGAAGTTTCCGAACCGCCCTCGTATGTACATATTTTTTAGATAAATCGGCCTTTGATAAAAAAACTCATTTGTTATTGTAAGAATTTAAAAGAATTTGTTTCAACGCTTTTGTTTTATGTTTGAACTTTTTAATTTTACTCCAAATTTAATATTGTTGCTGTCATTTTTAATTTAAAAATACCCGTAAAAGATAAAAAAAAGTTAATTTGAATCGTTTCATAATCTAAAACTTGTCACCGGTGAAGAGTTTTTTGACCTTTGCAACAAATTTAAATTATGTAAAGTTTTTTGTCTTTTTAAAAATTACACTGAGCCTAAGCAAAAATTAGGTCACCTGTTTGCACCTCATTTACATTTTTAGTATCAATAATTAAGTTTAATGTTAATACGAGTATGTACAGTAGAATACCGATAAATCGTAATCGCACTAAAACAGTTTTCGAAATGAAGAAATTTGGATTTTACGAAGTTAAAAAAAACGTTTTCTTGAGGTTTTAATTTGATTAGGTGTATTTGTCTCTAACATGTTTACATCAGAAAACCAGAAAAATGGTAAAATTATAAAAAAATTATAAATTAAAAGTATAATTTTACCACGACCAGAAACAAACTAATCTTTAGAATTGCCAAAATTTCCAGAAAGAAATCCAAGGGCAATTGTTAACCAAATTGTAAAGATCATTACTTTTGTATTATTTCAAAAGATATTGGCGGTATTCGGTGTTTCATGCAAATGGTCTTGCGCAAGTGTAAATGCAAAATATCGCAGCTTTTCTTTTTTTTTTTAACAAGATAATTTCCATCAAAACACCGAATTAGAAATGAGCGCGTGTCGAATTTTTAAAACACGACACGAACACGAATACCGAGACGCTCAACATATACGAAACACGATACTGCACAACACGTACGAAATATAATTGGTATAGTATTACCCCTTTTCCTTACGCAAAGTTTACTTTGCAAAGTCTTAATTCAGCTGGGAGAAAGACAGAAAGACACTGTACCTACCTCTGTCTTTCACACAGCTGAATTAAGACTTTGCAAAGTAAACTTTGCGTGTGGAAAAGGGGTATATTTGAAAAACAGAAAATTAAAATTTTCAAAATATGGCACCAAGTTGGCACTACCAGCTGATACTATCTGCCATCAGATCTAATACTATCGGCTTACGTACAGAACTTTAAGCTTCAGAGGCCCATACAATATCAACAAATATGCAGGTGTTGTGTGTTTGACAATACAAAATATTAAATTTTTTCTCTACTGCAAATTCATTCATACACATTTTACATCTAAAATCGTTTTGCTCAACATGAAAAGACCCGGACAAGCGCAAAATCAGATTTTTTGTCACGAACACTTTATGTTGGGTCGTGCGTGTTCATGTCACGAAAAAAAACACCACACGCACCCATCTCTACACCTAGTACATTTTCTTAGGACTTATAAGAGGAGGTTTATGAGTAAGTACGACTTTGTATTTTAAAGAAAAATACGAATTAAAGAGTATTTCTCAAGGAAACCATCCTTTTCGAATTGTTGAGATTTTTCAATTAACGGGTTACGAATTATCGTGGATTGACGGTATCACCATTTTGCATCTTAAGCAAAGTATTTGTGTTAAATTTGAGGAACCAGTTTCTTTTATATTTAACTCGCTTTTATTTTTGCACAAAAATTGTGTTTTTTTTTTGCTAAAACAAATTTAATCTCACTACGACGCATATTGCGGTTGCTTCTTTTTCATATCATTTAAATAAGAAATGCCTTAAGAGTATGTATGTAGTATGTCACTTAAAATAAACTGAAATAAAATATATTAAACATTTATAAAAAAAAAAGTTTAATGGCCTTCAGGTAAACTAAGGCACGGCCTGGTACAAAATGTTCAAGTTAATTATACAAAAAGATTATAAAAACACGGCGTACGAGTATAAACGAAAATATTGTTTTAGGTCTTGAAGATAATGACGAAAAGTTAAACAAATTTAAAAGCTTGTAAGGAATAGCAAGGAGAATTACAGTTAGCTTTTATGTTGCATAAGCGAATAAATTTAATTTTTAAGTTTTAGATTTTGTTTAATTTATTAATAATTTAATTTTTTTTTTCGTTCTTTTCTTTTAGGTAAGTCGTGTTTGTTATGAAATTTTAAAAACAAGTGTGAGTAGATTATAATGACATACATATCGTAGGTCACAAGTAGAAAGGCCCTAACTCAATTAACTGTAACTTTAAAGGAGAAGGTAAAATCATAATAATAAACAGTAGGTACAACTGCTTGTAAAATCATTATTTTTTACAATATTGCAATAAATTTTTATGACGAACTGTATTTCTGTGAAATGTATTGGAATCACTGAAAAACACAATTCCGTCAAAATATTCGTTAGGGCCTTTCTACGTTTGACCATCGATATATACTTACATACATACATACATGCATACAAGAAGAACAAACATAGATAACACCGATATGATGGCTGGAGTTGGTGCCAACTTTTGAAATATATACATACATACATATGTAAGTGCGGCTTTCTTTTTATATTTTTTAAAAAGTGTTTAAAGAATGTCTTTTCCTTTTCAAAATTTCTCTTAAGTGCTGCTTGTAGATAGTGGAAAATTCCCTTAAACTTTTATTCACCTGAATACAGCACATCTTTATGTAACTGTTATTAGTTTTAAAATCACATGTGATTTTCAGAACATGCCTGTATAAGTTGAAACTTGATAAACTCTAAGTTAAAATTACTTTAAGTGATCTTTGTGTTAGTTGGATGTTTTTTTTTTCAGCCCATTAGATCTTTATAAAACAACTTTATAAAAAAATGCAGTAAAGTGTGACTTTGACTCGCACACGAAATGTTCCGTACGGACACTACATACTGCTCCTTTACTCAAATAACGTCATAACTTAAAAAAATGGAATTTTTGAGTTAATGATGCAGAATTTCATACAAATATCTTGTGTACTCAACTCATGAAAGCAAAATGAAATTTTCTTTTTGCATTGAGTTCTGTAAATTGAAAACTTTAAACTCGTTTTCTGGCAAACTTGTTCTTTTGAGTTATGACTTTGTTTCAGTAAATTTTCTATGTAGTAATATACGATCTTTAGCATTAGCGTTTTTTCCTTTTCCGATTTTTTCGGTTTTTGGTGATTTTTTTTAGTTTTTGCGTTTTTTGTTTTCGCGTTTTTTTTTTTCGGATCTATTTTTTTAGTTTTAGCGTTTTTTTGTTTTGGAGGTTTTTTCAGTTTTTGGCCATTTTTTTAGTTTTTTGGCGACCTTTTTACTTGTGGTGATTTTTGTTTGCATTTCAGCGATTTATTTTATTTTTGGTGGTATTCTTCATCTAAGCGCTTTTTTAATGTTTGGCGATTTTTCGTTTCGGAAATTTTTAAATTTGTTGATTTTTAGTTTTAGCTTTTCTGAAAAATTTCAAGAGTTTCCAAGATACAGCAAATTGTCTAAATTAAATAGTCAAAATTACATTAATCAATGGAATACCCTTTAATTTTTAGTGTTTATTGGTGTAGTTTGCATAAAAATACATTAACTTTGATAATTTCAATATGTTACATTAGAATTTAAAAATTTTTCGTTGTTCGCTTTAGAATACCCTTTAATTTTTCATATATGTAACTCTTGTTGTAGCGGCCAAAGTTTTACATATTCTGTGAAAATTTCAAGTCCGTAGCTCTTACGATTCTCGATAAAACAGCCTGTGATATCATAGCGAAAACAATAAGGTTCGTTTTCACCTTTTGGTATACGGAACCCTTTTAAACAACTTAATTTTAGTCCGAAAAAAACTTTTATCGAAAGATCATGATAAGGCATTAACGTTTGAATGTGATTTCGAATATATGACCACCGCGGCTGTTCTTGAAGAAGTGCTTTCTGGATATCCAATTTTTTCCCATTTTTTTCGAGCATTGTTGACCGTTTGTCATAAAAAACACGAACAATGAAGAAGTAATGTTCAATGATGCCACCAACGTGTAAACGGCACCAAACGGTGAATTTTTTCGATTGTAATGTAGTCCTTGGCGTCAGTTGATTGATTTTGCTCCATATGCGACAATTTTGTGCATTCACATACCCGTTAAGCAAACAAAAAATTAGCCTCATCGCTGAACGCAATTTAGCGATAAAATATGATTAATACGTTGTCCGCAAATTTTGGAAATTTTAGAAACTTTATAGTGTTTTTCAAGCGTCAATGATGAATTAAGCTTAGTATAACAGTTCGTTTGACAGTTAACCTTTACGTCAGTTCTATCGGGTTTGAAAAACAACGACTATTTAAAAAATTATATTTTTTTTCTTATACTACATATACATATGTATATCGTTACCTTAATATAGAAAGGCCCTAACTCATTATTTTTTTCATATCGGACATTTTCATTTTTTGATGGATTATATGTTCCTCTATCGAAATATACAAAAAACTCCATTAAAAAAAAAATAATGAGTTAGGGCCTTTCTATATTAAGGTAACGATATACATATGTTCCCAGTAAAAAAAATTGGAAGTCATTCTAAAGGAAGTACATTTTCATTGCTTCCAAAAAATCGATATTTTTAATTTGCCAATAGTTAGCAGAAAACCAAGTAGAAGTTTATTTTAGTCATACAAAACCTTGTAATTCCTCTCTAGTTTTAGAAATTACTCACCAGAATTTTTAAAAAATCGATTTTTTTGAAGAAACTTATGAACTAATTTTGGTCTAAAATTTTAAAGTTATTTGCTTAAATTTACATTAAATTACTGTTTCGCGTTTAAATTCCTATAAAAAGAAACTAATTGTTAAAATAGGTAACTATTAGCCATTTTTCCTAGACGAAAATATTATCATAGAACACAAAAAAGGAAATTTTTCTTAAAATCGCTTCCAAATCGGTGACCAGGCAGCGAAAAAGAGAACTTCTTGCAATGACAACCCTATGTAAAAATCATTAGATCGGATCGAAATTTGCACTACTTCCAGATCGCAAACTCTACATTTTCATGACTTTTTTGGAGCGTCTTTTTTTACTGGGTTTGTATACATTTACTATCATCTTCTCGAGACTTCTTCCATCCAGAATGGAATTGAAATTGTAGTATAAACTGCATTCATACCAAAAATACAAATTTTTACCAGTTTTTCCAAACTTTTCGACTGACCCAAGATGTGAACAGAAATCGTTTGATCGACAACTTGTATTGAAAGAAACAATACAACTGGCAAATTATTTTTTGCTTTTTGTATAAGTGATCGATCGAACGTTTTCTGTCGACATCGTATGACATGCTGTTCATTTAAAAAAAATCACTATCTCTAATGATGGAAGACCCATTATCATACGCCCCGTATAATTCGACAGTGTTGATAGTGCCCTCTAAATTGCATTCTTATAGGATAGGCAAGACATTTTGTACTTGTAACTTTTAATAAGGTGACTTTTATTTTGTGTAGAAAAGAAAACACCATTTATTAATAATGTAGTGTACATATTAAAAAACTTTTATCGCTTTATAAAATTATCTTAAAATAGACATATCATCACCTTAAATGCAAACAGACGTAACTACACAAAAATTCAAATCGACTTTTTGATTGATTATGGTTAATTTTATCAAACTACATGTTCACACAAATATTTAGACCTCTGCTATTAAAAATTGCGACTTTATTAAAGAAATTCAAATGGACGTAATTACGAATGCATCCATTTTTTATTGCAAAGAACGTAATTAAGATAAAATCTTAAACATACATAAAAAGGAAATAAATGGTTAAAAACATATAAGTATGGATACTACAAGTAAATTTCGAAGAAAACTTTCAAGAATACTTTATTATTATTGGTTTGGTAACGTTTTTGTTCCTCCTGTAAAAAATATAAAACAGTTACGTCCGTTTGCGCTTAACGTGACGATATATTCTCTTATTATTTTTATAATTGATTAAATTTAAATCAAATTAAAATTTATTATGACAACCGTTTGTTCAAAGTTATTATATCATGTTTGGCATTTACATGTATAAATTATACATGCATACATATTTTATAACGCCTCAAGGTGTATCATACAAAACTAAATGCTTTAAAATCATATTAAAAGAAATCTAAATTAATTTAAGAAATTAACAATTATTATAAGAAATTATAAGATGAACGTAATCGGATAACTTTTGTAAACATATTAAAAACCTCTCAAATAACACTTAAACCATAATAATCTTTATATTTTAATTATTTAAACTAATACACACATGCGAATACATGTCTGTGTGTGTGTTATGTACACAAATGATTTGTGTCAACACAAGAAGAAGAGAATAGAAAAAATTACAAATTAAGTTTGTTGCTTAAGTCTTTTGTTTTTATTTGCTTTACTCGATTATTAAAATATGTATTCACAATCAAGCAGAATTGATCGACTCATTTAAAATAATAGATTTTTGATCAAGACTTATTCAAATACATCTGATGAAAAAAGTCTCTATATAAATTTTAGCGCATGTAATTAAAAATAAAAATGTTTCAGTAAAATACAAGTCATTCAACAGTTAACAAAATTTGGAAATATGTATGTAGAAAATCGACAGGAACAAACGCAGCTTTGAAATTTTTTCAACTTATTGTTGAAATTGAAAAGAAAATAATTTTATTAAAATAACTCTCGATTGCACGCTGAACTTAGAAATATTACTTTTGAGTTATTTTAAAGTTTATTAAGGTCCCTTTTCACAATGTATGATTAAGAGTTAACGTGAAAGTTAACTGTAAGTAAGTTCTTCATAGAAAACTTGACTTTAAAGTCCCTCTTAGCTTTTAATTGTACATGGGGCCGTAAAAAGTCATAAAGCCTGAGTTTAGGGAGAAACGAAAATTACCTGTCTAATTATATTAAGAATTTTATAACAATGTGACGGGTTATCCATTTTTCGGTTTCGAAAGCCAAGTTAAATAAAACACACATCAAGCTATGATTTCAGTGAAACTTTTATTTCATTATAATGCTTGTATACAAGCTTGTATAGCAAGATATACCTTGATATTACCACTTCTAGATTTGCTGCAGCATTTGATCCTTTTAAGGTAGTTTTCGACTATGAAAATGTAGTTCCTTAACAATAACTTCCAAATTTTTTTACTGAATTGACGTAGCCCCACAAAAAAGTCTACCGGCTTTACATTGCATGATCTTGGTGGCCAATTGACGTCACCAAAACTAGAAATTTCGAGTTCTGTAAACTTCCATGCAATCAAGCCAAAGCTGGTCGTGGTGGGAGGGCTCTTGGCACCGTCTTGTTGAAACCAAATATCGTCCAGTTCATAATCTTCAATTCCAGGCTAAAAAAAGTCGGTTATCATACGGGCATAGCGTTCTAAACAGACACGGAATTATCCGCCACACTTTCATTAGCATAAGCGATATTTTCGGCAATGTGCACATTACAATGATTTACATATCTGGCAACATCTGTAATGTTTCCAGTGTCTTTTAATTTATTTATAATGTTGGCAATTCCTTGCACAGTAGTTTGATTATTACCACTTTTGAATCACCACTTTTGTTATAAATTCATATTCTTAAATAGCAAAACCTTTCACTAAATAAATGACACTTCAGATGACAAATATGTAACAGCTGGCAGCCTTACCAGAACGGCGGTTTTTTTTAACCACTAAATGGATAAGCCTGTACTTTAAAAACATTATTCCCTTTATCGTGGTTGGCGTATTTCGACCTCGACTATGAAGCTTATGTACTAGATTAAAGAACATTGCAAATTTTTTTCTTTAATCTAGGACCAAAATTTCGCAGTCGAATTCCAAATACAACAATCACGATAATACCTATTGAATTTGTATTGGTATGAAATTGGAAATATTATGATTCTAATAAATAAAATATTAAAAGTATTTGTTCAATTCCGAAGCTGAGTCGTTTGGTTTATCGTTTTAAAGAAGCCGATATTTATTCATGCGCTTGTGAACAGACAAATTTGTTTTATCGTTATTTTATCGTGTTCTTACAAATTCAGAATTCAATGTGGCCAACTTAGCATTCACTTCATTTGATAACATTAAATTAAACCAGGTACTTTAATTTGAAGCGAAATAGTTCAGAAGTTTTTCGTGATAAGTAATTTTGATTAAAATAGTTTTAAAATTAAATTTAATTCAATAGTAAAATATATAGGTATATATACAGTCGAACTTCCATAACTCGAATCACCATTATCCCAAAAAAAAAACTTCGACTTATGGAGACTTCGAGTTACAGAATTTTATGTGATTTGTTCTTTCAACGCTACTGCCAACCAAACTAGTTCGAGTAGAGAAAGTTCGAGTTAGAGAAGTTCGAGTTATGGAAGTTCGACTGTATATATACATATATATATCATTAGGTAGTGTTAGTTAGAACACATTTAAAATTAATCTAACAAATATTATATTTTCTTATGAATTGAATAGGCTAAAGTTCGTAACGCTTTTTAAGCCAAATTACATGTGATAATTATTAATGAACAAATAACATTAAAGTTAGTTGTAAATATTCTGACAACAACACATAGTTGAACGGAACAGCCAGCCGTTTTCGAAGGCCACTAAACCTTCCTCATCAGCGTTCTTCTGTGTTTTGGTCCACTGTGTGTGGTGTCAGTTGATGTAGATGTCTGCCTTATATACGTAACTTTATTGCAAATGGAATATGTGAATTGGTTTGATTCATTGCATTTCAACGCTGATGAGGAAGGTTTAGTGGCCTTCGAAAACGGCTGGCTGTTCCGTTCAACTATGTGTTGTTGTCAGAATATTTACAACTAACTTTAATGTTATTTGTTCATTAATAATTATCACATGTAATTTGGCTTAAAAAGCGTTACGAACTTTAGCCTATTCAATTCATAAGAATATAGAAACAAATACAGTTCGAAAAATAATAATTAAATTAACTAATTAATAGTCATTGGCTTGTGGCAAAAATTAAAAATTAAAATATACTTAATAGTAACAAACCAAAAAAGTTTGTCTTAAGTAGAACAAAAATAAGCAAATTAACAAACATGTGTATAGTTAGTAAGGAACAAAACGACAATGGTAAGACTGTTGTAATATATATAGAAGATGGTAATATATATAGAAGATGGTAAATATATATAGATGGTAACTTGCGTATACATTACGAAACACATTAGCAAATTGAAATGCAATGAATCAAACCAATTCACATATTCCATTTGCAATAAAGTTACGTATATAAGGCAGACATCTACATCAACTGACACCACACACAGTGGACCAAAACACAGAAGAACGCTGATGAGGAAGGTTTAGTGGCCTTCGAAAACGGCTGGCTGTTCCGTTCAACTATGTGTTGTTGTCAGAATATTTACAACTAACTTTAATGTTATTTGTTCATTAATAATTATCACATGTAATTTGGCTTAAAAACCGTTACGAACTTTAGCCTATTCAATTCATAAGAATATAGAAACAAATACAGTTCGAAAAATAATAATTAAATTAACAAATATTATATTTGATATCAAAAAAATTATATGAAAATTACTTCTAACAAAATATGCATAATTAGACAATTATTCAAAGCATGAGACTTTATTACGAGCTTGTGAATTAAACAATTATTTTTGTTTACTGAGTGATGATAATGTTATTACCAGAACGGTTTGTCGCCCTTGCCACTGACTCCTTTCTTCAATACAATTTGTTTCAGTGTGGTAAGAAGTTGTTCAAAAATTCAAAATTTAGAAAATATCACATCTTCTAAATTTTTTTGTTCCATAATTGTTTACAATGATAATGAGTGATAATAGTGAAATAAAAATTTCCTAATTTTTTACACAGTTTTAAAATTTTTTTCAACTTGAAAATCTTTGCAAACAACTTTGCATACATACATACATACATAGTCGACTTACTTCTTTGACATCTTTTATTTTAAAGATATTTTTCTGTATTTTTACGGCATTAAGGCACACGGCCACACAAACAACAAGACTCTGATCAAGAATAAAATTTTGTATTACATACCTATTTTTCTCTTTTGTCTGTATGCAGGGTTACCGCTAGGAATTTTAGGAAAGTCGCACAAAAGGTCGTTTTGTGAAAATAAAGTCGCACAAAAAAGTCGTTTGAGAAAATAAAAGTTGCACCTCTTTTTTTAACGTTTTTTATTAATAAAAAGCATAACAAAACAAAAAAACAATTGAAACAACACAAAAAGCTTATTACAGAATCCATTTTTACCATATTTCACACACATGCAGTTGCATAATACATGCTTATATATGTACGCAGCAAAAAATTACACATTATCATATAATGACTTACTTTTCTGATTACCAAATTTCATTACTCGCTTACAAATCACATTACCTAAAATTTAAAAAAATTATATACAAGTTGCTAAATGATGAGAATAATTTTTTTAGATTAAATAGATTACGTGAACAAGTTGCCAAATAAAAAAAGTAAGTACTTCTCAAGAATCGATTATTTTAGTCTCACGCCTTGTTAAAATCATTAAGTTGGTAATCCAGTAAGAAACAGCTTCCACCAAAAATGCTTCACTCCAAACCCGATTACCTTTTTTGAAATTTTTTGCTGGGTATGTACATGTTTTCACGTACCCTGAAGATTTTAGCTAAAACTATTCTTTGCAAGTTCTACTGAAAATTTATGAAACATTTCTTGAATACATTTTATACATGACATGTATGTTGCAAGAAAGTGGTAAAAGTGTTTTCAAATGAACAATAATCTGTGAATTGCTTTTAAATTTTGCCGACGTTATTTTGACGATTTTTTTTTGATGAAAATAATCAAAAAACTTTTAATTTACTGCAAATTAACTGTTTTTTGAGAAGTTTCACAAAAAAGTTTAAAAAGTAGCAACAAAATTAAAAAAAGTCGGAAAAGTCGGTGACAAAAAAAAGTCTCACAAAAAGTCGCAGACCGCTAAAAAAGGGTCAAATTGCGACTTTAGTCGGGTGAACGGTAACCCTGTCTGTATGTACGTACTCTGTTTTACTGACGATGATTTTTCAGCAACAAACGAGTTTCCTTTAAATCTTCAACATTTAACAAGCCCAAAAATAACAACTTTTTTATTTATATATCGTATATACATATGTATATATTTTAGTTGTTGTTGTTATAAAGAAGTCAGCATAATCATAAAGTAACCCAAACACATAAACATGTTTGCGGAGACTTCATATCTGTTGATATACAACAAAAATTGCTTTCGTTAGGCAGACAAACCAGGCATCCTTTATAAAGTTATGTTAGTCGTGTTCACACAATGCTAGTCTTATTGATAAGATTGCTACTTCATAGGCGAGAGTGATAAAGTGTAAAAGAAACTCAGTATCATTACTGTCAATAAGTATTGCTTTCTCGCTCGTTATGTTAAAAATAAAAGGCACACAACTATGAATATCACAAAAACAAATGTCGTCAACAATAAGATTTAACAATAAGGCTCTCGCATTGTGTGAACACAGACTTATGTAGTTACTTTTGCACCATCTTCGGTATCTTTTCAGTTGTAGTTGTACGTTTATTGAGTTTGTTGTATTACTTACTTGTTGTTCTTCTTGTTGCTGTTAAAAGTGTTTAAGAGGTTCATAACTTGAAACCGCAGCCAACAATTCTTGGAAATTCAAACCTGTAAATAAACTGATTTTTTTTTTATTAACCTCTAGTTGTTGGATAACTTTTTTGTTTTTGTTTTTGCTTCTGGCCGACAAACAAACATTAAAAAGTTGGAAACAAAAAAAAAATCTAAATATTATACAACAAGACTTAATATAAACAAGAACAAACCTGAGTATCAAAACCTTAAAATTAACACAAAAATTGTCCGGTCTGGAGTTTTTACAGCAAATCGCAAAGTCTCATAGATTTTTATTGTAAGATAAGCTTTTGTTTCTTTTTTTTCAATTTTACTTACTTCATTTTAATGCTGTATTTTATAAAAATCACCAGAATTAATTTATTTCAGATAATTTTATTATACAACACTAATTTGGCCAACATTCATACATGCATATATTTTAATCTTCTGCAGCAGTGTTCTGTTTAATTTGCTGGGTTTTGTTTTTATTATCTGAGATTTTACTCAAAACTAAAGTGTATATGTATTCCACAGTAGGTATCTGCTAGATATATTTGCAGAATTTTGGTAGCTTATTTCCAACTCAAAAGCAATACTTTATGCAAAAAATTTGAAAAAATAATGGAATACTCGTACATACATAGTAATAATTTATAAAGCAAACTCTCCGCAAGTCTCAAGGCTGCTTTCCTTTTTTTTCTTTTTGCTTAAAGTCTTCAAATAAATATATTTTGCTCAAATCAGAAGCTTAAAGTTGTAATTTCAAAAAAATGGGTCTAAGCAACAACAAATTAGTCGTAAAATGTTTTTGTATTGAGAGATTTTGTATGAAATTGTCTTTTCTAATAAAACTTGTAACTTTTTTGTAACAATTGTAACTTGCCTTTAAACTTTTTTAATATATTTTTGAAGTCTAATATCTTGTAGCTTTTTGATGTTTTAAAAACTTAACAATAAACTTCGCGTGTCCTTCTATCGTCAATTGTAAAAATTGCGTGTACATACGAGTAAAGGTGGGTCGAAGAAAAAATTGGGCCAGTCACCTCCTGCAATTAAAGATACGTCAATGAAGTTTCTAATACAGGAAAGAAAATTTTGCACGCCTTTAAATATAACTTTTTATTTTTTATGTATAGCACCGCCATTTAAAGTGTGATCTCAACATATTTTATAGCATTCTTAATGGCTAGAATATTGCCTATTTTTTTTTTTCTTTTTTAGTTTTGTTAATCTCTCATCGAATCCTTGGCGCCACTTTTGCCATCTAGAATCCTTCCCCTCGATTGCCCAAGTTTTCATAAATGAAAAAATTAGCCCTTCTAAAACTTTGCAGGTCACTCTTTTTTTGCACTCATTTTCTCACGCCCTAAAATTACGCCCCTTTTATTGGTTCCTCATATAAAAACTACTGTTGCAAGCAATCTAATCTGTCATTTAAATGACATTGTATTTTATAGGTACGGTCCAACTAAAGCTGTGTACAGTCAATTGTCAGATCTTGCAATATTTTCAGTAAGATGTGTTAAAACTTTCTTACAGCCATGTGAACTGACAATTTTTGTATGACATCGTTGCCAAAAAAAAAACATTGTCAGTCCATGGCAAGACTAGCAACTAACAACAAATTGCCAGAGATCTAACAATCGTGGAAACACATTTCGTTGTCTTTGTAAAATTATTGTATTATTTTTTATTATTGTCAGATGTGTGAAGCTTATGCATCTGACAATGGCAACATTGTAATATAATTTTGTGTATTGGCAACACTGCACACACTTGATTTTAAAGAAAAAGAAACGTGAAAAAATATAATAAAATATGTGCAGCCAAAATCACTGCAATTGCTTCTTTATGGTCCATAATAATTTATATTTTCACTTTTTACATTTAAGGTAAGTACAAACAATTGATAATTGACAATTTCTATCAAATGTTTTGAGTCTGGCAACACATAACAGCTGATCTGACAATTTTTCATATGACAACCGTGTAAACTGACATTTTTTACAGGCGATATTGCCAGATAAATTTGTTGTCATAACATCGTGTGGCAATAAATTGTAAAATATTTTGACAAATTTGATACAACTGTGTGAACTGGCAATCTACCTTGTGCTGGCAATTTTTCATTGTCAAGGCATTGCCAGATCTGACAATATTGTAACATCTGACAATCGTCTGTACAAAGTTTAACATTGTAATGAAATAAAAGTTTCATAATATATACCCTTTATTTTAAATACAGGTAATTACTCTCAAATTACGTTTTTTTATAGAAGATTTTCTCTAATAATTTTCATATGTAAAATCAAACCCTATTTCATGAATTGAAAACGTTGACATTTTTAGTTTCATGAATAAACTGTAATAATTTTTCTTTGTCAATTTGGATGAAGTGTTTTTGCAAATCTTGAATAATAAAACAAAAACTATTTTAAATTATATTCTTAAATTAAAATAGTTTATTGTGGTATTGAGGAATTAATAGTGACGTCGAAGCGCTACAATATTTTTTTTGCTAAACTAATGATTCACTCCTTAAGTAGAAAATTAATTTAATTCATCTTATATGCATGCACACTTATTCTGTTTATTAAAATTCAACAACTTAGTTGAGAAAATATTTCTTTATTCACAAATTAAAGTTGAATAAACTTTTAAAAACTTAATACACACATGAACACTAGGGTGGGCCGCAGCTTTATGGAGAAATTGAGAAAATTTGTAACAATTTAGAAGCAGCCGTATATATAGGGTTAACAACTTTTCGGTTTCAAAAGTAAATTTTAATAAAACAAAAATAAAAGTAAATTTAAATAAAACACATAAAGCAATAATTTCGATTAAACTTTTATTTCATTATAATACTAGGATCTTGGTCATTAAGTACGAAATGCAATGCAATGTAATTTAAATGACCGCCTCCTATTATTAAACTTAAATTTTTTTTGATTTTCAATTAATTTTTAAGCTGTACAAATTTTCTTCTTGTTTTTTTACATTCATTGAGAACTCACAGCGGGGAAAAATTTATGAGAGATTCACGATAGCATTTTCCCTTCGAGGGGAATAAAAATTTCATAGGAACAAAAAATCCACTTGTTATTCGCAATAGGAGTGAAGAAAACAAAATTTTTTAAACTTTTCTGTATATTTTAAATAAGTAAATTTATTTTTACAAAAGTGAAATGTTTAAAAGTACTACAACTAAAGGCTCAGTTACCCGACTGTAATGCAATGTAACTGCAACCTAGGAAACAGCTGATCGATATTTTTATATAAAAAGTAGGTTACGTTATATATAGTGTTTTTCATGCGAGATTTCATTTTCCGGGAAAGAAATCCCGGGAAATTTGTGCGGGAATTCCCGGGATTTTTTGATTTTGTTATGGCAACTTAATTTGTATTTACACATTCCTTGATGAGTGTCGTTATTCACTTTATGTATGCGATGGTGCAATAATAAGGTGATTTCAATATCACAATAGCTAAAGCTTTACAACAACTAAGGCCGAGTTGACATCTGGCTCTCATGCGTTCTGAGATTTAGATGCCTTTATTGGGAAAAAGCAGAACGCGACGTTCAAAATTTAATTCTACAACAATTCATAAAAGTTAAAAGCAGAAATGAGCAAGGAAATAAAAAAAAATTGCAAATAATTACAGATTCTATTTGGTAAATAGTACGGTTAACAGCATTAACAGCTTATTCTGTACTAAAGTCCTATTTCCAAAGAAATATGCCCTTATGCAAAAACGATTGCTAAAGTTAAAGCATGCGTTAAAACTGGATTTGCCATACAAAATTCGTTTGTTAAACCAACTTTAAGTTTAACAATGATTTTTTCATAAGGGGGATATTTTGTAATATTTTTTTTAATAATACTCGTATAATTTCTTTTTTATAATATTGGTATCTACATATGTATTACTATTATATAAAGAATGGAAACGGTATTATTATTTGACTAATGTGTGTATAAAACGTTATTAATTTATAATTTGTTTTTGTTGAAATAAATTAAATTTAAAAATATTTTGTATTGTTTTGCACTGGGCGAGAATTCCCGGGATTTCGCGGGAAAAAGAAAAATCTTTCCCGGAAAATGAAAAAGTCCGGAAAAAGAAAAACTCTAGTTATATAACAGCTCTATAACCATTTTTATTACTTTTCACAAACAATATCGATCAGCTGTTTCCTACTTTTGCTGTTACTTTACATTAAAGTCGGGTAACTGAGCCTTAAATTATATATTTTTACGTCCATATCAACTGTTGGCTATGTTGCTTACCGCCGAATCCAGCCAACAGCATTTGGAGTCGTGTAGTCGAAGTCGTCTGTCTACATGCCCAAACATATATTTTACTTAAGTATTATAAGCAGGGAAACCGCAAATATGCAATTGCATGTTTTTTCTTGTGCGACGTATTAATGTGGGGACAAGATATTTATCCGTTTCAGAACTTTTTATGAATTTTGGCATCGATTTGTTAGTGCATATTTTTGCATATTTTGCCATTTAAAGCATGTTTTTGCATATATCAGTCTTACACGCATATTTTAAGCATATTTTGAATTTTTAGAGCATAATTTACGCTTTTAGGGCATATTTTGATACTTTATAGAATTTTTTTTATTATAACTTGGGGCAATCGTCCTTTTAAAAGGACACCACAATCCGAAAAAATTATATAAATTTTTTTTCTAAAAACTTTTTAAAATTTTACTTTCGAAATAAAAATTTAAGTTTTAAAGAAAAAAAATTTCCGGCGCTATCTGAGTTAATATGCTTACAAGTTAAGGGGTTGGGCAAAATTTTTATTAGTTTTACGGACGTTAGTCTTAATATTCAGATTTGCTATTTGTGATGGACTCTGCCCGGTGTAGACGTTGAAGGAACATTGGCAATGTATAAAAGTTTAGTAAGATGAGACAGAAACGATTTTTATTTGAAATTCTAGGTCAATATTTTGTTATTTATTGCAATAAAAATTATAAATAAAAATCTTGTCTTATTTTTGCAAAATACAGTTCCAAAGCCTGAATTATGATATCGTGATCTTTTCAAATAGAACTTAAATTCTTATGAGAGCAGTTAGTTGTTTAAAAATAATTTGTAATATTTGTTTTAGTCAAAATTTTTAAGGTAATTTGGTTTTAACATGCACTTCATACCCAGTTATTCCCTGTTAATTTTATTTCCTTTTTTTTTTTTGTTTAAATTTTTTTTTGTCTTATTTTATATGCAAATGTTGTTGAATTTTTGATTTAAAAATTTATTTTCATTTACAAATAAACCAATTTATTCTATTTTTAAGAGCATATTTTTTTACTTTTTAGTGCATATTTTCAAGTTTTTAGTGCATATTGAATGCGCATAAAACAGTTTTTTTAGAGCATATTTCTGGTTTCCCTGATTATAAGTATTATTATATCGATGTGTGCAACTCTTTTACATAGACGTATTAAAAATTCTAGTTTATTCCTCTCTATATACGGGGGAAATATCGAGACTTTTTAAAACTTTCCATATAAGGTCCACCCTACTGTAAGTAGAAATGGACGTGTTGACGGCAAACACATGTAAATACTTATAAAGAATTGCCCACATAAGTCTAGTAAGTAAATTGTAGTTCTTGTAATTATAAGTAGTTCAAACTAAACTAAACAAGATGTTCCACATAACAAACTCTGCTGCTAGTTACATATGTATGTACGTATTTACAACTTGAGAACATACTCTGATATACTCATATGATTACACTTACATATGTATGCCTTTAATTGTGAAAGTAGTCTAAGTCATATATTTCTTTAATCGAGATAAATTAGTAGATTTGATCAAATCAGAAAATATTTTTATATTATGCAACATTTTAATTTAGAGTTGTAATAGTCTCGAGTAATATAAATTTAATTAATAGTTATTAAATATTTATTGAATGTTTTTAATATTTTTAATATTTTTAATATTTCGAACCAAAAATGTTTATGACTTAGGCCACTTTCATAATTAAGGGCACATATATACATATGTATGTGGTCGATATTATAAAAAGGGATAGGAAAGTAAATAAAAAATAATAGTAAGTAAATTCTATATTAATACACATAAATAGATGTATGTATGTACATGCGTAAACAAATTTGCTGAATTGATTTTGCTATGCTATAGATTTTTTCTGGTATATACATAGTTTTATAACGTGAGAAAAAAAATAACACTAAAACTGAATGTATTGCCATTTGTAAGGAATTAATAAAATGGCGCTAATGTCTTCGTGATGTGAGAATTGTTTAACTTAAAAACTTAAAACTTTTGGCATAGCTAAAGCTGCGATTATTATAACTCTGTATAACAAAATCAAACTTTTCCAAATAAACAAAATTGTAATGACTGATTGTAGAATGAGAAGAAAAAAAATATACTTAGTTTGATATTGTGGCATTCGATAACGAACCATATTATTACATTGTTCGATAGCGAAGGCTATGAAAAACATGATCGAATCAGCTCTTTACCGAAAGCGACGATTAGACCCCAGCTATTTGCTTAAATAAATTTTAAGACATAAATAAATAAATTTATTTACTTAAATAAATAAGGAAGTTATTGAATTTTGGCCGGAATTGACCACTGTGCAGTGTAATAATCCTCGTAACTACCCAATACAAATCTTAAGCATCTATTCTGCCGCTGCATGCACAGAATATTATGCTCAAATAGTTAGTTCATCAAATATTACTCCAGTACAGGGAAGGAAAATGACTTCTTGGATTTTGTACCAACTGTGAAAACAAAATGTACTTTTTGGACCATGACGGTACCATTTTTTTAATATTTACTAAAAGAGCGGAAACGTAAAAAAATTTGTAAAAATTCAGAAGTAAACAATAAATAAATTCAGTAAAGTGCGACTTTTACTCGCGCACGAAAGGTTCTGTACGTTGGTATTTGAGCATTTTTTTTAATACAGTGTTTTTTACGTTTTTTCAGCTGAAATAATTTATTTCTGATTATTTTTCGCTTTTTTCTCGTTTTGGCGATTTTTTTAATTTGGGCGATTTTTTTTTTAATTTTGGCGATTTTTTTTTTCATTTTGGCGATTTTTTTTCATTCTGGCGACATTTTTTCATTTTGGCGATTTTTTTCATTTTGGCGATTTTTTTTTCATTTTGGCGATTTTTTTCATTTTGGCGATTTTTTGTCATTTTGGCGATTTTTTCATTTCGGCGATTTTTTTTTCATTTTGGCGATTTTTTCATTTTGGCGATTTTTCCGGTTTTTTGCGATTTATTTTCGATTTAGACATTTTTTTTAATTTGGTGCTTTTTTTCGTTTTGGCGATTTTTTTTTTTATTTTGGCGATTTTTTTCGGTTTGGCGATTTTATAATTTTGAGATTTTTTTGTTTTACCGGTTTTGAAAATTTCAAGAAGTTTGCTCTTACAGTTTCCAAGATACAGCCAGTTATCAAAATTACATAGTCGAAATTACATTAACTGATGGTACACCCTTTAATTAAAAATTTTTAAATTTTAGTGTTAATTGTTGTAGTCTGTATAAAAATACACTAACCTTACAAATTTCAAGTGTATATACATACAATTGTATGTATATTACATGGGATTTTAAAATTTTTCGTTGCTCGTTTTGGCACACCCTTTAATTTCCAACTCTCATGTATTTGTTGTTGTAGCGGCCAAGGGTCTATACACTGTGTCTAAATTTCAGGTCCGTAGCTCTTACGGTTCTCGAGAAAATACCCTGTGACGGACAGACGGACAGACGGACAGCGTAGCGAAAACAATAGGGTTCCATTTCACCTTTGGTGTACGGAACCCTAAAAAATTAAAAATAACATAAAAAATAAATATTACATTCATAAGGGTACATTCGTAGATTAGACTTGTTAGAGATCGGTTATTCTAAATAAAACACACACAAAAAAATTAAAGACAACATATGCAAAATTAATGTTACCATATCAACGGTTGGTTTCTGGTTTGCTGCAGACATAATGTATTTTGCATATAATGCGCCGCAAAACAGAAACAAGCTGACGATATAATGAAACATTGGAATTTTTAAATTGTACCAAGTAACTCGCGGTAGTACCACGGTACCAACGGGGTCAAAAATATACCATAAAAAGTACAATTGTACCATGATTTCCATCCGTGCTCCAGTATGACTACTTTGACTTATACTCGTACTAAGAGGTTTTTTTTATTTCGGAGTTGTTTTCCTTCGAAATTCTTATTTTTTTTTTTATCACTTAAGTGAAGAAAACCATTAAAGATTTTAAACAATTTTAAGAGAGAAAAAACAACAATTTGTTAATCATAAATATTTAGTTTATCTAGAAGTACCAAATTAAAATAAATAAAACATGTTCATTTATAGTTAACACACGAATGACCCAAATAACACCCAGTCTCGCATGGCGCGGCGCATGTTTCAATATTATTATATTATTTTTTTAAAATACAAATAACTAACTGCAGATACATTCACAAACAAAAATTTAATTACTGACGTAGTCGCCTTAAAAACAAGTGTATGCATATGAATGAATATGTGAGTAAAATTAAAAAAACAAAAACCCAATTCAAAGAAATATTTTATAAAACAAGTATGAGTTAATGACAAGTTATTTAATTTTGAAGTTGTGATTAAGGCAGCGAATGAATGAATTAATGAATAAACCGTGTAATAAATGTGAACTTGACGGTATGTGTATATGGAAATTTTCTGATAAATTGAAAATCTTTTGAGTACAAGGTGCCGCAAAAGTAATTTCCTAATTTGAATTCGCTGCCAATTTTGTCAATAACCCATGATGCGGCGGTATTTCAAAAAATCACAAATGTTTGTATGGGGAACTCCCCAGGGGTGGTTCAAGGGGGTGTGCCACTAGCATAGGTGGGTCGGCCCTCCAAAATTAGTGTGGGTCTGTCATACATTTTGACTCGATTGAGGAACTCTAAATGGGTCAAAGTGAGATTTTTCAAAATTTGACCCTTCAAGAAAATTTGACCTTTCGGATCAAAAATCGGGACATCAAAATACATTTTAGAGGCATGGTTCCTTCGGCAAAGTTTCTTATTTTGATCCCTAGAATACGATTTTCCTTGTAATTTGAGCGATTTTTTTGATTCCATACAAATCGAACCGCCCTAAAATCCATGCATACATATTTTATACCTAAAATCGTTTCGTGGTTTTTCGTGTAAATTTTACTCAAAACGAACACGCACGAAATCAGTTTTTCTGTCACGAACACTTCGTGTTGAGTCGTGCGTGTTCGTGTCACGGAAAAGACACTACAATCGCCCATCTCTACCTTAAACTAACTTGATATGTTCATATTTTATTTGTATTTTATTGTTAGTTCAAGATAATTTAATTTTCTTTTTTATTCAAAAATTGCAAAATTAACACCCAAACTAAAATAATGTACTAGAATACCTATTCATACATACATACATAGATACTTATATTCATGTACTTTGCATTCTCAGAATTTTTCAAACCCCCATGAATACAATCTGTCTAATATCAAGTGCCAAGTGGAACGCCGCTATTGTGTTTATTTTTAAATAAATATGAAGTAAGATACAATATTTTTCAAAATACTCAAACACAATCAATTTGTTTCTAGGTACATACATATTAGAGTTCGACCGATTAATCGGCTTCGGCCTTCGGCCAAAAATTGGTAATCGGCCAACATTCGGCCTATGGCAAAAATCGGCCGATTAGCCGAAGCCGAACATTTTTCACTCCAAGCTTGAAAAATAACATTATTTTTGGTCGTTGCTCGCCGACAGTTTCTATTGTGTTTAACGTTTTGAAAGGGTTGCTTTGAAATACAACCCTGTTGCTTTCTATTTTCTTTTACTTGGACGTTCTTGTGAGTGATCATATGAAAAAACAATCTAGAAATTGCAAAATAGTTTTATTTTTCTTGTTATGTATCCAATAGATATTACAGCTATTTCAGTGATCTCAAAAAAGCAAAAATTTTTCTTAATTCATATAAAACAAGTATCATTTTTAAAATTTAAAACATTCGGCTTCGGCTTCGGTTTTGGCCGAAGTTTAGGATTTTAGCCGAAGTTCGGCTTCGGCTTTGGCCAAAAAAAACGCCTTCGGTCGATCTCTAGTACATACATATGTATGTACATGTGTATTAAATTTTAACATAGGAGATTATTTCAGTTAATAGTGTCTGAGGCCATAGTGAGAAATTAAATTTAGCTTTATAATTTGAAACTAAATTAGAAAATGCAAAACTTTTAAATTTTCCCAGTTCACTCCATGCACTTTTTTCAGTGAAATTTGTTGCAGGAAACTTTTTTTATTTGCTAATAGGAGAGACGGTGAAAAGTATGACCCAGAAAAAATAGCTTACCATAAATCTTTGAAGCATTTTTGTCAACTTTTTTGGTCTCTTTGGAGGAGAGTTGCTCGAGGCTTTTAAATTTATTATGCGTTATTCACAAAAAATTACTTCGTTTAATAAAGGGTTTATAAAACAAATTTTTTATGGAAAACTGTGCTACAAACCTCTTTTAAATCAAAAATATTTTCTATAAATAAGGCCTATTATGTTTGTATATGGACATTTCTCCGAGAAATTCAACTTTCTTGTCGCGTGCGACAGCAAACAATTAACCTTGTATTTCTGAATAACGTGACTCGATTTTTCTTAAAATTTTACCTAATGTAGAGCTGCTGACGGCCTACACAAATATATAAATAAGTAAAAAAAAGTTTCGTTTTCTTTGAAAAAAAAAACAACCATATTTGCTTGGTGTGGCACGATACAAAAAGTTGACATTCCTGTGGAAATGCCCATATGTGATTCTCAATAACATATTTAAGAGTCTTACTATAAACATGAGAATTTTTTTAGCTTAACTATTATTACAAGCAAAAAATTCCTGATTAGTTTATTTTAATATTTAATTATTACTTTTATTATTGTAATAGATAAAAAGATAAACAGATTTAAATTTAATTTAACTACCGAGCAATTATAAAAAGGAAGCAAGAGAAAAACACTACACATCAGGAAGATATTGACTAGAATCTTTTCTGATTATTATTTAGAGTAGCACGTGATGTTGTCTAATTATATATTGATTTTATTTTTTTTTAACAAAAATGACAAGAAAATTGATTGAAATTTACAGCCATAATTGTTTATGCTTAAGTGTCTTCTTGTTGGGGTTTAACTTTAAGTGGCTGCTGCAGATTTAAGACTCGTTGTGGCATCAAAATTGCAGCTGCTCACAATGAACTTTAAACACTGAGAAAAGCCAACTTAGAAAATAAAATGCAATTAACAGCAACAACACAGCATACACGAGTTAAAAAAAAACTTAAAGTAAAAAATATAAAAATTGTTAAAGCACACCTGAATTGAAAAATAAATATTCTGCAATTTACTGTGGCTGCACCAAAAAAAAAACCAGTATTTTTTTTTAAAGAAAATTAATTGATTTCGTTTGAGCATGCAAAACTAGAAGAAAGAATAAAGTTTATATTTTATTGTACAAAATTAATTTGCTCGCCAGCAGCAGGGAGGGGGACATAAAGCTTTCCACAAATTTTCTGCATGTTTTACTGTTGCCGCTACAAAGAAAGTGCTAAAACTTTATGGCAAATATGAGAAATGTTTCTTTGAAATGAGTTGCATATGTCAGGTTTTTGTTATTTTTTTCCATGCAACGTTAAGTTTGTTTCATAAACTGCACTATGGGTCAAATCGCATTTATTTGTGCACTGAGTATAGGAATGCATATTATTATATTCACACACTGTAATTCATAGATATTAACGTATATTTGATTATTATAATAATAAGCTTATTATAATAAGCATAATTATAGACCAGCATCCATTTTTTAGATCGGAAATTTTTAAATTATACTTTGAGGGTATTCAATTCGTAGTGTCATAATGTTTTAAAATTGTTGTTTAAAAGAAAAAAATAAAAGCAAAAACAATCATAGTAAAATAATTTAAAACATTATGACAATATGACCTTTATGACTATCTTTTGGATCCGCCAATTGTATTTACAAGGTTAGGATTACTATTATTAATTTGCTTCAGTAGTTATTTGATGAATACCAACCCAACCCATTGTGCAAATCATAAAATCTTGAATATCAATCATTTTAGTTGTCTTAGCTGCATAATGTACGAGTACTCGTATATTAATTACGGTATCGTATTATTGCTTACTTGCTTGAAACCATAAAAATGTTTGCATCTGAAACTTAAAAAAAAATTAAAAAGTCTCACAGATGTTGTTTCTGTAGTTTCTATAAAAAGCAAGAAGATTCACTAAAATATACACACGTACTCATCGCACATGCATGGGATGCAAGCGGTGTTGCCATCTTACTAATAATTACCCTGCATTCGTTCATCCATAAACTGTATAAAAAAAAAATAATGCTTTAAAATTCATCACATTTGTATATCCTGTACTAAAAAAATGAGGATGATGATAACGTTGCAAAAGACAAATTTTGCCAAATCTGATTTTTCACAGATTACCGGCTTGCATCGTTCAAACCATCTAAAATTATAAATCTTATCGCCATCAAATTACAATTAAAAAGAGTCAAGGCTCAGTTACCCGACTGTAATGTAAAGTAACTGCAACAGTAGGCAACAGCTGATCGATATTGTTATATGAAAAGTAATGAAAATGATTATAGAGATGTAATGTAAAGTAACCTACTTTTCATATACAAATATCGATCAGCTGTTTCCTACATTAGAGTCGGGTAACTGAGTTTTCAGTCAGTGGAAGAGCTTTGTAAGTAACTAACAAAATTATACGAACGGAATTGTTTAGTTTTATAATTTCCCCTATAATTTTTAGTAATTTTTACTTAAGAGCTGGTAACACTAGATGCAAAAAAAAAATTAAAAACAATTACTCGTAATAGACAATTTAAATGTTAAATGAAAAAGTCATTTTATTTGTAGTTGAACGGTTAACAAATGTCAAATAACTTGAGAATTTACTGAAAAAAGATGAACGAACAGTACAAAAAAAATTAAAAGACACAGAACAAAAATAATTACAGAGTGATTTTTAAATAGTGTATAACAATGAACTGATCTTTAAATGAAATAATGATAGTTCTCAGGCTTGATCAGGAAATCATGTCATTTCCAACAACTCGTGGTCTTTAAATAACAAATGTGACTTGCTACTGTTCTAAATAAATCTTACACATTTGTGTTTTTCAATAAAATTTAAACGTTTAAAAAGTACATGGAAGCAAATAGCTGATTTTTATTTTGATTTGGCAACATTTTTCTAATGGTTTGTAATTTAAAACCAGCGCCCGTATTCTGTAAGTCGCTAAAGCTAAATCTCTATCGCTAAAAATCTATAAAGTCGATTTCTCGATTTTTGACTACGAATACAATTTTCAAACGTGTATTGATAAATCAGGCAATGGCTTAAAAATTTAATTTCTATTTGTTCAGCATTTTAGCGATCAAATTTAGCTTTAGCGACTTACGGAATACGGGACCAGTATTACCATTCAAAATACTGATTTTAAACTCTAACTGGCATATTCATAAAAAATATTTTAGGTTTATGAAGCGCTTATTTGACGTAATTCTATGGGAAATTTCTCAAATAAACCTGTAATAAACCTAAAATATATTTTATGAATACGGCGGTTAAAGTATACTTTGTTTTCACTATGAATAATTGAATGTGTTTATTTTTTTATCCTAGTAGCATTCGCCGGATATCCGCCAATTTGAAATAAACTAAAAAAGACTTAAAAAAATAAAAATCAGGTACTTAAACTAAAAACAGCAAAACAAATTGCTCAGCTTTTGCTCCCAACTCTTTTTTTTTTTGCTTTAAATCATAACGGAGGTCAATGAAGCGATATAGATTTTGTATTTTCCTCCTGGTCCTTAGTCGTTTCCAGCATTTTTTCTTAAGCAGGGGTCTAATCGTCGCTTTCGATGACAAGCTGATTCGATCAAATTTTTCAGTTTGAGATTATAGCATTCGCTATCGAACAAAGTAATAATGTGGTTCGTGATCGAATCAGCTCGTTATCGAAAGCAACGATTAGACCCCAGACCTCTTCATCAATTACGTCCCTAGGAGAGACTTGTGTATGAAATTCATTTCGTCCCATATCTTTCAGACATTTTGCAAGACGGATGCACGACAAAGTTAAAACGTGGTGCACCTGTTGGCGACAGCTCAAACAGATCATTTACGAAAATTTCGAACAAATGGCCGAAACTGAACATTTCAAGACTAGCTTGCGGACAGTATCCATCAACTAGTTTAATGCATGAACAGTTGAGTAGTAGTGTTTCTTTTATCGAGTCTTTAAGAAAGGTTTCTATTAGATTGTCTTCAAAGAAACTCTAATCGATATACATACATATGTATGTATATCGTGCATGACAAATCTCATGACAAGTTGGCCAATTAGGTCTATTCACCGCTTTTAACCACCATATCATCTTCCGCAAATCCATCAATGCAGGTAAAACGCTCTTTAAAGTTTGCTTTGTTGTAATTAACCCAAACGTGTTGGACACACCTTTCAAGCAACTAAGTTATAAATTGCCTTTTCAGTAGTCGAAACCATCTGCTCTATTTTGGGGCCTCTAAATGAAAAGAAACACTTTCATTAGATTTTTTTCACAAATCTAATGATATTTTAACAAATCCAATGAAAATTTCACGAATATTGGTATTGTGGTTCCGTAACAATATTTCATTGGACTTATTACAACAATATTTCTTAATTATTAATTATTTAAGTTAAGTTCATTGTTTTCATGAAATTATTTTGTTGTTTCGCTGAAGTTATTTCATTGCATTAATTACACTGTTAAATAAATTTGACGAAGTTTTCAATAAAATAATTTTGACGAACGTTGGTGACGTTGGCGTGACGTTGGTTGAATTTTAATGAATTTTTTCATTGGATTAATGTCGAAATTCATAGAATTTATGAAAAAAATTCTTTGAGTGTAGGGAAAAATGCCAAGGAAATTGTTATTCATAATAGGGGTGTATAATTTCAGAGCAAAAACTTGAACGTGCTGACTGACACACTGCTTTTATCTTGTTGTAGAAAAATTATAGACTTGTGTCCAACAGCTCTTTTGAACTAAAATGAGCTGTTGGACACAAGTCAAGAAAATTACATATTCGGGGCAATTATGAATAAAATTCCGAGGGAAATTTCTCCCTTTTCCAATTAGAATTTTTTGTTTTCCCTATTACTTGCCATTAGTTGGAATTGTTCCCCGGGAAAAATTTCTCGCGGAATTTTATTCATAATTGCCCTCATAATGCTCAACTTACGAAAAAAAAAATTTTGTTCGTAGACATCGTCTGGCACCTAACTAGCGATCTCCACTAGCCATGAACTTGGTATGGGCATAATGTCGGACATCGCAAATGCCTGATGGAGACCGCTCATGTCCAACTTTCATCCATGCTCTTACATGGATGCCCGAATAAATGTTTGAGCAACAATGTTCGAAATGAGATTCTCAGTCCGCAACCATTTGCAATAGAAAGAAAAGAAGCAGAACCAAATAGGTAAATATTCCATCTCTATTGCACTAGCGCAAAATACTTTGATATGCCTGAACATGGACATCGCACGTATTCACCACAACAAAGAAGTTGATGATTTTTTCACAGTTGCTCTGCCGGCGTCATGTTCATGTCATGTCCAAGTCGATGGCTTGTGGAGACGTAGGGTAAGATAAGTAAGAACATTCTTATTGTGTCAGTGATGAACTTGACCTACAACAATTGAAAAAATAAAAATCTAATTTATGTGTGATGCTCTAATAAATTTATTTATATGTTAGACACATTTAATCAAACTTATTTACGAAATTCATTATTAAATATAAATCATTTCTACACAAGCACACACCATTTACTATAAAATTATACGTACTTGCATAGGTATTAATAGCTTTTTACAGCAATTTGTTTAATTGCTAAATTTCACTTGAATTTCTATTTGATACAATTTATTTCCATAAATAAAAAAATGATTCTACTTATTATACCCTTTACCAAAAAAATGGTAAAAGGGTATATATAGGTTTGTCATTCCGTTTGTAATTTCTATAATATCAATAAGCGATCCATAAAATATATATATTCTGGATCCTTATGCATAGGGAAGACGAATAAGCGATGTCCGTCTGTCCGTCTGTCCGTCTGTCTGTACGTGAAATCGGTTTTCCGAAGCTCCCAAAAGAGCTAGAGACTTCGTTCTTGGACTGGTGTGTCAGAAATTTTCCAAAATAGATTGGTATTGAAATTCAGCAAAATCGGGCAGACGATTGCAGAGCTGGAAAACTTAAACTTCATTTTGCCATATAAAAGTAACTCCCGAAAACAAATTTTTATTTTTTTTTAATAAATGTACATATTTTACACTTCAGTACGACTAAAATTGGAATTTTAAATTAAAGAAATACAAAAAAATTAAAAAGACGTTTCCAGGGTTGGAAAACTTTAACTTTTTGTGTTATGTAAAATTAACTATGTCTAAAACTATATTAGTATTTTCTCGAGAACCGTAAGAGCTACAGACCTGAAATTTGGACACAGTATGTAGACCTTTGGCCGCTACAACAACAAATACATGAGAATTGGAAATTAAAGGGTGTTCCAAAACGAGCAACGAAAAATGTTAAAATCCCATGTAATATACATACAATTGTATGTATGTATGTATATACACTTGAAATGTGTAAGGTTAGTGTATTTTTATTCAGACTACAAAAATTAACACTAAAATTTAAAAAAATTTAAATTAAAGGGTGTTCCATCAGTTAATGCAATTTTGACTATGTAATTTTGACTATTTGCTGTATCTTGGAAACCGTAAGAGCAAAACTCTTGAAATTTTCAAAAACGGTAAAACTGAAAAAATAAAAAATTATAAAATCGCCAAACCGAAAAAAATCGCCAAAAACAAGAAAAAATCGCCAAAACGAAAAAAAGCACCAAATTAAAAAAAAATTCTAAGACTAAAATAAATCGCAAAAACAAACGGAAAAATTGCTAAAATGAAAACAAAAATCGCCAAAATGAAAGAAAATCGCCAAAATGAAAATCGCCATAATGAAAAAAATCACCAAAACGAAAAAAACCCTAAAAAACAGAAAAAATCGCCAAAATGAAAAAAAAATCGCCAAAATGAAAAAAATCGCCAAAACGAAAAAAACCCCAAAAAACAAAAAATCGCCAAAATGAAAAAAAGCCAAAAACAAAAAAAAATCGCCAAAACGAAAAAAAGCACCAAATTAAAAAAAAATTTTAAAACTAAAATAAATCGCAAAAAACGGAAAAATTGCTAAAATGAAAAAAAATCGCCAAAACGAAAAAAAACCTAAAAAACAGAAAAAAATCGCCAAAATGAAAAAAAATCGCCAAAATGAAAAAATCACCAAAACGAAAAAAAACCCTAAAAAACAGAAAAAAATCGTCAAAATGAAAAAAAAATCGCCAAAACGAAAAAACCCCTTAAAAACAGAAAAAAATCGCCAAAATGAAAAAAATCGCCAAAAAAAAGAAAAAACCTAAATAACAGAAAAAAAATCGCCAAAACGAAAAAAAGCACCAAATTAAAAAAAAATTTCTAAGACTAAAATAAATCGCAAAAAAACGGAAAAATTGCTAAAATGAAAACAAAAATCGCCAAAATGAAAGAAAATCGCCAAAATGAAAAAAAAACCCTAAAAAACAGAAAAAAATCGTCAAAATGAAAAAAAAATCGCCAAAACGAAAAAACCCCTTAAAAACAGAAAAAAATCGCCAAAATGAAAAAAAATCGCCAAAAAAAGAAAAAAAATCGCCAAAACGAAAAAAAAATTAAAAACAGAAAAAAATCGCCAAAATGAAAAAAATCGCCAAAATGAAAAAAAAATCGCCAAAATGAAAAAAATCACCAAAACGAAAAAAAAAACATAAAAAAAAGAAAAAAATTGCCAAAATGAAAAAAAATGGCCAAAATGAAAAAAATCACCAAAACGAAAAAAAAACAAAAAAATCGCCAAAAAAATCGCGAAAAAACCCAAAAAACAGAAAAAATCGTCAAAATGGGAAAAATCTCCAAAATGAAGAAAAGCCCAACAACAGAAAAAAATCGCCAAAATGAAAAAAACCTCCAAAAACAGACAAAATCGCCAAAACGAGAAAAAAGCGACAAAACTGAAAAAATCGTTTTAACTGAAAAAAACTTCAAAAAAGCAAAAAACCTTCCTTTCGTGCGCGATTCAAAGTCGCACTTAACTGATTTTTTTTAATATTAAAGGAATTAAATGAAACTAAGTTTTTACTTATTTCGTTCTTGCTTTTTTCACTTAACATATTTTATGCATTTTTTAAAGAACTAGATTGGTATCAATAATCAGAAAAATCCAAAATTATGACTCCAGGGTTGGAAAACTTACACTTTTTGTGTTATGTAAAATTAAATAGGTCTAAAAATTTTTTTCTTTTTCTTTATAAATTGAATATATTTTATGCTTCTGAAAGAAAAGTTTGGTGTATGAAATTTTAAAAATGAAAATTATAGCTCCAAAGATGGAAACTTTAAAAAATTATAAATTTTTTCACAAAACAAATATGTATGTACGTGTCTGTATACTATATATATGTACGTACGTTGGTAAAGGGTATATAAGATTCGGCACAGCCGAATATAGCACTCTTACTTGTTTTTTATTTTTTACTTTCGCTGTGTGTTTTATTTATATTTTAGATATGTATGTATGTATGTAGATATATTTTTTCAATTATGCTGGTTTGGCAACTTTCAAAATATAAAACTGTAATGTGTTCAAATATACATACATACATACATACATAAATCTTGAAAAATATAAACATGTATGTATGTTTATTTGCACGAAAAAAGTCTCCATTCTACACGAATATAAAATAAATCGGCATGTAATAAAGGCAAATTGGGAAAAAAAAACAACGACCGACCCAGTTATTTAAATTTTTTTTTACCTGAGTCATAGTGAGATCAATAATAGAAAGTTATTTATGTAATAGTAGTTGTCTAGCCGAAAATGTAGATTGAAGGTGCACAATTTTTGCAAAATAGTTATTGAAAAACACCAAATGGAGTGTAAAATAAAATTTTTTAATGCAGCTGCATCGTATTCACAATTTAGTTTCAATTAAATAAAACATTCATTTAAATACATACATACATATTTATTTATGTGCTCATGTACAAGTAGGTGATATTTAAACAAACTACATATAATTTAATTAAAGATCTTTATTTAAAGTACTAGGGCTGGTCAACAAGTACATGATTTTTTAATTTCCCGCCTTTATTTATTAAGACTTAAATACTGTGGGGCTACCGCGTATTTCGCTTCGAAAAATATAATTTTTCGAAAGAAATTTCCGAATCGAATGCTAAACCGTACTGCGTAACTCGTTCGAAACGATTACAGAGTTGTATTTAGAAACAAATGGTATATTATTATATGAAAAGTTGGTAGCATTGATGCTAAAGTACCAAAATGAAAAAATTATCCCATAACAAAACAATCTTTGCCTTGGAAAACAAATTAATATTATACATATGTATTTTGTGTGAAAAATTAAGTGCCTGTTGTAATTTTTATAATGGATTGTGTTTCCTGTGGTTGGACGAGGATAATTATTATGCGATTTGTTTTTAGCATCTCCTTTTACGAGGTATGGATGCAGAGACATATAGTTTATCACTTCTTCATATTGCTTTTATTTCTGACATTTTTTTGGAGTATTCCTTGAATGTTTCAAAATCACAAATATTAAAACATTTATAACAACATAAATAAGAACTATATTTTAGCAAATCAAACATTAGCGGCCTGTCCCACGATGTCACTAGAAATCGTTCGATCGAATACTTATAATGAAAACAACAACAAATTTTCTAATGTTATTGTTGTTTGCAATACAGGTTGTCGATCGAACGATTTCTGGTGACATCGTGGGACAGTCCGTAAGAATAATTTGTTTATAACACACTTTTATTTATATTGAAATATTTAAATAATTACATTTTCTATTTTTCTCTCAAGTTGTCACTAACAAAATTTCTTTCGAATCATTTCCTAACGTTTTTTGCATAACTGACGCTCGTTTTCGTAGTACAGAGTAGACTTTTCGAAAGGGATTTTTATTGTTCGTAATACAGAGTTGCTGTCTCGAAAGGGATTTTTAGTTTTCGATAGAGTACAAAAACCGTTCGTAAATGCGAAAGAAGTAGTACGAAAATCGTAATACGCTGTACAATTCATTTGAATTCGTAAGTTATTTCATTCGAATCGAAAGAAAAATATGCCCCTGGCAGACTTTTTTGCATTGAAAGTAAACTTTTACTGGTACATATTCTTGAGAAAAATACAGTCGAAGTGAAAACCGCTTTCTTTTTTGAAATCGTGTTAAAAGTTTTTTCAATTCTTTGAATTGAAATTCCAATTCTTAATTCTACCAAAACTAACTTTGCAAAGAGCGATTGTGCAAATTTATTGAAAAGTTGTGTAAAAACCCAGTGTTCGGTTTTACGAGGCATCGAAGAAGGATATTGCGGACTATTGAATCCACATATGTACATATATCGGGACTCCACACCGAAGAAATTCGATTATTTTCTTCTTTAGTTATTTTTTTAGCATTTAAATTCTTAACAAATAACTTATTAAATAAATTACGTCATCATCAAGTTGTTTAGAATAAAAATAAGAAAAACAAAAAACATAAATAGGTACATTCGTATGTTTACGTATGTTTAGCAAATGTGTTCTTGTAAAACGTTTAAACATTTAACGTCATTTTATTTCTTTGTATTATTTTTCCAGTTGGTGCAGCAATCAAATTTCAAAGAAAATAAAACAAACGTGGAAAAATTTACTATCGGCTAGAAGAGACCAAAAGACATTTCTTTAGTTTAAAGCTTCGTACTCACAAGAACTGTTTACTTACTCCAAAAGAAATGTGACATGAATAATAACCAAAATTTTCTTCTTGTAACAAAAACTTGTCTAAACATAATACAAAATATAAATAAAAACAAAATTTTAGCAAATACATGTGTAAACTTCTTAACTACTCGTATTTCCGCCGAAAAATAAAACTTGCGCCAGTTTTTATACACATGTACATACATATGTACATATGTATGTGCATAGATACAGTGTCGGCCAAAAGCAACTGAACTAAAATTGCATTATTTTTTTCATTTTGTTCATTTTATCCACACATTTTTGTTTTCAAATAAAATTTTATTTATACTACAATAAATAGGTTAAAACTATAGGGTGTTCCAAACAAACGTTTCATTTTGTATAGACCGCTATTTTAACCGTTGTCATGACTCAACCTGTAACTACTTGACGTATGAAGCATTGAAATTATTAAAATTCACCACGTAAAATTAAAGCCAGCAACTGTGAAACTAATGGAAACATTTTATGTATTCGGACAAGTTAGTAATCTGAAGAATTGAACTCGTGCACAACTGAGAAGTTCTGGAGCGCCGTGCCCAACATATTTAGAATACATACCTACTTATTTCCTAGGGACTTTTTCCCCGAGGAAATTTTAATTCACAATTGGGCTGACATTTTTTATTGATGTTATTAATTTTATGACAGGGAAAACCAATCTAGAATGTAGAGTTTATTTATTCATTTTTGCCCCACACTGTATGTATGAAGTTTGAATATGAAACTTTAACAAGTACAATGATAAATTGCTAAATTCAATATACAAATACATAGGCTAGGTAACTTTTGCTAGTAGCTGGCCGCTGGATCGATCGATATGGGATTTATTTTAAATATCTAAAGCAAGTTTTTTAAGGCAGTAGGTCATTAAAAAAACAGTAAGAAATGCTTAGTATATGTATAAACGTTTTGCAAAACAAATGAAATTTCATATTTTGTGGTGTTCGCTTTTCTCAAAAAAGTTAAGCTAAAAAAAGCCTAATTGCCAGTAGGTAACACGAGAGTTATTTCAGTAGCTTTATGTGTAAGTACAAAACATGTTGCAGTTAGTTTTAGAAAAGAAAACGCCCTTAAATATTTTTCTAAAAAAAAAATTTAAGAAAAGCTTTCTTTATTTTTATTTCAGCTTACAGATGAAGTGGTGCGTAAAAAGTCCGAATATCAAAAGCATCTTGAAGGTTATAAAGCCTTAAGGACTCGTTTCGAAGAACACTACATTAAAGGTATTTATATTTTTTATTATTTTATTTCACATTTGCGTCGATTATATGTAAGTGCTGATTTGCATTTTCGACCACCTCAGAAGTTCATCTACATGTAGAAACGTGGTGTGCATAATATTCTGCACAGTGATTGATTTTAATTATTTATTTACATTTCTTAAAGTAGCAAAAATCGAATTATTTTGTCGATTAGATACTATCTTTAGTTATTTGTAAATTATATTAATGGACCTATGGAGCTATCACGTCTCAGAAAAAAGTTTACTTACTACAGGGTGGCCCAAATGAGACCTAGTGATGTTAAACACGTGTAACTCTTGTAATAACGGTTTTTTTCAATGATTTATTTTTATATGTTAAAAACATTTTATAGAAATTTAACTTGACTATGTGTGAAATATGACATCAGACAAATGACCACCATTTTGCTCGATACAGGCATTGGCTCTTTTTAGCGCATTTTGCATTACACGGCGTAATATTTCTGGTTGCAGGCGCCGTATTTCGTCTCGAATATTCTGCTTGAGCTGTCCAAGTGTCTGTGGTTTGTTCATATACACTTTGTCTTTTAAATATCCCCATAAAAAAATCGGATGCAGTTAAATTCGGTGAACGAGGAGGCAAAGGGAAATCTGAATTTCTTGAAATTATGCGTTCACCAAAAATTTCACGCAGCATGTCCATAGTTTGCCTAGCAGTATTAATTAGAATGTTGCTCCACCATTGTCCGCAAAAAGTTGTCGATCATTGTTCTGTAAGAAGCCTCGGAGGCTGTTTCTGGCGTTTCATCCTCATTCTCAAAGAAATATGGGCCGATGATTTTTGTGGCCATAAAACACCGCACCAAACAGTGTATCTGATTGGGTGTGACTGATGCTGATGTATTGCCGTTGGATTTTCGGAGCCCCACAACCTACAGTTTTGTTTATTTACATAACCACTTAAATGGAAATGCGCTTCATCCGTCATCAAAAGATTATTTAAAAAATCATTTTGTGTGGCTAATTGTGTAAAGCGAATAGCGTATTGTAGTCGTTGTTGGGGGTCTTGCGGTAGAAGCTGTTGCACAATTTTAACTTTGTATGGATACATCTTAAGATCCAACTTTAAAATTCTCTGTAATGTTGTTCTGGCTATACCCAATTGGCCGGAACGGCGAAGAGTTGAGACATATGGATCATTTGCAACAATCTGCGGTACAGCTTCCACGTTGTCTACAGTACGAATATTTCGATGAGCACCTCTTCCTGGACGGTCGGCAACTGAACCCAGTTCCTCAAAACGGCAAACTAAACTTGTAATCATGGAAGATGTGGGCGCTGATCTTACGTTAAAAAAACGGCGATAATTTCGCTGCGTCAGAAAAATTGATCGTTGAGAAGAATAATAAAAATCGATAATTTTAATGCGTTGTTGTGAACTGTACGTATTTATTTTAAATTTCCAAGAGTTCAGTTATAATCTGCAAAAAGAAAAAATAAATTATGTTAAAAAATAATAAATAAAAATAAAAAAGTTATTTGTGTTTCACATCAGCTGGTCCTATTTGGGCCACCCTGTAGTATGGAAGTTAAGTGCACTATCGTTTAAATAGTAACTACTTATATTTTAACTCGTTTACAGCTTATTTCTTTCCGCGCAGTTAAAAAATTAGGAATACTACTTACAAATGTACTTATAATTTCACTTAAATTAACTAGTTCCTTGTCCATTTACTTAGACCTAAAAAATATGAACTTGAATAAATAAAGAACAATAACTTCCTACCGATTCAAATTATCGGGATTCTACTGAATTTTATATTTAGTTGGGAGGGCCTTTTTGTTGTAGTGCCGTCTTTAGTCTATTTGTTTACATGTTTTTGGCAATAATCGGACGGTATGCTTGCCTATTCCTTCTCCAGAGCCACAATCAGTTAATTTTTGTTATAATTCTGTCCTACTTTTTAATTTTTACTCGAAGTGACTCCACCCATGCTCTATCAGAATAATCAGGGCAATCATGAATAAAATTCCCCCTTTTCCAATTAGAATTTTTTGTTTTCCAGGGGTGCTGTTGGCTGAAGTAGTTAGTGCGTCAACTACAAAGCAAATGGCGATGCTCGATAGCATGAGTTCCAACCCTAGCCAGACCCAGTTATATCAACATCATACATTTTTTCTGATATGTGTTAGAGTTTATGCTAATATATGTATATATCAGCACCCTCCTTCGTCGATATGTGTAGCAATTAATCGTCGGCGCTGCAATGCTGCACTTAATAAAACGCACAATAACAGGCTTGTAAAAAAACTAATTAAGCTTCTCTATCTATCTGTCATTTCACCATCTGTACTTGCACTATCCCTTTCCTGCTCTCAGGTAACATAAAGGTACCTGTTGGTTGGAGCCAAGTGAGCTGAAAACTTAATTATCTCAGCAACCTAAACTAACCTAAGGTCAGGTGACTGTGTTGGCTTTTCAAGCACGTGTGGACAATTGTAAAGTATCTAGCTCCGAACGTTATAAGCTTTGTGCTGGAGGTCATTAGGAAAAAGCATGTGGTATATGCATTCTGCCTGCTGTTTGAGAAAGATTTACTAGTAATATGCTTATGTAATACTTCAAGTATCCATAAGATGTTCGATAATGTGAAGATTACATACGCCAGCAACTGAAATCTTACCCCAGGCCATAACTGATTCTAAACTATTTATATTTCATGTTTTACTGTCGGTCCTTGGGAAATACACAATATTAGTTATTTTTCAAATAAAAAATAACATCGTGCTGACCTGAATATAAAAGAAAAAAAATCAGAAATTAATAGTTCTACCATTTGATGTGTAACCGACGTTAAATCAATAATTGAAGCACAGCCGCGAATAACGTTGTAAAAGACATTTAAAAAAAAACCAGTTTTTTTCACAGATTAACATTAACATAACTCTCTTGCGTTGTTCAAACATCAAACCTTCCAAAATTATGCACCTTATCGCCGTCAAAATACAATTATAATCCAATCAGTCGGTGCAAAACTTTGTAAGTAACTAATAAAATCATGCAAACGAAATTATTAAAAATAATTGGTAAATGTAGCAGAGATACAAAAAGAAAAGTTAATGGTAGTTATCATTATTTTCGATAAGCTAAAAAAATTTAAACGAAAAAACCAATCTTGCTTTAAAATACGTTTTTTGGCTCTCCTGAAAAATTTATATTTTGTCACTTAAAACGTTATTCGCGGCTAACCTTCAATTGTATACAATAAAACCATTTCTCATATTCCATTTCATTAAAAATTCATGTTAAATGTGTAGCCGATGTTAACAACCAGTCCCCCTGCCCAAGTAGATAGACATGCGTGCTAATGAAGTGTATGGTGGCACAAAAAAACGCGGAATTTCACCCGCTAAGTCTAGTTTAACTATTCCTGCCTTCTTTAGAAAATCACATTAATTAATGTAATAAGAATTGAAAAATACTGAACTTGAGTCCGATTATGAAATTATTCTTTGATTATTATAACTTTGAAACTCGTTAAACATTTTTGTAAACCCACATGGTTATTGAAATTAAATGGCCCTGCTCGGAACTATGGCAAAATATATATTTAATATAAAAATAAATAAATAATTTTAAGAACATGAATAGCACTAAGTTTTTAATTTTGATTTTCTTTTTTCTTCAGCCGGTCGTGGTGGACGCAAATTGGACGATGTCCGGGATAAGTATCAAAAAGCTTGTCGTAAATTACATTTAACACACAACGAGTATGTTCTATCAATAACAGAGGCCGTTGAGGTAGAAAAAGATTTTCGAAATATATTATTACCCGGCCTTTTAGAGCATCAGCAATCCGTGCAGGAAAGTTTCATATTGTTGTGGAAGAATATTTTGCAAGAAGCCAGCCAGCATAGTGATTTAACCTCCGATAAGTTTAAAGAAATTCAAAAACGTATAGACAATGTGATAAATAGTATAAATCCTAGTGAAGAATATCGGGAATTTACGGAGAAACACAGGTAAATTCAAGATACCTCCGTTTTTTATAGAATTCTTAAATATGCCTTTATTTTCTTTATATATTTGCAGAACATCCCCCACCAGCGCTGTAGTATTTCAATTTGATGAAGCTCTTATCGAAGATATACCCGGCAAATTGCAATCAAGCACATTGGCTGTGGATAACCTTACGGTCGACTGGTTGCGCACTAAACAGCTAGAGTTGGAGTTGTCGGTTAAAGATTGCCAAGAGAAACAACTCAAAATGATAGAACATGTCAATGGTGGATCACCAATAATTGCCAATGGAACTATAACATCAAATGGTAGCATAACAAATGGCATACAGTCCTGCAAAGAAAATCAAAAGTATGTTTTTTTTCAGTCTATACTTATGTTGGTTCAATAAATATGTATGTATGTATCTTCTCTTTAGCCGTCAATCTAAGGACTTGAATGCCTTAAGATGCCAGGAAAAACAAAAACAAAAATTAGTTGATATGATTAAATTTGCCTTAAATGAGGTTGGTTGTGAAGAACTGCCATCTGGTTGTGATGATCATCTGGATCCCAATTTTGAGCACAGCTTTAATAACGAAAATCATCCGGTGAGTTTTGTTTCCGACAACAATTTTAATTTTATCCGGTGCAGGTTTATATTTCAAGATACGAATACATATTTGTCTTGTTAGCCAGGTTGAGGGAGTAGTTTTTTAAATTGTATTGGTTGTATTATATGTACAAAACAAGTTATGGAATTTACACACTAAAGAACACTCTTCAATGCGCTCTTTTTTTTTAAATAAGAAAAAATATGATCGAAAGTTAAGGATATGAATTTATAACACGAAATAGTTGTTAAATCGGAATACGAATGAGCTTGTTCTGCTATGATCGAATATTCGGCCATATCACAGAGTTCAATTCCGTTCGGAATCGGAATTGAATAAACGTCAAAATGTCAAGCCCTAGCCGGAGCATACCCCAGCATACCACCGCCTCCCACAGTCTGGACACACCTGACAAATTTCCATATTTTAGTTTTCTTTTTTAGACACCATCTCCTACAAAAATGGGGTGGATTGAATTTCAATTCCGAATGGAATTAAACTCTGTGACATGGCCGATAACTACAGACATATTTAAGTTCATTCATTGCCTTGTAAGTTCCATGAACCACTAATAACTTTTAACTTCTGAGGCGATAGATAGATAACCTTAGAATTTAGTATCTAGTCAAAATCATGTACATTATACAGTACAACAAAAAAAAAAATGTAAGAAGGCTCTAACACTACCAGTATCCGCGTTTTGAAATTTTATGTCACATGGTGAATCGGATGGTGATGAGTCGTTATAAGAAATCATAAAACCTTTTTATTTTAGGTAATTTAGATATTTTAGCACTTTTATGTAAAAATCATATGACAAACATTTTTGCAGAATATCTTAACACTCTAACGTCCCTTTTTACAATGTATGGTTAAGAGTTAACGTGAACTTTAACTGACAGTTCTTCATAAAAAACTTGTAGGAAATATTTCACGTTCTCTTTTGAGAAGAAATTCAAACAGATTTTTTTTTTGTTTTGTTAAAAAAATCTTAATTTTTTTTTCACATGTAAAAATTAAATTCGTGTAAAATTGTTTCCATTAAATATATATTTTAACAACGGTACTCAAAAGCGATTGATAAAGTCAAAGCTTTCCTTAAACCGGTTTTCTCATACAATATTCGTATGTTAAAGCGACATTAACTTTATGAATACCGACGTTATTATTTAAAATTAACCAGCAAGCAGAGACCGTAACTAGCGTGACCGTAACTAGGAATAACTAACATGTGGAATCCGCCTGACGTTCAGATATAATACAATTTTGCATCTTGGAGCATGAAACGATTCACGTCTTCGCATTTTCGCTTTCTACATAGTCCATACAAACATACTCGTATATTCTTTTTTGCACTTTAGGAACTTTCATTGAAATGTATTATTTCCTGTTTCTAAAACTTTGCCCTTGTCTAAAGATAAAAGTCTTACAGACTTGGTTTTTAGAGGAAATTTTAAAATTTAAATTTCAGTAGTTTGAGACACTAAAACAAACTTAATTTTCGATCACGTGCTTAGGAAAAATTTTTTAATTAAAAACTAGTTTGAATTTTTTTTTGATACTGACGATTTCGATTTTATTTCTATTCCACTTAAAATGTACGCAAACCCTTTGCTCTTAAAAATTTCACCAAAAACTAACACTCATATCACTCAAAAAAAAAATAGAACTCCAACAGTAGTACTGCACCCGTAAGTATAATTAACGAACTTAGAAGACGTGGAGGCGTCCTTACCTTGCTACGCGGACGCCATTTCAAGCGTAAATCAACCCCACAGCCCACAACGCCGACAGCTGCCACCAGAGCCAAACGTTTTAACAATAAAATGAAGCCCAGATCCCAAAGTTTGGGTTCACTTTCGGTAAATAGTCCTAATAGCCCTGCAAGATATGAGCCTATTACTAACATACCCATGCGCATGGCTGCCAGTTATGAAACGAATAATAATCAAGGTTTTCTGCATGATTCAAGTGATTTTGAAAAGGATTGTGCATTAAGACTTGTGCCTTCTAAGTTAAGACGCAGTATGAGTCATGGCTCAATTTGCTTAAGAACCCCCTTTAAAGAACAGGACGAGGATGATGAAATAGCAGAACATTCCAATACTAACAAAGCTTTAAATAACAATCATATTTATGCCGATTTAGATTTACAAGAGGATATAGAAGATAAAAAAATTATCACATGCGTTGAAAAACTTAACGATAACGAAATAGAGATTGGACCTACTTTAATAACTGCTAACGAAACTCAAATATGTCAAAGTCAGAGTACAGTTGCTATAGAAATAAATAAATTAGGTGAAAATCTGGAAGCGGAAAAAGTAATCAATATGGAAAGTGCTGTTGTTGTTAATGAAATTAAAACAGAAAAAGTTCCGTCCGAAATACCCGAGATAATGCAAAATTCCATCGATGCCCACTTAGATAAGATCGATGAACTAAATCGCACATTGGATAATCGATTGAAACGTAATATCTCACCCAAAGTAACTGATCTGGATGCCATAGAATCAGCCGAAATTGTAGATGTCCTAGAACGCACTATTTGCCTCAATGAAAATTCAAATAAACGCTATTCTACCTCAAGTTCCGATAAAGAAGTGCAAGTGAATTCTAGCAACCAAAATGAAAAGCATAAAAAGAGATCTCTTTCGTTCTCACAAAAATCCATCAACGCTATACTTTGCAATATTAAAGAATTTTCTAAAAGTCCTCTTACCAAAATGCACATTACTACGCAGGATAAAGACAAAGACATAAACACCGATACCAGCGATATCAATTACTTCAATTCTCTTAGTAGCAAACATATCGTTGAAGCCCCTGTTACTGAAACATCCAACAATACAACGAACTTAATAGCAAGGCCACAACCACCTGTACCGGCCTCTACACCGGTATCAGATTCAAATACAAGCTCCACTCAAACGCAAACAGCTCAAATGCCTTTTATTAATAATGAGGATAAAACAAAACAAATAACTGCCATCAAAGAACAGCAACTGCAACAGAAACAACTACATTCCCGCGACAGTTCTGTTGATGATTCCACTGCCAATTCAAATCCGTCCAAGGAGACACATATGATTACCTCGAAACTTAAATTTAAAGTGCCAAAAATACAAAAGAAATCAAAAGCTCTACGCCAAACCTTTCGCAGCAAATTCTTACAATTTCAGTTGAGAAAAGGCAAACTTTGCAAGACATGCACCAAGCGACGACGCATACATCCTAGTAAAAGTGTTTTTGATTTTTCCAAGGAATTCAATTTCAATGCCAGCCACGATCAGATAAACGAGGACAAGAATGAGTTTTGTACATGTCCCTTAGATCATCCCTCCTACCCGCCACCCTCTAACAAACGTATTAACATTTCGTCATCGCACATAACCAAATGCTTCGACGATGAGGATGATGGGGAAACAAGTGATGATGTTTTATCCATTAAGGATCATTGCTATTGCGTTCCAAGTCTGGCAATGAGTGTGAGTAAATTGACATCTTAACGCCAAAAAGAGGGGTATATTTTTCCTCTTTATCATCTCTTACTCTCTTTCTCTTTCACCGCCTTTATTTGTAGTACATATGTATGTATTTATCAGTTAAACTGTGAAGCACCCTATAGAACATCACTTGAATTTTGTATAGCAAATAATTTTTACTTTTTTTTTAATTTCAATTAATAGCAGTTTAAAAGTAGCTTCTTTAGCTTTTGCTTTCTTGTTTTAGCTTAAATAAGCATGTTTTTAATTATAAGTTTTATTAAGTTATTTGAAAAAAATATGCAGTTCGTATATTTTTCGTATAATTTTTTTTTTTTGCATGGATCTAAAAATTACAAGTATTAATTAATTTAACTTTCAATTTCCTAATCAAAATTTATTCAAAACTACGTGGCTTCACTTAAAAATGTTAATATGTGTCATGGAAACAAATTAATTCATCAGATCCAACTAGATTGGTGAGCATGAAAAGCAACCGCTGGAATTTCTGGCTGATGGTTTATAAAATAAAATATGCAATTAATTATTGATAATCGTTCGAATTCGTGTTGTATTTGATTTAGAAAATATTTTTTAAGAATTTTATTTCAGGTGCTCTACTATATATAGTTTACACAATAAAGAATTTATAAACCCCCTAAAGGGACGACGTTTCATCCCTAGAGAATATGCGATTTTTTCACTTTTTCCCTTTCTCTTATTCATTCCAATCCACCACATAGGCCAACATTAATTTCAGTCAAAACTTTACACCGATATGGCTGAAACTTGGATTTCAAGAGTTGTTCATGAGTCCGCTCAGCTGGGGTATTTGATTTTTGTAATAGTCGAAATTTTTAACGTTGTCACCATATGAAAAAAAAGTTAAAAATCTTAATATCTCGAAAACGAACGGAATTTTTTTTTTGAGATTCCACATGAGGAAATTACGCAAGGATGCTAACAAGGATGGCGTATAAGCCATCTAAACAAAATGTTGCTTGGAAAAGCCGTTGATTTAAACTAACCATAAAACAACTGTCAGATGTCAAAGAAAACGGTGTTGCCAAACTCAAAGGACGTGAAGGTGTAAAATCCCAGTATAAAAGGAGCTTCCAAGGAAGTAAATAAAATCCCGAACTTGTGATCCGGAAGTAGTGCAAATCTGGATCATTTCTAATGATTTTTTACATAGGGTTGTCATTGGAAGAACTTCTTTTTTTTAATCCGAAGTCATTCTCATTATGTTAAATAATTCTGACTTCTTTGTATGCACTTTTTAGTTAATTCAAAGGAACTGATCTTTCATTACATTTACTGAAGTAGAAAAAACTCAACCACCACCTTTAGAAAAGCCTAATGTAGCCGGAAAATCATTCACCCCTATCGTGAATAAAATGTGAAATTTTTATTCCCATGAAATTGCTATTCCCCATGAAGGGAAATTTGTTTGTTCCCACTATCAATGCGTAGTGAATGTAAATTAGGGTTAATAAGAAGAAATACACATATGAAATGTTTTTGAGTGTAAAGTTGTGTTTCTAAATATTTTAGGTGGCATGTATACAATTCTTTAGAATACCACAACCATAAAATTTACTGCATGTGAACCAAAGAGATTCATGTTCAAAGAAAAAAAGGTGTTGCAAGGAATTATTATTAATTCAGTTCGCCTGCAAAAATAAAATAAACAAAACCAAGGGAAAAGTGAAGAAATCCGTTTGAAAAATATTATTCACGATAAGGGGAATCAAGAAAGGGAACACATTTCTGGGGAAAAAATTATTCACGATTGCAATTTGGAGAAAAAGGAAAATATTTCGAGGGAAAACCTGTTCACGATTGTGTTATAGATGTTTAAAATGCAGTCGGCGTGCTCTTTGAAAACTTCATGGCATCGATTTAATTTGCTTAAAAATATTAAAAAATAACTTCTGAATTATTTATCTGGATGTTGTTAACAATATTTTGGAAGTAAAGAAAAAGTAATTCCTCAATAATAATTTCCAATATTTTTCACTGTGGTTAAATATAATCTTCTTTTTGTGCGATTCTGTAATTTTTAAAGTCACATTAAAGCGAAATATTTATAAACTAAAAAAAAAATTATGGAAATAGCACTTGAACTTAAGAAATATAAATTTAGCAAGTTCACAAACAAATTAAAATAAAATCCACGCACTCTTATGAAAAAAAAACGATTTAAGAAAACTAATGCCGAGTACAAACTATGAGACTTTGTGACATCGCAATAGTGTGAACTAGTGGCAACGTTTGTCATTTTCGATATTTCTTGATGCGTAGCACACATTTTAAAAATGACAACACAAGAAATACCGGATGTGTACTCAGCATAAGAGAATACTGATCTCAGCAATGTGAATCTCTCAACTCTCATTGGGTTTTCATCAATGAATTTTTTTTTTGTTCATTCTTGTTATATTAAAAACAACACAAAAAAACTCAAAAACCAAATCAAATGAAAAATTAAACAAAAACAAAAATAAATTTTCCTCCCATAAATCAGTAGTTTTGCAGCGTTCGTTGCTCAATGTTGTTTCACCTTCTCATTCGAATAAAAAAAACGTGCAAAAAATATTATTTTTGTGCATTATGTGAACTAAATAAAAATAAACATAAAACAATACTTCAATAGAAGTTTGTAAAAGTTTTGAATAGTTTTAATTAAAAAACTTTGCTGAAATCATTTAAAAAATGAGCTCTTCCGGGCAAAGTAGTTGCGGTAGCTCCCATGCAACGCACGTGCCCATGTATTTTTTCAATAACAGCAGTTCGAATGGACCACCAAAACCACCGGCTAGAAAACGTAGACCAAAATCCATGTTACTTGTGAGTATGAAACAAAAAACTGAGTTAAAAAATTTATTTTAAAAAATGTTTTTAAAAATTAAATGCACAAAAATAACAAATATTGGGATGTTTGAGTTAATAATGCAGCAGTAATCCTCATATCGTTCTTCATATTGTGTAAAAATGTCATGCAAATATCTCGTATATTCAACTCTAGAGAAAAAAATAAAATTGTCTTTTTCCATTAACTTGTGAGTAAATGTTACACTTTAAAATAGTTTTCTGCAAAATTATTTTTTTCAGTTATGACATTTTTCACGTAAATGGGCGATATGAACAAACATAGTTACACAAATATATACATATTTGTGAAAATATTAATGTGATTCCACCACAAATTTGCAAAAAAAAATAATTAAATAAACCCACACATTTCCTCAAAATATATTACTTGTTTTATTTTTGGATTATTTTTGTTAATATTTTGGAAAAAATTCAATATCTGACTAAAGATGCACAGGGTGTGTTTGTAAAATTATGGAAATTTTAAGAAACACATATGTTTTTTCCTTCGAACTGATGTTATCAAAAGCACTGAAAATTACTTAGTTTTCGCTGCCAGTTGAGAAAAAATTATTTTATTTATTTATTTATTAAACATACTATACAAAGTAAATTTGCATAGTATGGTGTTGCACGAATATGGGCGGAGTAACTAGACCATATGCCCAAGATGTTATTAACAGTATTTCCAAAAAAGTTCCGTGACTGACTATACGACCTATGCCTTCACATAGGAAGTAGCAACGTGGTTGTTAAAGAAATTCCACAAAAAACCGCAAGATTATACGGTTATCCGTGGCAGATCAGTCAACCAGTGCGAGCGAGACGAAAAACTCTTGAAGTCCTAACAACATACATAAGCCTGACCGCACTTAAGAAATAATTACGATGACGCGAAATGATGTTCTTCGACCCAGAGCTTCTTAACCACTGAGAGAAGAAATTATATAATTCAAAACATAAAAAAATTAAAAAGTATGAAATAGAGCTGGGTTCAACTCGTTCATTTTTGCCACAAACCTATGATCAAACCAATGTAATTTAATTGGGTTTGATCATAGGTTTGTGGCAAAAATGAACGATTGAACAAGTTGGACCCAGCTCTAGTATGAAATGAAATATCAGTGCGATTTATATATGACTAGCTAAAGCCGGCACAAGTTGTCTTAACCTCTATTAATTTATTTTTTATTCTTTTACCTGTGTGTTTTATTTACGCTGATCTATCTATGATTCAATTCATCAAAATTGGTTAGATATTTTCGGAGAGGCATTAAATCTCCCCCATTTCCCCTCTTGGCTCTTGGTGTCAAAATTAAGGGCGAACAGCGAACTCACGTTGAAATATCTTTGCTTTTCGTTTCAGTATGGAAACTATTGCTTAAGTAGATCTCTTCTAAAACGATAATTAAAATTTTTTTATGAGTATAGGGGCTTCACGCCTCTGAACCCTATCCTAAGCACATTAGTCGAATATAATCTATGTACATTAGGAGCTTACATTCTTCATTTTGCTGACAAACAATTTTAAAATCGGATCGGCAGTTCCGGAGATTACCTCTTACAAACATATGTATAAACAAACTTTTCAGCCTAATAATATTCCCTGCACAAAATTTGGTGACAATTGATCCAAACGTACTCGTTCTATGACTTAAGAAAATCTGAGTGCTATCAAAAGTACGGAGTAGTGTGTGGTGAAAAAAAGACATATGTATGGTTTAAATGGTTACATATTCACCATTTTCCTGATGTATCGTCTTGATCTTGAGCCAATTTAATTCGGACTCGGTGTAGTATTGTAGTGAACGGCACTGAACATGTTCGATGTGCTCGAATACAGGACCTATCAAATAGTGTAAATATAATGTTAATTGCTCCCTTCAATGTGACTCTGGAGCCAATCCCGTAACTATACTTAGATATTAACCTAAGCTTAACTGGTATTTATACTTTTGTAATATGAGTGGTCCTTGTGGGCGAGTGGGTAGTGTGCCATCCTGTCATGCACGAGGTTGTCGGTTCGAATCTCAAAAAATTTTCTGATTAAAAATAAAATATCATTGCATTTGTAACAATAAAAAAATTTATAAGCGTTAATTGTTACTTTTAAGTGTCGAAGTTACATTTATAAATAATTTATATTTATATTATTATAAATCGAATAGGTCCCTATGGGATAGTTCAGTGACAAGTCACATGGTAAATACAAAGTATCAATTAACCCCATCCTAGGACATCCCCATGTAAAAGTGACTGGTCCGCTTCATAGGAAGTGTTAGAACTCAGACTAGTCCCTATCACTTGGTCACTAGTCTTGTGTCAGTTCCATTTAAAGCGGCCCATCCATTATACAATATTATTGCATATGATGTTGTACATATTATTGTCGTTTTGACCTATACTATGCAATAAATTGCACAATATTTTCTAAGAAAATATTGCCCAATTTTCCTGACAGTGAAAAAGTAAACAACATTGAACAATGTTGCCACCACATTACACAATTGTCTTGGTTGTACAATAAAAATCAAAAGACTTTTGATATTTCCCAAAATATATTCTGCCACCTTCGAATATGACATACACATTGGCGATATTATTGTACAATACGAAAAACTGCACAATTATATTGCAAGTGGGTGGACCGCTTAACAACTAAAAGTTGTTGGTATTCGCTGCAGTGTTGCCACAATATACAAATTATAAAATTTATTTTATGTAATGAATAAAATTTAAAAATTACTTTGTTTTAAATTTAACAATCATGAATTGTATCGCTAAAGGCCGTTTCACACTATAATACAAGTATTATTACTTTTGTGGAAAATGCAACTCTGACATGTTGAGTTGTTATTGTCTTTTGAAATTTTTGAAACAGAAATACTTGTATTATAGTGTGAAACGGCCTTAAGTTGTAATAATGGCCTCAATTATATGTGTGACAACAAGAAAAAAGTGCTTAAGTCATATTTTATTATTTTGTAGGAGAGAACTTTTAAACTTTCAAGTCGATTTTCAGAAATTTATTTCTTTGCAGTTAAATTGGAAAATTCGTATAAGTTCAAAAAGATAAGCAGCGAATCATTGCGCTATAACTTCTGGAAAAATCGCATAAAATAACTTACTGCCAGTTTATAGAAGCCATGTAAAAATTCTCGGTTGTCTATTTATATTGGAAACAAAAACAAATTTTGAGTGCTTTGTTTTTGCTTTCATTATAAATAGGCAGGCGAGAAATTTTACATGGCTTCTGTGAACTGGCAGTTACACTTTGACCAGGGATACTTTGAATATTAAGCTTATAAGATGATTAACTCAAAATTACCTTATCTTGACTTAAGCACTTTTTCTTTTTTGCCACAGATATTTTGGTTTTTTTTATTTTTTTTTAATTTGTGCATACTAGTTTTTTGGCTTTTAATTTTTAGCATGAATTTGTTGTTATTTTTATTAGAAAATACAAAATAATGTTATAAATATTTTTATTTGTACACTTGTTACATTTTTTATTTTTTAACTAATTTATTAACATTATGTATACGAGTTTAGTAACATAGAAATATGTATGTACGTAAATTAATTTTATATGTAAATGTCTTTTGATTCTCAGTTGTCCACATCTACCAACCGCCCTTTGTATGAAGAGGAATGGTTCCACGGAGTTTTACCGCGTGAAGAAGTTGTCCGCCTACTTAATAATGAAGGTGATTTCTTAGTGCGCGAAACAATACGTAACGAAGAGAGTCAAATTGTTTTAAGTGTCTGCTGGAATGGCCATAAACATTTCATAGTCCAAACTACGGTGGATGGACATTTCAGATTTGAGGGGCCACCATTTCCCAGCATACAAGAATTGATATTACATCAATACCAGTCGGAATTGCCGGTGACAGTCAAATCAGGCGCCATATTAAGAAGGCCTATTTGTCGGGAAATTTGGGAACTAAGCAACGATGATGTTGCATTATTGGAGAAAATAGGTCGAGTAGGTGTATTCAAATTTAAAGTGAAAGTTAATACTCGTATATTAAATATTTTTTTTTTACTTTAGGGCAACTTTGGAGACGTTTATAAGGCAAAACTGAAATCTACGAATTTGGATGTTGCAGTCAAGACTTGTCGCATGACTTTACCCGATGAACAGAAACGTAAATTCTTGCAGGAGGGTCGCATCTTAAAACAATACGATCATCCCAATATTGTTAAATTGATTGGCATTTGTGTTCAGAAACAGCCCATAATGATTGTCATGGAATTGGTGCCAGGTGAGTTACTAAACTACTTAATTAATTTTTTTAACGGCGTGATATATTTTTAGGGGGTTCTTTATTAAACTACTTACGCAAAAATACAAACAATTTAACCACTCTCCAGCAAATGGGCATGTGTCGTGATGCAGCTGCCGGTAAGTCAAAACGATTTCAAATAAATAATATAAAATAAAATATATAATTATGTAGTCGCAAAGTTATTGCATTATAAAAAATTTACAATAAATTTAAATTTTTTTGTTTTTAATAACCTGTGACTTGTTTTTGTGAAAACAAAATAAGGCTTTCAAGGACACACTTCTAATATTATAGAGTCTTTAATATAGATACATTAAAGGGTATTATTTTGTAAAAAAATTAGTTTTCCATACAAATTCTAGTTTGGCTTGCATATCGTTTTACAAAATAAAGTCCTATACATTCGAACATTAATTACTTAGCGCTTAAGGCTTTGAAGAGATATGTTGTCAGATAAAAACTGATTAATGGCTGTAAGAGAACAACAGTTAATGGGTTAATGAGCAAGTGCAGTGTAAGATTATGATTTTCCAGTTTTGTTTTTCTACAGAAAATAGACCGTTTGAATGTCTAAAAAAATTGAGGATTTTCAAAAGTATTAAAAACTAAAATTGAAGACCATAATTTTTAATATCATCCTTTTTATTACAATTAACGTCCTTGCATTACATTGGTATATGTGAAAAATACGGTTCTTTAGAAAAAAAAATTTTTGGCGACCACTGTTGTGTAAATTTTGTACTCTTTGTTGATATCTGTCAATTAAATTGTACTTTCATCATCCTGGAAGCTTAACTACGCCGAGCGCGAAATACTTCATAAAGGTAGTTTTTTAACAAAAAGTCTTCTAATAAAATGTTTAATAACTCAGTCAATTTCTAAGAAATTTTTTAAAACAAACCTGCGAATGACTCTTAATCAATTATGTTTTATATGTAATTAAAGTTATAAACAGTATAGTTCCAGTACAAAAATACTGCCCAAAAACGAATCCAAAGTATAAAATTGTCGAAAAAAACGGAAAAATTATATTTAGTGAAAAATTACACACATATGTATATCTGAAATTAACTTAAACGAGATATATATGGTTCGAAAGGCCTTAGTCTCTTCTTTCTATATCAGTTTATAAATTTAAAATCTGTTGATATTTACCTTAGTTAGATGTTGATAAGTGCCTGCGGGTACAAAAACCCGGTTTTTACCCGTAACTCCAGATTTTGGAGGTGTTTGGAAAATTTCAAATACAGATTGGAGTCAATTATGGAAATTTTAAATGGCCCTATATCTTTCAAACTATAGCTGATAGAGAAAACCCCATGATAAGGTATTTTTATATCAGAATATTCAAAAAATTCAATTCAATTGAAAGTGAAAAAAACTTTGCTGTCCTTTAATTCCATATATATTTTTAGTGCCCCACATACAAGTAAAGTATTTTAAATATATATTTGCCTTTTTTGAATTTATATGACGATCTGTAGATTACCCACTTCTGAAATTTGTTTCGTTTTGGTTAGATGAACTCACATAACATTTTCTTATTTTTGACATTATTTTATTGAATAATAATAATATTGAGGATAATAATCCCTGGTGTCCCTATAATTGCAGGCATGCGTTACTTAGAGTCTAAAAATTGTATACATCGCGATTTGGCGGCACGTAATTGTTTGGTCGACCTAGAAAGTTCAGTTAAAATCTCGGATTTTGGTATGTCGCGAGAAGAAGAAGAATATATAGGTAAATGTCACGATAACAATTCAATTCTAATAAAATAGTTAATTGAAAATGTATGTACATATGTATCCTTAAAATTTAGTATCGGACGGCATGAAACAAATCCCAGTAAAGTGGACAGCTCCAGAAGCCTTGAACTTTGGCAAATACACATCATTGTGTGATGTTTGGTCTTATGGCATATTGATGTGGGAAATATTCTCGCGAGGTGATACACCCTACGCAGGAATGACGAATTCCAAGGCCAGAGAAAGAATTGATGGAGGTAAACAGCAAATATTTTACAAATGAATAAATAAAATATATTTACTATATGCATCCTGTATATTACGATTTTTTTTAAGGTTATCGCATGCCAGCTCCGTCAAATACGCCGCCTGAAATGTATCGTTTAATGTTAAAATGCTGGACTGCCGAAGCAGAATCCCGGCCACATTTCGATGAAATCTTTAATGTCGTCGATGCACTGATTTTACGTTTAGAAAATAGTCATTAAAATAGTTACATATTTATGTATTTATATTCACTATACCGTACGCCACATCCATTTACACTATATTCATTACCACAATTATTATTTTACTTTTAAATTTTATTATTTATTTATATTTATGCATACATTTTAGTTTAAGCATGAATATTTAAAGTGATACAAGTAAAACTGAGCAAAAAATAGTTAAAACATTTGTAAAAAATATAAAATAAAACAAAATTAATGTGTCGTACTACAACGAAAATGTCAATCAATCGCTTTTTTGAAACGATCGAATATTTTTTTAAAAATTTTTTATATAAGAGCATTTTACTAAAAACCAACAAAACCATCAAAAAACTGCATAGAAACGATTATTTTCATATAGCTTTTTCACTTTTATCATATAATGTGCCAAAAAAAAATATCTTTGAAATTAAAAAAAAAATATTCAAAAAGTATTTTTATTATTTTTATTATTTTTATTAAGTTTTATTATATATTTTGTTTTGCTATTTTTATTGATTATTTTTTTTATTTGATTGTACATTGATTTTCCTTATAAATTCAATTTAATTTGTTAACTACATTAATGAATATCTAAAAAGTATGTATCTCTTTGTAAGACGAATTTTTTTATTTCATAGATTTTTAAGTTTACATTTTGTTTTTAAACTAAAACTACATGCATACATACATACATATGTATGTGCATATGTATTTGTTTTTATTGTATAAATTATATTTTCTCAATATTTTATTCGTTTTCATTTGTTGTGAATAATTTATGTTGTAAAAAACATGTTTTAATTAAAAATTATATTTTATTATATGTATAAACATAAGTTCAAAGCTATAAATATTACAATAAAAGTAAATAAAACAATATACATATACATACAATAATTTAAAATTTAAAATGTATACGTACAAAATCAATAAAAAATATTTTATTTAATGGTAAATATATCAGGACTAAAATGGCAACACTGGGACTGCATCGTCACCTCAACCTGAAAATTTGAAATAAATAAAAATACCAGGCAACCTGCTTTAACTAACATTTAAAACATTTAACACTAGGAGCAAAACAACTATATCCTTATGTATGTAGCTAAAATTTAACATATTGCTCGGGTTTTTAGATACATACATACATGCATATGTATTACTAATGATGCACTTTGTCTTCCGGGAAGTTGTATCTTTTGTGTAGTTACTTATTTTTTTTTATTTACATTTTTCTTCATATATTTGCAGTGAAAAAATCTACATCAAATACCAGGCAACCAAAATTTTAAGCAAAACACATTTCACTTTTTTTTTATTTTTTATGTTTGCTTATATTGACTTCACACATGGCAACATTAGTTGAGCAACTTTTGAGCTAATGGCAGAGAGATGAGAAGACAATTTAAAGGTGGATCATCATATTTTCCTCTCTTGTCCATGAACTAAGAAGTTTCTCAAATAAAATTGCCGTGTGTGAACCGGGACTTAAGGCCGGGGCGCAATGAATCCGTCATACGTTAAACTTCGCCTTTTTCAACTGACATTAACGCAACGACGCAGAAGGTTGGCACAATGAGTACTTTATTGACGGAAGCATTTGAACAGCTTCTATAGGTCGATTCTCAATTTTATTAATTAAATTGAAATTTTTTTATTTATTTCGTTTATTTCTTTTGTTTAATTTTATTTTTGCTGCCACAAAACACAAAACTCTAAATCAAAAAACCAACCAATATCTGTCAAACTACTCAACGTATGCAAAAAGTTAAAAGTTGACCAAATTTTGTACTTTGCGTTGACGGACACGTACTGAATTTAACCGACCTCATAAAAAACCATGTATTTAAACTTAGCTGTCAGTTGAAAAAGGCGAAGTTTAATGCATGACGGATTCATTATGCCCCGGCCTTTCCACTTTCAAATGTGTGTACGTATGTATATATATGTGTAGGTAAGTAATTACACATGCATATCACCGTAACTAACAATAATAATAATTGTGGTGTAGCATATAAATCAAAAAAAGGGCAAAATAAACCAAATATACGGACATGTTCGTTATATGTTATAAAAAGTGGATTTAGCTGGTTTACACTCAAAGCCGATGATATTGTTAAATATGGGGGATAATGTGCATATTTTGATGCTTTCAAATTTAAAAGTTTACTTATGTACATACATATCGTCACCTTAAAAGCAAACGGACGTAACTACACAAAAATTCGAAATCGAGTTTTTGATTGATTATGGTTCATTTTATCAAACTACATATTCATATTTAGACTTCTGCGATCTAAAATGACGACTTTATTAAAGAAATTCAAGCGGACGTAATTACCAATGCATATATTTTTTATTGATTGCAAAGAAAGTAACTATGTCCTAATTTACACTACGCAAGTTTTATTGCTAATGTTTTTTAAAAGAGAGACGAAGGGAAAAGAAATTTATCTGTTCCCCTCGTCTCTCTCTCTCTCCCACAAACTAATCAGCTTAGCAATAAGACTTGCATATGTGTAAATTAGGATTAACATAAAATCTTAAATATACATAAAAAGGAAATACATAAATGGTTAAAAACATATAAGTATCCATACTACAAGTAAATTTCGTTAAAGTTTTTAAGAACACTTTATTATTCTTGATTGTGAAACGTTTTTTGTTTCTCCTGTAAAAATATAAAAGTGTAGTTACGTCCGTTTACATTTAAGGTGGCGATATGTATGTATATACAAATAGCTCTTTTATTGCAGACTAGTCGTATCTCGAAAAATAAATTTTTGATGTTAATAATGCAGAAAATTTTATTATATCATATCGTTGCCTTAATATAGAAAGGCCCTAACTCATTATTTTTTTTTTTTAATCGAGTTTATTGTATATTTAGATAGAAGAACGTCTAATGTATCGAAAAATGCAAAAATCTCGATTTACCTTTATATATTAAGGTAATTTTGTGTACAAATTTAACACAAATGACTTCAAAACACTCACTGTTGTTTGAGAGAATAAAGTTTTTTTACATCTTCATTGATTTGTATGTAAATACAAAAATTTTAAACTTATTCTCTGCAAAAATAGCTTTTTTTGAGTTATGCCTATTTTACAATAAATATTTTTTATTTATTTTGGCTTAATAGTGTCCAAATACATGTCGCTTATTTACTTGAACAAAGTATTATCTCAAAAAATCCGAATTTACATATCGATGGCTTAATATAAAAAAGGCGTATCTCAATTTTTTCGAAATCACTTTTTTGCTGGTAGAGAACGTATAATTATATACTCCTTAAAGAACGAAATACGTGACAGTTAAAAATAAAATATGTATGTATGGCCACTAAAAAAATAATTTTTGCATGTAAATGCTTTAGGTTTTGTTCAATTTTTCGCTCATCCTATAAAATATCGAATATATTCGAGTTACGCCCCCTTTTTTTACTATAGTTACCTTTGATTAAACAATTTTTTTAGCTTTAGGTCTGTTTATATTTGTATTTTATTTGTTCAATATTTCGGTAACCTTCGGTTAACTTCTTCAGGATATACATATCGCACACTAAATCATAAAGAGTCACAACTAAAAATTATAAAAGTGCTTTTGATTTTTTATAAACCAGTTAATTGAAGAAATCTATAACGACCTCAACAGTCTTCTTGAAGAATATCAAATACCGTTATGCTTGTTTTTATGTCACATACTTGCGTCATTTGTGCAGTATCAACAGTTGTTTGCAACTACTCTGAAATTGTTTTAATTGTCACTATGATTTAGTGTGCGATATGTATATTGTTTTTGGTTTTTATAAAAAAAATTAAATTATTAAATTGCAATTCATACAATGTGAATAGATACCCATAAAAGTAAAGAAAATAGAAAATATGTTAATTCTTTTTTTATCTTACCACTCATACGCTCAAACCGAATTATAATTATTCTCAATCGAGATAATTATATAATTTCAGATTATCAAAGGCACTTTTCGAGATTCCATAAACGCACTGTTCAGTAAGCCGAATCTGAGTAAATTTCTCGTTTTCAAAAAATTATTAACGGACCTGGAGACGTGTTTAAAATCATACCACGATAATTTTCTTTCGGTTTACAGAACGGGACCGTATAACAAAAATTTAAGACGCGTTTCTCACACATGCTGTTTTTGTTGAAGTGTAATTTATAATCTTTATTACGAAAATAGATAAAAAATAATGAGACGACAGTTATTACCATATTAACAAAAGCAAACAATAAAAAAACTCATTGCAATAAATTTATATATTAAATTCTAACCATTTGGTGGGATTGGTGACAGTAATTTGATCAACCTGTTCCACAGACAAGCCTTTGGCAAACATGCGCGGCAATACATTCATGTGGACATGGTGGTATCCATGACCACCATAGGAAGTCTAAAAACGTTTCATATATGTAAGTATGGGCATGGTATACATATATAAAAGAGATTTAAAAAATTATATATGTAACTAACACTTACCAAACGGTGTTTAGTGTGAACGTCATGAGACATTAAAATACGATCCAACAGACCCTCTTCAATAAGTTCCATAATATTATTGATACGTTGGGCATCGGAAGGCATATCGGCATTAATATTTAGTTGATAAAAAGAGCACTCGGTCCCAAAAAGATCGTACTGCAGATAACAGCCCAGTTTTGAGAATTCCAGAAGCTGATCTATATCATAGATGGTGCGATCCAAGTGAGACATTATGCATTTATTGGCCTTGCCACCAGCTTCCAAGTACAAACGCATTATTTCGAAGGGTGCCTGAGCATCACGGCCGGGATGGAAGGATACACCACATCCAAGAACTTCTTGTATTTCCCCAGTAGCTTTAATGGCTCGTTTTTCAAAATCTTTTAAAGCAATAGTTGCAATTAGTATTTTATATTTAGTTTATCCTGCCTGTTCTGTAAATCGAGTCGATTTAAAATCACTCGATTTAGAAAAATTAAATCCACAAAAATCGATTTTTTCCAGACTTTCTTGTAGTTTTCTATTTTTTAGAGCTTGAAATGTCATATCTGAAACTAATTTAGTATGCATGATTTAAAACACTTCAATGGGGCCATTATTTATTTTTGGAAAACGAGAAATTTACTCGGATTCGGTTTACAGAACATGCCCGATATATTTTTTTTTTTTGATATCGAGATTTTTGCATTTTTTCGATACGTTAAATGATCCTCTATCGAAATATACAAAAAACTCGAATCTAAAAAAATAATGAGTTGGGGCCTTTCTATATTGAGGTAACGATATGTACATAGACAATTTTCCAAACCAAAAAATGTGATCAAATTTAACAATCTTATTTAATCTTGTGGGAACAAATCGATGACTAGTTACATTAATATGTGACACTAACCATGTATTGGGTACACACTGCCAACTTCACCAATAAAACCACATTTCACCATACCAAACGTTTCCACCTCCACACCAGTTATGATTTCTTTCGAATACAAATCCGTCATTTGCTCCACCGTCATATTAATATGTTCGGGCTGTTGTAAATTGTGCACATAATGTCCGGTGCCAGCAACAATATGAACTCCAGTTCTGCTGGCGGTTTCGGCCAACAATTTCATATTTCTCTTAAGACCGTGCGAACTATTTTCCACTATAGTGCCCCCGCCAAATTTTTTGTATAACTCGACGTCCTTAACTGCAGCATTTCGTGAATCTTCGTCACAGAAACGAAGATTATCCAATGAGGAATATGGATACTGGCGTACATAACCCAAGTTTTGTATATTTATCTTTTGATTCAAACATGATTTAAACTCATGTGGGGGATCACAATAAAAATGTTCAAAGTCGAGGCTGATATGTTCGTGTGTTAGAGTACGACCCAAATGTTTAGGATCAATGGCACCCAAAACTGCAAAAATATAAAGTTGAGAAATTTGTACATGTGTACATATCGTCACGTTAAATGCAAACGGACGTAACTACACAAATATTCGAAATTTAGATTTTGATTGATTATGGTTCATTTTAGCAAACTGCGAGTACATGTGACAACTACTTATTAAAGAAATTCAAACGGACGTAATTACGAATGCATAAAAACATATAAGTATCCATACTACACCTACATATATGAACAGAAATTCTTAAACACAAATGAAATTGGATTGTTCACACGTTGCGAAAATCACAGAATGACTTGACTCGAACAGCGCTCGATTGCAACCCCCAAGGCAGTCGTAGAAGGGGAAGACCCACCCATACTTGGAGAAGACAACTAGATGCCGAGATTACGATAATGGAAAAAACATGGAACTAAATTAAACTGTTAGCACCTAATAGAATAGGCATGATTGGAATTTATTTGTTACGGCCGTATGCTCCAGCCTGGAACGATTGGAATGCATATACATATTTACTACAAGTAAATTTCGAAGAAATTTTTCAAGAACCCTTTATTATTATTGATTTTGAAACGTTTTTTATTTCTCCTGTAAAAAATATAAAAGTGTAGCTACGTTTGTTTGCATTTAGGGTAACGATATGTATGCATGTTGCTCATTATACCCACTAAACCAAATGCTTCGAAATTGTAACGATTGTCGACAAAATCTTCCGATTTCGAAACCGAAATATATATGTAGGTATCGTAACGATTTTTATATGGAATGGTTGACATGATTTCGCAAAGATATGTATGCATGTGGTTACGAAATCGTCGTAATTAGTGGTTACGCTTTTTTTGGGCACATGTGTGCAAGGTGCGTATTCGGCATTACTTCCAAAATTTGTTTTAAGCGATTTAAGCAAGTTTTGGAGCAGAGACAAACTGATATTTTTGTACAGCACAAACTATAAACTTTTCATTCTTCTAGCTAAACGCCTTTTTCGCTAAATCGCGTTATTTGTTATTAAATGTTTATCTTTGTAATATTGTAACATACATATTATGTCATGTACTGTTGGCTTACTTTTCTTAACGATATTTGCGGTTTGAAGTTGTGTTTCCCTTCTAAAAACTTGCTAATAACTATTTTTCGTTTTTCCAGAGCCGACTGTTAATTAAACGCGTCATTGTACAAAAAAAAATTTAAATGTCATGTGATCAAAGCAAAAATACAACTCTGGTCGTAATATGCATACAAATGATAAACAACGGCCAATAATAATGACTAATAAAATAATATTTTGGTTGTTATGTACTTGTTTTGTCCAACGTTCAGTGTGAGTATACATATGTATATATTTTTGAATTTCATGCTAATTGCTTTTAAGATACTGTTTTATAATTTTCAGATTATATAATCAGGGAAAAAACCGCGAACCCAAAAATTTACTCGAAACCAATCTGCAAAAATTAATTGGTGCATTGAAACGGTAGTCTTATAGGGCATTTATAGCGCATTATAGGGCATTTTTCGAGCTTAATCAAGCTGCTTTTTTCCAGATTTCCCATACAAAACCAAATCTAATTTTTCAGTAGATTTGTAGGAAGTCTATTAAAAATCTAATGTTTTTATTTATTCTTTAATACCCTGTACAACAAAAGGTGAGTGAATTAGCTACGGTCTGCTTAAAAAAGTGTGCGAATTGGCTACATTTCCGTTGTTTGGTTGTAGTCTTGGAAACAATTCAGTTGATGGGTTTTGTTTTGGATAAAAAATCTTGATAAATGTCAAAAACAAATTGGTGTAAACGGTATAGATTTTCATAAAGATTTTAATCAAAATATGCTAGATTTTGTGCTGATGTAAATGCCCTATTACACTATCTCAAAATCTAGTACTTTCGATATTTCGAGCTAAATCTAGCTGCTTTGTACCAGATTTCCCATACAAAACCAAATCTAGTTTGTTAGTAGATTTGTAGGAAACCTACATAAAATCTAATATTTTTATTTTATTTTCACTACCCTGTATACAATATTTATATAAAAGATGATTGGATTAGCTAAGGTCTCCTTGAAAAGGTGTGTGAATTGACTACTTTGCAATTGTTTGGTTGTAGTTTTGGAAATTTTTCAGTTAATGGGTTTTGTTTTGTTTCATAAAGATTTTAATTAGAATCTCCTAGATTTTGTGCAGGTGTAACTGCCCTATTAAGTGATATAGTGTCACAATGTTTTAAATTTTTTGTTTAGAAGATAAACAAACGCAAAAATATTTATTTCAATATTTTATTTTCAACCCCCGATCAAAAAAGGGGTGGTATAAGTTTCTAGTGTGTGTCTGTGTATCTGTGTGTCTACCCGTGTCTATGTACAGACCAAACGTCTGGACCGATTTTGATTTAGTTTTTTCTGTTTCAAAGGTGACTTGATCGAGAGGGTTCTTAGCTATGTTTGAAGAGAATCGATCTAGCCGTTTAGAAGATATCACATCTTTTCTAGATACATACATATCGTCATCTGAGAACTTAAGTGTACAATATCCAATAGTTTATAATGGCGTATTGGACACTTAAGTTCTCACATGACGATATGTCGGGGTTTTTAAAATTTTTAATTTTTGTTATTATTTAACGTGTAGCACGCAACCTATATTAAAATAATTTAAAACATTGATAACCACCATATGCAAAAAAAAAAATAACGTATGCTTTAAGTTTACGTTAAAAACAGTTTTTGTATGGAAAATTTGATTTAACTTACGCATCAAACACACGTTACATACATACATACATATGTATACAATTACATACGTACATACATACATACATATGTATTCCCATATTTATAGAAATTGGCCTTGGATAGGCAACCTACATCTGTTTAAAAAATGCATTTAAGTACATATCGCTCATTTACTCAAACAACGTCATAACTCAAAAAAACCAGTTTGCCAGAAAACGCTTTTTAAGTTGTCAATTTACACACAACTTAATGCGAAAAGAAAATTTTATTTTTCTCCCAAGAGTTGAGTAAACAAGATATTTGTATGCAAATTTTACACAATATGAAGAATGATATAGGAGAATAATTCCGCATCATAAACTCACAAAATACATTTTTTGAGTTGTGAGGTTCTTTGAGGAAATGAGCGATATGTATGTATGTATATTGTAAACTTTAAATTATTATCTATGTATCTTATCTCTATCTCAGTAGACTAAATCAAATGATTTTCGAATAAAAACAAAATGATTATATTACGAGAAACATAACAATTTTCTTCTTGAACTCACTCACCAGTTTGAACAATTGGCATTTTAAATAAAAATTTGTTTGGTTAAAAACTAAATAACAATTAATTAACAACTGCACTCGACAAACTTTCAGTGGAAACTGAAAAGAATTGTTTCAAAAATTTCTGGAGTCTGTTAAATAGAGAGAAACACCAAGTCACGTTCGTTTTACAAGATAACCGCACTTCTACGACAATCAAATACATATCGTTAGAGAAAAAGCTAACTGTGCTGTCTAACAAAACATTTAAAGTTATTTCTTTTATTGATCCCGATATTGTAAGTCAATTTTAAATCAAATATCATTATAAAGTTTTGCGTGCGAGATTTACACCCTGTTTCCACAAGTCGGACAGCCGACTCGTCTGGACAATTTGTATGGAAACAATTAAAAAAGATTAGTGTTTTTAAGATAAATTTTCTAATCAAGTCGACCGTCTTGGATTGTGGAAACAAGGGGATAGATAATCAAATTATATATGTAAGTATGTATGCTTCAGAAACCTACAATTTTATATTTTTCTCAACAATGTTTAACATCATATCGATGGCTTAATATAAAAAGGGCGTATCTCAATTTTTTTCGAAATCGCGTTTTTAGCATTTTTTGAGAGACAACGTATAATTGCATCCTCCTTGAAGATCTTAGTATGTTGCAGTTTAAAATCAAGGACTTACGGCCACTTAAAAAATTATTTCTGCGTGTAAATGCTTTAGTTTTTCTTAAATTTTTTGCTTCTATAGAAAATTCGAGTTCCGCCTTTCTTATATTAAGCCATCGATATGTATGTGTGTGTGTATACAGGTAACTCTTTCATAACAAGGTAGACACAGGTAAACCTTTATTTGTGCGATTTGTTGCTCCGAAAAAAAAATTACGTGTAAATTAAATTCTCGTAAAACGGAGTTCTAATTTAGACCAATTATTTTTAACTTGACTAGACCTGGTCAAAAATACTTGTGTGGCAAAACTCAAATCTTCCTAAAGCATTGCCTAGCTGTTGTTGTTTTTTGCATTTATGTATTTTCTTTACATACTTCTAACAACTACAATTCGAGCTGAAAAAACAGACAACCAATGTAGCAATGGTAAAGTAAGAAAATAAAAAATATGTTGATTATTGAGTTCTTGTTTCAACTTTGATTTAATTTTAATTGATATTATTTAAACTTCTCATTCGTTTAAATGGAAGTTTAATATAATATCACTACTTGTGCTCATGAATCAAGAAAACAAGATTGCGCTCTCAACCGTACAAAAAAATTTTCTACTGCGAATCTACGTCAATATAGAATACACACGTGTGTTTGTTGTAAAAAGTGTGTGAAAGAGAGAGCACATTACACAAACAAACGTATGTACTTTATTTACAACAAAGTTCTATGTCTACGTCACAAGCAGAAAATAAAATAACGGACCTGCGCAATGCACAATCTTATTTTCTTGATTCATGCGTTTTGCTAAGAACATTTTTGGATAAAGATTCCCCAATGATCTGCATTAGCAACAGTGAAATGCGCATAGGGTCCACCTAACCCTTCAGTAATCAATTTCAATTAACTTTTAATAAAAAAAATATTTTACTGCATAAGTAAAATAATAATTTGGGATTAATAGTGAGTTAATAAATGTCAAATTTAAATTGTAACAATTCTCAAAAAAACACTAATAATTTTTACACTGTCTCGAAATCAAATACTTTCAGGATTTCGAGCTAAATCAAGCTGCTTTTTTTCAGATTTCCCATACAAAACGAAATCTAATTTTTCAATAGATTTGTTGGAAATCTAATAAAAATCTAATGTTTTTATTTATTCTTTACTACCCTGTACAACAAAAGGTGGGTGATTTAGCCACGGTCTGCTTAAAAAAGTGTGTGAATTGGCTACAATGTAGTTGTTTGATTGTAGTTTTGGAAACAAATCAGTTGATGGGTTTTGTTTTGGATAAAATAAATTTTGATAAATGTCAAAAAAAAAGCTGGTGTAAACGGTATAGATTTTCATAAAGATTTTAATCAAAATATGCTAGATTTTGTGCTGATGTAAATGCCCTATAACTGAAAAATTTCCTAAACTTCAACCAAATAACTGCAATGTAGCAAACTCACACACCTTTTTAAGCATACCGTAGCTAATTCAATAATCTTTTATATTAATATGCTGTACAGGGTAGTAAAAATAAAATACAAATATTAGATTTTGAGCAGATTGCCTACAAGTCTACTCACAAGCTAGATTTTTTTTGTATGGAAAATCTAGTAAAAAGCAGCTAGATTTAACTCGAAATCTCGTAAATCACTGCTCTTTAGGGTTCCGTACAACAAAACTGAAAAACTGATTATATAAAAGCAGAAATCTACATCAGTTGACACCACACACAGTGGACCAAGGCACAAAGAACGCTGATGATGAGGGTATCGCGACCTTCGAAAACTGCTAGTTGTTCCGTTCTACTGGTGTTTGTCAGAATATTTACAGCAATAATAATTAAAGTAAGTCAAATTAAAAATATTTTTGAAATAAAGCTGAACAATGAAATTGCATGCAGCCTACGTCACAGCTTTCAATTTAAGTGACTTTTGGATAACAGTATACATACATATGTGAGAAACTTGAAAGCAAATCTTGGTCGTGTAACCTTAGCGTTAATAGAGGAAACAAATTTTGAGGCTACTTACTACGTTTCTAAAATAATATGAAAAAATTTTCAAACTGCGTGCTTACCAGATTAACTCACCTTCGCAGAAATATCTTATCTTGAAATACTTTTAGTTAATTTGATTAAATTCACACATTTGTGCTAAATGATTATAAAAATTTAATAAATAATTATCAAAATCACTGCATTTCAAAAATAAAGTAGTGAGATAAAAAGCAACTAGTTCTGCGTTAAATAATTTACGCATAAAAGTGCTTAAGTCTGATATAGTTTTAAGTTATTTTTAATATTTATTCCAGTTTTTGGAAAAATGTCTACTTAAATTTTATATATTATTTCAAATAATGCTGTGTTGTTTGAAATAGAATTAGTTTAAAAACTATATATAAATTGAAAGCATTTGAATTTTAGTTTTATTTTCAATTGAAGGAAGTTGTTTATTGCAGGAATATTTTTTCTGAGCAGGGGCACAAGATAGACAGAAATGGAGAAGACCTTACAAAAACCTCTACAATGCAAGGTAGAAAGAGGTCCGGAATAAATCAGTAAATTAATATTTTAAGAAACTCGAAAATTTTATATTTTTTTTTTTTGAGAAAAAAAGGGCCATACTCAAGATGTATTTTTCAAATCAAAGTTTTCGGAAGCCTAGGGTTTTTCGTCGTATTCTATGTGACATATACACTGCATAATAGTTGGCTTGAAATGTTTTATAGAAATACCAAAATACCTGGTACCACTATTTTTTCCCGCTATAGGAGATATGTACACTGTCACTAATTCTTTAGCTTGATCGACTCCGACAATGCCTTTATTACTTTCTTTCTTTATGTTAAGATTTCCAGATTTCCAGCTGAAATTACGAGAGTCCTTAAACAACCGACCCCAAAACGACAAGGGCAGGCGTAAATGGGTTAAATACAAAAAATATTTCTGACAATTTCTTATCATAGAAATGAAAAAAAGAAAAAGTTTCTTGAAACAAAAACAAAATATAAAAAAGTTGCTAAAATGGATCTAGATATTAGATGTGACGATTTTCTGTTCGATAATAAATCAAGCAGTATTGAGATAGATGTTAATTATTCTTGCGAAAAGTTACTTAAAAAACCTCAAAACAAATCAAAATCGGTCAAAGAAGACGATTCAGTTAAAAAATGTGGACCGTTACCCAGATATATTATGACTAGCAGTTCTTCGTCCCCAATATCGAGCGGGTTAATATCTCAAAATTGTTCGACACAAGAACCTGCAATGAAAACACCAAACATATCTTATGAGCTAGCGGAAGCCAAATCAATAATGCAACAGTTAAGCTCAATAAGTGGAGATAATTTGTGAGTAAATGTAACTCATTCACCACTTAAATAACGCGGTTGAGTTTGTAGTTGGCCCGTGCTATAACATTTTCAAGTAAAAAATTCTTGTGATTCACTGTAGTAAAAAATTTTTCCATTTTTTGGTCCAGTAACGCCTACATATATGCATTTCGTTCGTCAGTAGACTTCAACCCAAAAGATTTTTGAAATAAGCTAAAAAAACAATTATAGTTCGGTCATTTTTATATAAAATCGCTTCCATTAATAGAGAAAGGCCCTAACTCATTATTTTTTTTTTAAATCGAGTTCCTTGTATATTTGGATAGAAGAACATCTAAGGCATCGAAAAATGCAAAAACCCCGATTTAAAAAAAATAATGAGTTAGGGCCTTTCTATATTAACGATATGTATTGAGTTTCATTGCTTCTGTGGCCCTTGTATTTGGCAAAAAAAATTTAAGCTGCTCAAACTTATCGTAAAATATCATCAAAATGATTTTCTGTACAGAAAAATTTAAAAACTTTTGATCAACTAAATTTTTACAGATTCGACCATTTATCGGATATTATAAAACGTATAATTGATGAACGCCCGCCTAATGTGATTGATTTTTTCGAAGAATTCAGCCGTAAGGTACGTGAGCAAAAATTGCACTCACCCGAGTATTTTCCACCTCATGCAGTTTTTGAAGAGAAGCCCTTTTATAAAATGGCCAAGAAACAATTAGCTTCCATGAATTTACCATATTCAACTGAATTAACGATGCAAGATGAAAATGAACTCGAAGAAGAATATAGTAAAAATAACATCCTGAAATTTGATTTAAAAAAAGAAGTTTTCCCTGAATTTCGCACTTTCAATGATCGTGTACAGTATTTGCAATTCTTTTGGAACCAATGTGGTTTTGGTATTAGTTCAGAGGATATTTTTCAATTGGCCTGTTCAATGAACCGTTTGCAAACCCATCCTTCCATATCGCAATGCCGTTTCTGGGGCATGATTAATGGGCTGAAGGCTTCTTACTTCATCGTTGAAGCCACTCTGACCAATGATGAATATGAATCACGTTTATTTCAAATGCAAAACGAATTGGAAGAAAATCAAATGAGACAAAATGTGGAGACCTCGAAAAGTCAGAAACTACCCGATCATATTGGCCCAGAACTAATACCTGGCGCGGTAGGTTGGGAAAATTATCCCGAGGCTGAAATTTTGAAAATGAAACCGCAAGCTTTGCCAGTTCCTTTAGTAAGAAAAGTAGAAATGTTTGACATACCACCTGAAGCCATTGGCAAAGGTGTCAATCGTTATTCATATTTTGTGGTTAATTCCTTATCAGATGAATGGTTCGAATTACCGATTGTAACTCCCAAACAAATATCTGTTTCCAGAGATATTAAGAAATTTTTCACTGGAGATTTAGAGGAAGATATAGTTTCATATCCATGTTTCAACGGCAAAGAGAAGCACTACTTAAGAGCAATGATAGCTCGTATAACGGCAGGATCGTATATAGCACCGAATAATTATTATCGTAAAATGACAAAAAAGGAAAGGCGTTTGTTTGAAGGCGAGGAGGATGGTGATGAAGAAGACGATTCGGAAACTAGTGAAGAAAGTGAAGAAGAGGAAGGGGATGAGCAAAAGGAATCAGGTATGTTAAGACCAAAATCTATTTATCGTAGTTTCGTATTTATTTCCGTTTTTATCTGCGGTTCCACTCACGTTGATCTATTTAAAAAATACATAACAACCGGTTATAAACTGGTTAAACAATCAAACTCGAAACGAAAATTAGTAGCATTTGATTGGTGAAAAAATTTTCAAAATCGGCTTAGCGATTTAAGCGTGAAAGCGTAGCAAACAAACAAACAAACTTCACTTTCACATTTATAACATTAGTAAGGATTTTATTTTTATTTAACGTCAAAATTAATGTTAAATATCTCAGAAACCATAATTAATCTCGCGAAACATGTTTCGGATTCAGAAAGGGGACACTCGAAACATACATATATACCCCATACCTAACTCATTTTTTTAAATACTCGGTGGGTCAAATTAATAATGGGCTGACGGTTTGTCAAAATGAATACGAATTTAAAAAGAAAAACTATATTTGTTGTTGGCTTAGCTCGTCTAGATGCAGTTCGTTGCTGCTAAGCATTGAGGTTTGGCAAGCAGCAACGAAAGGGCTGAAACCAACATCAAATAATATTTTTCTTTATTACAGCGAGTGCCAAAATGAATATCGTTTTGAAAATGTAGTTTGCTGCTTATAGACAAAATTTCTTTTTGGTATATATTTTCTGATTCATAGTAACACAAGCCTACAAACTCTGATCACTTTATTGCCTCTTAAAAAATAAAAGTAGCTTCTTATGTTACTTGGAACGCAGAATTCAAACCTTTATATCCCCATATACAAAACTACAGAGTTAATGGGTCAAGTCATAGGTACGTTGTGCGCTCTCATGTGAATTAAAAAGCAAACACCACATTTATAGGAACTCAGTATCGTTCATGTAGTCCTTCAAACTTTTCTAGTCATTACCTCTAAGGTAGGTATTGTCCGGTAAGGTGTCATTCCCAAAAGCGAAAGCTGGACAATGACAAAGGAAGTGCTCCCTTGACTCGATGTCTGGCTCCAATCCAGTACAAATGCCCTCGTAGATTAGAGTGACCCGTTAAGATGCCGATCAACTTTGCCTGCTCGGGCTTGTTTAGTTTCAACAGAAACCTTGTTTTGTCTTCGTCCGGGTCGCCCCATAGAACCTCGGTTAGATTATCCACAGTATCACTATTCCATAGTCTACTGTGGCCCATTTTCGCCTAATTTTGTAACTCAATCTTCGCTGCTTTGAAAGGCTTTGCATTAATTAGAGTTACTGTCCGTCACGTTCTGGTCTTTTTCGTCAGTCCATTTGCAAGTTCATTTTCGATTACGTTGTAGTGGTTTGGCACCCATACAAGGCGAATGTTACCATGTACTGTGTAATCTTTAATCATATTCTTGCAATCTAAAATGGTCCTCGAGGCTACTTTTTCGGTTATGATTGTCCTAATTGCCTTTACCCCCTAATTGCCGACTTCGTGTCAGTAAATAAATTCGCATCTGTGGCCCTCATATGCACACTGATCCATTTTAAAACCTCCGTGGTCGTACGAGCTTCCGAATATTAGATTGCATCATGGTCAGATAAGCCGAAGTAAATTTCGGTATCCGTTTTTTTCTATGAAGAAACCTAGGCCCGTTTAGCATCGATCCATCCGTGTAGCAGCAAACTTCCAAGGCTGTGTTCCAGGATTCGGTTGGATTGTCTTTTTAGTATCAATCACCCTTATTCTAGTTGTCAACATTGACGTCGCGTCAATACAATACCAAAAAATTGGTGTTTGTTTACCCGTGGTCGAAAACAACTGAGCGCTGTTAACAGACTTATGCTGTTTTCTAAACCTTAGGGAAAAGAAAGATACTGTCAATAGCACAAAATTGTTCCCGAGAGCGAGCAGACAAGCCCAAAGTTTTTGGTATTGTATTGACTTGATGTCGTTCTTGACAAGTAGAACAAGAGTGAATGCCTCGCATTCAGCTAGTCTCACACGTACCAGGTCGGACATTTCCGAAGTCTAGACGTATCCATCCAGTGACATACATATGTTCTGATGGATTGGTATGTTGACTTGTCCGATCCATTCCCCCATCACTTGTAGATGTTTTGTAGCAAGAACTGGTTCGTATCTAATAGGAATGTATATAAATAAGTTGGACATAAAGAATAGTATCTAATTCCCTGGTAAGTGTAGTTCTCATAGCGCCACTTACATATACCTAGGCACCTGTGTATAAGATTCTTACTAAAAACTCAAAATAATTATACATATGTACTATGTATGTATGTAGATACATTAATGTTCCTTTTATTTGCAGATAATGATATTGTTTTATTGAAAAATGAAAAGTACGACTCCTCCATACCGCTCAGTACTTTAAATAATCCCGAAAAGTGGGTCCACGTCCGACCAAACATTTTATCGCAGGGTAGAGTTGTCTGGTATAATCAAGAAAAAGAGGAACGGGAAAGAGCAAAAGAACGTAAACGTTTGGAAAAATTACATTTACAAGAAGAAATGGTCGAAGACGAAAGTGACTATTCTGAAGATGAAGAAGAGGATAAGGAAGAGGAGTCGGAAGCGCAAGCAGAAATAGATCCAGCAATATTAACACCTTTGTCACGCGATAAAAATAGTGAAACACCTGTGCCTTGGGTAGGACGTTTTACCAGTAGATTTACTAATCAAAATGAGCGAATACTTATAATGCAGTCAAATATCTGGCAGGGGGCATACACTTTCGTCTTTAAAGATCTTTGCGAATCTATATACTTAGGTTGGGGCCACAAAGCAGTTTCTCGTAATTTAACCTGGAAGCACTTGAAGCCCATTGAAGAGGAATATAAACATACAAATATTGAAACTATTGATCCGAGTGTGGAAATGGAAGAAGCTTATCGGTTAAGTTTATTAAAGAATGAATTCAAATTTAAACTATTGAATGAGTACGATGAACATGTGGCACCAGAAACTAGCGATGATGAAGCAGATGAGGATGATGAGGAAGATGAAGATGAATAATTGATTCTAATTTTTACATGCATACATATACAAATATTAAATAACATGTTGCTTATATAATAAATATTGGAATTTTTTGCAGAAGATCATTCTTTACTTTTTGCCTTGGTCGAAGAGTTGAGAGTCTATAGCTAAAGGTATTTCCGAAAACTCAACTTTGGAATAAGTGTGACTCAATTTTTTTTTCAGTTCCACACTATGCTCCCAGCCTAATGTCTCGCAAACCACTTTGACCTTTACATTGAAAAATATATTAAAAATCAACAGATTTTTTTCAGGGATGGCAAGGAAAAACTTACCTCTACAGTATAAATGTCTTTAAGCCAAGCACGTTCATGCATTATATCTTTTATTGACACACCCAAAGCGTGGAGAATTTCACACAACTCACGAACACCACCAGGCCTATCGCTCACTTCCACATTGAATTTTACCAAACGTCCTTCTGCCGCCAAACCTCGTTCAAGACAGCGACCGAAAACAGTGGTGTCGATATTACCGCCGCATAATAAAACCACAACTCTAAAATAAAAATTAATAATTTTAAATGCACAGCAAAAATTCTTATTTGATTTTGAGTCAGTTCGCCCATTGAGTTTCCTAAACAGAAAAAAATAATATAGATGCATTTCGAGCCCTTTTTTCGATTTAATCTTAAGCGACAAAAATTAAAGTTTTCGAGTGATGTTTTTTTTATAATATTCAAATATGTTTAACACACGTAAACTGTCGCTTACGATAAAATTTTACAAGCCGCATCTTAAAAGTTATCAACATACCAGCTGAGCCCGTCAAATTGTTTTCTTACCCTCAGTAGTTTTTTTTTTATTATAAATTACTCCACACAATGGTTACTTCTTGGGTCAAAAACAAAACAAGAACCTACCGGGTATTAACCAGAACCTGTATTCCCGAGATCATGTATTACGAGTAAACACGCTCTACGATTTTAAATATCGATGGCTTAATATAAGAAAGGCGGAACTCGAATTTTCGTTATAGGAGAAGCAAAAAACTGAAGAAAAACTATAGCATTTACATGCAGAAATATTTTTTTAAGTGACCATAAGTCCTTGATTTTTAACTGTAACCTACTAAGATCTTCGAGGAAGATGCAATTATGCGTTGTCTCCCAGAAAACGTTAAAAACGCGATTTCGAAAAAAAAAATTGAGATACGCCCTTTTCATATTAAGCCATCGATATATGCATATGTAGATAAACTCATGACTCACTTTTTTCCATGAAGTTCTGGTAGTTGGCCAGCCAATATTGCTGCCAACCCAGCGGCTCCAGCACCTTCAACCACACATTTTTCTTCTTCTACCAAACGTAAGATGGCCAAAGCAATCCACTCTTCTTGTACCACAACCATTTGATCAATTAACGGCATCGCAGTAACGTAAGCATTATAGCCTACTTTAGGAACTGCTAAGCCATCGGCTAAGGTATTTTTTATGGGAGTATAAATGGGACCATTATTTTTCATAGCACTCGAAAAGCTGGCACATTTTGCTGATTCAACACCCTGAAAATAATTCATAGTTCGTAAAGAAAAATTTTAACTGTGTGGAAAATTTTTTTGTAAAACTTACAATAATTTTCGTTTTGGGCGATAAGGCTTTAACAGCGGTTGCTATTCCGGCTATTAAACCACCACCCCCAACAGGTACTATAATAGCCTCCGGATTCGGCACTTGTTCTAATATCTCCAAACCAATTGTACCCTGGCCAGCCATTATGTGTGGATGATCATAGCCATTGATGTATAATACTCCATTTTCTTGAGACATTTTCATTGCAAAGGCCTTCGCTTCGGCCATATCATTTCCTTCAACTACAACGTTGGCCTTGTATCTGCGACATTTTTGTATTTTCATAATGGGAGCAGCTTTGGGCATCACAACCGTAACAGGAATATTTAATTTCCAACCATGATAACTGAGAGCCTTTAAAAGATGATTGCAAAATTATTAGATATAAGTATGTACTCATATATGTATACCACTACTTGTTGTTGTAAACAGCACAAGTGCTTGTATAACTGTTTTGTACAACTGCTTGTAAAAGCCTTATTTTTTTAAATATTGCAATAAGCTTTTGTGACGAAGTGTATTTGTGTGAAATGTATTGGAATCACCGAAAAACTCTATTTTGTGAAAATTGAAAAGTCAGGGCCTTTCTACATACATATGTATGTATGTTGTAAGGGGTTATATTTTTATTTAACTCGATTTTAATTTTTTTTTTTTTTTTTTTTAATATTGTACTGTTTGCATTCTTAATTACCTGAGCATGATTTCCAAGCGATGCTGAAATAACACCAATATTCTTTTGTTCTTCTGTAAGGGATAACAAAGCGTAACGAGCTCCACGTTCTTTGAAGCTGTAATTGAATATACACACATATTATATAATTTTTCCACCACAATTACTTTTAAATGTAATTGTGCTTTTTTCATTTTTTTATGTAATTGTAATCGACAAGTGATCAATTACAAAATGCAATCATTACTGCCCAAGTCTAATATTTACATATACACACGTAAATATATACAAATACTAATTATAAGAAATAATCTTAAGAACAACCTTTATTTATTTCGAGTCTAATTTCGACATTTTGAGGTCCTAGGATTCTGATTTTGATTTCGAAAGTAAAATTTTCACAAAACTTTAAAAAAAAAACTTTAAACTAACTCCTAAGCCGACCAGTTCAAAATCTAATCAGCTGTTAATCTTAAAACGACATGTCGATTGCTGCCGATTTGACTAAAATCGGGTGATTCGTTCGTTAGAAAAAATCGTTTTTTTTAATAACTTCAAAAGTCTTTGTCAAATCGAAAAAAAAATATTGATATAATATTGGTCTCTGAGACTCATTTGACTTCGAGAAGGCTTTTTAAAATTAATGGTTCCCGAGAACCGAAAGAACAAGCATGCGCTGAATCATCAATTCTAATAAAGTCAAGACTCAAGCAGTATATCCTTGACAATATTTGAGGAGCCGCACTGAAAAAACTGGTTTTTTTTTGGTATTTCTATCACAATCAAGTTAAACAATCAAGCTAGCATTATTATTATTTTTTTACAAAGTAAATGGGTTCTAAAAAATTGATGCTTAACAAAAGGTGCTTTTTTAATATATTAGATCAGGTGGAATGTGGTTCAGTCAAAATTTTATCGTCATATACATATGTGTATTCGCATATTCCTTCTATTAACATAACGTGATTTTTTACTTTTTTTAATAAGAGGTGTTTTCTTAAGGAAAAAACCTTAACAAAAGGTGCTTTTTCCGAAATAAAAATGGAATTATATCAAACATCCTTAACATTTAATGAGGTGACTTATGACAGTTAGATGCATCTGTAGATAAGTAAAAAACTTGTTAGCATTTCCAGGTTCTTGCAGTTTTTTAAAGGGGCGAACAAAATAAATCTCGATTTTCCAAAAATTTTAAATGGGCAAAAAAGCACATTTTGTTCTGCGGCTCCCCATTTGTGAAGAACATCTACAAGCAAGGAATATTTGCATCAAAAATTTTTTTTACAAATTTCGTAATGTCATCAATTTACTCCCCTCCAAGATTCTCAATCACAGAAGATCAATACGAAGATTTATAAAAATTTCTTGAACCTTGTTTCTCTCACTATCTTCTTACAAAATTTGGCCTTTAATTTTAATTGTTCATTATGTATTAAGAATTATTGAATATTACTCGTACTATGCAACAAAATCACTGGTTCTAAACTAAAATTTTTTTATAAAATCAAGTTTATTTTTGTTTTCAAAACAATTTCTTTCAACCTAAATATGACATTAATGACGATTTCAAATCTTTATTCACATATTTGCTACTTGTGCATTGACTAATTGAGTGCGAGGTATGATTTTTTTTTCTTTTATTGAAGTGATCAGACAGAAAAAATATAAAAAAAAATATTTAAAAAGACCTTTGATCAATAGAGATATGCAGAGTATACATATATTACGAGTAATATTTTCCTATTAATCTGCTTAATACTGGATTTAATTATTATTGAGCAGGTTGGCGCTTTTATATTATAGCGCATTGAACTTTAGTTATAATTGCTATACGAGTATATAGTTATGTATGCGACAATATGATCTCCACTAAGTCCAATGACGTAGCTAGGACATTTTTATATAGAAAGGAAGGTTATAACTACAGGTATTCACTATGTACTGGTATGTAAATACATATATACATATGTTATGTATGGAATTCATTCATAAATTGGTTAATTGGTCAGCTTCATTAATCTTGATTTTAACAAACAGTTCCATATCTAGTTGTTAGGTCAGTGATGCCAACAATTCAAAGGCAAAACGAGCCAACGGAGTAGTCAAAAAGAGCTAAATATAAAAATTTGAGATTTTCCGCTTTAAATCTATGAATGTATTTATTATTCAATTTGTACTTCAAGATTTTTTAACATTAATAAAAATAATAATAAGAAAAAATAAAAGATCCATTGCTAAAAACGGTGTATGTACTGCAGCATATAATGCAAGATTCGCTTGCGCATTTTCGTTTGTGTTGGAACTTCTGGTGAAAATTATATACTTATGTATATGGCTAAGATAGCACAATATCGTTAAATGGAGCCATACATTTTTTATGCTTTCGAACGGCGTACTAAATCAAAATATTTCGATGTTATAGTTGAATTGCAACATTTGCACAAAGCTTTAGATGGATCTTTTGTTAGTTTAATCCATTTGTTAAACGAGGAATTTGATTTCTAAGATTTCCTATATTTCTGGCAGTAAGAAACCATTTCAATAATTTGTCAAAAAATTTTTAATTATTTAGAAACGTACACACTAAATACATAAATATATCTTACATAGTTGCAAAAAAGTATCTGCATTTGCAAAAACCATATTTACCAAAAATGTAAGTGCCTCAAACACGAAACAATAGGGTAAACGAGAAAATTTACTATAAGTTGCGAAAAGTGCTAAACGTGCCGTTTTTACAATTGAAAAGAGTTGGGTTAGCTCTTTTAAAAAAAAGAGCTAAAGGGAAAAATTTCGAGTTAGAAGCAATCAAAAAGAGCTAAATCTAGCCCCAAAATAGCTAAGTTGGCATCGCTGTGTTAGGTAGAAGCATGAAACATTTACTAATGTAACTATGTACATATTATCATTATTAAAAAAAAACGTTCGATCAGCTGTTGCTTATAGTAAGGCCTTATAATATAAAAGCAAATCATTAACATTCGATGGCAATTAATTTTACACACTTTCTTCATTGAAATATCTCATTCGGTCTCTTATAGAATGAGATAAAACACGACAAAATATATAAAAAATTAAAGGGTAGACTCCATTGAATTCGAAGCCGTACAAATTTTCTCAGAACTCTCTTATGCCGGCCATACACTACACAAGTTCACTGCAGAAGTCCTGCACTGTACAGTGCGTTTGTTTAGTGTATGGGGGGTGGTTGTGCTATTTACGCAGTGAACTGAGTGAATATCAAAATGATTTTGAAATTTTACTCAAGTTTGAAAACTGTGCAGTGAACTTGTGTAGTGTATGTTGCAAACGGTCAGTTGTTTCGTGATTTTTTAAGAGTTCACAACAAGAAATGAGGGCAGAACAAATATTCTGGACAAAGTTCCTAGAAATATACAAATAATCACCAGCATTATGGCGAATTAAAATAAAATATACGCATTTTACTTGTAGAGTGTCTGTCACAAGCTTAGTTTACGCAGTGCCAGACTTGAGCACAGCGATGCCAATTTAGCGCCTTTCGCGCTAGTTTTAGCGCGTTTTAACTATGCCAAACGCGTTTTTTTTTCGTCTTAGCGCGTTAAATAAAAAAAGCGCTAAATTAGCGCGTTTTGAGTAAAGTCAAAAATATCATTTCAGTTCAATATCTTTTTACTTTTTTTGTATAAATTTAAAAATTTAAATTTTTTCTTTAAATTCGTTAGTGATTCAGATGTTGCAAATAAAATTCCCTTGACTGTGGTTAGAATTAAAAACGCATTTTAATATTGTAAATGGCAAATAACTTATTCTTTTTGTACTTCAAAAACAATTTGAATCTCAACACTATTCGACAATTTATATAAGTTGTTACAAAGTTTGACAAATAAAATTAAAATAAAAACGATGAATTGCTAATATTTGGAAGACGATTCTGATTCTGTATTAAATGATTTTAGTTATTTAGGATATAGTTTCGAAGAAGCAATATTGCAAAATCTGAAAAAGAGTTACTAAAAAAATTAATTGTATTTACTAATACATACATCGACCTTTATTAAAATTTAATTTAGCGCGTAGGAAAATAGCGCGTTTTGACTATAAATTGTTGATAATGCTGTAACTTAGCGCGTTCTAGCGCGTTTTGAGAAGTTGTATAGCGCGTTTGTGTTATAAATAGTTGGCATCGCTGCTTGAGCACTGAACTTGTGTAGTGTATGTCTGGCATTAGCGAAATTTAAGTAATTTACAGAAAAAACACTTTATTTTGGCTAAGCAAGTGTATTAAATAAATAATAATAATAATAAATAAGTTGTGCACTTCAAATTAAACAAAATCTTAAAAAACAGAAGCAAAAAGTTTAGTTGCCTTATTTATTGAATTTTTGATCCACTTGCGTCTTTAGGTTGATTCGGAAGAAAAGAATTTACCTGTGTTATTTGATGCGAAATATCCCATAGTGCAACTCAAACACTTCGCTTTCAATTAATTAACAAATTTATAAATTTTTAGAGCCATATTTTTTTAACTGATGCCGATGAGGCTTTCGGGATGGTAGAACGTAACAACTTGGCAAACATTATCAAGTCATGATAAAAATATAATATAGACGTAATTAGTGGTTAGGCTTTTCTTGGGCACATGGCACAAGGATGTAAATTCGGATTACTTATGTCCAGCGGTAAACGCGCTAAATTGGGATCGCTAATGGCAACTGTGATTAACAGCTGTTAGTTTGCGAACCGTATTACCATTTTGTCAATTGGCAAAGCAACTAAAGTTCGGTTGCCATCTATAGTCGAGCCGTAAACAATTTATTTATAAAAGTTTGTGTAAGGAATGCCAGGTAGGATTTACTAGAGATGTGCAAATGTTATAACTTTTTTCTTAATTAGTCACGCCTGAGCATAATTTAAAATAACATACTCGTGAGTTATTGGTGTGTAAGGACGTTCTTACGTATTCAGAACACAACATTTCAAGCAATTTTATTAGAGATTCAGTAAATTTTATTAGAAAGAAAAATTAAAGTGGAAGGATTTATGGCATCGATTTCAATTTAATTTCCGTTTCAATAGAATTTTTGAAGCCATTCAAAGAGTGTTCTAAGCAACTGAGTGCTGACCACGCTCCAACTTATAATAAGTATGTTTGAAAAGCACCTTCATATTGTGCCAAGGATATTCGATATCCACAAGAGAGCTATTTTAAATGCATGAAGTCCTTGTACCTGGTGTGGACACTATATGTAGTAACGATTTTAGTGTAGTTTTAGCAATTGTTGCTATGATCACAAATACGCATAATAAAAGAAATAATTCCTGTGCCCCTTCCAAAAGAAGCGAATTGTGAATGCGTATCGAATTTTTTAGAAGGTCTCCACACTGTCTTATAGAAAGCATTACTGAGAAGGCAGGGAAGAATGAGTATCGAATCTTAAATATGGTTAGCGTGCGTGATAGAAATTACATATTGTGTTTGGGAGTATGTATGAATGTGAAACATTCTGAAATTAATTGTGCGTGAATGCAATATTTTTGTTCGTGAGCGTTCGTGGCGTGAGTCAAAAAAAACAAGCACATCTCCAAGCCTTTATTACCTCAATAAAAATTATTAAAAAAATAGATTAACCTTAGGATAAAGTATTTACAACGCCATTATTAAAAATAAACAAGAAATAAATATGTAGCTATGTATGTATGTATGTATGTATGTATGTATGTATATGTGTATAAGTAGGTATGACACTGTTTGTAATTATAAAATGAAAATTAGTACAGTAACTTATCGGATTAATAAAAATATAATAATTATTTAATTAAACATGTGCATATGTGTGTATGTATTAAATAAATACAGATATGAAAACACGGATTGTATTAGACATACATAAATACATACATACATAGTATGTAATGCTTTATTACCTGCCAGTATATTGTAAAAAATCCTTTTTTAAGTATAAGTCCATACCATAAGAATCCGAGGAGGTGGAACGCTTAAAAATACAGAAACATTATTAGAATACCTCAAATATAATTTAAAATCCAACAAGATTTCAACAATACATACTATGTACATGCATACATAAGTATATACTACATACGAGTATGTAGTACATAATAGATTTGGGCAATTTCAATTACGTATATGTTATTCTGATTGAGAAAAAAATGTAATTGTAATTGAAAAATTGTTTAATTACAATTAAAAACAGTAATTAAAATGGTTTAACAAATTCAGTTACATTTTTATGAAAATAAAATTTTTTTAGTACACCAAAAAACTATTTATATACATACATACATATGTATGTCTGAATGTATGTATAATGTACATAATAGAAATGCCAGCCGTTCACGTGATTTCGGTGAATCATACATTGCACGCGTGAGTAATATTTAATAATGAAATATTTGCGTGTGAAATGGGTGCATTGGGAGTTATTATTTTAACTCCGAAGCGGCAGCGTTTAACAGATGACAATTTTGATAAAATAATTTTTATTTATTTTACAGTCACGTGTAATTGTAATTCAGATTTTTTCCACCATAATTACTTTTAAGTGTAATTGGTTTTTCTTTATTTGCTTTTGCAACAACATATAATTTTAATTGAAAACTTTTAATTAGAATTACAAAAATAAATTGTAATTGATGTGTAATCAAATACAAAATGTAATCATTACTGCAAGAAAATTTAGGACGTTTTTGCTTTAAAATACTTTTGAGTGTTTGGTTTTGAATTCTCTAAGTCATTTTCTTCAAAGGTAATTGTTGTCTTTGATAATGAAAAAGTAAAATAAAAATGTTTTTAAAACATAAAAATTATATTAAGTTTTATACGAAAGTTTGATGAAAATCGGTTTTGAAACTTTGAAGACTATAAGTTACAGCCTTTTGCATTTTAGGTGATCATTTAAAAAATAATTTAGGATTTTTTACAAAGGGATAATAGGAAAAAAATTAAAGCATGTAAATACAAAATTATCCTATTTATAGAAACCAATTGTGATAGACTTGGCAACACTTACACAAATTCGATTTTTGCTTGAATATTTTAATTGTAAATGGCTTTTTTTATTCGAAAACTATAATTAGGATAACATTTTACCACCGTTTCCGTACGGCAATTGCTTCAAATAGTTCCGGTTCAGACTTGCAGTTTATGTTGCAGCAATTTTTGAATATGTGGGAGAGTGTTGCAATACAAATATATACATACTAGTGATGCACGAATATTCGTATTCGAATTGTCGAATATTCTGCCATTTTTAGATATTCGTATCCGTATTCGTATTCGCCAAATTCAGACGAATACGAATATGAATATTTTTCCAAACAAATTAAATGAATAAATTCATAAATCCTAAACGAAATTTAAATAAATGGCTAAAAATATTAGTTGGTACAAATCCATTAAATTTTTTTATAGAAATTTGTGCTTTGTATCATTTTCAAATATTATTTAATGACGATCATTAAAATTTTGGGTAGTTTTTATTAACTTTAAAGTACGCCAACAGGAGTATGAAGTCCTTTTTCATAAAAATTTTTTAATATTTCATATTGCAGACGTAAATAGAACCCCAATTTAATGTCTATAAATTTCATATATTATATTCGTATTCGCGAATATCGTTTCAAATGTTCGTATTCGTATTCGCGAATATCAAAAATTGACATTCGTTACATCACTAATACATACATACATTTTGTGTTCCTCTCTCTCTATCTCTTTCACTAAAAAATAAAAAGTTACCAGTCTGGACCAGGACATACAATTTCGTAAATCAATCCGAAAATGTATACATGTACATATGTTTATAAGAGGCTTATAAAACTATTTTCCATACAACATTTGTTTGATAAACAAATTTATTTTATATGAAGAAGGCAGTTAATTACAAACAAATATACATACATACATAATTAGAAAGCAGTTACATGAAACATTCAAAATTATATTCAAATTTCATGAACATGACTACTGATTTTTGTTAAAGAACACTTTTGACTTACCGGACATGGCGTTCTTTCTATACCATCCTTTATTAAAAAAGCGGCCGAGGTTATATCATGAAATGATATTTTCTGTGGTTGTTTTGGATCACAAAATGGATCTAGAATTTCATCCATATCCTCAAACACTTTAGGTACAGAAGATTTCTGGTTTGGAATTATACTACACCCATTTTTTGTTTCTTTCAGGATAAGCTTGGGAGAACTTGCTGTTTTGCGCTTGCGATTGGCAGCATCTGAACCATTTTGTCCACTAGACATTTTTATTTTGTAATTTCTTTGTTTTAATGTATTATGTATGTTATACTCTTCACTTAAATAATTAAAAATGGTCATAAATTAAAACTTCAGCCTGCTCTGTTGCGTTTCACAATAAACTAAATAGTTATGTTCAAAAATTTCTTAATTATTAACTAAAGTCGATGTTTGTTTAATGAAAACAAATAGAATAGAGGAATTAATCCATTAGGAGCTTATTAAGAGATAAGTTCGAAAGTATCTATAATATTTGGCAGATTAAGAAAAGAATACAACAGCAGATTAGAAATTCTAAGTTTTTGTTCACCCAATGCACAGATAGAAAATATACACTCCCAATCAGATAATTAGAAGTACTTGAATGTATGTGAAAAAAAATTGTTTTGCCTGTATTTTGCAAGAAAAAGTGCACGAAGAAATTAATTTTTTGGCGTTAAATATTTTTTTTTTTTAATGCATGATTTTTATTTATTGTATCTTCATATATGAACTAACAATAAGTATTCAAATCTTAAATCTAAAAAATAAATAAATAAATATTAACAAGATTTATTTGGTGGACTATTAGCTCATTATTGCCATATATAGTTAACCGGCATCATCAAGTCTAAATTATCTGTTTTACAAAAACTGATGGCACCATTTTTTGAGGGCGTAGTGATGTTCGAAATCTTTGGAGGTCCATAAAAATAATTGGTCACTAAAATCAAAAATAGAATCGAATCTGCCAAGACCGCGTTTTTTTTTGCACTGTTTCACACTGCATACGATTCACTAAAAACCCGTACATTTGGAGTGAGCACCCGCTATTAAAATATTATAAACAATATTAATATTAATGGATCGTATTATTAAGTTATAAGATTATTTAAATGTCTAATGTACGAGGGAGGATCAATAAGTCAACATAATCTCCTTCTAACTCAATACACTTAGCCCAACCTTTCTCCAGTTTTTTTATCCCTTCCAAAAAAAAAAAAGATTTTTCGAGGTCCTTAAAATAGGCCCATGGTGTAATTATACAGGTGACTGCGTAAGGATTTGATATACAAAAATAAGGTAACCATAGATGTGTAAAGAACCGAAGAACGTCAAAAGCACAAAAATAATTGTACCAAAACCAAAACCAAACGAATTTTTTGACATTCGTCAGGTACAAAGCACATAGAGCAAAATATTATCAGCTGAAGTATGGCAGCGCTACTGGTTATATACTGGTTATATATACACCTTGAATAGGCCTTTGTTTGTGGAATGATTGGAATGTATCCAATTCATGGATTTTTGCCATGGAAACTGCACATGCGTTTGTGGTCGATTGTGAGAAAATGCGGCATCCATCTTGCAGACAACTTTCTTAAACCCAGCTGAGCATTTAAAATCGAAACCACACTGCCATATGAAATGCCTATGGCATCAACAATCTCACGCACTTTTACTCTTCGATCGGCCAACACCATATCGTGGATTTTTTCGACATTTTCGTGTGTACTGAACTCAATTGGCCGGCCAGGACGTTCAGCGTCATTGAAAATATATACGAGGTTCTATGCTTTGAACAGCTGTTAAACGCAAAGTAAATGACGAAACTTGCTCAAAATTTGACAGTAGTCTATTAAGAGGTGGTACTTGATGGGAACAGTTTTGCATTTCATATAACTACGAGGGAAGCTCGAAAAGTCACGGACTTATTGATCCACCTTCGTATAATCATAAGAATAGAATTGATTTTTGGTCTTTTTCTGGAAAAGCGACTTCAAAATGCTATTGAAACAAACCTTATTTTTTGTTTGTTGACATTTGTGTGATGTCCACTAAATACTTTTTGCGATGGTAGTAAAACTTTAGTTGTCGAAAGAAATGTAAAAAGATATGGCATACTAAAATCAGAAACGCTAGTGGATCTAATCATGTATAGAATTACAATGTAGAACACCAAACTCAAAATGGGTTAAGCAACTCTTATCATGGCGTTTATATTTTTTGTTATTAAGTGCTATATACATATATACATATGTACATATACATATGTACATACATATATATTAGTATAAGTACATATATTTATTTTGCTTTCTCTCAGATTAGTAAAATTTTATGAGATTCTGCATACATAGTAATGTATGTTATGTAAGTTGTAGAGATAAGAAAGTTTAAAATTCCAAATAAAAACAAAAAATATTTTATAAGAACTTTACTTACTCAGTAAATTGGCAAATTCCATTTACATACATATGTATGTATGTATGTACATATTGCTTTTGTCAATTTATAGCGTCATTTTCAAAATGTCTGCCATGCCGTTTTCATTATGTTTTTTGTTTGTAAGTCAGGGAAGGAAAATGACTTCTTGGATTTTGTACCAACTGTCAAAACAAAATGTACTTTTTGGACCATGACGGTACCATTTTTTTAACATTTATTAATAAGAACGGAAACGTGAAAAATGTGTACAAATTCAGAAGTAGACAATAAAAAAAAAGAAACTTAACAAAAATGGATATAAAAATTGAGTATAAAAAATAACATAAAAAATATTAAATATTACATTTATAAGGGTACATTCGTAGATTAGACTTGTTAGAAATCGGTTATTTTACAAATTTTGCTTATTATAACAGGCCTGTTATTTTCAAGTACTATAAAATCTAAGTTATGCGCATAATATGATTGAAGTAAAGGAGCGATATGTAGTTAACAAAAATAAATATAACCACAGCCAAGGCGAGTTCATGTGCGAGGTGCTGTCAAGTTAATAGGTACAGTTAAGGTACTAGACAGATTTTTCTTGTTGCGGAGTTGACACCACCTGTTTCATGTACCTTGCCTTGACAACAGCATAGCAACAAAAACAGAGAATCTATAATAATCTATAATAAAACACAAAAAAAAATTAAAAACAACATAGGCAAAATTAATGTTACTATATATTTAGTGAGACATTGGCATTTTTAAATTGTACCAAGTAACTCGCGGTGGTACCACGGTACCAACGAGGTCAAAAATGTACCATAAAAAGTACAATTGTACCATGATTTCCATCCGTGTTGTAAGTCCTAATTTACACTCAGCAAATCTTATTGCTTAGCTGATTAGTTTTTAGGAGAGAGAGAGAGAGAGACAAGGGTAAAAGAAACGTTTACGTTTCCCTCGTCTCTCTCTCTCCAACATACTAATCAGCTTAGCAATAAGACTTGCTTGGTGTAAATTAGGACTAACGTAATGCCACACAACGAAAAATATCGAAAATGACGAACTATAGAACACACTATTGCGATGTCACAAAATCCCATTGTGTATAATCATATGAATTAATAGTCACCCTTATTCTGCATTTCGATTACGTTCCCGAATTCAGTTACGCACGGATCGAAAAATGGTATTCTGCAAGAAAACTTAATCGAAAGAAAAAGAAGAGGAGAAAAGCATGTTTAAATCAGCTGCTTTTCTATGAAACGGGTGAAATAGGAACAGAAAAAATAAACATTTTTTAAAAATTTTTAGCAAAAATTAAATTTAGTGTAGAAAACAGTGATTTAACAATTACAACAAATAATAATTATTTATTGTGAACATTTTCATGAAGTAAATTACAAATTAAGTTCTGAAAGGTCAGAAAAAGCAAGGAGGAGATAAGCAAGAGGTATTTGTGCCCAAAATATTCCAGTGAGAAGAATCCTGCCGCGCCGGAGGTGATATTATAATTTTTTTTGTACATAAATGTAATACAAAAATAAAATTTCTTTGTTTTAATTTAATTTAATCCACAGACAATGTCGTCCTTCGTTGCCATTACATTTGCTAACTTTTCATACTATTCGGGTGTTGTTGCTTTCTACCGGTAATAAATTAAATAAAAATCACTTAAATAAAAAAAACAAAACAAATTGTGTACTTCATTAATTAAACCTTATTTTGAATTTAATACTTACATACATTATTTTCTTAATTAATCGCTTTTTTAAGCTAAACAAACAAAAATCGAAAGACGCTCCGTCACTAAAAGAACAACTTACAAAAACGTAGTTACGATCGAAATGCAGAATACCTACAATCGGAAGAGAATTCGAAGAACGGAACGCAAATTACCAAAGTTGCCAAACGGAGAAAATTTCGATTCGAATCGAAACGCAGAATAGGGGTGAGTATAAGCAAATTCATACATAATATCGACGGCTCCATTCTAAAACATGCTAAGTCAAAAAAGCCAGTTCGGAGATAAACGCATTCAAAGTTTATTGATGATATCTCGAGAATGTTATGAGATAGAAACTTGAGACTTTTTTGTAATCATATAATAATTGCAATATAATTTTTTTTTAGTTTATTTGAACTGTATAAATTTATTGTAGATCATAGATCATCATAAGTGACTTAAAATACTTAAGATTGCCGTTTAAGTTAGGCTTGTTATCCGTCCTCTTTTTCCCTGACACTGTCCTCTTTTTGGAATCTCTGTCCTCGAAAAAATTTGCGTCCGGGAAAGTCCTACTTTTTAAGGACAAATGGTATTTATTAAAAACTAAAGTAAAAAGGGAAATAATTGGTATTGGATGTCCAGCTTATCTTATTAATAACACTGTTCATGAGGGTTGTGGTATGTTTTTTTAAAATGTAGAATTATTAAGATTTATTTAAACTATCGATGGAATTGAGTAAAAAGGGACAGATTATAGCATGTAGCTTTATGCAAGAGTTCAAAATCTTTCAGCCCATAGTTTTCATCTTTCAGTTTCATAGTTTTTCTTATCGGTCTTGATATTATAGGAAAACAAATCTTCCATTTACCTGCTATGTGAACTTAAAGGACGCGTGAAATTTTTAGTGTTTTAGTATTATTTCTACAGGCAGAAGAAGGATATAATTGCCTAAAGCAAGAGAGATACATAACATTGCAGTGCTTATTTAAACTTTTTGTTCTAAACAAATTCATATACCATTGTTTTATAACATTTATTAATTTGATTTTAAAATTTTTGCATTAATTCCCTTCAAAATGTTTGGGGAGAAAACTCTCAAAAAATTCTGCCTCTCCCTCATATTCAGAATACCTACTTTTTTTCCTGGGGAGTTTTTTTCTCCCTCTCCCTTATGTTTAGAATACCTACTTTTTTCCCGGGGAAATTTTAATTCATAATAGGAGGAATGGGAAAGGGGAAAAACTTCCGGGGAATTGCTATTCATAATTGGGCTGTTTATTTTGTGAACAACTAAGACATTTTAACTAAACAATGAAAGTTTACCTAAAGTTTCAAGTGCTATTTCTGTGCTTCTATGTATGCAAATATTCTAAAATGTGTAAATATTTATGTACACTGAAAGAATTCTCTTCATAAATTCTATGAATTTCGACATTAATCCAATGAAAAAATTAATTAAAATTCAACCAACGTCACGCTTCGTTGGATTAATGAAACCAGTTTCGTCAAAATTATTTTATTGAAAACTTCGTCAAATTCATTTAACGGTGTAATTAATGCAATGAAATAACTTCAGCGAAACAACAAAATAATTTCATGGAAACAATAAACTTAAGTTAAATAATTAATAATTAGGATATATTGTTGTAATAAGTCCAATGAAATATTGTTACGGAACCAGAATACCATACCAAAACATATACCCTGTGCTGATATGTGGTTCCACTAGGACGGAGTCACATGCCACACAGCGGGCTCTACAATTGATTTACTCAAAGAAACTTTTGATGAAAGAATAATTTCACATAATAGCCCAATTAATTGGCCAACAAGATCGTGTGATTATTTTCTTTGGGGTTATGTTGAGTCACTTGTCTAGGTCAATTTTTGACTACGGGTGTGGCAAGCTCGGGGCCCCAGCTGGGATGATGTGGGCTTTTCCATTGACGTACCTTTGGTACATCATCCATAGAACTTATGTGTTACTACCCGATCTCTGGCAACAGAGGAAAGGATGTGCACATATTTATAAAAGGAAGACAGGTTCCTGTTGATGTCAGTTAGGTGCAGCGTCAACTAGCACTGCCCCTGAGTTCAAAAGACGAAAGAGGTGAAGCCCTTGTGGTGGAACTTCGAGGTCTAACCAGAGGCTAATTCTGGTGCCGGTTGCCCGACAGTCGGGCTGCTCGGAGTTTGGGTGTATGTAGTGGTCGTCAGGATCCTTTGCTAAAAAGGTCGAGTTCATCCTACCCTGCTGGGTTAAAGGGATGATTTTGATCAGCCGAAGTAGGCACTATATTTTTGGCGACACAGGTATGCGTTCATCTCGAATGAGTGGTTCAGCTGTGCCGGCAATGGTTGAGGAATTCTCTTGGGGACCACGCTGTGGGTGTATACACAACACCTGTAGCGTGAGAACCGGGAGAATAAACGTGGTGGCTGTGGTTGCTACCAAAAACTGTTTTGACAAAGTCATTACGGCGAAGAGTTTAGATAGCTCAAAGTACTTCAGCAAGGTACTTGAATATAGTACAGGTATAACTCTATACAAAGATTGCAACCTATGTGCACTGTTCATTCTAAAGGGTGCATGGGGGCGTTGGTTGGTCTGGCGTCTAACCCACACGCGGTGCTTGGCACCCATGATATAACGCCGTAAAGGCAGGTCCTCACGGAAATCTAAGCACATCTGTCTAGGTCGATAAACCACAAACAATTGAACACCTGGAAATCAACATTCGAAGAGTTATCGTCGAATGCTGCGAAAAGTTGTTGAAAATTGGTGTTCCAGATTGCGCTTTCTACGCTCCAGCCGTGGCGGCCACATGGCAAAAATCATATTTAAACATTAATTTCATAAAATTTCCTTTCCAATGAAGCCCGTTTCATTGACATTAAAAATATATTTCCTTGTTTTATTATGATTTAAACTTGTGTCACTCTATAAAAAAAACACCCTTTACATACAAATTCATATATTTTTTTAATTTACAAAACATAAAGACACTTAAAAGTTATCAAAAGTACATACAACATACATTTCTGTAATAAATTTACCAACCTGAATTCCCCTACGATTTTTAAACAAAGTTCTTATGTGAACCTCAATTTCTGTAAGAGCTACATACGTACCAGCCTTTAGCGGGCAGTTTCAGGGATGGCCTGCAAGGTCAACCAATACCCATATTTTTTGCACACATTGAATATTTGATAACTCTACCAGCATTTATGAGCGATTATCAAAAAAAATAAATAAAATTCGTTTTAAAATAACCGCTCATAAATACGAGATATTTGGTTTAAGTATATTTTTTTAAGTTTTAAGAATAAATTTCTTTATTTATTTTTTTCATTTTCATTTTTTTTTTTTTTGCAATTTCTATATCATTATCAATTATCGGATGCTAGGGTCATTTTTTTAAATGTGTATTTTTACATAATTTTTATATAATTAGTATTTTTGTTTTATATAATTGTGTATAATAATATTTAGATTACAAATAGCATAAAACTTATAAATTAATTGTTGTTTTTATTATATGTATTTTATTGGTAAGTCTTATTATACAAACGCCGTTTTAAATGTTATAAAAACCGATATTAACTAAATTATATAAATATTTTTTACAAAAAAAAAAAGTTTCTGTTATATATATTTTTGTTTGTTTTAATATCTTTAATTTTTTAATATTTTCACTCATCAAATTAGAACTTTCTCTCAAACCCTTTATTTTTATTAAATACTATTTTTGAATATTTGAACATACCTTTACGTTTTCTTATGAGTTGCATTTTTATTCTAAATTTCTTTTTTAATTAAATTAAGAAGTAGTGCCGGCCGGCAAACACTTCAATTAGTTCAATTAAATAATTAGTGAGTGAGTAGTTTTGTTGGTTGATTTTTGTTAATTGCAATAAACCAAAAAAAAAATTATTATTATTTGTAACTATAGTCAAAGTTTGGTTTTCTGTTAAAAATATTGATTTTCGTTTTCTTTTGTAAATATGATTTTTTTTTTTCTTCTACTTTCTTTAATTTATTTTTTCAATTGTGGGAGGATTTTTACATAATGGAGTGGCTTTTTACATAGTGGAGACAATTTTCTTCATATCCTTTATTATTGCACTTAAAAAAGTGTTTTTGTTTTCCTTTTTTTAAGCAAGGATTATATGTATGTATTGTGTCATTTAAGAATTCAATTGATCTGTTTTAAGTGGGTCCCTAATTTGTTATACATGTTGAAAATTTAAATTCAATTTTAAAGCATTATATTGTAGTTTTTATTTTATGTAATTATTTTACCATTTTTTTTTTATTAATGCGTGTTATGAAGCAATATTGTGTTTGAATATATACAGTAAGTTTCGTAAGTTGAGAAATATAATATGTATTGCAAAATCCAACATATATACAGTACATACATACATACATAAATAATTAGTTATTGGAAACTAGTGTGTCCTTATTAAATAAAGGCTGTTACAGGGTTCTTATGGAATTTCACTTTTGTAAATTTACATTTATTTCTACGCGGAAAAATAATCGTGCAGCCTTTTGTGAAGAAATTAATTTATTTTTTTAATTTACAACACACAAAAATGCTAAAAATTAATTAAAACCTGTCGAAAATAAAAAATATCATGAACATGAACGACCTGTCCCACGATGTCAGCAGAAATCGTTCGATCGACAACTTGTATTGCAAACAACAAAAAAACCTAATTTTCTAATGTTATTGTTGTTTGCAATACAATTTGTCGATCGAACGATTTCTGGTGACATCGTGGGACAGACCGTAAGTCTCCACTTATGTTTCTGTGGCAATAAGGAAAAAGTGCTTAAGTCATATTTTACTGTTTAGCAGGAGAGCACTTTTAAGCGTTCAAGTCGATTTTTAGTTAACCTTTACTTTTTTTAAGCAAACATCGTTCTACACACTATACGTAATATAATTAAGTTGAAATACATATGTATATCAAAGTGTAACCTAAATTAAGCTATTATTCCAAATGAGATTATAATCTGTGATTAATAACCGTCAACTAAATGTATGTATATTTTTTATTAAATAAGCCGCACATGCTCGAAAGGTGAGAGAAGTACATAACAAACTGGAGAGTAATCAGCCATGTCACAGAGTTCAATTCCGTTCGGAATCGGAATTGAACAAACCTCAAAATGTCAAACCCTAGCCGGAGCATACCTCAACATACCACCGACTCCCACAGTCTGGACACACCTGACAAATTTCCGTATTTTAGTTTTCTTTTTTAGACACAATCTCCTATAAAAATGGGATGGATTGAATTCCGATTCCGAACGTAATTGAACTCTGTGCCATGGCCGAATATAGTGTTTCTGAATATAATTTTCATTCTGCCTTACAAATCAGTGCTGCCAGAAAAATGTTGCCTCTTGTCCCCAATTTAAAACGTCATGTCCCCAAAAAAATTCCCATTTCAAAAGAAAAGTCCAAATTTTTGTCCCCAAAAATATTTTGTCAATATTGCTGCTTGATATCATTTTAAAATTATGTTTTTCCATAAGATATTTATAAAAGTTTGTTAAATTTATTTGTGTCCACACCTAAAATAACATAGCCCCTAGACCTGATATTAACTCTGATAGAATATGAGAGAGAACGTCGGCAGAATAAGGAGAAAAATATATTTACATTAATATTAATATCTATGTAGGGGAAAACGTACTATTGAAAATATCATATTTCATAATTATCATGCAGCCGTGCATTAAACATCTCCGTTTATTGTAATAGTAATGTGTGTGTCACAAAAATTTTTGGCATTTCCTTAATACATCGTGTATAATTAAAACATTTCAGCATTATTTGTATCAAAATATATTAATTTTCACTTTAATACACAAAATTCTCTTCACGTATTTATATACATATGTGTGCGTTTTTTGACACTTGATATCATAATATTGTTTCTAAATATATATTATGAAAACAATCACCCTTATTCCAGTTGTCGACATCGACGTCACTTTAACACAATGTCAGAAAATAGGGACTTGTTTACTCGCTCTCGAGAACAATTTTGTGCTATTGACGATCTGTTTCCATTCCCTAAGATCAAGAAAATAGCATAAACCTGTGAACAGGAGTCACTTGTTTTCGACAACGAGTACACAAGCCCCAATTTTTTGGTGTTGTGTTAAAGTGACGTCGATGTCGACAACTGGAATAAGGGTAAATATTATATCTGATATAATATTAATATAATACTAATACTGCAGTCCATACGTAATCTGATTCTCTCTGCTATGAAATTTGACGTTTGCTGATAGAAATATATGTATTTGATATTATATCAGGTATAGACGCTATGTAAGAGTTCGCAACAGAGAGTGCGAGAAATAGTTTTACCACTATTTAACAAGAAATTCGACAGAACTGGGAATTGATTTTGCCACTTGTCTGTGAACGGCAAACACACTTAACCTATTTGATGGAACTATTGATTGAACTTATTGTGAATGGCGTCATCGACGTAACATCAAGACTACAGTAAATATTGTCACTTGTCTACTCTTTATCGGCAACAATTTGCTCTTATTGACAATCTCTTACTAATCTCTAAGGCTTTGTCAATTAATGAAGTATCTTAATAGTAGTTAATTGTTGTCGACAAAGAGTAGACAAGTGACATATTTTACTGTCGTCCTTGATGTGAATAACTTTAACATTTACTTGAAGTTAATGTTAAGTGTAGACTGCTCAATTCAATGCTTTTTCGAGCTATAACATTATTGTTAGTACCTTTGTTATAACTTCACGTTACAACAAAATTTTATGTCAGGTGGAAACTATGTTTCCAGATATTGAAAAACAGAAATGTCGCAATACTAATGACTGGTGATTTTCATGAGTAATATTAAAATAAATAATTACATGCCATTTTTAGTAATTACAGGGGGGAGGGCAAACAGCAATTGTTGGGGGGGGCAATGCAATGGGTTTCGCGTTTCTGGCGCAGAGCTTCTACGCGAGGAATCCCATATAAAAATCATGCAACATTTCATGCATCGGGTAATCGCTTGCCTACCAAAAGAGCACTTATGAAGGTGCTTCCAGTGAAGCAAAATTTTTTACTGGATAGAAGCATAAAGAAAACCACCCAAATTAAAAGAGATTTTCACCTGGGATACTTTCGAATATACATTATTAGTCAGTAAAGATAATAGCCCTGGACTAATGACAGCCCTTGGAAATTTGCTAGTTGTGACTTCGCACAAAGAAGTAAGGAGATTTTATTTTCCGTTGGAGTGGTACATGAGTGAATATATACACATTGGAAGGAATGTTGAGACTCTTAACTTTTCTTTCGATGGAGTTGGAATGCATAAAATTTACAACTCAGCCCATACATTAAAATAGTTGGCAAGGTGCGATAAGGAACACATTGATCTTTTCAAAGAATATTTATTCCACTCAATATTTACTGGTGGTTTTGAAAATATTCGAGTTCTTGAGCACATCACTAATCATACATTGTGGCATAATAGAAAGAACCTATCTTTTTGCATGAAGTAGAGGAATACAAACGGACCTGTTTTATTCTCTCCAATATACTTTAGATACATTTTTAAAGGGACTAGAGCTTTGCCTACGCAAATGGGAATATCATCCATGCCAAAGTTAACTGGTGACATGCGGTTTGCAGGTAGAAGAGTAAGAGAATTCAGTACTGATTTGAGGAACTATTTAAAATCCGGAAAACTCGATGTTGCATATTCATCTGCTTTAAATAGGCCGACTTCCTAAACGCATCATTTTTATTTTGAATGCAAACATACATATGTATGAGTTGCATAGCGACGTTCCTAAATGCCGATAAAATGAAAAATTGTCTCTGCAACGCAAGGTTGCACTTAAGACATACTCATTTTTTTAACTATGCATTGCAAATTGCGTTTAGGAAGTCGGCCATACTCTTAAATTAGAGGCTGAAAGAAATTTGATGATGCCGAATTGAAGGGAGCTGGAAGGAAGATGTATCGCTGAAGGAAAATATATCGACGGAGATCAAGAGTAATAGGGAACAACTCTGGCTCAATCTCCCAGGTTTGAGCATGCAAAGCTAATGATTGGAACGTACAACCAAAATCGTTTCATAGGTTTCATGTCCCTGAGTAAAAACAATCTAAGAATGCTCAATGGCTTCCTCACAAGCCATTGTAGACTGAGAAAACACCTTAACATACTTGGCATTGAGAGTAACAGCCTGTGCAGATTCTGTGATTCCGAAGATGAAACTCCAGAGTATATTCTGAAGGACTGTGGTGCGGTATGCAAGGTTGGCAAGGTGCGATAAGGAACACATTGATCTTTTCAAAGAATATTTATTCCACTCGATGTTCACTCTGGTGGTTTTGCAAATCTTCGAGTTCTTGATCACATCACTAATCATACATTGTAGCACAGTAGAAAGAACCTATATTTTTGCATGAAGGAGAGGAATAAAAAAGGTAAAAAAGGTCGATTTTCGTCAAAAAACGAGGTCCAAAATATGTGTCGGTTAAGCTTTTTGTTTGGCGGTTATGGCTTGATATATCACTTTTATGTTTTAGATGTTTCTTTTTTTGTCAAATCAAACAATAATGCATCATTAGATTTGAATTTGTTATAAATTTTTGCATTTTTCACTGCAGAATAATCATATGAGTGGTGGCTTTTCGATTAAAAAAAAGAACAGTTGTGTATAATTTTAAAATTTGTTTCTTTATAATTTATTTAACTTCTTATTATCTGATGTATACGTATTATTTATATGTATATTTGTATATTAATATTACATTATTTTACATTATTTGTTTTAAAAAGAATCTAGAGAAGCGAGAGAAGAAAATTAATTAACACATCTAAAAATTATATGTAAGAATATTTAACACACAGAGAGTGATTTATTATTTTTTAAACTTATGTAATTAAAAAGAAATACGTAAATATATAATTTCACTAAACATTTAAAATAAAAAATCTATAATATATAATATTAAAAATATATATATATATATATGTGTGTGTGTATATATTTAATTCATATAAAGTGAAACTAAAACAATAAAGTTAATGAAAAGAAATTGATTAAAGCAACAAGTTTAAAGAGGAGGTAATTGAACAAAATTGTATTAAATATAAAATAATAAAATAAAAAAGAGACCAGAGAGTTAGTAAAACAAGATAAATAATAGTTTATTTGTTCAGACATAAAAATTATTGCAATAAAAATCAAAATTCCATCAAGGGATACAATTGTTTCACATCTAACTATACAATCCTCACAGGCAGTGTTGTGTTGTCACACTCCAAAAGGAAAACCTTTTGACAACTTTTTGCTACAAAGTTTATTTTAAATTTTAACCGACTTCTAAAAAGGAGGGGTTGACAACTGGCTTGTATTTTTTTTTTAGTTAATTGAAAATATGTGGCAAATGCCTAAACTATACTTAACGAGAAGAAGTTTGCTTTCAACTTAAATTAAGATAATGGCTGACTTCCTAAATTCATCTGTAGTTCAAAACGAAAGCAAATACTTTCGAATTGTAATATTAACAACATACAAATGCAAAAGCATTTTCTTTCGTTTCGACCGCCAGGTATGTTCCGACACTCGCATGATTGTCAAATCGCATGTGAGTTGCAAATCGCTAAACTACATGTTCTGAAACTCAGGCGTTTTGCTCCCGATTTGCCATATTGATTTCGGGCAGCTGTTTGTTGTTGAAATCGTCAGTGTTTGTTATACAATTTTACTTTTATAAATTAAATTTTTTTTAATGAACATTTTATGAAACTATTAAGCTAGATTTACACGATTGAAATTTTCTTCAAAATTGGCCTTCAAAATGCTTTGAACTCGTGTAAACAGCAAAATTGTTAAGAAATGTTGCTGTTTACACGAGTTTAAAGCATTTTGAAGAGCAATTTTGAAGAAAATTTCAATCGTGTAAATCTCGCTTTACTGTTTTTCATTAAAATCAAAAGAAAACATATTTAATTTCATTCATTAATTACTTTAAAGTTTGGTTTAGGTTAAATACATCAGTTCACATCACGGGTTCTACTCTGTAACTCAAACGAAAGGAAATAAATGCTTTCGAATTTTCATGTAATTAACATACAAATTTGAAAGTATTTTCTTTCGTTTCGAACAACATAGTATACCCCCGGATATTCTTGCGATTTTAATTCGCCATAAACCTTACGAGTTCAATTCACAATCGCAAATGTTATGCGATATGTGAATTTCATAACATGCCCGAATGTATCATTACCAGGGATCGCAAATAACGATTATTTTCCAAATTTAAAGTGAAAAAATCACAATAATAAAGAAGTGCTACGTGCACAAGGAATATACCAAGATACTCCATGTTACATGGACTACCTGTAGATGCAATGATTTTTATTTTTTTGATTTTTATTTATTCCTCACAAAATAACTCTTATTTTGTGACTTTTATTTATTCCTCAGAAAATAACAGTTATTTCTTGATTTTTATTTATCCCTCACAAAATAAGAGTTATTTTGTGACTTTTTTATTTATTCCTCACAAAATAACAGTTACTTTTTGATTTTTATTTTTTTGCTCAAAAAATTTTAATTTTTAAAATTAATAAATAATAAAAAAGTAAATTTAATTTAAGATATAAAAGTTTTTTTAAAGACTCTGGCGATAAGTTCAATTTTAAATTGGTTAATATTAATTTTAACGCAAAAATTACGCTTTCTACATTTTAAAAGTTAAGCAAAAAAATAAAAATCAAACAGTAACTGTTATTTTGTGAGGAATAAATAAAAGTCACAAAATAACTCTTATTTTGTGAGGGATAAATAAAACTCAAGAAATAACTGTTATTTTCTGAGGAATAAATAAAAGTCACAAAATAAGAGTTATATTTTTAGGGATAAATTAAAATCAAGAAATAATGATTAAAAAGTGATTTTTAAAATAAAAATTATAACCGTTACGGTCCCTGATCATTACAATATTATTACCGTCTAGATGTATTTTGTAGCTGCTCTTGAAATGGTTCATATAAATTTGTGTGCATTTGCGAACTAGTTGCTGTGTATTACTGCAAAGCAAAGTGCATTTAGGCATTCAGCCAATTTTTTTGATGAAAATAATTTTAGGAGGTCGGGTCGGTCTTTCCTGCAATTAGAATCTAAAGAAACTGCTTCCGAATTGTAATGTACGAGTAGAATTAGAGCACAATGGGGTGGGTTAAAAAAAGGATTAAACAATAAAGAAGCAGTTTTTTTTTAGACAACACTGCTCACAGAGTTTGGTGTCATATTAACTAATTTTTTTTTTAACAGTAAATAAAAACCTAATAGAATTCCTTAAAGCCATATTTAATCCTGTTGCGAAATTTAACTTTTTTTTATATATTTATGTATGTATAAGAAAAATGTCTTTGTGTTAAGTTTAGAAAATTTCAAGTGTATTTTTTAAGAATCCTATAAAGAATAGACAACAACCCCTAACAAACTACTGAAATGAATACAAAACATTTGATTAGAGTTTTATTTTTTTTTAACTGGTTTTAACTAAAATTTATTTTTTTTTTTCTTTTTATTTTCTTTAATATTTTTAATTTTAAATATGTAAACTTTTCAAAAAAGAACAATTAAAAACCTTTTTTCATCGACAAATTATTTACTAAATATTTGTTTTAATTAATTCTAAAAAAAAATATTTTTAATAAAAATAAAACATTAAAAAGATTATATCTGTATAATAAAAATAAAAAGCAAGCTCTAGTTAATTTAATAATATAATATTTATATAAAGAGTTAACAAAAAAGAATATCAAAATTAAAAATAAAAAAAAATAAACGGAATTATTAAAGGAAATATTTAAACAAAAAAATTAAAACAAAATATGTACTTCAAATTTTAAAGGAAACAAAAAGAGTAAAGGAAGATGGGAGGATATAGATAGTAAGTAAAATATTCTAAAGCTTAAAGCTTTATATATTTATTTAACACAAAAAAAAATTAAAGAAGAATAGTAAAATTTATGTAATTAAAAATAAGAAGACACTTTAAAGCATTTTTTACTCGCATATTTTAAAAATAATTAAAAAGAACATTGTTTTCTTGTGTTATTTGTGAGGGTGAAAAGTCCGTTTTCAAAGAATATTCAGTTTGAAAAGGGACTTTTGCCTGTAACTCTGTAAAAAGCTTCTTTTCACATGATTTTAATTTTTTTCTACAATACAATACAAATTTTAAACAAGCTTTTATTAATTTTTTTATAAAAATTCACCCAGAAAAAAATTAATAAATGTGTCTAAAAAAACAAAACGGTTTGTAGTCATGAATGATAAGGGTGTTGGGTTTTAAGCAACAACTGGCAGAGAAGTTTTTTAAAAGCTTAACAAAGAATATTTTAAATCGAGAGAATTTTTCAACTTTGTACAAGTGTGAGGAAATTCTAAGACTCAAATATAAAAACATCTTTTATTTATGTTAAATCAATTTTTAGATAAGTAAGAACGTTAAGACAAAAAATTTCATTTTATTTTTATAACTTGGAATATTTTCTTTTTCAAATTCGAAGATATTGCTCAATATGTAGTTGTTAAGTCTGAAGTATAAGTTCTGAAATATAAATGTACGTACATTATTCAGAAGTCGTTAAAAGTTGTACTTTCTCGCTTGACAAACTGTATTAAAATAATTGAATTTTTACATATTTTTCTGAATAAATAACGAAAACTGCAGCTGTTTTGTATTTAAATACTGACAAAGTTCCTTTCCCAGAACAAGTATGTATGTATATTAAAACCCGGAGAAACTAATTCTAAATATATGTACACATAGCGCTGCTAGCCGTATAAATTCAATAGAGGAAAGATTAAAAATATTCCCCCTACATAGTAATTTTATAAACTTTCAAAATATAGTGGGTCTAATTACGAGTGTCGTCCTAGTCGAAGTCGAAATATGACACTCGTAATTAGACACCCAATAACTCATCATATCAGGGTTGCATTTTCGGCGTCAAAATTCGTACGACTTTGCGCAATTCTAAAAGGCGACCAACTTTTTTTAGTTTTAGAATGATTACTTGTGGTCGGTTTTTATTGGAAATTATTTCTCTTGGCCTTGTAGATCGAACACTTTTGAAAAAAAAATAATTTTAATGGGAATAATATTAAAAAAGTTTAATTTGTTTGTTTTTTAATTTGCAATGTTTAGAAATGTGTAGAGATGATTTTTAAATTAAATTTAAATACTTTTTTTCTTATTAGTTTTCTGTCTTTAATTAATTAATAATATGACTACTTAAACTTGATATTAATTTTAATATAATAATAATGTTTACGCTTCTTTTGTTTTCATTTATTAAATTCACAAAAAAATATTTGTTTTTTTTTTGCATTAGTTGTGGCTTACTTTTTCTCCTGTATTAATATATTGATATTTATTAGAATTTATTTTATGCAATTGATCTTTCTTTTGTTTTTAACTTATTAATATCAATATATGTAATTGTTAAAAAAAGTAAATAGCAATAGTTTTCTTTTTTAATTAGTCGTAAGATGGTGATTAACTAAGTGTAAATTGAAGTTAAAGCATAATTAATTAATTAATTATTTTGTTCTGAAAATATGTGTATGTGTATGTCTATGTATACGTGTTTGTATGTGTACTTGTGTATGTATGTTTGATTGTTTATTATCCTCTCATAAAAAGTATTTAATGAAGAATTTTGAAAATACATTTCTAATTTATAAAAGAAATTTTATTGATACATATAAATAAAATTCTTTTCATTTCAAAAGCAAATTTATTCATTACTGCAGTAACGTTTTCAGAGAAAATAATTATGAAAAATATTTGTTTGTTTTTTGAAATGTTTTGTATTTTATTTTATCAAAGTCTTTAAGTAAATAAGTAGTTTTCTTTATATAAATCGAAAACGAAGCTGTTTGATTTTTCTATTTACACGGGTTTTTTCAGTACTTTCTTTTTTTGAAATATATAAAAGTGCTGTGTTGAAAAAAAAACGAAACGAAAAATTTACAATGTAATGTATATTGTTAGGAAATAAAAAAATATTGATTTGAACAAAAATTATTGTTGGCTTTTTCAAAACTTCTCTCAATCATAGTTTTTATTGTATTGTGTTGTTTTTAAGTTTTTTTTTATTTATTTTTTTTTTTTTTTGTATTATTTAGTTTTATTCTGTTTTTATATTATTTTATATGTTTATATTATCAAAGATTTTGTATTTATATTTAATATTTATAAGTTTTTTTTATATTTATATATAGATTTATGTATAAGATTATATTATTATAAAGTTGTTTAAAGATGATGGCACAAAAGTTCAAATTTTTTGTATTTTTTCGCCAACTACTACCGGATTATTGCGTCTAATTTCTTGGGCTCCGTGTTCCCGATAATCAAATGTACAATTGTGCTTATCGCTGTATCGATGTACAGCGCAATATAAACCGCCACATCTGCAAAGGAAACCTAAAAAAATCACAAAAGAAATATTTATATAATTGCTTGTTCAGAACTTTATAATAAAAAAACTGTAAGAATTGGTAGCAAAATAAATCAGGGCTATTATGAATAAAATTCCGCGGGAAATTTCTCAATTTCTCTTTTCCAATTAGAATTTTTTGTTTTCCCTATTACTTGCTATTATGTAGTTGGAACTGTTCCCCGGGAAAAATATGTCGCGGAATTTTATTCATAATTGCCCTCAATATTATCATCACTATTATTAGTTCTATTAGGTCATGTTGTTTCAAATAAATGATGCCACATTCCGATATTCTTGCAGTAAAGATGATCCCTTGGGATCAAGTCAATCTGGACCTAGAACAAGTAATATACAGACCAATCATGAATATTATATCGAGAAAAAATTTATCCAATCATAAATTCTTTGGGAACAAAAAAGAGCAATAAGTGGCAACACCGCATTTTAAAAGCCAGCTGTTTTGCGTATTTGTTGTCATTTTATTTTCTCCCATTTTTGAAATTATTGAAATTGAAAAGCTTGAAAATAATACCCCCTATTGTGAATGGCGTCGTTGACGCCACATCAAGACGACAGTAAATATTGTATTCTCTTTATCGGCAACAATTGGCTCTTATTGACAATCTCTTAGTCCTAATTTACCTATGCAAGTCTTATTGCTAAGCTGATTAGTTTGTTAGGAGAGAGAGAGACGGGGGAAAAAGAAACGTTTCTGTTCCCCTCGTCTCTAATTTTTAATGTCGTCTTGATGTGACGTCGACGACGCCATTCGCAATAAGGGGGATTATGTCCCCTTTCACTCACGTCAGTTTTACCTGAGCAGTTTTTGTTAAATTTTCTTTTGAACCTGCATTTGCGTTCATACACACCGTCAAGTTTGTTTCATCAAGTTTCATCAATTTGCGTTGTAGTAGAGTATTACGAATGACAAAACAAAACGAAAAAGCAAACTTGATTGGTACGGTCAAGTCTGTACCCCTCCTCATTCTCTTTTCCTCCTCTCTCCTAAAAACTCAAGACTTGACCAGTCAGACCTTACGTGTGTAAAAGGGGACTATGTAAAAAGCAGAGCTGTTAAATTTCGATTACGATTAGTAGTGAATTAGATTACATTTTAAAAAGAATCGTAATGATTATATAATTGCCTTTAAAAGATTTGCTGATAAATAATTGATTACGATTACTAATAATCGAAAAGTAATCTGAATTACTTAAAATTACTAAAAATAATCAAAAAGAATCAAAAGTAGTCAAAAAATAATCCGATTACTTCTAAGGATTACTTTTTTTTTTTTTTTTTTTTTTTAATAAAGAGAAGTAACACTCAGGCAATTAATGCCTACTACTATTACTAGGTGTTACCTTCTTTAGGAAAGGGATAGTGATAGAGAAGACAGGTGGTGAAGGGAGAGATAGAGGAAAGCTTCATTCTTTTACAACTCTGCTTTTTGCACGTTTTTTGATAATGCAGTGTTGCAGCGCCATCTGGTGTCAAATGAGGCGTATTAAGTTTTTGAAGCTGTGTTTTGTAGCCATTTTATTGATTATTTTACTTCGCCGATGATTTTGCTACACAACGAAGGAGGGCGCTCCGATGTTACATTATGACTAGTATCTTCTGAAGTCGGTATAGTTAAGTGACCAGTGACTATGCCTTCATCACTTGAACTTTCCTACAACAACTGATACAAAGGGACACTAATGCACATCAGAAAAATGCGTGGTGTTGTTATTCAATGACTGTTGGATACAGGGATTGAACCCAGGACCTTCGATTTTGTAGTCAACGTGCTAACTACTTCAGCCAACGCCACCCTCAAAAAGTACTTTTTACCATAGCTGTTAAGTAATGATTACTAATCGTAATGATTACTAATTTGATTACTTTTTTTTTAAAGGTGAAGTAATGATTAAATTACGATTATATTCAGTTTCTTACTTAGTTATCGTGATTACGATTACTAATAATCGAAAAGTAATCTGAATTACTTAAAATTACTAAAAATAATCAAAAAGAATCAAAAGTAGTCAAAAAATAATCCGATTACTTCTAAGGATTACTTTTGATTCTTTTTGATTATTTATTAAGGATCAAAAGTAATCTTTGAAAGTAGTCGGATTACTTTTTTATGACTTTTGATTCTTTTTGATTATTTTTAGTAATTTTAAGTAATTCAGATTACTTTTCCATTATTAGTAATCGTAATCACGATAACTAAGTAAGAAACTGAATATAATCGTAATTTAATCATTACTTCACCTTTAAAAAAAAGTAATCAAATTAGTAATCATTACGATTAGTAATCATTACTTAACAGCTATGGTAAAAAGTACTTTTACAAACGATTCATTTGGGCTTTGTGTTTTTCTAAATACAAGTACTATAAAGTAATATTTTGTTTAAATAAATTTTGTTTTAATGGAGTATTAATTATGTTTTTAGGTAAACTCTCAACTGTTTTGCAATGGAAAGATTTTTAGTGAAAAAAAAGTTAAACTGCGTTCATATCTAATTTTTTGCTGCAAAAAATCTTTTCGTCCCCAATTGGGTTACAAATTTAACAAATTCATAATAGGATTGAGATTTTCAGCATTTCAGCCAGACTCTGACCATCTGATCGGCACACCTACATATTTCGCAGACGAACTCTAGTTTTAGCCAGTCCTATGTCCTAACAACCAGAATAGCTATAAGTAAGAATATCACGCAATCTCTTTAACGATATGCGGCATTCATATAACAAATATGTCTTATATACAACCGATGGAAATTTAGAGCTAACTTTACCATGGATAAAGCTGATATTTCAGCTTCTAATTTTCCTATTAATATTAGTAATGATCTCCTTAAATCATTTACCTGTCAAGCCAACTTTTTTGCGACATTCCGAACAACGATTCTTTTTCTTTTTGGAATCTTTATCGTCTTCCTTGTCTTTATCATCTTCGGCTGATTCTGTGGAAGAAGTTGATTGATCGGCGGTTGCAGCTGGTTCACTGCTTGTTTTGGCTGTGTTGTCTTCATTTATTTTCTGTAATAAAAAATTTTATTATTTAAATAAAAAGTTTTCCGAATAATATTTAATATGTACATAAGTATCGACTATTCGGTAATATTCGACCCAAAATAAAAAAGGCATTGTAAAATTATACACTATTCATAAGCAAAGAATACATATTTTATGAATTTTTTCTAAAAGTTTTGATTTCACTTGAAAGGCAAAGGAGGTATTTTTCTTATTACAGAATTCATTATAAAAATAATTCAAAATGTAGGCGACGTGTAATATTGGCAGCTGACACTCACAATATAAAGCAACTGCCTTATATCGTACGAAAGAATATAAATCATATAGAATGCGCACCTCATACAAGCTAAAATTTTCTATGCGGGTATTTCCAGTACTACCTGTCCAGCATACGCACTCTCATTTCTTTCTGCATTGTATGCTGCGCTCGCATTGCTGAGAGCGAAAACATGTGTGTATTTATGTTTGATTTTTATTATTTTGCTTTTTTACAGTCTCGTAGACAGCGTATACTATGATCAGCATATATTTTGAACTGTTTTTCATTTTGTTTCCGAATTATTAGCCGACTTCAACTAAGGAGGAGGTTATATGTTCGTCATTTATGCATTTTTTATTTAATTTGCGAATTAAGATAAATTATCTTGCTGTATAAAAACATATGTCGATATTACAAATTCTTTAAAATAATGGGACATATGCGTGACTGTTTATGATTTAGTGTGCGATATGTATATATGTATGTATGTATATTCATACATTTTTGCACAGATTAGCTAGTTTCTTTTTACCATTGTTATGTTGGTGGTATGGTTACTGCAAAATTAAACGTCAAACACTACTTATTTGTTAGTGTTTCCTATGTGTGTTTCTGACAGTGACACCATGGTTATTTCTGTTACGGAGTAAAGAAAAACACGAAATATTGATGTTACACAAGCATTTCAGAAAATCTGCAAATTTCATTTTATAATTTTTTCAATGAAAAATCAGCAAAATGCAGAGAAATCTGCAAAACTGGCAACAGTGACGGCAAGCTGTAGTAAGAACTCGAAGCTCTGTCGCTGTATCGTACAGTGTGACCGTTTGATCGACTAAAGTGACAAATTGCCACTTTTTCGATTGCCTTGCCTCTTTTTGTCCCCCTTTTTCTAAACTGAATTATATATGTATGTGTTCTGGCTTTCACATCGTTTTCACATTTTTTCTTGTGAAATCGGATGTTAAAGCACATCCTACGCCTGTTTAGGTTGAAATTTAGAAAATAAAAATTAATAGTATGTGTTCTTGCATCCGATTTTAGATGAAAACGATTTTTAAATGGACGATTTCAAATTTTTAGCTTTTTTCGTTTTCACTTTTGGCAAAAAAACTCGTATTCTTTTCACTTGTTAATAGTCTTGTGAAAAGAATACGAGTTTTTTTGTCAAAAGTGAAAACGAAAAAAGCTAAAAATTTGAAATCGTCCATTTAAAAATCGTTTTCATCCAAAATCGGATGCAAGAACACATACTATTAATTTTTATTTTCTAAATTTCAACCTAAACAAGCGTAGGATGTGCTTTAACATCCGATTTCACAAGAAAAAAAGTGAAAACGATGTGAAAGCCAGAACACATACAATAATAATACATTAAAAATAAGAACTTTAATGTAGTTGTGTCGATTTTTTTAATGTTGCCCCTTTTTTTTATAAATCCTCCCCTATTTGGTGCCACTTTTTTAAAAATGTCATCGGTCACCCTTGAAGCGAATGCTCTCACTTCGTGTTTGCTTGCGCTTTATACTTTCCCCCCGCATCTAAAGCGTAAGCAAAAAATTTTTCATCTTTTAGCTCAGATGCGCATTCTATATAATTTATATTCTTTGATCGTACTCAATCAGGTCAACAAGCCTTAAATTGCGACGCATTTTCGCAAGGCTAAAATGTGTGACGTGATCCCTGAAATATTTTCTTTTATTGCTGATACGTCATTTGGTTTTAAAAAGCATAAATGCAAAATAACGCAAAAACATAAAAACATTGCGTTTTAGTGTAAATATTATATATGTAGTAAAAAAAATTCTTTTACCAGGCCTGTGTCGAAAACCTAAAAAAAATTAAAACGCGTAAATCATATGATCTTATATTTTTATATATGCAAATGTAATTTAATTATTTTTTATGACACGCGATTGTTCTATTTTTTTTTTTTTTTTTTTTTTTTTGATACGCTTCAAAAACAAAACACTCAGAGAAAAAGAGAGAGAGAGAGAAAATAAAACGCGTGATGATATTTTACTATCAGTAATGGATTTAATTATAAAACATTTAATAGATAAAGCGTGTCAAGAGGCGCTATTTGCGTAATTTATTAAATTCTGTAAGTAAATAATGATTCAGTACATGTATTTAAGGAACTAAAACAGCTGAAAACTTTAAAAAATCTCAAAATATTACATGAAAGAAACAGTTTTCCTTTTTTAGTTTAGATATCTTTGAAATTTCTATGTATTTTAATATATGTACAATAAATATGTACATATGTACACAAAAATATATAAACGACACACCAATTTAAATATTTACTTGCAAAAATAATTAAATGATTTGAAATCTTTGGGTAAACTGCTTAAAATCAGATGAAATTGTTTTGTTTGATTTAAAATCACCTTGATATAAAGTCATTTTCAAATCAGCTTTATATATCGGAAATATTTATCATTTTATAACGTTTTCATTAACTCGCTGCATGGTTGGAATTTTTTAATAAATTTTGCGCTACCTGCCTATCATCTGAGACTAATTAAACATAGTTATCTGTATAAAATTTGAAAGAGTTTAAAATTGGTATTTGAGTGATTAAAAAAGCAAAAAACAATCGCTAATAATTTGCATTTATTTTCTTTTTAACATTTTTTACACTGCAATGCAAGGCGCACTGGGATTTTGGTGTCAAAACACCTATTTTTCCACCACACAATTTCAAAAATCATATCAAGCAGGTTTGTATATTAATATGTACATACATATATAATTTCTTGATAATAACATTTGGCTTTAATATATTTTAGTTACGAGTTCGGCTTATGTTCAAGTACGATAACTTTCTTTTAAGATGTGATATTTGAGGATCTATGTACTCGTATATTATCGAAAAATTTAAAAAGTATGTTTCTATTAGCGGCTTTAGTTTTCTAAAATCGTACAATTTCAAATCAACTCGAATTTTAATTTATGCACAAATGCTATCAGCCCAATACTAAATATTCACCGGGAAATAATTCCCAAGGAAATAATTTTATTTTTCTCTTAAAATGAAATCCATCTATCCTAAAGAGATTGAGCTAAAAATTTAAATTTGAGGGAGAACTTCGAATTTTCGTTGTTTTATTTTAACTGAAAGCTTGGAAATGACTTTTTAAAATGGGGATCAATGAATATGGAATAAACTATATGTGAAATGTTATTCAGAATAAGGCTGTATATATAACTTATTTTTAATTATGTATCCCCACTTTCCCCCAAAGCTGCTCTTCTCTTTCAATCAAATTAAAGGCGGAAAAGTCTGCTTTCGATTAAAAAATATATCGAATTCTTGGAAATTTCCTAAAATATAGATTAAAATAGGGTAAAATATACTCCAAAAACCGGCATTGAGACACCTTATGTATTTTTTGTGCCAGGAAGGTTAATGTTTTCTAGGAAATACACTGCAGGCCCTTGTGCTTTGACAGCTCCCTGTTAAACGTGACGACGTATTAAAATAGCCCAGCAAAAAATAAATGAACACGTTCAAAATGAAATAGTGTTTCATGATTTGAGTATTTCGCTCATTTACTCAAAGAACGTCATAATTCAAAAAATTCAGAATTCTTCACATTCACCCTTATGGCGAATAAAAGTTCACGTGAAATGTGTTCCCTTTCCCTAAAATTGCGATCGCCAATGTTTGTGTTGTTGTTGTGTCAGTATACTTTTTTCTAATTTTGTTCACCATTTTTTGTTCACGGGAAATATTTCACCTGAAAAAAATGTTCCCCTTTTATATCGCATTCATAATAGTAGAACTGCTTTTGTTGCGCTTCAAGGACTAGTTTTCCAGTACATATTGTATTCCTTTATTTTCACTAAACATTCCTTCTTTCTGTCGATGTATCTTTCACTGCAGTCCTAATTTACACTATGCAAGTCTTATTGCTAAGCTTAGCAATGTAAATTAGTGTAAATTAGGACTAAGCTTAAAGCTCTCAATTGGCATGGTTACAAAATCGATATTTATATAAAGCCATTGTTAATGATTTTGCTTTCCTCTTTTATTGTTAAGCTAAAAGTTGCTGCTATATTTAAATATTTAGTTATATGTATGTACATAAGTATATATGTATATATAGTATGTATAATATGTTAATATATTTACTATCTATAAAATAAGTATGTAAATGCATTTCGTTTAAATTAATTCTATTATTTGTGCTATTTATTTTTAATTTTAAGAAACACGTGTTTTCTTAAGTGTGAAAGAAATTTTATTGGCAATGTAAAAATGTTTAAAAATAATATAATACATACATCCATACATATAGATATACATATACATATATGTACATATGTAGATATATTATGTGTGGGTATATGTAAGGAGATTATTTAAAAACATTTAAGTAGTTTTTATGCCAATGAATTAAAAAAAAGTGGGGAATAGCACGAAAGTTTAAAAGGTCAATGAACAAAGTAACAAATTGAGAAATATTTCATTAGCTTAAGCGGAAAACCATGGAACCTAATTTTTTTAATTTCACAAGAGGAAGAGAAAACTTTACAAAATTTTTAATTTGTTTGCACTTTTTTATAATGTCCCAGTTTTTTGAGCACAAAGTTTTACCTGCCGTATTCTAAACAAGAAAATTAGACTTCGAAGTGTAACAAATTTCCATACACTTGAAATGCAAATTATAATAATTTGTTTTTACACAAAATATATGTAATACTAAACAAAACACTATATTTTGAATTTTTCTTTTTAGTTACATGGTTTTTCATCCAAGCTAACGATTTTGTAGACATACTCAAAAAAAATTACCCTTTTTCTCGAAAGTTTTTCATCTGTTTTGTTTTTATCATCTGCAGAAGTTGATTTGTTTTTGTCAGACATATCAAAATCGAATAAAAGTCCAGCGAAAATACTGTATTACATCAACCAAACCAAGTGAGACAGACGCTTGTTATTTCAGTCGCTCCGAAAACAAATAAAAAATATATTGTAGTTTGAATTTTTTACTTAAATTGGTATAAAGTTTTGATGCAGTTTTTAATTAAGTGGGCTGTGCAATTTGATTTGAATAAAGGCTCTAGTAGCAACTTTAGTAAATTTTTAATAATTTTTATTGTAAGAAGTCTCTTTTGGTCTTTCCAGTTTGTCAGCTTTGCTTCAATATAGGATGTGTGGTCTTTCGATGCAGAACTTAAAACTTTGCTTTATATGTGTATATATGGATGGATGTGCGTTTTAGGATTTTGAACTTCTTGCCGCCAACGATACTTTTTCAATAATATTTTTCTTTAAAGCTATATTTTTGCGTGAAATAAAATCTTTAGTTAGTTATTATTTAAGATTGATGATGTTATATAACAAGAATATGAAATTCACCTTTTGAATCTTTTTTTTTAATATCGTTTCAAAAATATATAAAACTTTTACAGAATTTTGAAAATTTTATCGAAAAAAGGATCTCACAAGAAATTTTAAAATATGTTAACAGACATTTAATGCCAAGAAAATGTTATAAAAATTTTATTTAATTGGAATGAAACAAATCCAATTAATAAGGTGTACATATACATACATACATATCGATGGCTGAATATAAAAAGGGCGTATCTAAATTTTTTTTGAAATCGCGTTTTTAACGTTTTCTGGGAGACAACGTATAATTGCATCCTCCTTGAAGATCTTAGTACGTTACAGTTCAAAATCAAGGACTTATGGCCACTTAAAAAACTTATTTCTGCATGTAAATGCTTTAGTTTTTTTTTCTTCAGTTTTTTGTTTCTCCTATAAAATATCGAAGATTCGAGTTCCGCCTTTGTTATATTAAGCCATCGATATGTAAGGCATATTAGGCCAACATCAAACTTAAGAATAATAGCGTCACAACAGATGATTTTCAATTGCGATACGTTTAATTTTTTTATACTTTATGAGCAGTTTCACTTGTATGTTTTTGTGTGCAAGCCATTACTAAAAATATAGGTTGTATAAGTATAAATTTTTCATAGCGAATTGAATTCGCCTTTGATCTTATCTTGTCGCAGCGACTGCCTTATTAATGGAACCGAATTCAATGTAATATTTGATCAAGCTTAGTTTTTAACCCTATTGAAATAATTTATATTCAAGATATAACTTTACATATAAAATTGCATTTGTTCATTGCCATTGTAATATTGCCTTTTTGGATTCCCGGGAAAGGAAAAAATTTATTCAACCTCCCATATGACGAAGGAAAGGTCCATTATACACCTATTCGTTCAGAACTTTGCATTTTTTTTAATCGTAAAAAAATTGTTCTCCCTTTCATTTGATACGAGTATACATACATATGTACATATAGAAGCGAATTAATATAAAAATGTAATTAAAAATTATAAGATCAATGCAAAATATACACACGTACCTCTTTAATTTCATTGTGTTGCTGCTGCAAACTCTGTACTGTTGGCTGTGCTGCTGAAGGTATTGTAATGGCTGGACTAAATGTGGGACTTGGTTGTGGGCTTGGAACTGAAACAGGTGTGCTTCCTACAGGTGGTTGTTGCTTTTTTCTTAGTGAATCCTTTAGATAAATTCAAAAATTATACAATTGACAATTAATTAATTAATGTTCTATACAAATTTAGACAAGCATATAAAATCAAAATGAAGAGAGAGAAAAAGAGAAATACCTTGTAACAAACTGAGCATAAACCATCTGTAGCTGGATTTCCATAAAAACCGCAACCAGAGCGGCACATAGGTTGCATCGGATTTGATTCACGTTCCATTGCTTTTTGCTTGCTTGCAGATGTTGTGCTTGCTGTTTGTTATTGGCTGGTTTTGAGTTGTAGTTTCTTTTTATTATTTGTAAGTTTTTTTATGTTCGCACAGCGAAGTAATTTTTTTTAATATATTTATTTTAATGATGTAGTTTTTGTTGCTGTTATTTGAAGGTAATTTGTTGTTACTAATTTAGAAAACAAAACGAATAAATTTGATAAAGGAGAAGCTACAATAAACGTTTGAATTGAAGCTGTTATGTTGTTTTATTTATTTTTGAAGAGAGGAAAGAGTAGATACGTTGTAAGAAATTACTGTGAGCGTTTTGAAATTGCAAATTGTATAAATTGGAACTGTGTAAGCAATTTTTGTGTTGATTAAAGCTGGTGGTGATTGTTGATACTTGTTGTATTTTATTTATTCTTCTTTTTTTAGTTCTAGTCCAATTTTATAATATGAACTAAACGTCGAGATTTGTGTTAAAACAATTGTTGTATTTCTGTTTTTGGGTTCTTTTCAATTCAAAAAATTACTATTTTAAATCTTTTTTATTCTCTCTCTATTTCTGCCTGGCACTTTTAACTTTTGAACGCTTTTTCTCCACTAGTTGGTTGGTTGTAAATATTCTCCAGTTGAAATTTAAATTAGAGTTAAGTGGTGACTGGTACGCTGTAATATGAATTTAATTAATGGGTTAGAAGTTGGAAAATATATGTATTTATTTTGTATATAACAAATGTTTTGGTCGCCAAACAATATTATTTAGGAAAGGTGCATACGCATTCATACTTGTACATGCATATACATACATATGTACATACTAAAAACAAAATCAAAAAATCGAGTTTTACCTGAGAGCTAAGAAAATTTTATTGATTTGAAGTTAAGATGAACCTGATAATTGAATTTTAATGGAAAAAAAAATTTAATAAATAATGTATAAGACAGGTTAGGTTAAGCTGACAGTTTGCTGAGAAGACAAAGTAAGTTTTCAACTCACTTGGGTCGAAATTAGAGCTCCTTTTTGTTACCTGTGTGTGGTAAAGGGATTGTGCAAGTAGAGATCGTGAATTGATAGGTAGATAGAGAGAAGAGAAGCTTTGTTTGTTTTTATTTTAATTTTTAGAACCCTGCTATTGTGCGTTTCAGGGACTACATTCAGAATTGAAAAATTGTACCAACAACTTTCAAAAATTGTACTTTTTTTTAGCTTAATTGTACTAAAGGATTTGTTTAGTTCAAATTACATATTTTTATTTGTTTTTATTAAAATAATCGACTTTGTTCTGGCTACACTAAAGCATACCAGAAAAATCTATTATGTTTGTATGACTGGATCTGGCCAGAGATCGAACTCTAGATCTCAAAGACCGTCATTTGGTTTACAATAAATGTACTAACGACGTCACCCAGCAACAACCTCAATATGCATCTTTATCATAAAAATTCTGAATTTGGTAATATGTACGTACATATATGTACATATGTATATGTATGAACATATATCAAAGATTTTCTCGTCACATTTGAATGAAAGAATCTATATAATTAATAGGCGAACACGTTTCTTGTAATCCCTTTTACGCCGGAACTACTGCACCGATTTTGGAAAGATTTATATCATTTTAAAGGAATTTCTGCGCAGATGTGCAGAATCTATATTTTATTGAAATCGGTTTAGTATTTTGGGAGCTATAAGCGTTTAAAGTTGCTACTACTACATGCAAACATAGTACACGCTCATTTGTTAGTTTACACTGTGTGTGTGTGTGTGTGTTTGTGTACTATTTTTCATGCTATTCCATATTTTTTGTTATTTGTTATTGTATGAAAGCCATAAAACCAGGGTGGCCGATGACATTTTTCAAAAAGTTGCACCAAATAGGGAATTTATCAAAAAAAGGGGCAAAATTAAAAAAAGACGTGAAAACTACACTAATTTTTTTATTTTTAATGTATTATTATATAATTCACTCTAAAAAAAGGGGAATAAAGTGGCAAGGCAGTCGAAAAAGTGGCAATTTGCCCCTTTAGTCGGTCAAACGGTCACGCTGCATAAAACTTATAGGACGAGAGTTCAATAAATTGAATAAGGTTTAATAAAGAGATTTTGTTTCTGTTTAGAATGCGGACGATTATATCGTCCGTTTGGTATATCTAGTTTCAATTAAAACACATACATACATACAGTATTGTGCAAAACAAAAGCAACAAACTCTGCAAAAATAAATGGAGACGATTATTTCAGAATATACATCATATACAACAAAAACTCTGACCATAATTTATTTGTATTTATATTGCCCTATCTATCGTATTAAATAAAATCTTTCTTAAAAAAACTGGGTTTTCAAAAGTTATTTAAAATAGTCCAGACTTTGATATGAAGCTGTGCATAACAAAAGCAACAAATTAATCCTTTTTGTATAATCTTTAGTTTTTTCATAATACGTGCATATCAACGATGGATAAATTCACAAATGTTATTTATTATGCATTAAGCAATACATTTTCGCAAAGTTAATGGAATTTTGAAGTATTTGTTGCAATTTAGGATCCATTTTCCGAAAACACTCCTGCGAAATCTTGCAGAGGTTTGCGACGGCGTTCAAGAAAGCTGCGTTTGTCGGTAAAGCAAGGATTGGAATTAAATTAATTTTCCTGACTTTTTTGCCCAATCTCCAAGTATATTATGGAATACTACCGCATTGAAACACCCATAAAAGTGTCATATTCCAATCGAAATGCCAAATAATTTTTATTTCAAGGATATTTTTTTTTAATTTTTGGAAATGGTCTAACTTTATACGTCGGAAGATAAGACATAACCATCACCTAACCGCTGTTATGCTTAAAACTCATTTTGAAATTTCGTGGCGAAAACTGTTTGCTAGGCAAGCGCCGCATTGAAGAGATGATATACCAATTCGATATATGGAACTTGAATTCTGCAATAAGCACATCGGTTTCCGATTTTATTAGGATTCAATTACAGTGTATTTTACTGAAATCCGTTTTAAGCAAAAAAAACAATAAAATTGTATGAACTAAATATAAGATTTACCTGGATTTTTTTTTTATCATCTACCTCTTGGTCAACTTTAGTATTTTCTTAGTCTGTAACTTTTTTAATTGCCTTCCCTGGCACGGTATCGAGTTGTACAATAATGCACACTCTAATTTCGAGATATTATAACCTCACTAGAAACAACAAACGACCTTTTGGATTATTTGAAATGCATTTTGCTATGATAAGCTGCGGAAGTTTTTCGTGGTGGTACACAAAACTGCTCAATACGTAATTATTCTGCCGACATATCCATCAGACAATTAGAAATATATTTTTATTATACTTTTAAATAATTAACAGCCGCTTATCTAATGTTTTTAAACTCTTAAATTTTTAAAGATTAGAAAATTGAGCAATACCTACTCTTTCCCATTCTTGCTAAGTCAAGCAGCAGCAATAACATTGAGAAAGGCATTTTAATATTTAATATAGGGACTATTAAGTACCCTTAAGCCTGTTGGACTTTGGAATTATAGCGCTATATCAAAGATTTTATTGATAATTATACATTTTCCATTTTGTTGCTATTGTTATGCACAATTTCGATACATGGGTTTGAGAATGTTAGTTATTTTATTTTTCAGGAAATATCAATATTGAAAAATTAAAATGCGAATTGGTTTTCTAGTATGAATGCCTACAAAAGTTTGTTAAAAGGGCTGCTTGAAATAATCAAATATTTAAAATATTTCAATTTTAAGTCAAATAGGGTTTTTGTTGCTTTTGTTCTGCACAGTACTGTACATATTAATACAAAATACAAATTGATATGAAGGTCAATTTCATCTACTACTTTGCAAAATCTTGCTTTAAATATAAAAATAATATTAAAAGAGTAATAAAAACAATTTATTTAAATTTTTTAAACATTTATAGCATATTCTAAAGTGTTACTTTCATTTGACGAGCAAAGTTCTTTTGTTTAAAGTTTTTTCAAGTATTTCTTTGTCAATATGAAGTTAATTAATTGTATTAAATTTTTAAGCTATTGCATAGCTTTTATCGCAGGCTTTGAAGCTGTCGACCGAATCAAGGAATTCCGTAACGAAAAAAAAAACCTAAGACTATTTTTATTTGAATCACCCAGTGTATGTTAACCCCTAAAGTATGCTATTGATTTCATTAACATACAGTATTGCTAGAACATACAGTATTGTAGGAAAACACAATGTGTTGTACTTAAGACCAATCGTGACAAAGAATTATAAACACAAACAAACAGACAATTCGTAGGATTTTTATTTAAAAAAAAATTTAAAAAAAAAATGTTAAGCAATAAATATTAAAAACTTTAAAAATATCAAAACAAGGTATATTTCAAAAGTTTAAAACCAGTATTTTATATGGTAACACTGGTTTTAAATTCTTTAACTATGCATATGAGCCAATAAGTTCAAAAACATGCATGGATAAGATGGTAACAAAAAGTAATCGCCTTTATTGTTTATTCTAAACGTTTTCGAAAACAACTGACGGCTATTGACAGGCTCACGCTATTTTCTAAATTAAACGAGTTATAACCGTAACCATACAAAACAGCAAACTAATGTGACTCGCCATAACGCAATAGCCATAACCATAGAAACCGATTGAATTTTGGTTTTAGTTATGGCTATGGCATTATGATATGACACGTCTATTTGAACCTTAAATCTTAGAGAATGGGAATATAGAGACTCCCAATAGAATAAAACTTTTCTCTAAAGCGAAATTGACGTAATGTCGACAGATATTTACAAAAAAAAAATAATTTATCTTTATATAAAAAAATATATAAAATTTATTCCGTCTTTTTCTTCATTTCATTAATTTAATTTCCTTTGTAAATTTCCTTATAAGTTACAAAACCCATTTGCATTTTCTCTATGCACGATATTCAAAATGAGTGGGTTTTTATTTTATTGCTGCTTCTTTGTATGAACCAGGGCAACTCCCCATATTGTTTACCTTATTTTCATTTTATTCCACTATTACACATTGTGTAATGCTTGAGTGATGAATTTATTTTACCACACACCATAAAAGAAAATGTAAAATGTAAAACAGCAAAGCAAAATATGCAATGCAGAGAGCTTGTCCAACTAACAGAAAAATTTACCCCTTAATGGTTCAATAAGAAAGGAAAAAAAAAACAACAATTATAGTAAACAAAACAAGTGTGGTGAATTTTATAGTAACAGGCATATTAAACAAGTTGAACAACATTGTCTATTTCTCCTGATTTATATAAAAAAAAGAAAACAATAAAATAATTTGTTTAAAAGAAAATATAAATAAATACACATGTACATGGATATGTATGTATGTAAGTAAAATATTTATGCGCATGTTTTAACTTGCAAGCAAAAGAAATAAGCCAAGAGAAACAAAATGCAACACTGTATAAATGACACAGTGATATAAAATGCGGTTATAAAGTAACACCTTAACTTCGTGATTCAGTATGCTCACATAAAAAAAATTCATTTCATTTCCAAATTAAACTCCAAAAAATCGAAAAAAAATTTGCTAACAAATACATATGTATTCATGTACCTATGTATGTATGTTAAAAATTTTTCTTGCTGCATAGATCAAGTTTTATTAAACTTGTGGAATTCTTTGATTCGACATCCGACAGTTTGTACCAGATTAAAGAGAAATGCAGCATTCTTCTTCAATCTACTACAGAACAGTCGAATCGAATCGTGAATTTTTTATGAATATATTCTGGAGCGATTTAGTATTCTCCCATCATAATTTTCTGGCAACAATGACCTGTTTCATACACGCATTCGAGCCTTATTTTCGATTTTATCGTAAGCGACATGTTATCGAAAATAAACTTTTTATTGAAATTAATATTTTATGGGCTTACCCATAGTTTAGAATTATCAAAATGCCAAAATTGTTCATAACTTTTATGATACGGGCTGTAAAAGTTTATCGTAAGTGACAATTTATGTACATAAGTATGTAAAACAAATTTGAATATTATAAAATTAAACCTTTTCCAGAACAATTTAATTTTTGTCGCTTACGATAAAATCGAAAATAAGGCTCGATACATTGAAACCAAAAGCAATTTTATTATTTTTTGTCGTTTTTCATACAACAATGTTTTCTGACGACATCGTGAGTCAGGCCAATGTTGCCAGAAAATTAGGATGGGAGAATACTAAATCGGTTCATACCTTCTAAAATGTACTACAGATGAAAAAAATAAAATGCTATACATATTTTAAATTTTTACGAAAGAATATGTTAAATCTAGCAGTCGACAATGAATTTTTGAGTTATTGATGCAGAATTAATCGTCATGTGGTTCTTCATATTGTGTAAAAATTTCATAGAAATATCTGGTTCATTCAACTCTAGAGAGAAAAATAAAATTTTCTTTTTCCATTAAGTTGTGTGTAAATTGAAAATTTCAAACTCGTTTTCTGGCAAGCAAGTTTTCTGGCAAGCAAGTTTTTTGAGTTATGACGTTTTTTGAGTAAATGAGCGATATGTACATCATGGGATATGTATGTACATAAGTACTCTTCCAAAGAAAAAGTTTACTACATATTTACTTATGTAAGTATGTACGTATTTATGTATGTACGTATGTATGTATATATGTATGTATATATGTATGTATGTATGTATGTATGTTGAAATAAAATTTAAATTGAATTTTGAAACTTAAGACTTAACAGCCAAAATTAACATTGGTTTGATAGCTGACTGCTGACTTTTTTACTCACTGTTGTCTTTTTACAATTATCGTTTATTCTTTTGTATCCAAACTGGTTGTCTTATTAATGACAGCAATCAGCTTAACAGCCTTGGAATGTATTTTAACAGATTTCGGGTTCGGGATTTCCCGTTTGGCATCCCTAGTAATAATTAATTTTATTGGCTGTTTGCAATGGCTTTCGATGGTGATATCTGTGGGTCTAATCTGATATGATGACTGTAGTTAGTTTTTTTATTTTAACATTTGCTTATGCAATTCCTAGAACTTTTATGAGATGATAAGGCAGTCACTATTGTACGGGTATGAACACAGCATCTGAACACGCTTTAGTTATAACAAAAAGAAATAAATAACAAAACACACATAATTTATATAAAAACTTCCAAAGAAAGGAAAATAAGAATACATCACAAAAAGAAGACATGGATAACATACTTTTTCGTGACCGGAAATAATTATAATAAAATAATAGTCTCTGCGACCTCTCTAAGTGTGGGTTAAAATCAAAGTAATTTTGTTGCCAACCTGTCTATAATTTTGTTTAAGCTTTTTGATTTAAAAGAGATGTCCAGCATTCGCATATAATTATTAAAATTAAAGACGATGTACCACCTCAAGTCCTTACACTTGCAGCGTCTTCCTTCTCATATACATACATATGTATGCTTGCACAGGAAAAAAATTATTAATCACAATAATAATTAAGAAAATTAGGCATTCTCTGTTTCACACTATGATAGAATTTTTTTTTTGTTTTTGAAATATTCTCACTTTCTTTAGCTATAGAGCATATTTAGAATAAGTTTAAGAAGCATTAGAGATATTTATGCCAGTGTTGCGAGAAAATTATGATGGGAGAATGCCAAATTGGTCCAAACTTTTGCTAAAATGTTCAACAGAAGAAAAATAAAAATGCAAGATTTTAAATTTACATAAGTTCTTTTAGAGGTTTTTGGAAAAACTTTAAAGCTTTTTTACGAAAGAACATGCTAAAAGCCAGGTTTCGTAATTACAAACGATTTTTTCGTTTTGAAATTTGTATGGGAAAAATATTTTTTGAAACGAATTTTCGTTATTTTTCATACAAATTTGAAACGTTTTGGAAAGAAACTTTTTACAAAATCTAATGTAAATCTTGCAGCGAGAATGCTCACATGACAACAATGATTTACGTCCCTTTTCACAATGTCTGGTTAAGAGTTAACGTGAACTTTAACTGCCAGTTCTACATACAAAACTTGCCGTTAAAGTCTCTGTTATCTTTTAGCCATACATTGTGAAAAGGTACGTACGTTAGCAGCTTAAACGAATACCCCTATTATACTTATGTATGTGCGAATATGCATACATAAATATACATACATATGTAAGTATGTAATTTAAACAACAAGTTTAATTTAAGAACGTTAATCTGTTATTTGTTCTATGCATTCTACAATAATCCTGTTTGGAAAATGTCTTCAATAACATTAAATAATATAGAATAAAACCACAATTTTTATTTCAAGAGCACAAACACTTGTGTATATTTCACAAACACTTGTGTATATTATTCTTTCGAGTTTTCCTACTTAACTTTTTTTTTCTCGTCGTTTCTACCTACCGCCATTTTCGGAAGGAAATCGCGAATGTGTTTATAAAACCATTTTGTATAACAAAATAAATTCAAGGCTAAAAAACATTTTGCAAAACTAAGAATAAAACAAAAAATGTAATTGAAATTCCTATGCATAAAACTAAAAGTATATTATTTAATAAAATCGGAAAAAGAATTGCTAAAACAAAACCTATGATGACGATCATAATTATGCATTCATTGCATTGTTTATTTTGTATAAATTCAGCAATTATAAATTATGACGTCATATTCATCAGTGTGCTAAACAAACACAAAAAGTATTTATGTACTGTCACGTAAGTATGTAGACAAATGACGCACTTATTGTTATCAGAGATGGAAAATATATTTTTAGATAGAATACATTTATACATACATACATATATACATATGTAAGAGTTGTAATTCGCACAAAATTATTCGAATATTTCTTTTTTATAGTTTAGCTAAAAACTTATTCGAATGAAGAATATTTCGATAATAGTAAGTTCAATAACATTCATTCGAAAAAATATGGAAAATAATAATAGCTATCAACAGATTTAGAAACGTACGAGTATCAAAATAAATAACTTGAACTTCAAGTGTGCTTTCGTCAAAATTTGCATGGAAATTTTGTTTTAACCCTTTAGCTCGATTTTCTTTTTTTATACGGCAGTTAATCTTTGATGTTGTTATTTATAAGAACAGTTCCCGAGCAGCTGTTGTTTGGAAGGCTTTCCATAATATTAGGAATTTTTTTTGTACATACTGCCATACATTCAACGTAATTAAATAATAACTTTAATAATCCATTGAAAAACTCAATTCGTATTTAAACACAATTTAAATTTAAACAAAAATTAACTAAAAATTTATTTCAAATAGGTACGAAGTACAAAATTGCCTATTAATTTTCTCAAGAACTAAAATACGTATTGAACTTCGCTTTTATGGGTAATTTTACTCTATGATAGCTGTTAAGAGATTTCATTAAAAAATTAAAATTCAAACAAAATCAATCTAATATTTCGTTTTTTAACCACCGACCAAAAATAAGGGATGTTATAAGTTCTAGTGTGTGTCTGTGTATCTGTGACCGATTTTAAATTATTTTTCTCTATTTGAAAGGTGACTTGATCGAGATTGTTCTTAACCATGTTTGAAGAAAACCGGTCCAGCCGTTTAGAAGATATCACATCTTTTCTAGATATATATATTTTAAAATTTTTAAGTTTTGTTATATTATTTATTATATATGTATGTATGCAAAAATTTTAAAGTTATTCGAATAATTTTTTATATTCATTTGAATATTCGACAAATATTTATGATGTATTCGTCTACTTTTGAGGGTTACACGATCAAGTTTTGCCTTTCAAATTTCAATACACTCACACTTTTTCACAAATACATTCATACTTTTAAAATATGATACAGCTTTGCTTTCAAATTTTCTTTCCAATTTCAATGAGCACACTTTTTGTTTTCAAATATTTTGCCGTCAGAGTTTTTTTGTGCTCTTTTATTTCAAATAATATTTGTATGTTCCGCCGAAAAATTTTATTTGAACCAAATAGCTTTTTAAAGTACAATGATGTGTGGCGGCTTATAGAGCTACATATGTATACAGAAGTCATGAAGTTGTGTTGTTTTAAGTTGTTTTCTTGACAACGACATCTTGAAAATAAATTTGTTTTGAAACTGTGTGCACCTACATCATAGCTTTCAAATTAAATTACTCTTGACAAGCAGCGTGTATGAAAAACTCGAAAATAATTAAGAACTTTTTCGACAAATTTTAATTTCGCAAAATTTGACAACACTACACAGACACACACACACAACTCATATACATGTGTACACACATGCATACATATCTACACACTTAAATAGATAGATACATGCATGAAAATGTACATAATGGGGTCATCGGCACAACTTTCCGATATGTTGTTTTCTTATATTTTTTTATTAATTATTTTTTTAGGTGTCAAATTTTCAATTTAAAAAAGATATTTCCGAGTGTAGCAGGTGTATAGAACATTTGCAACGATAATTAGTTACGTACATACATATGTATGTACATACGAAAAATAAAATATGTAATTAATTATTCATTAGATTATATGTACTATTATATTTAATATTAAAATTAATTGATTTCAAAACAGAACCAAACACTCTTCTTTCTTTCTTTCTTGTATCACTCACGTTTCACAGTTAGAAAATTAAGCAGGACCGAAGAAACATTGATCACTTTAAAAAAAAGTTCAATATATGTGAATATCTAAGTATATATTTTACGCACTTAATGCCCGTTTAAAGTGTTTTGGGTTGAGAATTTTTATCAAAACTGAAAGCAAATGTTTTATTAAATAAATTCCAAAACGAAATTGTTTTATTTTATATACAAAAATAAGTATGTATGTATGTAGTTAATAGTATGAATCTTTATTTAATAAATAGCTACATAGTATGTATGTATAAATATTTTATATATACATATGTACATATGTATGTGCATACATGTGTACTCAAATATAAATACACATGCATAAATACATACACACATATATGTGTGTATATACATCTTGTGTTCACATATTCAAACACACGTGCTTTTATTGTTTACATTAGAATAATGACGTTATTTTAGGAAACGAGAATTGTGCCCATAATTATGAAAGTGGTTTAAGTGACATACATACATATATACATACATATTTACATATATACATACATGCATACATACATATACATACAGTATACCCCGTTTAATTACCCATCGGTTAAACAACTTTATCGGTTATTTACCGCAATTATTGGATCCCCATTTTATAAATTCATTTTCACACAAAAGTCCACGCTTAATTAACTTTCGTTTCATTACCCATTTCCGGTAATTACCCAGAAATATTTTACCCCAAAATTAAATTTCCCCCAAAATATATCTTCGTTTATTTGCCCACAACTACATATGTATCTACATATGTATTTACATATGTATATGTATATTTATGCAATTCTGCAATCGAATATATGCACTTTATCTATTTACATTTTGTAATATTAATTGTTTTTGTTATATAATAAAATATTTTATTTTCAGAATTACGCGTACATAAGAATGTGCATTTTATTTCAAGTAATTATGTACTACGAGTACATACCACAGTAGTGCTGGGATACTATCGATATTTTCTACTATCGATATCTATCGATAGTTCAGATTTCATTCGACTGAATGTTTGTACTTGAAAAAGTAAAATATAACAATTTTTGATCGGGTTAAAGTTAGTTTTTTATCACTTTATTGAAAGTATATAGTGTTATATATATTTTAATATGTATGTATGTATGTATTTGCGAACGCTATTTCTGGTGACAGTTTTTGAAAAATTTTGCTGATGTCAGTTGAAAATTTTTTACGTTTTCAAAACTGCATTTGAAATAATATCGATGTCGATATTTTTTTCTATCAATATATTCGATATTTTAAAACTATCGATAGTATCGATAGTCTATCGATAGTATCCCAGCACTATACCACAGTGAGTTCGGATAAATGCATTTCTAAAGGTATTTAAGCGTATACCTTACTCGGGTAATTACCCAAAACTTATGACATTTTTTATGAGGCAATTAGCCGAGGTTTACTGTATATGTATATTTTTACTCCGAGAAAAATAAAATAAATAAAAAGTGCCTTATGTGTAATCAAAAACTGGCATGGAGTTAGCATAAGTGACAAAATTGAACTACGTGTTGACGAGTTCCTCTATACAATTTTACACTAAAAATCGACGCATAATGTAGTTTTAACACACGTTTACATCCTAGCATGATTTTTAATGTAAAATTGTATGGTAAAACACGTTAAGACCGTGTTAAATTTTGCCACTTTTGCTAACTTCATGGCAGTTTTTGATTATACTTGTTAAACAAGTTTTCATCAGTCAAGACTAACAACCCTTACATCGAAAAGCTAAATGAAATTTCTTATTTTATTGTTATTTTCAATGCAAGTTGACGCTCGAACGTATTCTGTCGACATCGTGGACCAGTACCTGCATTCAGTAACTTTTATTACGATAATCGTATGAAACGAAAATTTGTCGACTTTGCTATTCAGTAACATATTTTAACGATATTCGCTGTCGGTTGAAGTAAAAAATCATAAAATCACAAGCTCAAATTCATTTAGTTTTTCCTTATTATTGTGTAGAGATACCACATGATATAGAATTAAATGGTAATTTGAATACAGCTGGAGACTATCGTAAAAAAAATTACGGAAAAAAACAGAATCCAGGTACAGGCCGGCCGTGCCATTATTCTAACACCTAATTCACACGAAGACTTTTATGAAGTCTATTTTTCGACGTCATTTTTGGTTTGATAGCGAACGGGGTAGAGAAGAAAGAGGGGTTGAAAAAATGACTCGATTTCTGTTTTCTATGGTTTTTTTCATATTTTTCTTTACACAAATTTGTGTTCCTGTTGTTAGGTTTTATTATTAATATTCTCATATTGGTGTATTCTTCGAAGGAAAATTTTATTAATAAAGTACCCTGTCGGAAATTCGGTTAACTTTAAGAAAACTGTTTCACAAATAGTACTGACTGACACTTGGATTACTTTCAATGACTGTTTTAACATTGCGATGTCCTAGGTGCTAGTCAATTGTCTCACTCTGCACTACTTTCAACTAACTTAAAGTTGACTTTTTTAAATTACCTGGTAGTCAGTAAATTAAAAAAAATTTTCCGGGGTTCGAACATGTATCATCACACGTTGTGTACTCAACGCGCTACCACTCGGCTAAGGTATCATCTAAAATAACGACAGCAAAATGTTAATATAAAACTGAAATGAGTTTCAAAGTAGCTGAGAATAAATTTGTTGGCTCTCATCAAATTTGATTACGTACTCAACCTAAGAAGTTAACTTTTAGTCAGTCTAAGAAAAGTTAACTATAAGTTAACTATTTTTGCAGTCAAGCACACATTCTCCGACAGGGTATGTAAATGTATGTATAAGCAATAAAATCAATAAAAAATCAAAATCAATAAAAAAATTAGACATGTAAAAATAATCATCGTATTTTGTAGAAACTTCAAAAGGGAATCAAGAAAAATAGACGTGATAAATTTCATCGTCTGAATCCTGTGTAAAACAACACATTCAAACTATATTTTTTTGAAATGATTTAATTTTAAATTTATTTAAGTATAATACGAGTAATACATTAAATACTTCGAAACAACGAACGAATGACTTAGATAGCTTCCATAATCATGGGCACAACAATTCAAATATTAATATATTAAATAAGACAATAAAAATAGAAAAATATACAAACGCAAATAACACAGTGCGACAGTCCAAAAAACCTGGGACCGCATATTATTTTTCTTGTAGGGCTTGTCGAGTTAAAGAAGAATCCAATAGTGAAATATGCCGGACACCTCCAAAATCCGGATTTATGGTTAAAAAACCGGTTTTTTTACCTTTGCGCACTTATAAACCTGTACCTTTTTTGATAACGATCCGATTTTCAATTTCTTACTAGATTTGGAAAGAAGAAACTGAGATCTTTCGAATTATATATAATTTCGTTAAGAAAACTTGAGAAATTTTGGTGTTATTGTCCAGCAAACACAAATTTTGTAGATTTTTCAAAAAATTTTCAACTTTGGTGACGTTTTTATACACTATTTTATTAAGAAACTATAATATTATTGAATTTATTCAAAAAGTACATTTAGTTACGATTACAATGCATATTTAGGGTTAAAAATAGATACGCAATTGACGTGAGTTATTTAACTTTTCATGAAAACAAAATTTTTTCCAAAATGCCTGCACAATGTTTTTGGTGTTGTTTTTATGCACCTTCTATTAAGTTACAAATCAATGTTATCCTAAACACAAAAAAAAATTGTAATGAGAGTTTTAGTCATTCAAAAATATTGTCTTTTTCGTGTTCTTTTTATGCACTTTCCTTAAAATTACAAATCACTATAAGCGTAAACACAACAAAAATTATAGTTTTTTATTTTAATATGACGTTTTGTTAATGTCTTCTTTTTCACTTTGAATCTGTGTATTTAAAAAAATGTTCACAATTTAATAAAAATCGTGTGCAATTTAAATTAAAATTAATTAAAAAATGTGTGGATGGAAGGAACTCTTCTTGTTCAAAATCTTTTTCTGTTACATCGACACATTTGCTCGTTGTCGGTAGATCATTACTTGCAGGTATCGGTTTTATAACAGTTGCAACATTTGCATACTTAATGTTTTTGCGCGTTTAAAAACAGTGACCTAAAACATCGGTTTGACAAAAGTAGCAATCATTTGGTTTATGATATGGCTGATGATGCCAAATCATAGGCGTAGAAAAGGGCAAAACAAACGAAGGTTGAATTTTCTTTTTTTTTAATGTATTACAGAAATATTGACAAACAAATTCTGGCTCGTACCAGCGACTAGTATCAAAAAAACGATTAAATACTTTATTGTACACTTCTACCAATCCAATATTGTTTTTAAAACCACGCCGGTGACTGATATCAGTAAATAAGCCACAAATATAGCAAAATTTGTTACGATTGTCACACATTTTTTAATTAATTTTAATTTAAATTGCACACGATTTTTATTAAATTGTGAAAATTTTTTTAAATACACAGATTCAAAGTGAAAAAGAAGACATTAACAAAACGTCATATTAAAAGAAAAACTATAATTTTTGTTGTGTTTACGCTAACAGTGATTTGTAATTTTAAGGAAAGTGCATAAAAAGAACACGAAAAAGACAATATTTTTGAATGACTAAAACTCTCATTACACATTTTTTTGTGTTTAGGATAACATTGATATGTAACTTAATAGAAGGTGCATAAAAACAACACCAAAAACATTGTGCAGGCATTTTGGAAAAAATTTTGTTTTCATGAAAAGTTGAATAACTCAGTCAATTGCGTATCTATTTTTAACCTCAAATATGCATTGTAATCGTAACTAAATGTACTTTTTGAATAAATTCAATAGTATTATAGTTTCTTAATAAAATAGTGTATAAAAACGTCACCAAAGTTGAGAAATTTTTGAAAAATCTACAAAATTTGTGTTTGCTGGACAATAACACCAAAATTTCTCAAGTTTTCTTAACCAAATTATATATCATTCGTAAGATCTCAGTTTCTTCTTTCCAAATCTAGTAAGAAATTGAAAATCGGATCGTTATCAAAAAAGGTACAGGCTTATAAGTGCGCAAAGGTAAAAAAACCGGTTTTTTAACCATAAATCCGGATTTTGGAGGTGTCCGGCATATTTCACTATTTGATTCTTCTTTAACTCGACAAGCCCTACAAGAAAAATAATATGCGGTCCCAGGTTTTTCTACTTCATTCAAATTTGTAACACTGTGTAATTTAATATGTAATATTTCTTTGTTAAAATGATCGTCATAATTTAAAAACATATCTCGCACGAATGTGTGCTAAAATTTATACATAATTATTCGTGATCGTACATGACCAAAAAATATTCACGCGCACATCGATAACTCAATCATTCCCTGAAGGAAATGTCGATGGTGAAAATGTACTGAGTCGCTTTTGACTTTGTCACCAGTACTACTCTCTAATTAATCCCCATACAATACTTTGTGCTATAGACATTTAGCATGTGCTTGTCATTGAAAATCTACTAGTAACACTAAAACAATTGACTATGTAGTGAATACATAGTTCTTATGGGAACATGGAGACATACCAACCAGACATTTAGTGGTATATTTCTATACCTTACGTACATACAATTATATGAATATTGACAAGTTGTTGCAAAAGCCACCAGAAATAGACCACATTTGTTGTCTCTCTTTCTTTTATACTGACGAATAGAAAAGAAATTGTAGACAATGTACCTACTACTAGAAATTTAGTGTTGACATAGAGACATTTGGCCCCAGTCTGACTGCAGGGTTCATACATACATACATCCATACGTATCACGCGCACACCGATAATTGACTCATGCATATGTACATATATACTATATAAAATTATTTTTGTTATTATCTTAGGGAGGCTCCGAAATCTATTTTATCAGCGGTTAATATGAGAACATTGGCTCTTATCGCGAATAACAAATAGAATTTGTTTTTTTTTTTTTTTGTTGTTTTGGAGAAAAGCCACATAAAATATGTATTCATTTTGAATTTGCGATAAGGGAATTGTTTCCATTTCAATTATATACAAGTACAGTCGAACTTCTGTATAGTGAACTTCTATAGAATGAAGCTCTTCTTATAATGAATTGGTTTCAAACAAATAGTAATTAAAAACAAGTCAAAAACCTGTTAAGTGTCCTAAATGATTATTCGAAATGAAAAATTACAAAAGAAACCTAAAGATGATTTTAAAACACCTGTCGAGTGATACCCATTTTAATATAGTTTTCCGACTTTTTATTTTTTTTTTCGTATTAACAAAATGGCGTCGTTGGCCGCCATATTGAGTTTTGATTACTGTCATATAGTTAGTGGCACTCCCAAGCAAAATCGATTGATTCCAGAATGATCAAAATCGGTCCACGTGTTCGGTTCATATAGTGCCTCAAACACACATACATACATATGTACTAAAGTGCTGCGTAAGCCGTTCTAAAAGTTCTGTATTCTATTTCACACTACTTCAAAGCACTGTGTTCTAGTGTCATCATAAATAACAAAACAAAACTAACAAAACATGACTCTCTGTATATATGATAATCATGATTATTGTAAAGTGGAAAAATAAAATTTCTACACAATGAAGTGATTTTCTGGTCCCATGCACATTCATTATAGGCAAGTTCGACTGTGTATACTTTTTTTCTCATTATCGTTATTGACAATAGTTTTTTTTATTCTCATTAATTGAAATATGGAGAACAACTTTATCACAATTTTTAACTATGCAAAACTTTTTGTATTTTTATAGAGAAAAAGATGAGTTAGTTATCTAGTAAAACATAACACTTTTAAAGCAGAAACATTTTCATTGTTGCGAAGTACATAGAATAAATTAGGTTGCACCTGCCACCATTTTATACAGAAACCGGGTCACTTGGGTTATATTAGGTCCCCTTGATTTTTCTATGGGAGCATATTTTTTATTATTGTTATCTACCACATCATAAATATATTTTTGGTGTACTATGGTGTGTAGCAATGTACAGCACAATTCCTATTAGGTTAGCTAATATTAAAAATAAATACATTTTCCAAGTTCACTGCAGCAGTCGTTTATTGTTCCATACTCGCACATAGGTATTCTTGACTTTTTTTGAAGCTATTGCTTAAGAATAAGTGCGTTAATTGTATTTCTTCATTATTTTATACCTCGTTGGTTTTTATTAACGGCCTGGCCCACTATGTCACCAGAAATCGTTCGATCGACAAGTTGTATTGCAAACAACAATAACTTTAGAAAATTTGTTGTTGTTTGCAATACAAGCTGTCGATCGAACGATTTCTGGTGACATCGTGGGCCAGGCCGTAAGTTTCCCACTTCACAAACCTATTGTAGGAGTCGTAGGTCGAACATGAATTGTTGATAATTTCAATAAAAACATTTGGGTATTCAAACGGTAGTCATAAAGGTCTTGTCATGCCAGTTATTGGAAACTATTTACTGCATTTGGTTAACACTATATTAACTACTTGTAAATATCCTTTGATGTGGAAGATTAACAAGATTGTTCAAATAGAAAAAAAGGCACAATTGCTGGTTGTAAAGAGTTTAATGCAATATCAATATTGCCTATTCTCTCCAAAAATAGTCGAACATATAATAAAACTTCGTTGAATTCGTTGATAAGCTCACTTGCCTAGGCTTAGTACTCGATACGGCATTAAACTTTGAGAGCCATATTAACACACTAGTATCTAGAATAAACTATATTCTGCGTAAATTATGTAGTCTGGACATGATGCTACCCTTGCATGTTAAGAAAAAAAGAGTTGTTTATGGTATAATTATGCCTATTCTATTATATGGCTTGGATGTTTATTCTGATACTTTTGTCTAGAGGCAGTTAAAGCTAATTTTTAATAGAGTTATTAGGTACATGTACTCTCTCCAAAGATTTTTGAGAGTTTCTTTTTCAGATTATATAAAGTTCCGAAATTTATATCATATTTATAAGACATATACATAGATTGCAAGCACCTAGCTATTTGATTCGAGTTATTTGAGTTTAGTAGATCGACTAGAAATAAACTAACGTGTAATAAGAAAAAATAAAAACAAAAATGTTGACCATATTAAGTATATTAAAATAAAACATTGTATAAAATATCAAAATATGACCTAAAAACTTCAAAAATTCTAAAAATATGCATGTAAGACTGAAATATGCAAAAAGGCTAAAATATGCACAAACAAATCAATTCCAAAATTCATAAAAAGTTCTAAAACAGATAAATATCTTATCTACATATTAATACGTCACACCAGGAAAACATGCAATTGAATATTTGCGGTTTCCCTGATTATGACGTTCTTTGAGTATATGACCGAAATGTATTACAAAAATTGTATTCAAATTATGCGGCAAGACCAGTACTTAACGTAACATTCACACAGGCAGGCACAACATAGACAAGTCTTCAATATTCAGACAATAGAATGATTTCCGGAAAGAAGTTATGAATTTTATACGATTTATAGAATCAGTTTTGGACAATTCCCACTTTATTGAGTTGCAAAATGTGCTCTAGTACAAAACTCATTTATAAAAGGTATTCAAAACGGCAAATAGTTCAGGATTAAAATTTTGGACTTTTATATACTGTTTTAAGTAGATTTGTTCCAATATTAAAAATATTATATTAACATTTGTCATAATCCAAGTTACTTTCAGTTCCAAAAGATATTGGGTAAAAAAATATTTTTTATCCATAACGTAAAATTTTTGAAAGTTAATCGTAAGTACATACATAAATATGTACATATTTGTCTGTGTGAAAATAACTATATATTTATATACGAGTATATCTACATATGTATGTATACATACATATATCTGTAGATATTCGTATGACTTAAGCAAGCAACAGCGAAAATTGCCAATTGTTTTTTTTAGTTGTCACAACGGACGTAAGAGAGACGTGCCAGTTTTACTTTTATTTATAAAAAAAATTAAAAGCAACAAATGAAAAAAAACAATATATTGTAGATACATATCGCTCATTTACTTCAATAGTGGCATAACTCAAAAAATGGGTTTTTTGAGTTAATAATGCAGAATGATTCGGCATTTCGTATTTTATCTTGTGTAAAAATTTCATACAAATAGCTTGTACCATCACCTCCTGAGAGAAGATTTTTTTCACATCTCCATTGAGTTGTATGCAAATTGAAAATTTAAAACGCGTTTTCTGCAGAACTGGTTTTTTCGAGTTGTGCCACTATTGAAGTAAATGAGCGATATGTACATATGTATGTATAATTGAGCATGTGTGTATCTAGGGTAAAACAATTGAAGGTTATTTTGTTATTTATGAATGTATGCATGTGTACATTAGGGTTATTGATTATTCGACAGATATCATTTTTACGAATATATGAAAGTATGTACACATATTGAACCTTCCCAGCAACGAATTAATTGCTATTTTTTCTACAGAAATTCATTCATCGGCATATGGACGAAAATTAAATATTGGTTTGTTGTTGATGTAATGATCGAGATCGAAATGTATTCGATACACGAGGAGTATATTTGCCAAACCCTCGAAGGGGATATTATTACCGAAAGGCAGTTTAAATCAAGTTATTTTTAATTGTATGATTCATATGCTCTCAATGGAATTTTTAAGGAGTTTTATTTTGGTTCTATTGAGGTTATGGCCCATGTTGCTGGGACCTCTTTTCATTTATTAAGTTATAATTTAAATCATAAGTTAATATTATAATACATAATTTTAAAATATGTTAAGATAGCTTTTTTCCATATTTCGTGTTTGTGATTAATATTTTTTAAATACATACATTTAAGCGGTGGGAGACAGAAATACAAGGCCTTGTTGCATTTGAAACTTTTGTTTTGTTCATGGTCATGCGTCGTGATATTAGTGAAAAGTTGCTCACGATTACATCTCTAGCCACAACCAGGATTCAGATATGTAGATATGTATGTATATGGACAAGTAATTAATGCCAACTAGACAACAATTTAATGTAAACAATTATGGAAACAAAAAAAAACATTTAATTCAGACTGACTCTTATAAACATAAATACACTTACCCCTCGATTTGCATGATACTTTTTTTACACGATTTCACTTTTACACGATTATTTTGGTTTTTGTGTAAATTGAGATATTTATGAAATACCTCGATTTACCCGATTTTTTATGTTTTATTGAATATTTTATGAATTGCATTAATTTTGTTTTTATGAATAGCATTTATTTTGTTTAATGAATAAAGGTATATTTTTATGTGTTTTTTATTAAACGCTTCTAATTTTTTAAAAACCAAGAAATACATACATATATAATTTCTTAATAAAATCAATTTTTATTTTCGATTTACACGATTTTTCATACAAAAATTTAAAATTTCGATTTACAACGACTTTCTCAGGAACGTATCTATCGTGTAAATCGAGGGATAGGTGTATATATACATATATATATATATATATATTAGAGTGACTCACCTTGTATGGAGTTGAAAAACGCGACTCTCAAAACATGTGAGAGGTCTAGCGATGACCTTTCGTGAGCTGAATCGTGCCATAAAATGGTATATTTAAAAAAACCTTTCAGATGGTTTACTTTTTTTAATATGTTGTTGTGGAATAAAATACGAAAATATGCATAAGACTTCAAAAATATTAAATTTTTTAAAATCCTCATTAAAAAGACCGAACTTTAATTTGAGAGCGGTAAGAAAAACTTTTTTCAGTGAGTCGCTCTAATGCCGATACGAGTAAATATAAAAAACAAAAGATAAATATAAAATGCAACAACAAAATAAACGCAAGCAATTATGCAAGGTTGTGGGTACTTGCATATATGTATGTATGTATGTACATACATATATGTATATCTGTATGCACATGCAAACAATCATAAATGCATATACAGTAAGCAAAGAAAAAACTTGTACAGGAAACGCCCCGCTCTTCTAACCGAAGTATCTCTGTTGCTTTGTAAGATTTTAAGCTAAAACCAAAAGCAATTTCAAATTAATCAGCTTTGCATGGAATCCTTTCATTTTATTAACAAATTTATTTTAGTGCTAAAAAAATAACCTAAAATAAAATAACACCATTTTCAAGAGCAAAAAAACTTGTACACTAACTTTTCTTGCAGGAAGGAGCTATGAAATAAGGAATACACTAAAAATTAGTACTAAATGTGGCCACGTCTAGCATCTAATAGATTATTCTCATGGAATGAATTGGGTTTTTGGTGATATTGGGAGGTAACCTGAATAACACGGTGAAGCATGGGGTGTGTAATATGATGGAATGGGAATCAATGGGATCGAGTGGTGTACGAAATTCGGTTTCTATGAATAAAAGGGATTATTTAAAAATACTTAAAGATAATTTAGCACAGTTAGCTACCAAATTTAATGTAAGTGGAAACTATTGATTAGTTAGAGTTAAATTATTTCGGGTATTTAACTCTAACTTCGTCTTGAATAATAAGAGAATGGCTTCCATTCAACGAGAAAAAATTGCAGGAACATCCTCCCTAGACAGTTGGCCTTAGTACTAATAAAATTCTGTGGGCGTATGTGGAGAAAAAATTGTGCGAGCTGTAGATTAGGGGCAAAAATTAGCTAAAAACTGTTATCCAGGGCATATGGGAGTATATATCTCCCAATATCACCAAAAACCCAATTCATTCTATGAGAATAATCTATTAGATGCTAGACGTGCCCACATTTAGTACTAATTTTTAGTGTATTCCTTATTTCATAGCTCCTTTCTGCAAGAAAAGTTAGTGTACAAATTTTTTTTTTTGCTTTTGAAAATAGTGTTATTTTATGTTATGTTATTTTTTAGTATATTAAAATAAATTTGTTAAAAAAAATTAAAGATTTCCATAGAAAGTTGATTAATTTGTCTTGAAATTGCTTTTGGTTTTAGCTTAAAATCTTACAAAGCAACAGAGATACTTTGATTAGAAGAGCGGAGCGTTTGCTGTACAAGTTTTTTCTTTGCTTACTGTACATATGTAGGTATATGTACTCGTATGCGTACATGTGCATATCGATGGTCACAAGTAAAAAGGCCCTGATTCGTATTGTCACGAAATTGAGTTTTTCAGTGATTCCAATACATTTCACACAAATACACCTCGCCAAAAAAAAATTTTTTTTGCGACTTGTACAATTTATTTAAGTTGTACAACCAATTGTTACGTTAGATGCCTGATTAGCCAACGGTTGGACGCTGGTTGAATGAAAAATCTCAAAATTTTGATTTTCATTCAATTAACGAACAACCTAGCTATCACACATCGTACTAATAACGTAACGTAACTAATAAATAATAAAGTGTGTGAAAAATAAAAACAAAAATGCGAATCCGCAATTTTATTGAAGAATATAAAAACCTGTATTTATTTATTTTTCTTGATCTTTCTTCATCAAAATTTTATCAATGGAAAGTAGAGCTAAGAAATCAGAACTCATGTTGACTCCATAAAAAAAATTTCTTAATGAAGTTTGATGAAAAATTGCAGCATATGCAGTGAACGACCAACTGTCATATGCAACTCAATTGTACGACCAGTTGCAACGTGTATGGCCCGCAGTTGTACAAGTACTGTTTATTATTATGCTTTTACCTTCTCATGTAAAGCTGCAATTATCTGAGTTGGGGCCTTTTTACATGTGACCAACGATATCTACATATGTATGTATGTATGTATATGTGTCGTATGTTTAAAAAGACACTACAGAATATTAATAATAATTAATATTTGATGTTAAAATAAGTCGGAAAAATAAAGACGTATTCATACTGACAACCATCAGCAAACAGATCAGTATTATGACTTTCACGGCACGTCCTAGGATGTCGACAGAAAACGTTCGATCGACAACGTTTTCTGTCGATATCACGAACCAAGGTGGTAATTAATATTGAGTTATTTTTTTAATAGGTACTTTTCACGATTTCTTTTTAAAAGTTGGAGTCCACATATTATCAGCTTAAATAACTGCCTGAAATGATGATATTTTATTTGTTATTAAAATCAAAATTGAATGACTCGACACAAATTCTAACAATCAAACTTTTAAGAAATTTTACTACGCATATACATACGTACATACACACATATTGTTAAATTGTTCAAAAATCTAAATGATTCTTTTAACTTTAAGCAGCACATGCTCATTTCATATGCAAGTAATTTTTTTTCTTCTCTTTTTGTAACTTTAAGGATATTGACCTTGCTTTGTTTCAACAAAGTAAACAAAGTAAAAACAAACCCAATAAGGAGGAGGGAGTGATAGGGAGGTGATGAAAGAGAAACACAGTAATGATGGTAAAATAAAAAATGAACACGAGTTCACGCACATTACTTACATACGTATACATACATACATACGTACATACATATATACATGTATGTGTAATATAAATTTATGTGGAATGTAAATGGATGTAATTGTGTGTATATGTATGGATATAAGCTCACCAACATAAAATTCCAAAATTCCTGACTTCCAATTTAAATGCTTTAAATCAGTTGCCAAGTTATCATTTTCAAATAAACACAAATTTTGGATTCAAGTTTTATTCTAAAACTTTTAATTAAGTTTGAGAATAACATTTGCTATTGTAATAAGACCGAAGTTTGATTGATTTATTTATTGATTCTATTCAATATATTGTGTCACCTACTAATGTAATATACATACATACATACAAGCAATTTTATTGAACAATATCAGTTATTGCATAATAATAGGGCAAATGTATGGATACATTTATGGGCACTTACATACATACATATGTATATCGTGTATAGTTATACATATGTATGTATATCGTGTATAGTTATATCGTATATTGGGTAAACTTTTTAATCGCATATTGCTCTACAGTAATACATGGCAAATGATTGTTAAATTCAAGCTTTACAGAAAGTCTTAAAAAATTATATTGAAACTATTACAAAAGTAATTACAAAATGTATCTGCGCAGTGTATTAGTGTTGTACTGATACATTGTGAATTGTGTCTTTGTTTTCCATACATATTCTGGGGTTGCGTTTTGTGGCGTTTTATAAAATAATGCTCTAAATTCATAAAACGCACTCAGGGAAAGTAAGATACGTTTTTAAAGAGTCTATAGATGACGGATGTCTATTTTCTTCCCATTTTCAATTTACTGCTAGATAGGTTATGCGTACTTCATAATACCACAATAATACATATGTACATGCAGATTAAATCTTGTAAATGCCAAAATTTTAATTTAAATTTCAATTTATGTTAAAGCGTTTTAGTTTTAAATCATAGTTTTTCTTCTAAAAATGCCAATAAGAGTAGACAGTATTTGTAGCCACAGGCGAACAGAGGGTTATAAAAATTGTAACCATTATCATCATTAAAGCCGTAACAAAATGAAACTGATGAGGAAAAGATTAAGTTGGGAGTGAGTCCGCAGTTGTATATGGTACACAGTTCAAAGTATTTCGTTCATTGTATTTGTGAGTCATAAGCTTTTAGCATGAATCGAAAACAAGTTTCATAATTGAGCAAATGGAAGGTTTATAATACGTGGACGGTTGACTGGCTTCCACAAAAAAACTTTTATTTCTACTACAAAGAAGGCAAATACAATTTCGTGGAAAACAAGACATGCGCAGTTGAAATTTAACTGCGAGTTATTGAAAATTTTAAAAAATTTTCATTAATTTTTACATACATATGAATGTATGTATGTATATACGAGTATAAACTTTAAATCACTTTAATTCTGAAAAATACTAGCGCTACCAAGCAGACACCACCCCCAACACCCCCACCTCCTCCAACTACTTACTCAGTAACTCGAAACGATAATATATACATACATATGTACTTACGAACTTGAATGTTAATAATATTATATAATATTAATATATCATTTCTCTTTAACTTTTGCATTACATTCAAAAGTGTGTAAATTCTGTAGAAAATTTCACACGAAATATACTTAAGTAAGTTTAACAGCTGCAGATTTACGAGAAAAAGCTAGCAAACAAATTTACTTAAGCAGGCCAAATAAATGATTTTTCTTATACAACAAGCAAGGAATAAAATGAAATTTGTATCAACAAACAGTAGGAATGTATAAAATCAAAGGATTTTGAAATATCAATACACATGTACATATCCTGCCATAACCATTAAAATTATTCATTTCTATTCTGCATTTCGATTCGAATGGAAATTATCTCCGTTTGGCAACTTTGGTATATTTTGTTCCGTCCTTCTTTTTCTTTTTCGATTGTACGTACTGGTATTCTGCATTACGATCGGAGATCCGATTTTTTAGTTGTGAGTTTTATTTAATTTATTACAGGCAACGAGAAGCGAAAGTGCCTGTGGATTAAATTAAATTAAAATAACAAAACTTTATTTGTGGGCTACACTTATGTATAAAAAATTAAAATATCATCTCCGCCGCAACAGGATTCTTCAGATTAGAATATTTCGGCCACAAATACCTCTTACTTATCTTCTTGGTTTTTTTTTTATCTTTCACTACTTAAATTGTTATTTATTTAATCAAAAAATATTTAATTATTATTTCTTTTAATAATTCGTTAATCACTGTTTTTTGCAAACACATTTTTTACTCTTTTTCTTTTTCTTCCGATTCAGTTTCTTTTGCAGAATACCTTTTTTCGATCCATGCGTAACTGATGGTTCAAAGTTCAAACAAAAATAGTACGAGTACATATAAATTTTTTGGCGATTTGATATAGATCTAAAGTCACATAAAGACTAAACCATTCGAAAAGTTTCACTTATGGAAGAAAATCCTCAATTTGCTGCGTTGATCCAAGTGTATTTTAATTTCCATTACTCTATATGATTTTTAAGGTTAAAATCTTACAGCCTTATTTATAAAAGAATTATTAAGACTTTATAAAGAGTTTATAAAACAGATTTTCATACAAAATTTTTCACAATAACGACATTATTTGCCAAATGCTTGTCACAATACCCAGCTGTTTCGACTATATTCGAAGATCGAATGTTGCTCATAATAAGGGCCCAAGTCAAAAAGTTATAATGTTGATAAGAATTATGTAGTTGTAGTTAATAGATGTGTAAGTGTATTTTTTATTTTTACTTACTTTTTAGTGCGAATGTTTGCAATGAAAATAATTAAATCCAACAAACTGCAAAGAAAGAGAAAAGAAAAATATACGTTAGCCAATGTTGAGGATTATGTCATAAACATTAAAAGGAATTGAAGATTTACGATTTAACAAAAGTATTTTTTATATAAAAAAATGCGTAATATTTTTAAATATTATATGCCTCCTTAAAAAGAATTTTGCCTTCTTTTATAACACACCGCTTACCCGGACTCGCGCCTGGCATGGACCACATAAACGCCACACCTCCATACCTATGCTATAATATAGGACGAATACTGCAAGATTTTAACCAAAATTTTACATAAAATAAAGCATGACTGCTGACATGTGATGGTGTGGGAGTCTATATCAGCCGCGCATGCGAGTAAGCTGGGGTTTTAAAACCGAATAATGGAACAGTACAAACATATAGCAATATTGAAGTATAATTTTACAGCTGGCGTTAGAAAAATGGGCATTTCAGAGAACTTCCAATGATATCAAGACAATGACCCGAAGCATGAAATGCAGTTGTTGTACAACTGCCCTAAAGTTATAGAAACGCCGCCGAACCTTTCTGACATTAATCTATATATACTAATATTATAAAGCTGTAAAAGCTTGTATATTTCTATGTTTGTAAGAGGTAATATCCGGAAATGTCGGTCCGATTTTAAAAACTTTTTCAACAAAATGAAAAATTGAATCTCCTAACAGGCACTGAATATACATATAAGGTTTCACTAAAGTGGTAAGGGGCGGTAAACCCTCAGAAAATATTAATTATCGATTTAGAAGAGATCTACTAAAGCAATAGTTTCCGTACTCAAAAGAAAAACAAATGCATTTTAAAGTTCTCGGTTCTCTGTTCATTTCTGTTCTCAATTCATTTCGCCTCCGAGAACCAACAGAATAATTACTGCCTCTCCGAAAATATCTAAACAATTTTGACGCAATTGTAATCATAGAAATATCAGCGTGAGTAAACCCCACAGGGTAAAAAAATTAATTATTTGAGGATTAGGTTAGGTTAGATTTATCTGGGTGGTCCAAAGACCTCGCAGACGAGAAGAGAACCCGGGGACCGTCAAGTACTCGTCCTATTTTATTTATTGTATTTCAGTCAATGGACAAATAATCCTTACAGACAAAGATAACATTCAAAGATAACGAACTGATACTAAGGTTGTTTATAAAATTTGTATTAAAAAAGAAATCTATCACGGATATATATATATACAATATTACTTTGAAAAGTTAACAATTAAATTAAATAATTAAATAGTTTTGAGATCACAGTTATTTCAATAAGCTAAAAAGTAGCAATTTAAACTCTGATTTTTCAGTGCTAAATTTGACAGCATACGAAGCCGTAAATGCAGTTCCCAGTTAATACCCCCACTAGAAGTTTGCAGTTGCTTCTAGTTAGTGATAAAAGGAACTTAGTCAATTTGGGATCATAGGAGCTCCACATGATTTAAGAAGTTTTGCAAGTTTTCGTCGCACGCCAACTTTAAGGTGTTGAATTGGTTTTCGGACATATACCATTTCCTCATATGTATGTACTTGTCTACCAGCACATAACATATTTAGGGCCTTCCCACACATGAGCACAACCGAGGAGTAATTGCAGTCAGCTGAAATTGCTTTTATAGCTGCTTGACTGTCTATATACAAATTTACACGCGCATTCATAGTTAGAGGGGTGAAGGCTAACTCTGCTGCCATTTTGACTGCATAGATTTCCGCCTGGTAGATTCCTCTATACCGAGCTTCTGACAGTAAACCGCAGCTCCCACCCCTCTATCCATCTTTGAACCATCAGTGAAAAACTTGAAACCAGAACCACTATGATTAAGACTTTCCAGATAGCTTTCTTCACTTCTAGTGATATGTGCTTTGGCAAAAAATTTCGTCACTGGAATGATGTAGTCCGAGCTACACTCCATGTCTTCCTAGTAATTTACTGTGACCAAATGATATATACATTCATCTGTCCTGTTGTCCTGAGTCGGATAACAGATTTGCATGCCGCATTCACTGCAGTTAGTTTTATTGGTTTAAGGTTCAATATAATGTCTAAAGCTGCAGTATGTGTGCTCTTTAAAGCTCCAGTTATGCAGAGCTCTGCTAGTCTCTGACTTTTTTAGGTATGCTTTTGTCTCAGTCGCCCTCCACCATACAAGTATTTCATAGAGTTGAATTGGTCTAGCTACCGCTGTGTAGAGTAGGGGAATGGGCCCACGTCTTGCCCAACATTTTTTTTACATGCATATAGAGCAATGGTGGCCTTTTTAACTCTATCTTCTATATTGGACCTCCACGTCAGCTTATTTATTTATTTATTTATTTATTTATTTATTTATTTGTTCATATTGTAATACAAAAGCCCAGAGGCCAAAAAAACGTACTACATAGTTCAATACTGAGTGAATAATAAACATTAATATATAACATATTAATATAATATATTCAATAAAGATTAATTAAATATTTCAAATATAATAATAAACAATATTCATAAAATTCACTTAAACTAACTAAAAAAAAAAATATATCAGATCATATATAATTATGTTACCATTATTTATAATTATATTACATTTATTTACATTTGGTGGCTCCCCAGCCGAATTAATAAATATATTAAAGTTTTTCAAAAACAACAAATTTCCGGGTATCATTAATGACAGCAAGACATCATCAAAAAGAGAACAAATTAGTTAATTGAAAAAAAATCATTCAATTTGAGCCGAAAAACATTATTAGAGTGTGAAAAAACACGCAATTCATGCGGCAAAGAATTCCAATAGCGAGCAACCCTGACAACAAATGACCTTTCAAATAAAGAACAGTTTATTTTCGGTACAAGAATCTGTTTATTCCTTGATGAACGTGAAAACATAAATTTATCACAAAAAGGTTTAGGTACACCGGTTTTAAAGAATCGATAAAAAAAGATTAAATTTCTAATTTTCACATAATCATTGAAAGAACACCCCAAAAATTTTTTTACAAACGCAGAAATATGTTCTCTTCTCCGAATGTTAAATACAAATCTTACAACAGAGTTTACAATACGTTTCAAGGTATCAAGATTGGTAGCAGTAGCACCAGAAACCACCTCAAGGCCATATAAAATCTGGGGCATCATAAGGGCGTGTGCTAATCTATGCTTAACATTAATAGGTAAATATATATTAGTTGAATAAATCCTACGCAATGTACCCGAGACTTTGCGAAGAACAGATAGAAAATGCGGTTCAAACGATAAGCGATTATCAATAATGATTCCCAAGCATTTGTGCTGACTGACAATTTCAATAGGAGCATTTCGAATACACAAATTAAGGGCAGGAGAGGTATCAGGCGATAAACTAAAGAAAATAGCTTTAGATTTGGACGGATTTATAGATAAGAAATTAAGATCTGACCAAACAGAGATTCTTTCGAGACAGTAATTAATATTAGGTTCTAACACATCAGCGAAGTCACGATCAGTACTAAACAGAAGCATGATGTCATCAGCAAACATGAACGTCTTGCAAATACTAGAATCAACATGCTCATGAAGGTCATTAACATATAATAAGAACAAAAGGGGACCCAAAAGGGAGCCCTGCGGGACACCCGAAGTAAGAGAAACAGTACGAGAAGCTATACCATTCAAATCCACAAATTGTTTTCTATCAGACAGATAAGACATAATAAGTCTACAGGCTGATCTAGAGAAATTGAACTTTTCCTTGAGCTTAATAATCATAGTAGAGTAACATAAAGAGTTAAAAGCTTTAGTTAAGTCCAGAGAAGTAAGAACACATAATTTCCTATGATTAAAGCAATTTCTAACGGTATCGGTTAGGTTAACTAAGAGGGAGGTAGTATTATGTCCATAGCGAAAGGCATATTGGGAATCAAAAATTTTTTCCTTAGTGAAAAAAAGCATTTGATCCTTAATAATATGCTCAACAACCTTAGATAAGGCAGGAAGAATTGAAATTGGTCTTAAATCATCAGGGCAATTAACTCTACCAGACTTAGGGATAGGCACGACTCTAGCTATCTTCCATAAATCAGGAAACGTAGACTTAGTTAAAATAGTATTAATTAAGTGTAAGATTATGTCAGAGATATAGGGATAAACAATCTTAAGAAATAGGATAGGGATGTTATCAACTCCAGAAGATTTGGATTTCACCTTATGGAAGGCCTCTAGTACCTCTACTTCAGTAACACAACGAAAAGAAAACGACCCATTTATATCGTAGAATGTATCAATGTCGACCTCAGGAGTTAGGGCGGAAACTGAACTTCGCGCGAAGAATTCATTTATAGTATTTACATCACCTTCAATGTGAGTATCATTTGAATTGCAACACCCAGACCTTCTCAAAAACTTCCAAATGCCGGCCGAGTCAAGACCCCCAAACAACTTAAGAGTAATACCTCCTTCTTTCTCTTCTAATGACAGACTTTGATCTGTTCCTAAGCTTGCAAAAAACCTTCCATTTAGATTGAGATGGATCAGATTGATAGGCGGAAAAAGCCAGATCACGAAGAGACCTAGCTAACACTACTTCTCTAGTCTTCATCCAAACGTCGTCATTCATTGAGTGAAATACATGCTTTCGAGGAACATACGAGAATAAGGTTTGAATAAGGGAATCAAACAGTAAGAATTTGTTATTAACATCAATTTCGTCAAAAATGCATGAGAGATCAATGTCATTCAGGTAACGCACTATGCCACACCAGTCTATATTTTTAAGGTCACGATACTCAACTAAAGTTAATGCATTTACCACAATTAAGTCAAATGATGCAAAGATTAAAGCATGATGAGAAATAGCTGGGCATTGAGCTTCTCCACACATATTAACCAATAAATTATCACTCACCAGCATGTAATCAATAAGTGATGTCGAAAAGAACTGTAGATCAAAGTGAGTAGGCTTCGAAGAATGGCAAACGCGTAAATTAGCTCTAGAACAGAATGAATAAACTAAGTTAGACTTAACCGTATTAAAGAGGTTGCAATTGAAATCGCCCACGACAATAATATTAGAATAATTTAAGAAAAATTCATAATGGAGTTCTTCAAAATTGTTAAAATCAACAGGAGGGGGCAAATAAACCACACCAACTATCCAAAATAACCCCCAGGTAGTTTGTGTGTGTTTTGGGCGAGAGCGATATACCGTCTAATTTTGGTGTTCCCATTGCTTGACTTTCCTATTAGTAAAAAGCACAAGGTCAGTTTTTCCAGGGTTTAAGTTCCAACCTACCTGCGTTGCCCATCTATGAATATCCCTTAACGAGCATTCCATTAGGGAGCTAATTGTGTCGATGAGCTTGTCGTAGGCATGTGTTTTAATCCTAGCTGCTTTAACCTCGAATTCCATGAGAATTTCATTAACAACCAGCGTCTAAAGAAGTGGTGATAGAACACCTCCTTGGGGATTTCTTCTGTTAGCTTCTTTGTTTACATTGGCATTGCCTAATTCCGTAGAAACTATTCTACATTTTAAGAGGTTGTCTACCCAGTTCTTGACTTGCGTCCGACATTATTAAAAGCGCCTTCGATGTCCAGGAAGAGGGTAAGACAACGTTTGCTGTTCTCAGGTAGTGTGTCATACACAATTATTGGGTATATGTATCTTGAAAATAAATTAACATCGCGTTTCCACTGTTGCTGAGATGTTGCGAGATATTCCTCAAGAAATAAGTTGAAAAAATTTAACCTGATTACTACAAAAATCTAGTGGAATCAGTTCCGAAGGCACAAGATGATATTCGTAAAAACAAAGGACCGCCCACGATACATTAAAACAAAACCAAAAACAGATTACACTAATGAGACATTTTGGTGTCCGATTTTTTTTTCGCTTATCACAATATTTCTATTGTATCGCTTAGACGATATACATATGTATACACAAATGTAATACGGTTTTACTGAAAAATCTCTTTCTAAACTTGCTGTCTGGTTATTAAATTGAGCTACTGTAAATATTTAGCAAATAAACTGTAATGATTTACTATTAAAACACGACGTTATGCGTAATAACCACTTAAAGATGTAAGCAATTTAGTTTGTGCATCAGTTGTTATCAAAACGAAAAAGATTGTAAATTTAACCCTAATTGCAGTTGAATTAAGTTGATGTCATTATAAGCGACAATTTTTTTTAGCGCGCAATTAAGTATTTTGCACAACGCATATTAGAATTCGGTGGTGAAGTAAGTAAAATTTAACGAACTTTATTATTGAATTTTTTTTAACAACGTCATAAAGATAATGTTGTCGAGGTACTTTAAAACTTACGATAAGAATTACCATTACACACCCTTCTATTGTATGAGGAACTATTCAATGACTGTTATGTTTTAAGATAGTTGGTTTTTTCTTTAGACAGCTTTACCACACTCCAAGTTTACTTGACAAAGTCTTGAACTTATGAAAGAGAAGGGAAAGAGCTCTCATTCAACTACAGTTGAGTCGACTATAAATACATACAATCAATCAATTTATTTTTCAGTACCTATTTTTATAACATTTAAAACAAATTTATTATAAGTTTCATCAACTTTTGAGGGGCACTTTCGTTATTAACTAAATATGCAATTAAAAGTAAATAAAGAATACAAGCGAACTGCACATGGTCAAGACAAACAACTAAAAATAGGTTTAACAAAATTAAAACAAATATCTTGAGAGAAAATCATTATTTTTTCATTAAAAAAAAACAATACATAATAAAAATGTATGCATGTACTCGTGTCAAGTCTAAGGTTTTGGGAATTCCCGGGAAAATGGCAAGGGTATAATGCTTAAGCAACTTATTTATACATATTGAGTGGCTATACTGTAGTTCTTCAACTTAATCACTTACTGCGCTTAGACATACATGAATATATTAGTATAATTAAGTGAATAAATAGATATGTATGTTTGTTTTTAGCATTTAAGAAAATAAATCAAAACATAAATATATAATAATTCAACCAAAAATTCTACTCTGAATTTCGAAACGAAAGAAAATGCATTGGAATTTGTATGACATTAACATTGCATTTCGAAAGCATTTACATTCGTTTCGAATTACAGAGTAGACCCCCAGATAGAACATTTTCGAAAAACTTGTATGGGACCAAACTCTAAGGGTGACGTTGGCTGAAGTAGTTAGCACGTTGACTACAAAACCGAAGGTCCTGGTCCTGACGAACATTACTTTCCTCTGTATCAGTTGTTGTGGCAAAAGTTCTAGTGGTGCAGGCATAAGACATTGGTCATTAAAACTACACCGGCTTCAGCGGATGCTAATCCTAATGTAACATCAGATCGCCCTCCCTCGTCGGAACTGTGTAGCAGAATCATCGGCGAAGTAAAATAACCATTAAAATGGCTACTAAACACAGGTTCAAAATTTAATACGCCTCATTCACCACCATAGGCGCTATAACACTGAAATAAGGGTGCAAAAAAAGCAGAGTTGTAAAAGAAAGAACTTTTCCTCTATCTCTTCCTTCACTACCTGTCTTTTCTATCACTATCCCTTCCCCATCACCCTCTCTCACTATCTTCCCACACAGGTACCACAAAGGGATCATTGTATTGGACCCAAGTGAACTGGGCTCTAAATTTCACCCTTCTTTACTAGCAGCCTGTTAACCTAAACCGGAAGTACTCTTTCCAACAAATAAAAAATTTTAAAATCTGTTGGTTAAAATTAACCCTTAAATGCATGAGGTCAGAACCTTTGACTGAGATCAAAAATTATAATGTAAATTTAGTCCCTAAACACGTATATCGGCTTTATTTTCAAGAAAAATTAACGGTTTTCGTGAAAAATTGGAATAAGAGAGAAAATACTATTTAAAAAATTAAACTTGATAAAAATTTATTAAAATTCGTTAAAACATTGTCCCATATACAAATTGATACTAATCTCCACAAAATTGGCACACATAGATACTAATTATTTATTCACTTTTGAAATTTGCTGCACAAACTATGTGTGTTCAAAAATCTCATGCGTCAACTTTGGTAGCTTGCTGATGATATAAACAAATTATAAACAAACCTAAACGGCGTTTCAAAGAACACTTATAAAACATTCTTTATTTCAAAGTGTTCTTTATTGAGTTTCGGTTACATTTACTAAATTTTTTTAATAAAATAAGTAAGGACCATTTATGGTACGGTATGCATTTAAGGGTTAAGTTTTAAAGGGCTAGCAAGATTGTGTGCTTTTCAGAGCTCAGACAGTGTGTCAAGTTTTTTTAAGTATTTTAGCTTAAGGTGCGTAATAATCAGTTAAGTTTAACCAAGTGAAATATACTAAGAAATTTTAATGAGCGTACCCCAGACCAGCGATGCCAACTTAGCTATTTTTGAGCTAGATTTAGCTCTTTTTTATTGCTTCTAACTCGAAATTTTTCCCTTTAGCTCTTTTTTAAAGAAAAGAGCTAACACAGCACTTTTCAATTGTGGAAATGGCACGTTTAGCACTTTTCGCATCTTATACTAAATTTTCCCGTTTTTAGCCTATTGTTTCGTCTATCATGCATTTACATTTTTGCAACTACATATGTTAGATGTATTTATGTATTTAGTGTGTTCGTTTCGGAATAATTAGACAATTTTTGATAAATTATTAAAATGGATTCTTACTGCCAAAAATATAGGGAAATTTTGGAATCAAATCACTGTTTAAAAAATATATTAAACCAACAAAAGCTCCTATAAAAAAGCATAAAAAATGTATGGCTCCATTTAACGATATTGTGCTATCCTAGCCTGACATATCATTTTCACCAGACGTTCCAACACAAACTCAAATTGCCCACGCAAATCTATATATGCTGCAGTACATACAACGTTTTTAGCATGGATCTTTTATTTTTTCTTACTATTATTTTAATTAATGTTAAAAAATCTTGAAGTACAAATTGAATGATAAATACATTCATAGATTTAAAACGGAAAAATGCCAAATTTTTAAATTTAGCTCTTTTTAGCTCTTTTTGACTACTCGTTTGGCTCGTTTTGCCTCTGAATTGTTGGCATCACTGCCCAGACCATTTTTCAAATTTAAACCCAGCAAAAATTTTCAAAAAAGGTAATCGGGTTTGGAATTAAGCATTTTTGGTTGAAGCTGTTCCTTACTGGAATACCAACTTAATGATTTTAACATGGCGTGAGACTAAAATAATCGATTCTTGAGAAGTACATACTTTTTTTGTTTGGCAACTTGTTCACGTAATCTATCTAAACAAATTATTCTCCTCATTTAGCAACTTGTCCATAATTTTTTTAAATTTTAGGTAATGTGATTTGTAAGGGAGTAATGAAATTTGGTAATCAGAAAAGTAAGTCATTATATGGCAAGTAGTTCTGATGGTAATGTGTAATTTTTTGCTGGGAAATTGTGTAATTACAAGAACCAAGAATGTTTTGCAGCAACCAAATAAGTACAATACCATAAAAAGAAATTTTAAAAATTGTGGGTGTGCCCCCGCCCACTTTTTTGCGGTCTAAACTGAACCAAGTTATGAAGTAACAATGACAAAAAAATACAGACGAATTTAATAACTTCCTCCTTTTGTAAGTCGGTTAAAAAAATTTTAAAAATGTCTATCCAATTATGAGCAAATCACGATCAGCTTCGCTGTTTACTTAAAACTGGGTTTGCACACAGAAATTTTAGTGGAGCAACTTTTTAGTTTTTTATTATTTCGAAAGTTGTACATACGATTGTGTAGGATATTGAGTCCTACCCTTAAGAAGATATACGCAGATTAGTTTTGGAAAACAATTTTTTATGGATAATTTGTTTGATTATTATACTCGTAGACACAGGATAATTTAAAAACCCAGCAAAAAAACTGAGGAAAAAGGAGTAAGAAAAATGAGGGTACCTGATTGATTGGCCTTTTGATACAAACTTGTAAACTGACAATCTACCTTGTGCTGGCAATTTTTGATTATCCATTCCATCCCTGATGAATGCACATACATGCTTATCTAAATTTTGCTGGGTACATACATACATATATACATATATACACACATAAATAAATGTGTATATACCCTGTCGGAGAATGTGTGGTTGACTACAAAAATAGTTAACTTATAGTTAACTTTTCTTAGACTGACTAAAAGCTAGCTGCAAAGTCATCCAGAACAAACCCAAAATAAATTCTTAAGTTGAGTACATAATCGAATTTGATGAGAACCAACAAAGTTATTCTCAGCTACTTTAAAACTCATTTCAGTTTTATATTAACATTTTGCTGTCGCTATTTTAGATTTCAGCTTAGCCGAGTGGTAGCACGTTGAGCACACAACGTGTGATGTTACGTGTTCGAACCCCAGAAAAAATTTTTTAATTTACTGACTAGGTACCAAGTGATTTAAAAAAGTCAACTTTAAGTTAGCTGAAAGTAGTGCAGAGTGAGACAATTGACTACCGCGTAGGACATCGCAATGTTAAAATAGTCAGTTGATTACATTGCAAAGTAATCCAAGTGTCAGTGAGTACTAGTTGCGAAATAGTTAGCTTAAAGTTAGTTTAAAGTTAGCCAAATTTCCGATAGGTTATACATATATTCATACATACCTACATACATATGTATATGTATGTATATCATTCTCTAAAATTTAACAGCGCGTGTTTCAATTTTTCTCAGTACATACTAACAAGTCAATTTTTCATTAAAGATTTACATACGTACATACATATGTACATATATATGTACATTAGGGATATAACTTTTTAACCATTTTTTAAAATATCAAAATTGGCATAGTCCGATAGAGCATAAAAAACTATAAGGGAACGTATATTTATTTTTTCGATAAGGTCAAAAAATTTCACACACCAACCGCGATGGAGTTAGTATAATAATATGTTTATTTAAAACAAAAAATAAATAAAAAACACTGTAGGTATAAAATTATGAATATTCAATATTGTATTAAGGCCTCGAAATAATTTTAGATTATGTAAAATAATATTTTTGTTAGTTCAAGTCTGTGCTTTGTGTTCCAAAATGTATTTTTTTTTTTTTTTTTGTTTCAGAAAAAGCAATTGCTGCGTGAACTTTTTTGAGAAAAATTACAAAAGATTATGATTGTCGTGGTTACTAGGACATGGTTGACCTCATGGTACTATGCCAAAAAATGGGTTATACACCTAATGTATGTACATATCGTATGTATGTACATATGTACGAACTGATGAGGAAAAAAGAAATATGCAAATAAATTTGTTTAGAATAGACAAGTAGGTATACTCGTAATATGAAAAGCAGAATAAAGATTTGATTGCATGAATAATAAAAAAAATCTACGCATTTATAAAATAAAACCAATAAAAATATGAACATACATACACATGTACATATGTATGTAATTCCATTTAAATTTTAAAATAAACATTTTCCTCCCGAAGTCAACTCATTTTAAAAGTGATCGTTTAAGTCCATATGTATGTATTTATGTAGATTGCACTTAAAAATTGTATGTATGCTAAAAACACTAAATGAATCACAAGATAAGAAAACGAATCGAACGAAGTTGTCTGTCACCATGTTTTTAATTTTCACAAAATGCTATCGCACAACATTCAATAAATAACCATTGCCAACGTATCTGTTTGAGACGGCAATGTACTTGATTCATTTTCCTTCAATCATACTAAATATGCAAAGTAATTTTTTGACAATTTCCTGCTTTGAGAATGGGGCATTTTATAATGTGTGTGAAGATAAATTCATCGAGTTAAATGCATTTTTAAAAATTATCGCATTATTTTTTGCTCGCATTTTGTACTGAAATCAAGGGGTTTCTTCAAAAAAACGTTCACTGTGGCCAAACCCTTCTTCCTCAGCGAATCAAACCTAGTGGGAAATGAAGACAACAAATCATACTATTAAACGGCATTTACAGTATATCTGAATTGTATTTGTGAAATTTTGTGAAAATCATTGTCTTCATTTACCAAGAAGTTTGATTCGCTGAGGAAGAAGGGTTTGGCCACAGTGGCCATTTACCTCCTAGAACTCAAAAATAATATTTTTCACTAAGTCATAATTTTTCCAAGTTTTCTAAAAAAGTTCACAAATAAAATTCAGATATACTGTAAATGCCGTTTAATAGTATGATTTGATGTCTTCATTTTCCACTAGGTTTGATTCGCTGAGGAAGAAGGGTTTGGCCACAGTGGCCATTTCCCTCCTAGAACTCAAAAAATAATATTTTTCACTAAGTCATAATTTTTCCAAGTTTTCTAAAAAATTTCACAAATACAATTCAGATATACTGTAAATGCTGTTTAATAGTATGATTTGTTATCTTCATTTTCCACTAGGTTTGATTCGCTGAGGAAGAAGGGTTTGGCCACAGTGGCCATTTCCCTCCTAGAACTCAAAAAATTATATTTTTCACTAAGTCATAATTTTTCCAAGTTTTCTAAAAAAGTTCACAAATACAATTCAGATATACTGTAAATGCCGTTTAATAGTATGATTTGTTGTCTTCATTTTCCACTAGGTTTGATTCGCTGAGGAAGAAGGGTTTGGCCACAGTGGCCATATCCCTCCTAGAACTCAAAAAATAATATTTTTCACTAAGTCATATTTTTTCCAAGTTTTCTAAAAAATTTCACAAATACAATTCCGATATACTGCAAATGCAGTTTAATAGTATGATTTGTTGTCATTATTTTCCACTAGGTTTGATTCGCTGAGGAAGAAGGGTTTGGCCACAGTGAACGTTTTTATGAAGAAACCCCTTGATTTCACTACAAAATGCGAGCAAAAAAAAAAAATATCGCATGCGATATTTTTTAAAAATGAATTTAACTCGATGAATTTATGTTCACACACATCATTTTCTATTGCCTAATATTTTACAAGATACAGTCCTCAGTCAATTTTCCATTTCCTCTAGACAGATGATATTTAATACAAAAGTACTGCTAGGTGAATTACAAACTATAAAGATGCGAAAACTTGGAAATTTTAAAACAGCAGGCGGGGAAACGCCCTTAACTCGAAATTAAAAATTAACATGAAGGTGTTACAACTCGGGCGAATTTATTGAAACTTTGCATAAATGTGGGCGTGACTACCCCCTTAATATCTTAAGGCGTGTACATATTATTGCGATGCATAATAGGTACATATGTATGTACACTTATGTTACATATAAGGAGCTCCAAACGTTGTGCCTAAAAGGGTAGCGCAGAACAAAAACTTTAAATATACTCTGGGCCTGACCCACGATATCGAAAACGTTCGACTTGTCGCAGACTTACATTTGAAACAACAACAAAATATTAAAATTTGTTTTTGTTTTTAATGTACTCGTAAGTCTGCGACAAGTCGAACGTTGTCGACATCGTGGGTTTGGCCCTCTAACTTCCGTTGAGGTGAAATTGGTAAAAAAATTATTTTAAAAAATTTAATAATTTGGTGGAAACAAATCAGTGTTTCTATATGTGTTTACAGATATACATATGTATGTTACTTTGACGCTACAAGCTACAATTGGAAACTTAATTACCCGGCCTGTTATTTTCATGCATTATAAAATCTAAGTTATGCGCATAAAAAATGCTCAATTGGAATCACTGAAAAACTCAATTTCGTAAAAACTAAGAGGCAGGGCCTTTCGACTTGTGACCATCGATATGTAAGGATGCATACACCAAAATGCATATATAAATTCTAACAGCAGATTTTTTGGACTAATGCAAAATCGTAATTTTAATTTATCGTCATTCTGCTTTTTCGGCACCAAAAAATCGTCAAAACACTTGGTGATTTATGCTGTCAGTACGAACACTCCGCTATTCTAGGTGATTTTAATAATAATTTATTCCAGGAATCTAAGGCCATGTTAATTCGTCAACTATGTCGAGAATGTAACCTGAGCTATGTACACAATTTTCTGCCCACCTACTTCGATTCGCATCATTGCACGTCATCCTTATTGGATTACAGTCTGGTTAGTAAGTCCTCTTTTATTCAAAGATCTGGTCAATTTTTATCGCCTTCTCTTTCACATCACTCTTTTATATTTGTCTGTCTCGATATACCGCATGAAAGACATGACAATCTCATTGAATTCAGGGATTATAGTAATATTAATTGGAATTTAGTCCATGATATTCTCTCATGTAATTGTTGGGAAAATATCTACTGCACCAACGTTGTTGATTATCAGATGGATTTGTTCTACAGGCTTCTAAACACCTTGTATGAATCTATTCCTATTAAGAAATTTCGCGTGCGTTCCAATAAAAGCCTTCTGGACAGTGTGGAAGTTATATCTGCTAGAAATCTGAGGGATTTATCATTTAAAGCATACAAAGAAAATGCAAATGCTTCCAACTGGAAAACTTACTGGAAATACAGGAACAAAGTGAAAAATATTTTGAGAAGGCACAAGGCTAAGTTTTGGGAAGCTAAGTTCAGCAATTGTAGCACTAAAGATATTTGGAAAATCATTAATAACCAGAAAAGAAACGTAACGAATTTATCTGATTCTTATGATCCTGAAGTATTCAATAGTCACTTTATTTCAACCCAAGCACAGTCTAATGACCCTGCACCTCACTTCAATGAATTTACTCAATCAGGTTTTAAATTCAGTTACATCAATGTCGATGATGTAGCACTCGCCCTTTCTAAGATGAAATCAAACGCAATTGGTTCTGACAACATTCCCCTGAAGTTCATAAAAATTTTTTTCCTCTCATTAGCAAGCTACTTCTCCACATTTTTAATACAATTCTCATGACTTCTCACTACCCGAACATTTGGAAGACATCACGTATAATTCCTATTGCGAAGAAGGGGACTGCTGGTAGTTTAGATAGTTTTAGACCCATTAGTATTTTACCTTGCTTGTCTAAAATCTTTGAAGCTATTTTAAAGGACCAGATTATGTGCTATTTAAAGGCCAATAACATTCTCAGTAATTGCCACTATGGCTTTCGACCTGGTGGTAGCACTTCCTCTCTTTTAATAAACTTAACGGACAACATACGTCAAAATCTTAATGTTAAAAAAGTTTCAACATTAATTTCGCTCGATCTGAGCAAGGCCTTCGATACGGTGAATCATTTTATCCTTATTAATAAACTTTATCTTGAATTTAAATTTTCAGCAACAGCTTGTAAACTGTTATTTTCCTACTTCAACAATAGAAAGCAATTTGTCAGTGTGGGTCATAACAATTCTTCGACTTTGATGTGTTCGAGTGGTGTACCGCAAGGTTCAATTCTCGGTCCTTTGATGTTTCTTATATACATGAACGATTTTGTGAGTTATATTGGGTCCTCTTGCAAAACTTACCTTTTTGCGGATGACATTAATTTGTTATTTACTGGAGAGACGACCCTCTTAGATTGTCACGAAGCTATGATCAACCATGTTCTGTCTCTAGCATCTAATTGGTCAGTTACTAATAAACTAAACTTTAACCCATCTAAATGTAATGCAATCAGTATTGGCCCAAGTAACTACGACAGCTCTTCAATCTCAGTCTTTTTCAACGGAATTCACGTACCATTTGTGGACACTTTAAACTGTTTAGGACTTTCTATCGACAAACATCTCTCGTTTGAAAATCACATCTCCAAAGTTTCAGCTAAAGTTAATAGCACACTTAGATCGTTGTATAGTTTTAACTGCTCTTTGCCATTAATAATTAAATCCAATTTGGCCCGCTCTCTTCTTATGACCCATATATACTATTGCCTTGAAATTTTTAGTGGCTGCCTGTCTTCCAATCTCCGTAGAATTCAACTTATTTTCAATCGTATTATTAGATTCATTTTTAACCTTAGAATTTATGATCATGTTTCTGAATTCGCTAAAAAATTTCTAAATTGTTCCTTCCAGGACTTTATCAAAATTCGAATCTTATGCACACTTTTCCATGTTATCAAATACAACACAAACCCCTGTTTACATCAACTGTTACGTTTTTCAAGATCTACTCGCAATTTACAGTTAATCATTCCACAAATTAACAATTCAGTTTTTGAAAGATCGTTTACAGTTAGAGCATGTAGGTTATTTAATGAATTACCCATTAACCTTAGAAATTTTGAACTTTCAATGAGCAATTTTAAACACATGTTACTCACTGTTGTTTTCAATTAATTATTTAAGGATATTTAGCATAGCATCTGTAAATATTTTTCTTTTTTATTAACATTGTTATATTTTTGTTTATCACACTTATCAACCTTACATTTTGTATATATATTATTAGCATATATGTTTCATACATCTATTCTTTTGTACTACTACTTCAATCGTACATGGCCCCATTGGCTCGGTTGAAACAATAAATAATAAATGAAATGAAATGAAAATGACGATAAATCGTCACATCTGACAGCCGTGGCTGCCGTATTAAGGGATTTATTTTTAGTTTAATTGATTGGAGGCTTTGCCAACTAATTGTCGCAATGTGGATTTACTTAACTGCGCAAAAATAAGTGAAATACAAAATATAATAGTTTTCATATTTGTATGTAATTTCTCGACCTTATTTTTAATATGAATTAGTGTGGTTTTATAGATATTGTATTTATTCGGTCAGGCCTTCAAGGTCATTAAATTTTTTTAAAATGTAAATGAAATAAGTTTTTTTATTCCAACATGTTGGAAAAATCTCAACAAAACGTCGGATACATTAAAAATCAAATAAAAAAAAAAAAATATTTTTTTATTTGTATTGCGAAGAAATTGGATGACCGTGAAAGACTGATTCAACTGACAACTGACTGACACAATCACCCTTATTCCAGTTGTCGACATCGACGTCACTTTAAAACACAATACCAAAAAATTGTGGCTTGTTTTCTCGCTTTCGAGAAAAATTTTGTGCTACTGAAAATATTTTTCCGTTCCCTAAGATCTAGAAAAAAGCATAAACCTGCCAAACAGGAGTCAGTTGTTTTCGACAACTGGTACCCAATCCCCAATTTTCTTGGTATTGTGTTAAGTGACGTCGATGTCGACAACTGGAATAAGATGAATATCTATAAAACCACACTAATTCATATATCGTCGGTATCCTGCAAACAAGTTCTAAGTCCACTTTTTTGCGAAATGGAGTTAGTGATGCAGAAGTGTCCCAAAAGTGATATTCTATGTGCTGTAAAAAAATCACGTCTTTTTAGAATATTTTTGTAGCTATTGTATTAAAACAAATTATTATATGTCTAAAACACCCAAACATGTAGAGCAAAAAATTCCCAAGTGTAATTGGGACTTTTTTGCACAATTTGTTTTCTATATTTTATTTGCATTATTGCTGCAAAAAAAGCTCAAGCATATAAAAAACAAAAATGTGGACGAAAATAGGGCTAACATAAACTGGTTGAAAGTAAAATCTTTTAGGTACCAAAAGATTAAACCTGGTGTAATAGAGTATAAGTACGCCCATAGTGAAACCTATAAAGATATACGTGTTTTTAGTAAAGGTCGGTCCATGACTTTGAAAAAAGTCAACATTAAAAAGGTATATAAAAGCAACCTTCCTATAAGTATCGAAAAGAGGAAAGATTTACTTGATCTTTGTACATCAGCATCCATACCAGAGGAGTTTCAGCACTGGTACCAAATTTTTTAAGGCATGCAAAACCGTCAGAAATAAGGCCCCAGAATCAGAATCAGATTAAGATGAACCAATTTAATACAAAGATTATAAAAACCCCTTTTCTTAAAAAAAAAAATTCCATGTCCATAAAATAATATTTGTTAATGCAATAAAAAGCCTATGTCCAAGATGCATTTCATTTTTGTATAAAAAGCAATTAAATAACTGAAACTGAATTTAATTTTTTGCTTTCATATTAAAGTTAAGCCATTTAATTATTATATTCTAATATACATTTTCAAATCTAAGCTATTTAAGATTTTTCCGGGAGCCATAAACTTTAAATCGCCAATAACTCAGAAACACAATTATGTGACTTAGTACTTTTTTGCAGGAAAAATAAATTATTCAGATTAATATTGATTTGATGACTACTAATATGCATTTGCATGAAAGTATTAGCCCATTAATTACATACTAAAAATGTTTTATATTTTACGTATGAAACCATTTTGAATGTCGATTTGGAAAGGGGTTTTTCAATCTTCAAAAATATTTTAACAGATACCTTAATCAATCGTAGATCTTTTTGAATTGAAAATATAAAAACTTATTGCAATAAACAACTTTTAAATGAATTATTACCACTGAATCATATTTTAGCGTTTTTAAGATATGTAGGTATGTATGTATATGTGACGCGCAAAATAGAAAGGGACCTAAGGGTAAAAACCGTTTTTGTTCAGGAGAGCCATTTTAAAGATTTAAATACGTGTATCTTTGGTGTACCATCACTGAGCGTGTTGGTATTGGTCTCATTTGAAAGCGACACATCTCATGACGTCAGGAACGTGTTGGTCAACTTTGCAAACGCGCGTAGGTCGTCCCTACCTCTTGTTTTGTGTAGTTGGTTTTTACTGTTTTCTACCTAGCGCGCTGTTTCCATGAGTTTGATATCAATTTTGCTCGCGTTTTTTCGAATCCAGGTTTATTTTCTGAAATTATTAATTGTGAGTTATAATAAATACTTATTTATAATTCTTTTAAATCGTGAATATCACTCTGTTAGTACGAAAATTTTTTCACATAACCTTAGAATCGTCGACTTCAATTTCATAAAACGCGCATATCTCTGGGAGGGAACACTTTTGGGGCATGGGATCGGTCTCATTCGATGCTCAGATGTTGTCCACATCAAAAAAATAAAAAAGTCAAAATTTATTTTTTTACCCTTAGGTCCCTTTCTCTATGCGCTGTCACATATGAATTTTGTAATTTTTATTTTGCATTTTATCGTATCAAAATCAATCCAATAAACACAATGGATCCAATTGGGTCTCCGTATTTTTTAAGTCGTTAAAATCCGAGCCGAGGTTATAAGGTAAACAAACATCCAAATTGGTACTTGCGGTTTGTAAAATGTATACCTACTTACTGCCAGTTTACAGAAACCACGCAAAAATTCTCGTCTGCCTATTTATATTGAAAGCAAAAACAAAGCACTCAAAATTTGTTTTTGTTTTCAATATAAATAGACAACCGAGAATTTTTACATGGCTTCTATAAACTGGCAGTTATTAATTTGGCATTCGATTAAAAACATTAATGAGCAAAATTGAAGGTCCACTCACAACACTTACAACGGTATTCAAAACTTCCCAATACGGCTTAAACTTTTGGGATAATGAACAAAAATTTTAATGGGCAGCATCTTGAGGCGTGAAACAAAAAATTGTTCTTTGATAATCTTTTTTCTTTTTTAATTGCATATCCTTCATACTGTGGGGTGATTGACACCACTTTTTTCGACTCATTCCAATGTAAATGCATCCCTATTTACTAAAAATCGTCAAAATAAATGAAAGTTAAAGTATGTGTACATATTAAATATAATTTAATTCTTTTATACACTTTCTTACTCATGAGCGAAATAATAAATCAAGTACATACATACATATGTACATATCTATGTATGTATATACATACATACAACAAAAAATAAAAATTATGTACGTGTGCATTTAAGAAAAACTCAAACACAAAACATTTTTTTTATAATAAACACATGATGTTATAAGCCTTCCCTTTCTAGACAATGATACTAAGCTCCTCATATTACTGCTATACTACACACAATCCCATACATGCGAACAAAGCAAAGTACATAAAGCAAAATGAATAACAGAAAGAGAGAAATAAAATAAAAGAAAAATAAAAGAAAGAGAATATTGTAAAACTGGCAACTAATTGAAACTCTCTCAAATTTTTAGCAAATCATGGGATATTTTAATTTTTGTTGAAATTTAAATCGACATAATAATGTTTAAAGAAAATTAATGCAAAATAATGTTTTTGAACTACATACATATATACACATGCATATGTGTGTATATACATATATATGTATGTAATTAAATTTCCTTGTATTAAAATTTGTTAATCAAGCACCAGTATGTATACATACATACACACATACATACATACATACATACGTACTCGTATGTATATAAATGGTTTTTTTTAGTTTGGCACGAAATGGTGGATTTCATCATGGTGAGCTGTATTTTTTTCTTCTACTTTTCATTTCGTCTAGCTTTTTCGTAGACTTAACACAACATATTCAGGCAGTCAATCCAGTTTGAATTATTGCACATAACGTCATACTTTGTACCCTACCTTAAAGACGAATACTATGAAGAAGGAACTTAAGAAAAATATTTATAACGTGAGAGAGAATATACGTATAGTAAAACGATAAGTGATATGATTTTTAGAAACTTGACAACATTGCATGGTGGGTTTCACAAAAAAAAAACCATACAGTTCGGAAACAGCACTGTATTCCTTAAAGAATTTTTTTGAAATCAAATATTACATACAAAGTTTTCTTACTTCACACTTACATTTTCTCAGCAATAAAATTGTAATCCTTTTTTTATGCTGGTAAATAATCCACAATGAAATAATGTTCAAATCACAGTTTTAGGCGTATCCTTTTTTAATTCTAATAAAATATTGTACTTAATATTTTTAATCATTTCTATCTGATCACTAAAAATTCATTAGTTTTAGGAAACAATATTTAATTTAAAGAAAATTTAAAGCATAAATTAAGAAATTAAATTGCACTGTAAGTATGTAAATTGTAATCCACAAAATGTTATCACAATAATTTGTTCTTTTCAATTCTGTTTTAAGTATGTATATTCTTTTCTTTTCGAACGAAAAATTCAGTTGAATGATTCACTTTTGCGTTGAAAATTTTCTGTATATTATTTTTCAAGTTGTATTTATACTTTAATTTTAAACGAAATTTATTACTTTTTTTAATTTCAGGGGCACTTGTACGTGTAACTTTTTTATTATATTTCTCTTTTTTGATAAATTAAATCGTTTAGGAAATAAGTAAAATTCATATTTTTCCACAGTATTTGTTTTTAACAAGAAAAGAAAAACACCCAAGAGTAGAAATACACAATTAGTAAGTGGTGGTAGTAGTATTTTCTTCTTTTCACAACTTTATAACGTGGATTTGATCCTCCAATACGTGAAGTCTCCAAGCACTAGTATTCGACTAAAATACAAATTTCATATGAAAAGTTGTTAGCTGGCTATCACAAGGCAGCAAATATAATACAATAAACACACCACACGTAACAGAAAAAATAATAAAAAAGATGACGACGTATCAGTCCGTAACATACACACAACAGAAAACAGCAACAACACAAAGAAATCAAACGTATAAGCGCGAGTTCACCACCATACTAAGAGCACGTAATTAAATAAATGATACCCCATGTACATAGAAAATCACTCACACTAATTCCATATCACAAACACGTACATACGTAGCTAACAGAATCATAAATTAAACACTTAAAAACTCACCTCACCACAAATAAAAAATTTTAACAGAAGGAGAAATTATATTTTATTTTTTTCTACCACATATTGTTGTAGTTAAAAGAAACAAGTCTCCGAATGGAGAACTCTTTCCTTAATACTTGTAAGAGACTGGCTAAAATATTTAGTTAACATGTTTGAGTGAGTTGTTATCTTCCAGCCATTTTCAATCATAATTGATTATTTCTAATGTGAACTTCGTTGATTTTAATAACTGTTTTTGATGGTGAAGGGAAGTGTTGCAAAGATATTTAAAAAAAAGCAACCATGCATAGGTACATACATACATAGCATGTACATACAAAGGTACGTCATGCTAAGATATGTATGTACTAGTGATGTAACGAATGTCAGCTTTTGATATTCGAGAATACGAATACGAATATTTGAAACGATATTCGCGAATACGAATATAATATATCAGAGTTATAGACATTAAATTGGGGATCTATTTACACGTCTGCAATATGAAATATTAAAAAATTGTTATGAAAAAGGACTTCATACTCCTGTTGGCGTACTTTAAGGTTAATAAAAACTACCCAAAATTTTAATGATCGTCATTAAATAATATTTAAAAATGATACAAACCACAAATTTTTATAAAAAATTTAATGGATTTGTAGGTACAAACTAATATTTTAACCATTTATTTAAATTTCGTTTAGGATTAATGCATTTATTTATTTAATTTGTTTGGAAAAATATTCGTATTCGCCTGAGTTTGACGAATAACTACTAATAAAGAAACGAATATCTGAAAATGGCCGAATATTCGACAATTCGAATACGAATATTCGTGCATCACTAGTATGTACATACCAACATACATATCGCACTTGATCAACAAGAGGGTATTAACTCGAAATTTTTGAAATTTTCAGTAGAGGTGAAAAACTGTTTGTGGTTACATTTTAGGAGAATTTGAAAATCCAAATAGGTAAATCTTGGTAAGCAACTTCCATTTGAAAATATATTTACATTGTTTTTAATTTAAAATCTTGCAATTATTGGGGAATGTCTATGTTTTGAAAAGAGTCCAAATCAGAAAAAATGTTGGCAATTTTATCATAAAAACAGTCACGTTTCGAATTAAAATTATAAAGTAAAACAAATTTTATCAACAAAAGAGTGGCCAAACTTCGTTGAAATTTTTACAGTACATATGTAGATATTGATGTTGTTAATTGATTTCTGGCAAAAAGTGAAAATTAAAAAATGTTGACTTAATACCCTCTTGTTGATTAAGTGCGATATGTATGTATGTATCACAATTTTCTTTAATCATAGGTACATATGTAGATATATTTTTATTTACTTTTTCATTGCATACATATGTACTACCTACATTAGAGCCACTCAACTTGTACGGAAGGGAAAAAAGTGATTTTGTTACCCCTCTGAAAATAAAGGTTGATATGTTTTATGATGATTCCCAAAATATTTTGGTTTTAGCATTGACCATCCGTGAACTGGACCATTTTTAAATAAGGTTATTTTTTCAGTTTTTCGAATTTTTTTGTACTTTGCTCAAAGACGACATACATAAATAAAATTTGGTATCATCGAAAAGAATTTTTTAAGCAGCATAAAATGGTATATAAAACTTGACCACTTCCGACTTACTAATTGAGATATTTAACTAAATACATATTTTCGTTGCGGGTTTTCATACAAATTCTACGTATTTGGAAATAATTGTACTAAAAATTAAATTTTCTTTTCCAAAAGATGAACAAAGTTAAAAAAGCTCTGTAACTTGAACAACAAAACTCAATGTACCGTACCTACTTTAAATAGAAGAAAGTTAAAATTCTGTGTTCGTTAGTTCCGGGAATCCCATTTCTATAAATATACTTACATATGTATATGTACAAAAATATGCATACATATAAATATCCTATATTTATTTCTTTAATTGACTATCCTAAAATATGAACAAAGTTTAAAAGAAACTTCTGTAATTTTAACAAGAAAAACCTGTGCTTAGTAACAAGAGAGTTAAAACGTTAATAGTGTGATTTCCTTAGTTCCGGGAATCACCTTTTTGCATAAATTTTATTTAGTATTTTAATGTCGCGAGGAAAGTTTCTGAACTTCAAAAACTTTTTCTGATAAAGAAAAATTCCAGAGATCAAGCCTATTGGCTTAAACATTAACCCAGTTATGCAAAAACGATTGTTAAACTTAAAGTTGATTTAACAAACGAATTTTGTATGGTGAAACCGCTTTTAATGCATGCTTTAACTTTAACAATCGTTTTTGCATAAGGGCATTAGTGATTGGAAATGCCAAAAATTCAAGACGTCTTAGGAACTCCAACTCACCTATTGAATACCAAAGTTCCAAAATCAGCCTGTATGGGTTTAACAATTTTGTTCTTCTATTTTCAATATTCGAAAAGGTGAACAATTAACCAACGTGAACACTGCCGGTGTTAATTAGTTCACGATATCACGAGTGCTCTGTATTTACATATGTATGTATGTACATACATACATACATACTTTACATACATTTGTATACATATACTTACATATGTACATACGCGCATACATATGTACATATCCCTTATTGAGCGATATGTACATATGTATGTATGAATACATGTACAAATGGGAATAAGCAACTATCAAAGATGGCCCCAATTACAAGAAATATTTAACAATGAGACGAGTACTTCTCATACTTACTTATACATACATACTTATGCATACATACTTATATACATATGTGTATAGATATGTACATACATACATACATACTTATGTAAGTATGTATGCACAAAAAAACTCGATGTCTACTATAAATTGAGTGAAATTAAACTACCCTGCAGGAAATGTCAATAGTAAAATTATACTGATTATCTATTGACGATGTCACCAGTACTACTGACAAATTATACCCCAACTAATGTTATCTACTTTTGACATTTAACACAGGCTTGTCCTACGAAATCTACCAGTAGACTTCGTCAATACTGACTAGGTAGTTCTTGTGGGACCATATGGCGAAAATGTCAGTAGTAAGATTGTACTGACTTAGTATTGACGATATCACCACATTGTGGGAAATGTCCGTAGTAAAACTGTACTGATTTACTATGGACGCTGTCACCACCTGCAGGAAATGTCAATAGTAAAATTATACTGATTACTTAAGTATGGATCTGAAAGTGTGACAAATCCTTAACTGATCGCACAAAATCTTCCTCAGGGTCAAAAAAGATTCCATAATTAGCACTTTCACTGGAAATTTTTTAATGTTCTATTTTTATACAATATGAAATTTATTTGCTGCTGGTTCAGCGATGTCTATATGCATTTCATTGTTGCTGTAACAAATCGTCAGTAGACTTCAACCACACATTTTGAACAGTCACAAACCTCTTATCTTATGTACAGACTTTCAAAAACTATTTGAGAATTCACAAATAATAATATTTTTGAAAATCACAAAAGAAAAATAAGCATAGTAGGCTTAGAAACTTATACAAAACCCAGCAAATAATTTATTTATTTCTTAAATTTATACAATATGGATTGTTATTTATTTGTTTTTTTTTTGTAATTTCTTTTATATAAATGTTTTTTTAATTATTGTTCAATACACCTTTATTAACCTTTTAATTTGATTTCTTAAGCTAATTTTTATAAACACTTCAATTTTATTTGACGCAACTTTTATTTTCAACAAACCAATAAAACATTAAGAAGAAGCATAGTTGTGTGTATCTGAAAAAATGTTTTCTACGCATCAAAAACAATATTAATATGTTGACGCTCCGTTGACAATGTCACCAAAATAGTTGACAAAAGTGGTGACTTGGGTACACTTAACCCCACGTTTCCTTCAGGGTAGTGTAAAAAAGAAGCAGCAAAACTTTTAAGGTTACAACAATTACAATACAAATATTGGCGTTTTCAAGTCACAGAAGAAACGGGAAAAAATTTCGAACAGAGTTTTACAACAACCAGAAGAATTGTAGCCGAAAGTTACAAAGTAGATACATATGTATGTATGTACATATGTACATACTAGAGATGCACGAATATTCGTATTCGAATTGTCAAATATTAGGCCATTTTTAGTTATTCGTATCCGTATTCGTATTCGAGAAAATCCGGGCGAATACGAATATTTTTGCAAGTAAGTTAAATAAATTAATACATAAATCTTAAACGAAATTTAAATAAATGGCTACAAATATCAGTTTGTACAAATACATTAAATTTTTTTTATAGAAATTAGAGCTTTGTATCACTTTTCAACATTATTTAATGACGATCATTAAAATTTTGGGTAATTTTTATCAACTTTAAAGTACCCCAACAGGAGTATGAATTCCTTTTTCATAAAATTTTTTTAGTATTTCGTATTGCAGGCGTAAATAGGACCCCAATTTAATGTCTATGAATGTATGTACACATACTACATACATATGTACCTATATGAATGAATATAAGTACATACATACATACATATGTACTATATGTACATACATATCGCTAAATAAACCACAAAACGTCACAACTAATTTTTCAAAATGATTTTGTGTTTCATAAACCAGTTCACTGAAGAAAGCAAAAGTCTTCTGAAACAATATACCTATGTATACATATGTATGTATGTACATATGTATGTATGTATATTAAAAAAGGAAAACAGTCTCTTAAAAACGTGTGTAGTGAAATAAATTGTATTATTGTTATACCCCTTTTCCACACGTAAAGTTTACTTTGCAAAGTCTTAATTCAGCTGTGTGAAAGACAGAGGTAGTAGTACAGTCTCTTTCTGTCTTTCTCCCAGCTGAATTAAGAAAAAAAGGGAAAAGGGGTGTACGTTAAATAATAAATATAAAAATTTTTTCGATTAACCAGATATTTGCAAGTGAATTAAGTATATTTTTATTCTGCACCTTCCTTGTTGACTTTTTCCATATTATGGCTACGATTTCCCATAGCTTTAACATAAGTAAAGCAATCAGCAATATTAGTCCGCTATTCTGCCGGAGTTATTGCTATATTGCCAGTCTAAAAGGGGGGGGGGGACATAGACTTTGTTACACACAAATAGTCTGTTTCTTGAATTTTCCTATTGTTTTGATGCAGCGAATGAAATAACAGAGGAGAATTGAAGTAACTTTTTGTTACAAGCAAGTCTGTATTCCTCTCCATTCATCCTATCCAACTCAACAATTAACTGAGACTTGCTTCAAGAAAACCTGCTGTGTCTAAAGGCTCAGTTACCCGACTGTAATGGTAGAATTACTGAAATCGTATCGTGCTGTTGCGTATCAGCTGACAAAATCCGTAACATTTAATAAGCATGTTGATGCTTATTGAAAATGTGTTGGCAACGTTTGCTACGTAAAAATCTACAGAAAACAGATTTTTACGTAGCAAACGTTAACTTCTCTTTACATACATACATATGTACATACACACACATATAAAAAGCAAACAGAAATACAATAAAACCTGACACGTTTGCTGGCAGCCTCACGTTTTTAATAACTAACATCCAGACTTAAACGACTAAAGGCTCAGTTACCTGACTAACATAGGGTCCACACCTGATGAATTTGTATCATGATGAATGTCAAATTGATATCATGATGAAAATTCATCACGTATCTATAGACTCAATTTATTAATATTATATCATCGTTATGATATAGACTAACTTCGGGTAATGTGGACTATGCGTCTAATGTGGACCACCCGCATATTTTAGAAAATGCATGAAATTTGGCAACGCCGCCTTGATGTGTTTTCGTAATTGATAAAAACAAACATCAATATTGCTTTTGAATACATAATTGCAATGTTGCCATTTTAGTTAAGTTCTAATTGTTGATGCGTGAGGTGAACATTTTGATAGCTGAAGAGTCGAACAGTTTGTTTTTCTCATATATAAAGAATTTAACTGGTCCGTTACTTTCTACAACAAAAATACGCTTTTAGTTGTAATTACAATCGGTGAGTTTGTATTTTCAATTAGTTTTTAAACTAAAATATTTCTTCAAAAAAAAAAAACCTGAAAGTCGTCTAATGTGGACCACAAAGAGTCGTATATTGTGGACCAGTAGTCCACATTACCAGACACGGAATTAAAAGAGGTATGTACATTTCAGGTTTTTTATAATAATGCCTAAGAAAGGAGAAATTCGAAAATGGAAGCAGGAAGATATGCAAAAAGCTGTAGAAGCAGTCCGAGCAAAAAAAATGGGATTTTTATTGGCATCAAAAATGTTTTGTGTTCCAAAAACACTAATTAAAGAAAACGTCAAATTGGATCAATGACCTCTGCTGAACGTGGGTCATTGATAACGGTCATTGCATGTATGAGTGCTGCTGGATCTTTCGTTTCTCCATTTTTTATATTTCCAAGAAAAAATTTAAATACCCAGCTCATGAAGCACGCCCCACCTGGCTCCGAATGTGCTTGTCATATATCCGGATGGGTTCAAACAGACATATTTACCAACTGGTTTCGTCACTTTTTAAAAATAACCAAAGCTTCACCTGGAGAGCCAAGTTTATTAATTTTAGATGGACATTACAGTCACACTAGGAATATAGAACTTTTGAATCTCGCCAGGGAAAATGGTGTAACTATAATTTCCTTGCCCCCTCATTCAAGTCACAAAATGCAGCCTCTGGATAGAACATTTATGGGTCCGCTTAAAACTTATTACAGTGAAGAAATAAGAAAGTTTTTACGTGAGAATGGAAGAAAAGTAACCCACTTTGACATTGTAGAACTTTTTTCAAAAGCTTACCTCAAAGTCCAGCAAGGCCAAATCGCTGTGAATGGATTTAAGTGCACGGGCATTTATCCATTTGATAGAAATATTTTTGATGAAGCAGATTTTATAGCTGGGGAACAAATTTCAAATGAAATAAATGAAAATAGTGCTACTCCAGAAAGTTCTAGCCAAATAATTGAACAAGAAGTAAACGAATGCGCAGACATATCACAAGTCATGGAAATCGTCACAGTAAATAAAAGTCAATATTTAACAGGTAGCACCGATTTAGCATTAGACTTACAGCCAAGCACAAGTCAATATATTACACCATGGCAATTGTCTCCAGTTCCTAAAATTAAAGCTAATTTGTCCACTCATAAGCCAAGGAAAACAAAACCAACGGTTTTGACGAAGTCTCCATATAAAAAGGATTTAGAAAGATTTCAGTCACTAAAAATTAAGAAAGAATCAAAAGTGGTAAAAGAAAATAAAAAACAGAAGAGAGAGAAAAATGATGCAAAAACTAAAACAAATGTTAAGACAGAGACTTTAAGAAAAAAGACACGAATAGATTTGCACAATCTAAGGAATTCCTCTTCAAGCGAATCAGATTCTACTCTAGTCTTAGCAGACTCTGATGATGACTCAATTGTTCAAAATACTCCAGAAAATAAGGACACACAGTGCGAATTTTGTAATATCTCATATAATGAAGACATTCAACCAAACACATGGTCGCAATGTTTGCAATGCGATTTAATATGGGCTCACGACAAATGTCTTCCTAAAAAAGTGCCATTTTTATTTGTAAATCATGTAGATACTAATTATATTTAAGAAAATATAGATATTTTTATATTAACTTTTTCTATTAAAAAAATTTAAGCCCCTGAAGAAATTTTTATGTTATTTTATGTTTTGTTTTTGTTATGTTTCGTTGCCGTTTGAAAAAGTTATATTTGATTTTTATTTATGTTTTTATTGTTATCCAAAATTGAAATGAATAAAAATTTACCTCAGGTAATCCATAACTTTTGTTTAATAATTTATTTGCGGGTAATGTGGACCAGTATTCCACATTACCCGCACATACTGGTCCACAATACCCGCTAAGTTTTTTTATTACGCAATTTTGGGTTTTTTACAATTTTATGCATTCAAAATTTTGTAGGCAAATATATATAATTTTTGAATTGAAATATATTTAGGCAACACATCTACTATGATATTGAAACAATGTTTTCTTATTTTTTACCGGTATTATGCCGACAATATCCAAAAAATAAAATGGTAGTCCACATTACCCGAAGTTACTCTAATCATCAGACCTCACGGCCTGATGAATTCATCTTGATATCAAATGTCATATTATGTGTTAGTGTGCATTTAACGTTTATTTATTAAACACTTTTCGTTTAAACACAGCGGAACAACAATTATTTGTAACCAAAAATTAAACAACATGCAAATTAGATATTTTTGGTAAGTATTTTTCAAATATTTGTTTGATTCATCATGATATAAAATCATCAACGTCTACCGTTTCATGTTGATATTAATGAAAAAAATTACAGTTGCTCTGCCGACGTCATATTACGAGTTATGATATAAAATCATCAGTTGTGGACACTATGTAATGTAAAGTAACTGCAACAGTAGGAAACAGCTGATCGATATTTTTATATGAAAAGTAGGTTACGTTACATTACATCTCTATAACCATTTGCATTACTTTTCACATAACAATATCGATCAGCTGTGTCTTAATGTTGCAGTTACTTTACATTACAGTCGGGTAACTGAGCCTTAACTGAGAATTAAAACACCACAAAACAAAGTCCGCGTCAAACACGGCAAAGTAATAAGTTGAATATTGGAAAAAAGTACTACGTGCATAGGTACGTACCGTACCAGCGATGCCAACTATTTATAACTCAAACGCGCTATACACCTTCTCAAAACGCGCCAAGTTGCAGTATTATCAACAATTTATAGTCAAAACGCGCTATTTTCCTACGCGCTAAATTAAATTTTAATAAAGGTCGATGTATGTATTAGTAAATACAATTAATTTTTTTAGTAACTTTTTTTCAGATTTTGCAATATTGCTTCTTCGAAATTATATCCTAAATAGCTAAAATCTTTTAATACAAAATGAAACTCGTCTTCCAAATATTAGAAATTCATCGTTTTTATTTTAATTTTATTTGTCAAACTCTGTAACAACTTATACATACATAGGTATAAATTCTCGAATAGTGTTGCGATTCAAATGCTTTTTGAAGTACAAAAAGAATAGATGCTTAATAAGTTACATAAATTTTTTTGGTCACGAGTAACGAGTACATGTTTTTAGCTGTGAAAATATTTGTCATTTACAATATTAAAATGCGTTTTTAATTCTAACCACAGTCAAGAGAATTTTATTTGCAACATCTGAATCATAAACAAATTTAAAGAAAAAATTAAATTTTGGATATCAAAAAATTGTTAAATTTATACAAAAAAAAAGTAAAAAGATATTGAACTGAAATGATATTTTTGACTTTAATCAAAACGCGCTAGTTTAGCGCTTTTTTAATTAACGCGCTAAGACGAAAAAAAGCGCGTTTGGCATAGTTAAAACGCGCTAAAACTAGCGCGAGAGGCGCTAAATTGGCATTGCTGGTACGTACCTATCAAACAAAGAACCCAAGAATACACAAAATTTTGTTAGTAAAATAAAATGTTAATAAAACCTATATATTCAACATACATCCATAACTACATACATATGTATGTATGTACCTACTTAGAAGAAAATATGAAAAACAACAATAATGCAATTTAAAATGCAGCTCACTTCCATATAAAAAGCATTTGGTGTACATACTGTGGTGAAAATTACACTCAAAAGAGAATGCTAAGAAGGAGAAACTAACCAGAGTTGAATTGGGATTGATTTTTAAAATGCGTAGTTTTTATATGATGAAATAGAATAACAAAATGTGAAATGACATTAAAGCGAATACAGATGTAGGTATGTATGTATGTACATTGTACATACATCCATATGCAGATAATATAGATATGTACATGTGTATCTACAAAGTATGTCCATATTTCCAAAGAAAATTAACGTCACAATTTAACATAATATTCTTAATTAATAAATAATACAAGAATACAATTCAGATAAAAACATGAGGAAGCTAACTTGTACTATCTACATAAGTATGTACATATATATGCATGTGTGTTTATATGGATTAGAATACGCGTACATATGTATGTAAGTACATACTTACATATGGATATATTGCTCATTTACTCAAAGAACATCATAACTCAAAAAAACCAGTTTACCAGAAAAAGCGTTTTAAGTTTTTTTTTTTATAAAGAGAAGTAACACTCAGGCAATTAATGCCTACTACTACTACTAGGTGTTACCTTCTTTAGGAAAGGGATAGTGATAGAGAAGACAGGTGGTGAAGGGAGAGATAGAGGAAAGCTTCATTCTTTTACAACGTACACAACGAAGGAGGGCGCTCTGATGTTACATTAGGATTAGTATCTGCTGAAGTCGGTATAGTTCAGTGACCAGTGACTATGCCTTCATCACTTGAACTTTCCTACAACAACTGATACAAAGGGACACTAATGCACATCAGAAAAATGCGTGGTGTTGTTATATAATGACTGTTGGATACAGGGATTGAACCCAGGACCTTCGGTTTTGTAGTCAACGTGCTAACTACTTCAGCCAACGCCACCCCAAAAGAGTTTAAAAAACTGCAGTCGAAATAGCAAAAGTCGTAAAATTGTGCTATTTCTTTGACCTTTTTATTTTTTGACTGCCTAATCCTCATACATAGTTCTTCTACTGAATACCAGTGTCGAAGTTGAAGTTCGCACAATAAATGAATAACCAGCGATGCCAACTATTTATAACCCAAACGCGCTATACCCCTTCTCAAAACGCGCTAGAACGCGCTAAGTTGCAGCATTATCAACAATTTATAGTCAAAACGCGCTATTTTCCTACGCGCTAAATTAAATTTTAATAAAGGTCGATGTATGCATTAGTAAATACGAGTACAATTAATTTTTTAGTAACTCTTTTTCAGATTATGCAATATTGCTTCTTCGAAATTATATCCTAAATAATTAAAATCATTTAATACAGAATCAGTCTCGCCTTCCAAATATTCGAAATTCTTAGTATTGATTTTAATTTTATTTGTCAAACTTTGTAACAACTTATATAAATTGTCGAATAGTGTTGCGATTCAAATGCTCTTTGAAGTAAATGCAAAAAGAATAGATGCTTAAAAAGTTTTATAAATTTTTGGGTCACGAGTACGAGTACATATTTTTAACATTGAAATTTCAAAATATTTGCCATTTACAATATTAAAATGCGTTTTTGATTCTAACCACAGTCAAGGGAATTTTATTTGCAACATCTGAATCATTAACGAATTTAAGCAAAAAGTTAAATTTTGTTAAATTCATACAAAAAAGTTAAAAGATATTGAACTCAAATGATATTTTTGACTTTAATCAAAACGCGCTAAATTAGCGCTTTTTTTATTAAACGCGCTAAGACGAAAAAAAGCGCGTTTGGCATAGTTAAAACGCGCTAAAACTAGCGCGAAAGGTTCTAAATTGGCATCGCTGTGAATAACTATATAAAACGAAAAGCTTCAGCTCTCGACATGTTCGAAAAGTTTTCGGTTTGACTGACGGCTGCTTTAAATAAATACGAAGTTAACAAGACAGAAATGTTTGTGGGTATGTGTTTGAATGCGTGTTTTGTGTGTGTGTATGAGTGTTTTTTCCTGCAACTATGTACAAATATAATAGTAAGACAAACGTTTTAATTTTTCAAGGCGTCGGACAGAGGAGGAAAAAGGTGGCCATTACTTTTTTTAGTTTATATTGCTTGTGAAAAGTTATTGAGTGTCCCTAGATCAATAAAACTTGGCAGAAATATGCCTAGGCTATTAAACCTTGAAAATAAGAAAAATAGTACAAAAGGAGAAAAACATTTCCTTAAAGAAACTAATCCTACCTCTGAAAAATGAATTTTTTCTTAAATTTTCTCATACTTTTGTTTCGCAAATGCAACTTTTAACGTCGGCGAAAGTTCAAAACCATAAAATGCCATTTTCGACTCCGCTTCATTTTGTGGACGGTGACAAAAATATTATTTGCAAAAATAATGTAAATATATGTATAATATTTATGTATATCATAAATATTAAACTTTTGAGCTTTTATGGGCAAGAGGAAGTATCCCTCCCCTCAAAAAAAAAAAAAAAACATTCTGAGACTGACAAAAAGGTTTCTTACTCATATTTACCAATGCAAGATGAGCAAAAGTTCACTTTTTAAAACCTTCTTTATTTTGTATCTCAGAGCTACAAATCTCAACTTAGTCTTCAAAGTATACAATATGATGTAAAATCGTGCTGCGGACTTAGTTAAGGTTTCTTTAAATTAATTTTTTACTTTTTGGCCAGCTTTTTGGGAAAACTAATCCCCTGTGCGTCGTCCACACTATAAACATTTTTGTGCATTCTGATTTTAAAATTTTTTTATTTTCATATACATACATATGTACATATATCGTTACCTCACACGCGCTATCTTATAAATAAATTATAATCGCTGCAAAAAAATATACCAAATCAGCGCAAACAAAAATAGCGATTTTTAACACATTTCAGTATTACGAAGGATATGAATGACCCTTGTCATAAAACACCCCCATTCGGGTATAGCTTGCATGTAATTGTTTCAAAATAGTTCATCTTACCAACGAATTGGTAGATATTATTCTTAATCAAAGTTTGAGTGACAAATTCATCCAGCAGAATCTGTGACACATTCTGGAATTTAGTTACAACAGGGAGGAAAACTAAAGTGATATTCGGAAAAAAATATCGTATATTTATTTTTCTTCAAAATATGTAAAATTTTTTAATTGAAGTCCTCTGATGAGATAAATATCCTTAAAAGGACTAATTATAATCAAAAGATTTCAAATTCCCTTGATTTTTTCTTTGCTCAACAAAAAACCGAATATTAATGACGCTACATTTTTTGAAGTACGTCAAGTAATCTGTCAGTTTTTACCTACTGATATAATTTTTTCGATTATTTTTTAAAAATTCATATTTGTACTCAATCGCTAAATAAAATAATGAAAGAAATTTTTCACTTTAAATGGTTGCCATTGTTTAGTAAACTTTTTATTGAATGTGAGTCTGAAAACCGAATATTAATGACACTAGCTGTATGTGTATTGATATATGTAGATATGTATAGTATTGTGCTTTTGTTTTAACACCGCGTCTCCACACGCAAATGTTATTTCCGAACATAAGCAATAACGTCGGCAGCGTGACGTCAGAAATGTGTTCATGTACAAGCTTTTGTTTTTACGTGGAGAACATTTACTGCATATTGAACATACACTTGGTATAAAAAGTCTGCGTACATAAGCTTTGCCTATTAAAAAGAAACAAAATAATTATAAAAATATATATATATTATTTCAAAAACGAATTTTATTTATTAAATACATATCAGTCTTTAGAAAATAATGTAAAACTTAAGCAAAAGTAATTCAGAGTTAACAACAGGATAATAAAAACAAAAAAATTCATTGAAAAACGTACGAAAAAGTCTGCGTACGCCTTTCAAAATACGTTTTTATATATTTATAAATCGAATTTTTTAAAAGGTTTTAATAGCTGGTTGGATAGCATTTACGTCTCAGAATCTCCATTAATCTTTTTGGTATAGATTGAACTAGTTTTGTAGTTTCTTAGTGTGTTATATTGTTCCATTCCCGCTGCATAACATCTTTAAGCATTGCTTTTGAAGTTATTTGATGTTGTCGGATCTTTTTCTCCAGTAAACCCCAAAGATGCTCAATAGGATTGAGATCTGGTGATTGAGGAGGCGTTCGCAATTGCTTAGGAACATTGTACAGAAGCCATAGTTTCACTATATCAGCGGTATACTTAGGGTCATTATCTTGCTGAAAGATAAATTGACCCTGAAGGCCCAATTTTATTGCACTTTGCTGTAAATTGCTTCTTAAGATGTCCAAATAGCCCCTTTTATCCATAGTTGTTTCAATGAATTGCAGCTGGCCAACACCTTTTGCTGCCATGCACCCCCAAACCATGACACCACCACCACCATGCGTCACTGTACTAGATAAGTGTTCTTTATTAAGAGCAGTGCCATCTTTTCTCCACACTATTTGCCTTCCCTTTATACCAAAAAGGCAAAATTTGCTCTCATCTGAAAAATTTACCTTTTCCCAGAAGTCTAGAGGCTTGTTTATATGCTCTTTAGCAAATGCTATTCTCTTTAGTCGGCTGAAATTTGAAATATATGGCTTTCTTGGTGCTATACGGCCATGGTAATAATTTTTTTTTAGCAATTTTCGAACACTATCACTACTAATAACTTTTCCAAAATTAATTTCAACATCGTTTGATACTTTTGAGGCTGTTACCTTGGGATTCTTTTTAACAGATTGAATCATAAACCTCTTTTCTCGTTCAGTAAGTTTGGATGGACGACCAGATCGCGGCTTAGATATGAATAGTTTAGTTTCTTTGTAATTATTTATCACCCTTTGAATAGAAGAATGACATCTTTCCACAGTCTCACCGATCTTTCTAAAACTTTCTCCTTTTTTCCATAAGTTGACGATAATTTCGCGCTCTGCGGGACTTATCTCTTTTTCTTTGCGATCCATAACAACTATGCAATTAAAATGTTTGTTAAATACACCAAATACACGTAAGAACACGAATTTAAACAAAAACTATATGCAACGAATAATTACAACTTAAATAATCCCATTAGATTATTAATGTACGCAGACTTTTTCTTAGTTAGAGATGGAACTTTTCCCAATTTAAGATCGATAAAATGAATGTTATGCTATGTTTAGACGACGAGTTGAATCACTTGCTTCGCTCTCTGAATCATGTTTATGAATCATGCTGTTTAGACTATGCATTCGTGCTTCGTGTGCAGCGTGCCAATTTAGTGCTTTTCGTACTAGATTTAGAGTTTTTCAATTTATAATAGTGCGGAATTTTTCAAATTGTTGCTTAAAAAAAGGCACTAAATTGGTGCTTTTCACCTTTGATTTTAGTGCGTTTTACATATCTACTAAATATTAATTTGTGAAAGTGTGGTGGTTTATAAGAAACACCAAATAAGAAATTTTCACTTTTCAAAAACTATCTGCTTTCACCCCTTTTAGACATGCAAAGTTTCCTTTGCAGAATGTTAATTCAGCTGGGTGAAATACGAAGGAAGAAAAACGTTATCTTTCATAGTGAGAAAAAAGAATATATTTCTAGAAATTACAGTTATAAAATAACTTAATTACAACAATAATCTAATTACTAACCACTGAGGGAAGCAATGTATTGCTTTCTTGATAACGAAAGCCTTCAAAAATGCTTCTGAAAAGTACTAACGTAAGGCTCTTTAACAAAGTGGACAAAAGTAAAAAAAATGTAAACCAGTAACTTTTTCATCTGAATACATAAAAACTACACATTATTACTTCTGTAAAATGAATTAGTAAAGCAAAACATGAATGGCTTTTTGGAAACTGAATGCATTGCTTCTAGCTGGCTTACAAAAATTCTTCTGGGAAGCGGTAATTTTTGCTGGGATGGCGAAATTGAAGAAATAGAACGAAGTATCAGACATTTAAGGATACATAAATGGAAAAACTTGCTCAGAACTGATTAATTTTGGATTGAAGTTTATAATTATAGAAATTCAAATAATCATAATCCATTTCTAATACTGCCAATATTTTCTCTAAGACTATTAACATTACCATGTTCAAATGTTGAAGTAGAAATAACTTTTAGCACTTATAACTTTTTTAAAAGTAAGTTAAAAATACAATAATGATTTTATAAATCAAATTGTTTCATTCATATAAAATACGGTCTAAAAGGAAAAGGCTTATGTTGTTCAGTAACTCGTTTCTGTAATTCTCGCATCGTAAAATTTCTCACATGAAGTGTGAAACACAAAATTCCATCGTTTCTCGATTTCTGAAAAAAAGTGTTTCTGTATTTGAATGTGAAAACAGACAACACTGAATCTGTTTTTACTGGAATATTTCCAGTAATCGAGTGTCAAATGAAAACAAAAGTCACAAAATTTTATTTCAATAACAAAAAAATAATAATTTTCAAGAAAAATAAAATTGAATAATGAACATGAATATAAAGTGAATGTAAAATGCTTGAAATAAGTTTTTTCTAGCAACTGTCTCTATTATAGAAAATTCCAAAAAAGAATTCTAAATAAATATAATCATATCGAATCGTTAATAATAATTTTAGTTCAACAATTCGTTGCATATCTTTTCAACTAGTTTATTTTTCATATTTTCACACACAAATTCAAAAATTCACATGTTTTTGTACAATTTAAAATCCGAGAATTGCGAGAAAATATTCACAAAATATTGTTACAGAAACACTTTTTCTCACATCGTTCCAATAATTGCTGGAAATTTGTTTAAATGACAGATAGTTCTCGCAAAGTAACGATACAGAAACACTTATGTGAGAAAAGCCATTATGTGTTTCAATTTACACTGTTTCCACGATTCCCTTGTTTCATGCGGGAAATTTTACGACGCGAGAAATACAGAAACGAGCTACAGAATGTAACGTACTGAACTATGTTCATATAAAAATTAATTCAGATGAAACACCTAAAATCTAATTGTTTTTTTTAATACACCATAATTGCAGTGTCTTGCGAAATGAACTTCAATTATTTTCCTACTCATGTTCTACTTATACGCAAAATCGAAATATGGCTCGATATAATTGAAATTATTACAAAAACCTATGAAATGTAGTATATTTAAAATTGTAGTTAACTTAAATTTTTAATTTCTACTCATTCAATACATATATAATTAGCCATGTGGGCTTTCTCTGTATTGAAAATAAATAGATAAATATAAAAATATAAATAAAAAATATGTATATTGCATTTAGTGCTTTTTTATGAACACACAGTGATTTTTGCTCTGAAAAAGTTGGCATCACTGTTCGCGTGGCATTTTTTTTATGTATATTCACACATTCATACGTATCATACGCACGTGTATACATGCATACATACTTACATAAATTCGATTCAAGCAAAATCTTGTTTTTGAAGGCATCTCTATATTTTCTTCTTATTTTCCCTTTTTATATTATTCATAACTTAATTAAATTTATTTATATTAAACTCACATCTATGTTTTTTTGGCTTGTTTTCATTTGTTTACAAACACACACATACACATATACTTATTTTGTTTTGACAGCTAGTTCAGATAAAGTGGCGATTACTGCGATAAAAGTTAGAGAAGATACCAATTTTACGTGCTTCGCAAGTAGATTCGTATTGAATCTACTTGATTCGCTCTCAGAATTTTGTATGGCGAAGCAAGTTGATTCGGTCATGATTGGGGTGTGAAGCATGAATAGAGCACGAAACAGGTGTCGTCTAAACATAGCATTACCGAGCATTGTGAAACAGAGTTGCCATAAATAAATTAGTAAGGAGTTAGTCTGTTAAAAAAACCCTAATTTAGATTAGGTGTTTTAGTATTTAACAATAATTTGGAAAATAAAACTATTTCTAAGCATATGTACGCAGACTTTTTATGCCTAGTGTATGTAAATCTAAAAATTTCGCTGTGCATAAATACATTAACTTTAGCGTTTTTGTGCTTGTTTCATATATTTTTATTTAAAAATTGCCGAATGCTAATAAGTTTAGGCAAATATATTAATACATGCATACATATTTGTAGTTGATTTTAAGAAAAAAAGTTAAATATTTTTTTATTTAACTAGCAAACACAGCCAAATTTGACAGTTTATATCTAACATAATTGCTTGAAAATAACTTTGAACAATTATTTCTCAATATACATATGTACAAATAAATGTTTTTGCGATCCACACGCGAACATATTGTGTTGGAAATAGAATTTGATAGATGAGAACATAATTATTTCCAAGTTTATTGCACGTGGAGCCCCGGTAATGAACAAAATTACTTTAATTACAATTTCAATTCCAAAGTTTCTGGCAACTCTGTAAATGTCAAAGGGTTTTAGCAGGTTTAAAAACATACATATGTACACATATGATTACTTGAACATTTTAGACAAAATTTTTTAAGAAATAATTATACTCTCAACCCCTTAAGAGATAAACAAAGAAACGTGGTGAATTCATTTACAGTATGAGAGCACGAAATTTTTTACAACTTAAATGATTACTCAACCATCAAAATATTTGATAAATTTATGTAGATATGTATATGTACGTAGTTATGTATATGCATGTAAATAAATGTAGCCATATGTACAGTCACACAGATAACAATACGTACCCCGTAGACAATTTTTATTGATCTGGACTATCAAAAAAAATTTTATATTTTTATAATAAAAAAAATATATATAAAAAATTTATTAATTTAATTATTATTTTTCGAACTGTATTTGTTTCTATATTCTTATGAATTGAATAGGCTAAAGTTCGTAACGCTTTTTAAGCCAAATTACATGTGATAATTATTAATGAACAAATAACATCAAACGGCTGGCTGTTCCGTTCAACTATGTGTTGTTGTCAGAATATTTACAACTAACTTTGATGTTATTTGTTCATTAATAATTATCACATGTAATTTGGCTTAAAAAGCGTTACGAACTTTAGCCTATTCAATTCATAAGAATATAAAAAATTTATATTTTTATAATTAAAATTAATATTTTTGTAATTAATATATTTAAATTTTATATACATGGGCATTATTAACACTAAGATATATACATATGTACATATGTGTAAGTTTGACCTTTTAGGCTTTATATTACTTTGAATAAACAAATAAAATAAATAAATAAAAATCTATGCTATCTAAATCTATATAGGTACATACCTACCTATAATGAATTTGCTTTTGAATTTTCAATTAAAAGGACCCATTTATCAAATTAACCAAAAAAAATTTCTCATTACAGGTACAGGGTTAGGTTAGGGGTGAAATTTACAGTCCAGCTCACTTGGGTCCAATACAATGATCCCTTTGTGTTACCTCTGTGGTGAAGAGAAGATAGTGAGAGAGGGTGGTAGGGAAGAAGGGATAGTGATAGGGAAGAAGGGATAGTGATAGAGAAGAAGGTGGTGAAGGAAGAGATAGAGGAAAGCTTCATTCTTTTACAACACTGCTTTTCTGCACGATTATATGCAGTGTTTTAGCGCCTCTGGTGGTAAATGAGGCGTATTAAATTTTGAAGCTGTGTTTAGTAGCCATTTTATTGTTATTTTACTTCGCCGATGATTCTGCTACACAATACCGACGAAGGAGGGCGCTCTGATGTTACATTAGGATTAGCATCCGCTGAAGCCGGTGTAGTTTTAGTGACCAGTGTCTTTTGCAACGTGCTAACTACTTCAGCCTACGCCACCCTTATAGGTGTAAGCATGTCAGCGATTTTTGTCTATTGAGGTCTTTTGTTTTCATCAGGCCATAAGATGCTTATGAGTTACAAAAGAATACTTTTTTAATGGGTTTTTTGAACACTTCAACGACTGTAACTTAGCCATTTGTTGGTCGATTTACAAAAAATATATCTTGATTGAAAGATAATATTCGATCCTTTTAATCAACGAAAAGTTAAAAGAAATCCGTTAGGAAACAAAGAAGTTACAACTGTTTAAAACTGAAAATATAAGAAACCCCGTTTTCCACTACATTTAGCGTTATAAAATCACTTTATGAAGTGACCTAAAAAAAACCAACGGTATTTTCATCATCCATGGACTCCAGCAAAATAGAATTGGTACATTATAATCCCTGAATATTTTTTGTGTATCACAATGTAATTGAAGTTATATAGTAGAAACAACAATAATAACAGTTCAAAAAAACTACATACATACATACATATGTACATAGGTACTTACATTGAAATTGCTAAAAGTTATATAGTATGTATGTATGTATGTATATGTATGTACCTATTTTATATTTATATTTTTATATCTGTTTTTCACCATTTTAGGCCCATAGTTGCCAAATTCAGTAACGTAATCTTTAGGAAAAAAATCCTAACATTACAATTCAAAATTCTGCATAACATTTTAATACTGGGAAATGCCTTTTTCACAATTTTCAGCACAAGGAGTTTGTATTTTACGTGTGACACACAGTGTAATAAACAAAAAGGTCGCGTAAATTATCATAATAAAATGATACTCATATTGTTAAAAGCGATAGTATTTTTCGATTATAAAATCGCTATTTTAAAAACTATAGCTTTACAATAAAATTAACGACTGATATTTTATTAATGCACGGTTTTTTAGAGATGCCATATGGCAATATCTATGGGATGCCATATGGCACTATCGAAATTAAAAATGACTGGAGTATTGCACAAAAGGAATTTAAAAGGCTCGTTTCCATATCACTGGCTTGCTGCATAGACCTTATTAATAGGCCCTTGAGACTTTTCTTAAACGCGATCCGTTATCGCAAACAGCAGACCCAAAATAAGGGCAAGATACATTTTAAACACAAAGTTTACATACTTTGCAAAATCTTGAGTTTTAAGGAGAAAATGGAGAAAGAATACGAGCTCCTTTCCCTTCTCTCATACAAACTCTAGAGTCTAGACTATACAAAGTATACTTTGCGTGTGTAAACGCGCCGTCAAAGCAATCTGATTCATGTACCTACAGTATGTACATATCTGCTTTTTTCGGTAACAAATAAAAAAAATGTATACATACATACATACATATATAGGTAGTATGTATGTTGGTACTTTTTCTTTGTATCTAGCACACAAAAAGAGAAATACATACATAAATAAACTGCCAAAACTTTGCAATCAACAAAAAAAATTATTTATTCAAGTAATAAAAACACAAGGCATGAAGCGCAAAAAAGCCAAACAATGAAAACAGGAAAAGTGTTTTTTCTGCGTTTTAATTGAAATGAGGTTGAATGGAGGTGAACTAATTAAAAAACAAAACAACGCACAAAAAAGTAACAACAAAGAAAACTCTCTTACACTTTTATTGCGTGTTGAGAATTGATAGGAAGTTTCAACACACTTCAACTTAAAATTATAAACAAAATGAGGGGAAATTCCCCTACAAAAGTTAAATAAGTGTTGCTAAATTCAAATTCAAAATTTTTTGGAGTTATAAGGCGTTTTTTTGACCACTTGCGAACTACTAATTGAGATATTTAACTAAATACATATTTTCGTTTCGGGTTTTCATACAAATTCTACGTATTTGGAAATAATGTTTTGCTTTTCAAATTGAATCTGTTTTAAAATAATCTTAATTAAATTTTTTTTGTATTTATTCACATAAAACGCGAAAATCGCGATATATGTACCTATTTTATCTTTTTTAATATACCTAGACAATATGGGTATCGAATTTGTCTATTTTTCAAACTTTAATTTTTTAGTTGATTACATTTATGAAATGAGAAAAATAGTTTCTAACAGAACAAATTAAATTAGTTAACTGCTATAAATATAAATTAACATTATTTTAAAACAGATTCAATTTGAAAAGCAAAACATTATTTCCAAATAAGTAGAATTTGTATGAAAATCAGAAAAGAAAATATGTATTTAGTTAAATATCTCAATTAGTAGGTCGCAAGTGGTCAAGTTTTATATACTATTGGATGCTGCTTAAAAAACACTTTTTTTTTTGATACCAAATTTTATTTATGTCGTCTTGGAGCAAAGTACAAAAAAATTCGAAAAACTGAAAAAAAGATCTTTTTTAAAAATGGTCCAGCTCACGGATGGTCAACGCTAGAACCAAAATATTTTGGAAATCATCATAAAACATCTCAAGCTTTATTTTAAGAGGGGTAACAAAATCACTTTTTTTTGAGTCGCTCTAATGTACATATCGTCACCTTAAATGCAAACGGACGAAATTACACTTTTATATTTTTTATAGGAGAAACAAAAAACGTTTTCAAAATCAATAACAATAAAGTGTTCTTCGAAATTTACTTGTAGTATGGATACTTATGTGTTTTCAACCATTTATTTCCTCTTTATATATATTTAAGTTTTTGTGTTAGTTACGTTCCTTGCAATAAAAAGTAGATGCATTCCTAATTACGTTCGTTTGAATTTCTTTAATAAAGTCGTAATTTTTGATCGCATAGGTCTAAATATTCGCGAGAACATGTAGTTTGATCAAATGAACCATAATCAATCAAAAACTCGATTTCGAATTTTTATGTAGTTACGTCCGTTTGCATTTAAGGTCACGATATGTATGTGTGCATGTATGTGTGCATGTATGTGTGTACATATATGTTTACATATGAAGTTATTGCATTTAGTGATTTTTAATGTATTTTTATTGTTCTAAAAAGTTGGCATTACTGGAATGGAGGTAGTAAATAAGAGAGTGAGTGAGTCTGAAAGAGATAAATGAAAAGGTGGATTTGAAATAAGGAAAATAATGATATATGTAAATACATACATACATACATATGTATGCATATGTACACATATGTGTAAACAACTTGTTTGTGTTGGACTTACACATTTTATAGCCAAAATCATATAAAAATAAATCAAACAAAGCATAAAAAGACAGAAATGAAAATGTACGTGGCTTTGTGCATCCATATGAATGTATGTATGTATGTATGTGTGCGAATTTACTTACATACTATGCATAGATACATACATATGTATGTATGTATGGACAAGTTATTTAGAGGTACTATTGACATGCAGCACGATAAAAACACAAAAATAAAGAAACTGAAATCACCAAAACAAAAAATAAAATAAAAAACAAAACAGACAAGGCAAACTGGTTCATGATAATAGCAGCACAAACAGAGAAGCAGTCAGACTAAAATAAAAACAGAGGAAAATGCACTGAAATATTTTTATAAAGCAACAAAAACATATGCATGGACATATGTATGTATGTATGTATGTACATACATATGCAGGTAGATACATACATACATATATCAATATCTACTAGGTACATAAATACATATGTACATACCTATACCTATATTAGCGAATGCAACAACAATTAAAAACAAAAGCTTTTATGCAAGGTATACACGATACTTAATTCCGTACTTTGCGTAGTACGAGTTGTAGTACGGGTTTTCAGATACACGTTACTAAAAATCATACTAATTCATTTGACAGAAAATTTTTAAGGCAATACACACGCGGATTAATAACTAATGTGGTCGATTTATTAAAAATAAGTGAACTGCAGTTGAAAAGAATAAAAAAAACAAAAGGATCATGTTGTAGAAAATGGTTATAATAATGTTTTATGTTCTTTTTTTAATTAAAATATCCGCTACATAAAGCTAATTTTAAAATTGAGCCGAAGAAACACTGCGTTTTCTAAATCAACTCCTCATAAAACTAATTTCGCTGTACAACAGCATGATACACAATACTTATTATCGTACTTAGCGAAGCTCCGCCCACAGAAATCAAAAATTTTTGATTTTCATACTACAAAGTATACTTCATAAGTACGACAGCATGATACACGTTACTAATTTCATACTTGTACGATTTATCGTACGATTTGTAGTATCGTATATACTCGCCATTAAAAATATGCAAGCAACCTATGCAACTTATATGTAGATACATACATACATATTACAGTGGAGGCTCAAAAAAGTTAAGTAGTTTGTTTTGGGGGTGATGAACTTTTCCGAAATCTTAACTTTTCCGTAGTATGAAAAATTCAAGAGGTTATACCTATGTGTATTTGTACATTGTCTATTTATTTTTTAATTGTCAATTAGAATTATATTCTACGACTAATTTCTTTTACAACCAACTGATGAGAGCAACTACATTATGCATATAAAATTCACAAAAATTTTTTATATATATAACGGTAACGGTTTTATTTTTGCATGTATACAGGCGTATATGACTCACTATATACAGAACTGTGCAAAACAAAAGCAACAAACTCCGCAAAAATAAATGGAGACGATTATTTCAGAATATACATTATATGCAACAAAAACTCTGAGCATAATTTGTTTGTATTTATATGCCCTATGTATCGTATTGAATAAAATCTTTCTTAAAAAAACTGGGGTTCAGAAAGTTATAGAAAATAGTCCAGACTTTGATATGAAGCTGTGCATAACAAAATCAACAAATTAATCCTTTTTGTATAATCTTTAGTTTTTTCATAATACGTGGATATCAACGTGGATAAATTCTCAAATATTATTTATTATGCATTAAGGAATACATTTTGGCTAAGTTAATGGAATTTTGAAGTGTTCGTTGCAATTTCGGATCCATTTTCCGAAAACACTCCTTCGGATTCTTGCAAAGAGGTTTGCAATGGCGATCGAGAAAGCTGCGTTTGTCGGTAAAGCGAGAATTGGAATTAAATTAATGTTCCTTACTTTTTTTCCAACCTCCAAGTATGTTATGGAATACTACCGCATTGAAACACCCATAAAAGAGTCATATTCCACTCGAAATGCCAAATAATTTTTATTTCAATGATATTTTTTTTTTACAAATTTTTGGGAATGGTCTAACTTTATACGTCGGAAAATAAGACATCAAAATCACCTAACCGCTGTTATGCTTAAAACTCATTTTAACATTTCGTGGCGAAAACGGTTTGCTAGGCAAGCGCCGCATTGAAGAGATGATATACCAACTCCATATATGGAACTTGAATTCTTCAATAAAAACATCGGTTTCCCATTTTATTAGGATTCAATTACGGTGTGTACTACTGAACTCCGTTTTAAGCAAAAAAACAATAAAATTGTATGAACTAAATACAAGATTTACCTGGATTTTTTTAAGTATCTATCTCTTGGTCAACTATAGTATTTTCTTAGTATGTAACTTTTTCAATTGCCTTCTCTGGCACGGTTTCGAGTTGTACCATAATGCACACTAAGATTTCGAGATATTATAACCTCACTAGGAACAGAAAACGAGCTTTTGGATTATTTGAAATGCATTTAGCTATGATAAGCTGCGGACGTTTTTCGTGGTGGTACCCAAAACTGCTCAATACGTAATTATTATGCCGACCTATCCATCAGCAAACTAGAAATATATATTTATTACACTTTTAAATAAGTAACAGCCGCTTATCTAATGTTTTTAGACTCTTAAATTTTTAAAGATTAGAAAATTCAGCAATACCTACTCTTTCCCATTCTTGCTAAATCAAGCAGCACCAATAACATTGAGAAATGCATTTTAATATTTAGTATAAGGACTAATAAGTACTGTTAAGCCTGTTGGACTTTGGAATTATAGGGATATATCAAAGAGTTTTTTGGTAATTATGACATTTTCCAATTTCTTGCTATTGTTCTGCACAATCTCGATACATGGGTTTGAGAATATTAGTTATTTTATTTTTCAGGAAATATCAATATTAAAAAATTAAAATACGAATTCGTTTTCTAGTATGAATGCCTACAAAAGTTTGTGAAAAGAGCTGCTTGAAATAATCAAATGTCTAAAATATTTAAGTTTTAAGTCAAATAGGGTTTTTGTTGCTTTTGTTCTGCACAGTACTGTATATAAATATGTATTGAGGATTTACATACAAAAGTTGAGATCATCTTAGAAAGAGAAAAAAACTATATATAAAAAAATTGTCTCAAAAAAGTTGAGAATTACTTAACTTTTTGGAGTCATCAATGGTGAATAAAAGCTGCTTAACTTTTCCATATACTTAACTTTTCTAAGACTTAACTTGTTCGATCCTCCACTGTACATATCGCTCATTTACTCAAAGAACGTCATAACTCAAAAAATGGAATTTTTGAGTTAAAGATGCAGAATTAATCCTCATTTCGTTCTTCATATTGTGTAAAAATTTCACACAAATAGGTAGGTACCTACCTATCTTGCTTACTAAACTCTTAAAAGCAAAATAAAATTTACTTTTTCCATTAAGTTGTGTGTAAATTGAAAACTTTAAACTCGTTTTCTGGCAAACTAGTTTTGTGAGTTATGACGTTGTTTCGAGTAAATGAGCGGTATGTATAAATGTGTATAAAGTCCTAATTTACACTATGCAAGTCTAATTGCTAAGCTGATTAGTTTGTGGGAGAGAGAGACGAGGCGAACAGAAGCGTTTCTTTTCCCCTTTCCCCTCGTCCCTCTCTCCTAAAAAACGAATCAGCTTAGCAATAAGACTTGAGAAGGCATTGAGAATTTTAAAAATGTACCAACTTTCAAAAATTGTACTTTTTTGACCTTAATTGTACTAAAAGATTTTTTTAGTTCAAATTACATATTTTTATTTGATTTTATTAACACAATCGACTTTGGTCGGGTTTATATCGGAGATAGACTTGGGTCGAACTCGTTCACTAGTTCATTTTTGCCACAAACCAATGATCAAACCCATGTAATTTAAATGGGTTTGATCATTGGTTTGTGGCAAAAATGAACTAGTGAACGAGTTCGACCCAAGTCTAATGTAAATTAAATGGGTTTGAAACAACTTCTGATTCAAACTAGTTCAAAAAGAACTGTTGGACACAAGTCTATATCGGAGTGCCAAATGCCACACAAGCGTAAAAAAACGTATTCAATAATTACTAATGAAAAACTGTTTGATTCAGACATGTATTTATTAAGTTAAATAGTTCCATACATAACTAATAGACAATTTTATAGAATCCAACATGAATGGAAACTGTTTAAATCAATAAATACATGTCTGAATCAAACAATTTTATTAGTAATTAGTTAGTTACGCTTTTTTGGGCAAATGACACACAACAAATGCCAGATGTAAACTCTAGACTTGGGTCGAATTACATGGGTTTGATCATTGGTTTGTGACAAAAATGAACTAGTGAACGAGTTCGACCCAAGTCTAATTCTTGTTCAAAACACTCATTGTCGAACCAAATACCAATCGTCCGAACTGATTGGTATGATGCTACGCATGATTATAATTCACACCCAACAATACTCCACTCACTTGAGCGATTAAAACTTAGCAATGAAAATATTCATTGCTAATAATAACGTGTTTGAACAAGTTTGATTTTTTCAAAAAAATATCATGTTTTTAGGATATTGATTGCGTATGATTATTTTACCAATCACCCGTTGCAGGTCTCTGGTATGTACGTATTAAATGGTAAATAGTGACAAAGAAATTTAACAACAGATTAAACTGATAAAAACTGAGGGCCAATTTCACCAACTCATTTAAATTAAATTAGAAAATGTTAATAGTTCGGAAAAGTTAATTACCCTTGCAACATTTTGGTTCACTTTTTCGAGATTCTACTGTACATACAAACGTATGTACAAAAAGTAATTGAACATTATGAAGAATTATACACAAAAATATTAATAGATTTTATTAGTCAGCAAAATTTTGTATTCATATGTTTGTACATAAACATGTACATATGTATATATGTACATAAGTAAATATAAATAGAAACTCATCAAATTAATAGAAAGCAAACAAAATTCCAGCAAACGTCACCATCATTTGGCTACTCTGAAATATAAACTTCTATTATTATTATTACTACACGAATACCATAATATGATTGTTGACACTCATTACACGACAAAACAAAAATCAATAAGAAAAAAAAAATGAATGAGTGAGTGGTAACATCATTTGTATCAACACTATTAATTTCAACATTTTTTCGTCAGAAATAGGGATCGCATTAAAAAAAGCCCCAAAGTTCAAGCTTGCTCACATAACTCAATTGAAAAATCTTAAATAATAAAAGTTTTGTATGACGAACTTGTAGTTAAAGCTCACGTTAACTCTTAACCATATATTGTGAAAAGGGACGTTAAACTCACAAAATACTTTAAATGCCTTTATTGACTGCTTAAGTGTTACTTCCTTTTGGAAAACCATAGGAAAATAACAAATCGTACATGCATACATACATATACATATATCAGTGATCGGCAATGAATAATTTTTTCGCTATTCATAATGACTCATGCAATTTTAAATATACATAAGTAGACATCATTTAAACGTCGACGTCGCTATCATAGTCATACCACACTCACACTCATAAATCACATCAGTTTGATTTCTAATTTCAGGAAAAATCTTATACTACTCACGTTGATTCAGCTGACTCAACTCATGCATGTATGCTTATTTAAAAGTTTAGTCATTAAACAGTTTGCAAGTAGTATACAATAGTAGTAAATAGCGTTGTTTTTCAATTCGTGCAAAAAAAAAAAAAAACAAACCAAAAAGCAACAAAGAAACACATAACCACATAATGAGAACTTTAATGTTCGTATGCGAATTTCGCATTGTGAATCATACTTATTTTTAGACTTGGGTCGAACTCGTTCACTAGTTCATTTTTGCCACAAACCAATGATCAAACCCATGTAATTTAAATGGGTTTGATCATTGGTTTGTTGCAAAAATGAACTAGTGAACGAGTTCGACCCAAGTCTACTTATTTTGCATCGTCCATAAGCATTGAGTTAAGGAGAGTCAAAATCAACAACGTCATAAATGTTCCTAAGTATGGGTTCGATGCGCACTTCAAACTTTCGAGCGAATATGATTCATGGACAACATTGCAATAAGTATGAGTGCGCTTAAGTACAAGAAATTATAAGTCATGATTCAACTCTACTCCCTTTTTCATTGCCCATTGCTGTTCTCTGATACATATCGTTACCTGAATATAGAAAGGCCCTAACTCATTATTTTTTTGAAATCGAATTTTTTTTATATTTCCATAGAAGAATATCTAATGTATCAAAAAAAAAATAATAATATGCAATAACTCGATTTAAAAAAATAGTAAGTTAGGGCCGTTTTATATTAAGATTAGGGATGTAACGAATATCAGTTTAGCGAATGCGAAAACGAATAATAAATTTTAATTTTTGCGAAAGCGAATGCAAATATTACAATACGTTAAAAAAAATCAGATGAAAATAAATTTATCTAAGAACATGAAGTTGTGTTGTATACATAGATCTACTTGAGTCTTGAATTCAGCAAATATTTATTAATTTATTAGAAATAAAAATTGTTAAACTGAAAGATATATGAAATCATATTAAAATAAGTATAGATAATAATTAAAAATAAATTTACAAAATGTTAGGCAATCAACCCATTCGTACTTTGGCCCTAAGACCTTGCACTAAGTTCAACATTTCCTGTAAAATGCTACCAAAATACATATTAAGAAAAATTGGAATGAATTGTTCATTAAATATTTTTTCAGAAGTAGTACTCTGTTCATCTTGGGAAAAACATATGAAATATATCTTCAACATTTTAAGTTTTCATGCGAAATAATATGATTGGCATCTGTTTCGCAAAAAATTGACAACTAAGAAGGATTAGTTAATATTTTTGCATTTAAAATTTTTTGAACGAAGTAATGATGCACTTACCATTTTTCAAAAGTTTTAAAAAATTAGTCTTAAGTAGAAAATATTTTCGCGCAATTCAAACACTGCCTTTTCTTTTTCAAAAACTGGAAAATATTTGCAATATTTTTGTCTTTAGTATTCGCTTTAAATATTCGCATACATTTTAGCGAATGCAAAAGCGAATGCAAATAGCAAAAGTAAGCGAATTATTTGCGAATGCGAAAGCGAAAGCGAATGCGAACATTCGTTACATCCCTAATTAAGATAATGATATACTTTTTTGATTTTACTTTCTAATCTTTCAATTAATTCAATTTCTGACTTAAGATAATATCATTTGGGAATATATATCACTGATTTACTCAAACAATATCATAACTAGAAAAACTAGTTTGCCCGAAAACGAGTTTAAAGTTTTAAAATTACACGCAACTCAATGGATAAATCAAATTTTATTTTGCTTACGAAAGTTGATTTGTATGAAATTTTTACACAACATGAAAAAAGATATGAGGATTAATTTTGCATCATTAACTAAACAATTCCAGTTTTTGAGTTATGACTTTCGTTTGAGTAAAAGAGCGATGTGCAAAGCTTTAGTTTTTTTTTACCTAATTTGATGGGAGCTAATTTTACCCCGCTAGTAAATTTTATTATACATATGTACATATACATATTTCCAGACCCCCACTTGAATGCATATACAAAAATTCATTCATGACGAACCAGCCGTTTAGTTGCAGTACATATAGATTAATAACCTAGATACCAACTGCAGCGCCATCTGCCGGACTGAATTGTGAATCTAAACCATCCAGGGCGCCACCCAAACGCATACAAAAGGTTAGGTTAGTAGGCTGCTGGTGAAGAATGAAAAATCTTTGTGCTACATGTAAGTTGACAGTAGTAGAATAAGGGGGATAGGGAATAAAGGAAGGATACAGATGGAAAGTTTCTTTAGAATAAGAAAAGAGAAGGGAAGAAAAGTGGGACAGGAGAGGGTCCAGTACATTCACATGCTATAGGGGTTAGCGACCATACCAGCCGCTGCTCCTAATGTAAAGACTTAGGTTTCTAAATCCTATTTCCGATATCTCGGACAGGCTATTGAAGGATGTTCTGCCAAGGAAGCGCAGACGGAGATCCTCCAAAGCAGGGCAGAAGCAGAGGAGATGCGAAATGCTTTCCTGCTCTTCTTCATCATTGCAACTGTGACAGTAATCATTATACAGGAGACTCATACGTCTAGCGTGGGTTCCAAAAGTGCAGTGGCCGGTTAGTGTGGCCAAGAGATTCCTCAGGTGTTTCCTGGTGAAGCTGAGGTTTTTGGTTCAGTTGATATTTAAGCAAGGCCAAAGGGTTCTCGATATAACGCAGATAGGCTCATTGCGCCATTCATTTATTCAAATCGGTCCAGCCGTTTAGGAGGAGTTCAGTGGCATACACACGTACATTAGAGTTATATATACATACATATAAAGAAGATAAAGATGATAAAGATGTATATTGTTTATAAAAAGGAACACAACTTTTGCGCTGTTTCCCCCCTAGTGATCATTTGATTTTCTTTAGCTACCACTAAATGGGTGAGCATTAATATTTGTATTACTAGTATGTTGTAAATTTAGATCAACTAAAAACCAAATCAGTTTGTAATACAAAGCAGTTGAAAAGGGAAATTTCATCGTTTGAGGTCCCTAAAAAGTGCACCCCTACATAGTTGTTAATGGCATGGACACATATGTGATGAATGTATGTATGCACATACAGTGTTGTTGAAAATAATAGCACCGATTACATTTTATTCTTTATAACAAGCAAAACTGGACGCCATACTGAGTTTTGACTACTGTCATATCTTTAGTGACACTCCCAAATCATCAAAATATGTTCACGCGTTCGGTTTATATAGTTCCGCAAAGGAACACTCACACATACATACATACATACATACATACATAGACTGACCTAGCTAACATTTTGATGATCATTTTTTGGATAAATCTCTTATATGATTCTCCTCAGATCACTTTTGATGATTAAAATCTGATTTATCACTTGGGTGATTGAAAAAGGATTCACTTATGATTTCATCTATATGATCAAATTTATATTTCTTGAAAATAGAGTAACAAAATGCAAAAACAAAAAGAAACCACAAAAAGGTGATTTAATAGTACCAGAAAATTACTCAAAAAGTTCTCAGCAAATCGTATCATAAATGATTCCTTAGTATGATTCATCTGTAGGGTACCATTTCCTCACAACGGGAGTATCATTTATGATCGAAAAATGAGCTCATATGCGGTTATTTTTCCCGTTAAGCTGATTCGAAAAGATTCGATTATGATACAAAATGCTAGCTGGGGATAAACACAATACACTTTTTTGCGTAGCGCAGTCGGCAAACAAATTTAGTCAGTGTGATGGAGTGGTCTTCACAGCCGCCAGATTTGAACCCCATAGATTATCTGCGGTCGAACTTAAAAAAGGGAGTGTCTGCACTAAGACCCAGAAGTAGTGAAGGTCTTTAGAAAGCTGCAAAAGAAGTATGGAGTTCTATTGATACAGAAAAATGTCAAGATTTAGTTGATTAAATGGGAAAGAGTTGTATGGGCGTAATTGCAAACAAAGCGAATGCAACAAATTATTGACAAATTCTTAGGGCAAAACCCACGATGTCGACAAGGTTCGACTTGTCGCACACATTCAAACGAAAACAAATTAATATTTTGTTGTTGTTTCAAATGTAAGTGTGCTACAACTCGAACGTTGTCGATATCGTGGGTCAGGCCCTTAATAACGCAGGGAGAGAGAAAGTGTTCGGCTCACTTGGGTCCATTTAATTTAGGTCTAGCAACTAGACTCTAGTTATGTTACCTGTGAGCGAGAGAGTATTACAATGAAGATCAGGAAAAGAAAGGCGAGGTCGTATTAGAGTAGGCGAAGATTCAGAATGTCGTGGGTGTACTAAAATTCTTGCTGCTTGAATTGGCGGTTGAACCAAACACAATCTCCTGATAAGGGCAACCGCTGATAATTCCGAAAGTCTACTGAAAAGCCGTCTTCCTAGAGCAAGCACTAATGTAACAAGTGAGAGATATTTTACTTTTTTCCAACTTCTTTTAAGAAGTTAGGAATATTTGTGTGAAAATTAACTAAAACGCACCTCCACTCGGAGACCCAATTGGGTCCAAGAACAGTGTTTATAAACAAATTTTTACATAGAAATGACCAACAACGTTTGTACGAACTACGACTCCTGCAATAGGTTGTGAATTGAGCAAATATTTTTATGTAATTATGTATAATAAACTAAATAGTATCTAAGAAGAATTTATACATATATCTGATTCAGTGAAACTTTTGTCATAGTGCTATTATTTTGACTGCAGCTGTATTTAAACACATTTGTGTAACTGAGTGGGGCACATAACAACAAGACTAAGGAGAGCATTAATTTATTATGTGTTTCATATTTCACTTGTACTCTAAATAAGTAAAATTATTGAATATCATTTTTAAATAAAATAAAATATACCTACATACTTTGTTATTAAGTGGAAAATACACATTTTCTCAAGCAAATGAATTTTGATCAGGGATGGAAAATTAAGATTTTATAATAATACATACTGCTAAATTGGAACACTAAAATGCTGAACAAATAGCAAATTATACATTTTAGGCGACGCAATAATTTTGTGAGCCGATTCCTGGTGATTTAGCAATACAAGTTTGAAAGTTGCATTCATAGCCGAAAATCGACTTTATAGATTTTTAGCGATAAAGATTTAGCTTCAGCGAGTTACAGAATACGGTGGCTGAACTGCAACTCAACTTTCTCATTAAACTCAAAGGTTACTTAAAAGGTATAAAAAAATCCTCTAAATTTTTAATGGTCCCCACTAGTCTCGAGTTTTATGTGGAACTTTACCAAGGCAACTTTACTCTTTAATATGAAATTAATTGCATGAGGTTAATATCACGTCGCCAAAAACTGTAACTCGAAACTAAAATTAAATAAATTAAAATAGTAATAGACCAGACAACAAAAACAAGCCTGATTATACTTAAAAAATAGTTAAGTGCGCTGGAGACGATCAAATAACCACGTCAATCAGTGCATAAGTGTTACTGAACAAGTTAATTTTATTTTATTTATTTTTTATTTTCTAACAAACACAATAAAATGGGGAAATGGCTCAAAACAGGAATTGGTTCTTGTCACTTTTCTTATGGAAGTCCATCGAATGCAAGCACGTCGCGACATGCTGTCCGACGAATTTCTAATCCTTTGTTCCTTGTTCCCTCTGCTATCACGTTTTCAGCTAACGAAACAGTCCAGTAACTTTTTTCTTAAAAAAGAGCTATTTTTTGACCGACGGAATCGCCGATCATCAGATTTTAGTCGCTTATGATCAAAGGACAGTTCACATCATTTTTGGTCCCATCCTTTTGTTTTTTTTTTTTTTGCACTTCAATCAACTTTGATTGGTAGATTGCCCTGGAGGGGATCAAATAAACCCGTTAATCAGTGCATATGTGTTAGTGTCGTATGCTTGGAGTTTAAAAGGAGACATATTTTGATTTCATACCCACAGAGAAAAAACTGCCTCATAGAATCAAAAAGATTTTCTCTATGAACCGTTTTTAGGCTAAGGGATATCCCAGCACAAAGAAGCGAAGATTTTTTCATAGAGATTCCTTATTGTTTTTTTTTAATTTTATCAAGAAGAAATCTTATTATTCACAACTTTTTTTACTCAATTTCCGTTATTTTTGGCACCAAAAAAAATCCATAGAGAAAAACTTCTTGATTCTATTAGGGTTTCTTATAAATTGTAAACTATAGGGATTTCTTATTGATTTTATTAGGTTGCCTTCTTGATTTTTTCAATAAGGGGTTCTTCTTGATTTTAGTAGGTTCCTATATGAGTATGTGTAAAGCATCTTATTGATTTTTTTAATAAGGAAATCTTCTTGATTTTATGAGGTGTCTTGTTATTTCATATCTATAAATAGACATAGAGAAAATTTTTTTCATGATCTTTTTCATTTTTGTATAAGAATGTTTGCACAATAATTTCAATGGTTATTCAGGCTACAATATATTACATACATATGTATATGGTATACAATTTAAATGAAAATAAAGTACAGAGAATAAAGACTAAATTTTTTTATATTTTTTTATTGAAAAAATCAATAAGATAACCTCATAAAAACTACAAGATTTCTTCTTGATTTTTTCAAAAAGGTTTTCTCTATGGAATTAATAAGATTTCCTTATTCAAAAAAAAAAAAAAAAACCATAGAGATTTCTTATTAATTTTGTTCTATTTTATGAGGTATTTAGTAGGCACTGTTTTCTCTGTGTAACCTCATAAAAACTAAAAGATTTCTTCTTGATTTTTTCAAAAAGGTTTTCTCTATGGAATTAATAAGATTTCCTTATTGAAAAAAAACCATAGAGATTTCTTATTAATTTTGTTCTATTTTATGAGGCATTTAGTAGGCACTGTTTTCTCTGTGTATGTGATTGATGAGTTTATATGATAGTTTCCAGGACAATTTAAGCTGAGAGCACTGATGCAAGACCTGTTAGTTATCTAATCCAGAATTTTTTTACGACTGATTTCCATTGTTGTCAAGTCAGCCTTTATCTCGTCAAATCTAGCGTAAGTAAATATTATTATTATATTGTTAATCCTTTAAAGGGCTTTTGTGAGCAAAAATGTAGTACGCCAAACTTGGAACTCGCCATACAAAAATCAGCAGGTTTGTTAGCGCTACTTTTACTCTATAATAGCAGAAGCCTGCTTTATATGAAGTGATTTTTTTACTGGGGATCCCCCGAATTATGTACTAAGCAAATTACGTACCAATTACATATACATACCTACGATAATACTAATTCTGAAGATTGGCTTAAAATTTTTAGTTAAACATAATATCGCTTATAATTTTTTTTATAAACATGTATAAATATATCATGCATATCGAGCCTTATTTTCGATTTAATCGTAAGCGACAAAAATTAAATTTTTCAGGAAAAGGTTTTTTTTTTAATATTCAAATATGTTTTTGTGCGTTAGTTGTCGCTTACGATAAAATTTTACAGCCCGTGTCTTAAAAGTTATCAACAATTTTGGCATTTTGATAATTCTAAACTAAAATTTTAATTTCAATAAAAAAGTATATTTTCGATAACAAGTTGCTTACGATATAATCGAAAATAAGGCTCGATATTACGATTGTTTTTTTTTCTCTTTGATTATAAAATATTCGAAATTGTAAATATATACGGGTGTTAAGCTGCATTTTGTTCAATTTCTTATTCATTCAAAATTAAGTGGCACTCAATTCAGTTCAAGCAAAACTGTGTTCAGCCATTGTTCCAACTTTACTTGTAATTTAAATAAAATTTACATTGTACCCAATAGTGGTTGAAACACTCTGATTTGAAAAAAAAAACGTATGAATGTATTTACTTAAGTACTAGTATGTATGTACATATGTATGTATGTATGTATGTATATGATTCAGATGTTTTCATTTTCTTAAAATGTTATAAAACTATTTTCCTTCCATACATTCTTAACTGATTTTGTCAAACAAATATCCATTAACTTATCACAAGGAAATTAATGTTGATAAGGTTAGTTTAAAATTCAATAAATTAATCACTGACCGCTATTGTAATCTCAGCGATATATTTAAATATGCACACTTTAAGAAAGTAAATTTAAGTTTAATTTCTTTCGATGAACAGGAAAATTCCCATTTTCGAATATATTTACATATGTAATTTTTAAGGTACAATTTACACAGAGAGTTCGTAGGATTAGATTTTTTTTTTACCAAATTCACTGCGGAAACCAGAAATGTGATCTAAAAATGTATTTCATGAGCATTGAATATGTAATAAAAACTGTAACGCCTAAAAATAAAAAAAAATCCATTGTCAAAAAAAAAAAAAAAATACAAAAGGAGACTTAAACTGAATTCACTCACCCATTTGTTGTAGACAAAATGTTTGTCCGGACAAATTTATTTTTGTATGTAATTTGACAATGACCTTTTTAATGTAGAAAAACACAAAATGTTTTTAAATATTTAAAAATTTTAATTTTTTCGTCATTTTTTCCCCATAGTGCTCACAATAGAGGCTGGGGGCGAAAGCATTTTCGATAAAGTTCAATTTCCCATCCCTGATTAACAGTATTTTGAACAAGTGTATATAACATGTGAACATGAGTTACACTTAGTTCAGTGAGGTGAGTTTTTGGTGAATATCAAATCACTTACTCACCCACGTATCACAGTACATAGACACCACCAAATTGATCTTGTGTTACTCGCAGTAGTTTGCTATATAATATTCATGATTGCGTTGTTACGTCTGTAAAAAGCCAGGGAGAGCAACGTTTGTAAAATGTATGCCTGTTTATGGTAGATAAAAAGAAAAATTATAACCAGGGAAACCGCAAATATGCAATTGCATGTTTTTTCTTGTGCGACGTATTCATGCGGAGACAATATATTTATCCGTTTTAGAACTTTTTATTAATTTTGGCATCGATTTGTTAGTGCATATTTTTGCATATTTTGCCCTTTAAAGCATATTTTTGCATATTTTCCCTTTAAAGCATGTTTTTGCATTTATCACTCTAACACGCATATTTTTTGCATATTTTATAATTTTTAGAGCATAATTTACGCTTTTAGGGCATATTTTGAAATTAAATAAATAAAATAAAATAAATAAAAATTTTTATTTCAATTTGCTTACAAGCTTAAGTATTGCACAAAATTCTTATTTTAATTTTTCGTCATCTAAGTCTCATTTTTAATGTTCCATGTAGTGTATAAATTTTCGTAGTTATTACGGACGTTAGTTTCAATAAAAAATTCGGTTTTTCTATTTGTGGCGGACTCTACCCCAAGTAGACGTTGAAGGAACATTGTCAATATATAAATGTTTATTTAGATGTGGAAAATCTATATTGACCTAGATTGTTGTTTATTGCAATAAATATTATACATACAAATCTTGTCTTATTTATCAAAAATATAGTTCCAAAGTTTTAATTCTGATATCGTGATCTCTTTTGAACTTGAAGTTAAATTTTTACGAGATTATCAAAAAAATAATAATTTGTATTATTTGCTTTGGTCAAAATATGTATGTATGGCAATTTTGTTTCAATTTCTTTGTTAATTTTCTATTGTTTGCTTTTTTGCTTATTTTATATGCAAATGTTGTTGAATTTTTTAATTAAAAATATATTTTCATTTTAAATAAACCAATTTATTTTATTTTAAGAGCATATTTTTGAGTTTTTTGTGCATTTTTTAGAGCATATTTCTGGTTTCCCTGATTATAACCAAATAACAGACAAACGAATAGAAATGAAGTTAGTCAGCCATGTAATAATGTGGCTACCTGTACGATACACACGATTTCTTTCGCCACATGCACCACACTTCGCTCACAAACTACTGCTCGCACCACGCTTCAATTGTTCCCATTGATTTTGAGGAATTGTTTTTATTTTGTTTCCTATTTGAATTATTTATTTTGTATAATTTAAAAATTTTTTTTTCTTATTGTTGCTATAGGAAATTACTAAACAATAAAGTAAATTCTGAAGTTGGAAATAAATTTGCTTGGTCGGCCTTATAATCCACTGTTTCTATGTGAACGAACCATAATATTCAAGGAACCACTTCAAAGAAGAGAAAAATAATAAAATAAAAAAACAAAAATTCTGTTGAAGCGGATATGATCTACCACATTCAAAAATTACTTAATGCCATAAAATATTATTATTACCAGAACACAAATTACATCTATTTTTACTAAAGGAAAAAGTTACACAAAGTAATTTCACCAATCAGCATTTGAAAACTCAATATTCATAAAAAAAGTCCTTTAAGAATTCAAACACAAAAGTTATGTTTGGGTCAGGAGCTTATTAAATAATTGCTCAATTCACAACCTGTTGTAGGAGTCGTAGTTCGAACAAACGTTTTTATAAACAATGGCGCATATTCATAAATCGTAACTAAAGTCGAAATTTATTAAACAGATACTAAAAAATAGTTAACAGATAGTTACAGGTTCTATTCACAAATCTAAACTAAGGAAGTAACGACTCCCAGCTGATAAAAGAAATAAGAAAATAAAATGTCGATAATACTATGATCGATATAAATTGCAATTAAGTAAAAAACTATTCAAACTATCACAAAACAATTTTTGACATGTAAAGTATAAGTATAACATGTATAAGTTAGTTAACATTTAGTTACAGCTTCACTCATAATTAAGTCTAAACTTTCGTAGCCGTCTGTGAATAACTTAAATAGGTATTTAAAAAAGTTAGCACCTAGTAATGATTTCTGAATATGCGCCAATGTTTTTATTGAAATTACCAACAACTCATGTACGAACTGCGACTCCCACAATAGGTTGTGAATTTAGCAAATGTATTTGTATTTGCTTTACGAAATATGGAATCGGTAGCGCTAAGGCTCAGTTAAGGCCCTTTCTCACTACAATACAAGTATTTTTACTTTGGGAAGATTTAACACTAATAATTACCATGTTCACACTGCAAATTTTTTAATTTAGAAAGTCTGAGTTTATAGTTAAGCGGAGAGAAAATGAGATGAGGTACACACTACTACTCTGTATTTCGAAACAAAAGAAATTCCTTTCGAACTTGTATGGTATTAACATTACAATTCGAAAGCATTTACTTTCGTTTCGAATTACAGACTTGGAAATTATCTTTTGTTTGTAATTATGAACATTAATTTTTTTATTAAACTTAAATTTTTCTTTTATTAAATTTTTGTTTCAGACGGATACACATAGTTGGTATAAATACGAGTATTACGGAAATCCGTTTCAAAAAACCTAGACAATTGAATGTTGCGACTTGAAAAATGTAATCAGTTTACCGAACATCACACTGCATTTGCATGCCAAGAACATCAAGAGCTTCCGATCTGTTAACACCACTACCACCCATTATTACACTAAGCTTACAAAATTGGGCCTTACGATAGTCAAAATCAGCCCTATTGGCATTACCCCATTCAGATATTATCATTGAAACATATCTGCCTGTTCTATAAATCGAGTCGATTTAAAAACTTTCGATTTAGAAAAATTAAATCCACTAAAATCGAATATTATTCAGACTTTTTTGTAGTTTTCTATTTTTTAGAGCTTGAAATATCATATCTGAAATTTATTTAATATGTATGATTTGAAACACATCAATGGGGCCATTATATATGTTTCGAAAACGAGACATTTACTCGGATTCGGTTTACAGAGCATGGCCGATAGTTTAAAGTATCGTTCATACTTTGCTTCGTAGCCGCAATCGCTGGCATGTTTCGTCTATTGCTAAATGAAAAATATAAAATTTAGAAAAGTAATGAATATAGTATGAGAAAGAAGAAGGATATCTGAGGAAGACAAGAGTGCACCAGGCTTCAGTCAATCAAACGTTTGGGAGATATTGGTGAATTGAATTACACTAAATCTCTGAGAGGAGGTCAACGAGGTCACCCCTATAGTGAAAAGCCATACTGCCGGTCGTTAAGTAAGTTGTTACACTCTACACAGAGAAAAAACTGTCTCATAGAATCAAGAAGATTTTCTTTATGAAACGTTTTTAGGCTAAGGGGTATCCCAGCAGAAAGAAGCGAAGAGATTCCTTATTGTTTTTATGTGGTAAATCTCATTAATTTTATCAAGAAGAAAACCACATAAAATCAAGAAGAAATCTTATTATTCACAACTTTTTTTTACTCAATTTCCGTATTTTTGGCACCAAAAAACTTCTTGATTCTATTAGGTTTTTTTTATGAAATTAATAAGATTTCCTTATTGAAAAAAAAAAACTATAGAAATTTCTTATTAATTTTGTTTTATTTTATGAGGTATTTAGTAGGCACTGTTTTCTCTGTGTAGACACCTCATAAGATGCAAGTTTTTCATACGAGTATTTTTCATCACTTTGGAAAGTACACAGCATACATATCGATGGCTTAATATATAGGAGAAGCAAAAAACTGAAGAAAAACTAAAGCATTTACATGCAGAAATAATATTTTAAGTTGCCATAAATCCTTGATTTTTAACTGTAACGTACTAAGATATTCAAGGAGGATGCAATTGTACGTTGCCTCACAGAAAACGTTAAAAACGCGATTTCGAAAAATGTTGAGATACGCCCTTTTTATATTAAGCCATCGATATTACGGTTGGGCGGTAATTTCAAGGTTATTAGCCTCGTTTTTTTTAATTGGCGTTAATTTAGATTAGTTTTCTAAAGAACAAATAACACAAAAAATCTCAAATGTTCTGACAAAAACTAGCAAAACGGAACAACATTGCATTAAGGATACTTTTTTTTGGCGTAATACGAAAAAGGCAAAAATGTATCAGTCCCCAAAAGCCAAATTTTAAGTGGAGATTAGGGTTTCAGAAACAGTAATTCCAGGGAAAGGACAAATATTTGGTATAAAGCGGAATATTAATATATATTTGTATATTTTAAAATAAGAAAGAAAAGAAGAAAACAAAAATAATAAAATGTAGGAATGGGATTACCTTGCAAGCAATCCCCAAACTCTCCGCCAGTTTTTGGTAAAATTTGTGGCATCCGATACAGTTTTTAAGTGTATAAAAATCAGTGAATATCTCAAGTCTATTTGACGAAGGCTTTTTAAGTCATTAGCTAACAATTATATTTTCGAAATTTTTCGTCATTCAAACGAATCCAACGATTTTAGTCCAATGGGCAGCAATCGACGTGTGGTTAGAGATGATTACTTGATCGGCACAGTTTTCAATTTGTTGAAAAAAATCATTTGGTGAATATTTCTTTTTTGATCATTTTCGAACCGAATCGTTTCACAATGGGTCTTTTACGACTGTCGTAAGACGACTTCGACTACAACTATTTTGTAATAGCATAAAGAATTTTTGGTTTAATCTAGTAGAAAATCGTCGTAGTGTTAGTCGAAATATGACACTCGTAATAAGGCCCAATAAATACATTGACCAATTCTCAAGTTATGAGATCCCTCTAGTCAACCTAGAACCATATGTCTCTATGTCAACACTCTTTTCTCTAGCGACAATTGCACTAGTTTAAATGTCGACAACTTTCCTTTTATGCGCGAGTAGAGATACGTTAGAGACAACAGCAGTTCTAGTGTATTTCTGGTGACATTGTCAATGAACGCGTCAATAGTTTGTTTTTCTTTTTTATTATGCTATGCAATAATGTTAAAAACTTACGTACATATGTATGTATTTAAGTTTGTTGCCCAACCCTTATAAAATTATAGACGAGGGTCACTAAAATGTACTAGTGAATGTTTAGTTCAAATTGACAATGTCACTAGTAAATCACTAGAATTTTACTATTGACATCGAGCGAGGAAATATCAATATTGTAGACTAGAGCCCCTAAAATTTACTAGTGAATCTTTGGTGCCAATGTCTCCATGTGGTCCCAAAAGAACTACTTAGTCAGTATTGCTACAGTCTAGTGGTGGATTTTCAATGACAAGCTAATGTTAAATGTCAATAGATGATTACATTGGCTGGGGTACACCTGGTCAGTAGTACTATTGACAATGTCACTAGTAAATCACTACAATTTCAATATTCGGATTTTCTGCAGGGATGTTTAGACACACACACACACACACACACACACTTGCACATATCCATCATCACGAAAATAGCATCGACCTCCAGGACCTCAAAACGTCAAAATATGATGAAAACTCGATTTTTTCACCAACTTCCCACAGCGGGAAGTTAAAAAAATATAGCACCATAATTCTTTCATTATTCATAAGTTGCATAGCAAATCAAAAATTTAGAGAAAATATATGTTTGTATAGATATGTTTATTGCTAAATACTTATTTTGCTTTGATTTTTAAACTCAATAAGGAAAAATATTTGAGAACAAAACACGCTTTCAATTATACGAACGATATTCCTGATAATTATTTTATAATGCAAATACCTAAATAAAATACAAAAAAATATTATCAGTAACTTTAGGAGGGGTCACATTTAGCTAAAGCAGAATTAATATAATAAGTATTTATGTATATACATACATGTGTACATAAATATGTATGTATGTATGTACATATGTCTACAATTTCTATGTAAATATTTGAATTGTATTTTTAATACAATCCTAAACATAATTGATAAATTTGACCTATAAAGGCTTAATACCATATGTAAATAAAAAAAAAAATTAATAAAACATCCAAATACCAATATTTGATAAGAAATCTGTCAAGAAATTTGAAGATTCTGTCTTTGTTTGACACCGAACGTGATGGCACCGTATGATGTTGTCTTTATTATGTTCATAAAACTAGCCCAATTCGAAATCTGTAAAAAATTATTCAACACGCTTAAAAAGGCTTTATTTATTATGCTTCACAAATAAAAATCTTAATATGAAATTTCAATAAAAAAAATTCAAGAAACATTAAGATTTAATGCGAAATACATAAAAATCATCTTGCATAAATTTATCTCAGAAAGAAAACGCTATCAAAGTAATAAAAATCAACTACAGAAATACCCAAAAGAATAGCGATGATACACAGAATGAGCAGCAATGCCAGATGTTTAAATTATATAAAATATTGAAGTGAGCAAAATTGAATCATAAATTTTCTAATATTTTTATAATATGAATAATTGAGTAGGTCCACAACAAAAGGCAACGATTCTTTGGACTGATTATATTTCTACATACTATATTATAAACTACATGCATGCATAAGTATGTAATCATTGTTATAAAACATAGAAACGATGGTATATAATCTATCTACATATGTATGGGGCATTCCACGCCAAATGGGACGGTTTGAAAATTTTGTTTATCGCGAATCTCCCGAAAAATGTTCCCCCACTATCAGTCCCAGTGAATGTAAAAAAGGATAGACGATTCGCAAAATTTAAAAAATTAAACAACGATAAGCTTGCGCAGCACCCATATCATATTGAAATGGGTGCGTGGACACGGGACTAATTCAAGCAGCATAGTTGCGGATGACCTGGCAAAGAGAGGAGTAGTCGATATCGATAATCTCTGTGAACTTCCACTCCCATCCTGCTGGAGACGATTCGATGTTGCCTTTCTCATTCCAGCTCAAGACAGATGGCCCAATGAGCCTAACTGCGTGATAGCAAGAACCCTTTGGGTTCGCCTAAGCCCGCACAGAACTAAAAACCTCATGAACTTCAATAGGAAGCACTTGAGGACTCTCTTGGCCACACTGACCGGCCACTGTACTTTCGGAAACCATGCTAAACGTATGGGTCTCCCGGAGGAAAGGACCTCGCTTCTCATTTGTTACGCTATGGAGGATCTTCGTCTGCAGTAGCCTATCCGAGTTATCAGAAATTTGACTAACAAATCTGAGTTTTTATATTAGGAGCAGCGGCTGGTATGGCCGTTGACCCCTTTCCCGACCCACTCTCTTCTCTCCTCTTGTAACTATACATCTATATCTACCTCTATCATCTTTATTCCCTTTCTCTTCTTCTATATACTGTCCAACTTACAGTTAGCACAAACGTATCATAGTATTGGACCCAAGTAAGCTGGACCCTTTGCTTTCATCTTTCACCAGCAAGCTGCTAACATAACCTAACATAGCAGACCAGAACCCTGTTAAGCCTGATACTCTGTTCACAATTTCGTGCGAAATGCTGTTAAACTACATATAAAAGTATTTGGTATGAAATATTTTCGAAATAAATTCGCAAGAGTAGTACTCTGTTCTTGGTGTGAAAAACACGGAAAATCATGTCTTTCCATGCAAAATTAATCTGGCATCATTTTAGTTTAGCTGCGAAACAACATGAGCAGTACTTTTTTCGCACGGAATTTTAACAATGTTGCATACTATCAAGCAATAAAAGCGAGAAATTTATTTAAAAAACCGCGAGTTGGGCTACATTTAGTACATGTCAAATTTTTCACGCGAAATAACGAATGGCACTGAAAATTTTTCACAACTTCGAACAGAGTACCATGCTTTACTTGCGTACGCTGTTCGCCCTCCACTACGTCTGTCAAACCGGCTTTCGGACTGCAAAATTAACTTTGTATGCTTGTTACGCTTTATAGGCTTTGATGATGAAACTTAAAATATAGATAAATCTGCATCTAAAAGAACTTATCAGTTATATATATATATATTTTTAAAGTAGGTCTAAGAGTGGGTAGGGCACAATATCTGCCCTATGAAACTAAGCAACCGATTTTTATGAAATTCAAAACATACACACAAGCTTCGTATTTTTTAAAATCAAGAATCACAGCGGGTGGGGGTGCAATTTTTTTTAAAGAGAACTAACACTGAGGCAATGAATGCCTACTACTATTACTAGGTGTTACCTTCTTTAGGAAAGGGATAGTGATAGAGAAAGGTCGTGAAAGAAGAGATAGAGGAAAGCTTCATTCTTTTACAACTCTGCTTTTTCTGCACGTTTTTAATAATGCAGTGTTACAGCGCCTCTGCTGTTAAATGAGGCGTATTAATTTTTTGAAGCTGTAGTAGCCATTTTATTGGTTATTTTACTTCGCCGATGATTCTGCTACACAACGAAGCAGGGCGCTCTGATGTTACATTAGGATTAGTATCTGCTGAAATCGGTATAGTTCAGTCACCAGATACTATGCCTTCATCGCATTATCTTTCCTACAACAACTGATACAAAGAGACACTAATGCACATCAGAAAACTGCGTGGTGTTGTTATTTAATGACTGTTGGATACCGGGGTCGAACCCAGGATCTAACGGTTTTGTAGTCAACGTCCTAACTACTTCAGCCAACGCCACTAACTGCCTCTCTGAAGCTATGTCACCAATTTTCATGAAATTCAAAACAAAGATACATCTGCGTCAAAAGAACACACGGAGTTCATATTTGTAAAAAATCAGGTACAATAAGAGATTTGAAGGAACAATGCAAAAATTGATTAAACCCAGTAAATGATACTTTTAAATGTATGTATGCAGTTAGTAAATTAAATCAGATCGGGCAACGCCACGGGCATAGCTGGTTCAAAAATAAAATAACAATTTGGAGGTCTAAACGAAGCTTTCGAACTCTGATATAGTGTAATAGCATTGTTGATCACACTAAATCAGACCTGATCACCGAGAGAAACACGAGTGAAATGTATGTGCGTACGTGTATTCATTTGTATAAGAAGCCGATTGATGTTCGGCACTCTGGTGCTACTTTTGGCAGATATGTACTAAATTCAGCGATATGTAGAGATACATATGCATGTATGTACATATATGTATAATGGCCTTAAAAGAAAAAGAAACAAATTTTAGTGTGATAAAAGAAGTACTCGTACTATTCCACTTACTGATACCTATTTCCTCCAAAGAAAGCTGAGCGGAAAAGCTATAAAAGCAAAGTCAGTGTTGTAAATAAAAGAAGGATGTACATGTGTACTTATGCATATGTACATATGCACAAACAGAATATTTTTCTTAATTGCGAGTAGTATGTAGTATTTAAATTATTTTACAATAAACCACATAATGCCAGTGCAATATTCCTCGTTAAAGAATATAGTCAATCTTTAAAAGAAACAGATAAAGACTTTTTTGCAAGAAAGAAACCAGAACAAAGTCATGTTGACAATGATTTATTGTAATAAAAATTTAAAGGAATAACCACAGAAAGGAAATACAAAAAAAATGTACTAAGAACACAAATAATATACCGTGCTTTGAACGATATGGATGGAATATGTAAAGGGTGTTTTTTTTATAAAGTGTCCAACTTTGAGTTGGCAGCACTGCTTTATTTGAGCACCCATTTAACAGCTGATAGTTGCATTTTGTTTAGTTTGCTTGGAAATTTCATTATGAATCGACTTACAACAGAGCAACGCGTGCAAATTGTTGAAATTTTTAATCAAAATAATTGTTCTATTCGTCAAACTCATCGTGCACTTCTTCCATTTTATGGCGTATGGTCGATGAAGGGTACGTAAATAAGCAGAACTGTCGCATTTGGAGTGAGGAGAATCCACAAGCTTTTGTCGAAACACCATTACATCTACAGCAAATTACCGTTTGGTGCACTTTATGGGCTGGCGGAGTCATTGGTCCATATGTTGTTGAAAATTTGTGTTCCAGATTGCGCCTTCTACGCAATTTCATTTCCAATACAGCCCGTTTCATTGATATTAAAAATATATTTCCTTGTTTTATTATGATTTAAACTTGTGTCGCTCTATAAAAAGCACCCTTTACATACATATTGTACAGTATGTGAAGAGAAAACGCAACTTAACAAACTCCTTTAATAAGAGTTATTGTTTTGATAAATTTCAAAATAATTATATATTACAACGATATGGTATACGAGTATAGGAACAAAACACATGTATGCATAAACATATACATACATACATACAAGTATGTACATCGTCTAAATATTTCTTTGCTCATGTACATACATATGTACATATGTATATATTTCATGTACTTTATTTTTTTTGGATCCTTTCTTATTTTTGACGTTATTTTCCAGTCCACATGAATTAATTTTGAAAACACTTAAACACTACACAAAAATAAATAAAAAACAATCTAAATTTAAGTATAGCAAACGAATTGGATTGTAGGTTAGACACGAACATTTTCTGGTTGCTAGAAATCCCTACTTAGACTGCGTTCACACAATTAAATTTTAGTTGAGCAACTTTTTAGTTCAGTGCCGAGAGAGGAAAATATGATAGATCCTCTCTTTAGTATCTACCCATAAACTCAAAAGTTGCTCAACTAAAATTGCCGTGTGTGAACCAGAGAATGACAAAAGTATCGTATAAGTACTCTTAAAGTATTGACCGTAAAAAAACACGCTCATATGCAAACAAACAGACTAATTTTAAACCGAATACGTATAACTATAAACATGCAACAACTATATTTATAATTTTTTTTTTTAATTACACAGTACAAACAGCTATAACTAAAACTTATAGACTGTATAAACTACAATCATACGCATGAGTGTAAAAATACTCAGACTACTAATCAGCTACACATGAGTATATATAGGGCTATTTTGTTCAGACACACATAAAGCATGTCTTCAAACAACCAATACACATTTTCCCTTCCCTTCCATTCCATTCCATTTTATTTATGTATTTATTAGTACATATTCTACAAAGAAAATTTACACAATATGATTGAACAAAAATGGGTGGAGTAACTAGACCGTATGACACCAAGAAGTTATTAACAGTATTTTTTATCTTAAGTGGGGTACACACTATCGAACATGAGTGACAGTTTTGCTCAAATTTTACATTGATCGATAGTGTGAATTAGGGATGCCAAACGGGAAATCCCGATCCCGGAAATCCCGGGATTTTCGGGATTTGGCAAAGTCCCATACAATTTTATACGTGCAGTTTTAACAATTTATTTATTTATTTATTTCTTATAAATTAACAACAAGTGCAAAATAAATTAACTACTTTCTCACGGTTATTTTCATCAAAGGTGATACAATATACAACTAAGAATTATTTTGAAAACGAAAAGAAGCATATGAGCTTTGGAAGGAAAATAACATTTGGAAAATTCAATAAGTTTTACAAATTTATTGCGTCTTATTCTATATTATAAGGCCAATTATGAATAAAATTTCATGAAAAATTTTGCCCGGGGAATAATTTCAAACAGTAGCAAATAATAGGGAAAAGAAAAAAAAATTATGGAAAAGGGAGACATTTCTTGCGGAAATTTATTCATAATTGCAGTGTATAACTCTGTATATCGACTCCTCAACCCTTATCCACTTTTCGGTAACAATTGAGTACTACTGATAGCTCCTTACAATTGAACTAGAAAATAAAAAGTCGGGTTGACATAAAAGCGAGAAATATTTACAGAATAATGCGTACTATTTTGTCTAAAAAATTGCTCTAGTGTGAATGTATGTTTTTTACATTGCAGTTCAAAATTATTTTCGTTAGACCGTTTAGGTCGTTTTTAATACAAACCTATGACCTATTTAAATTACATGGGTTTGATCAAAGGTTTGTGTCAAAAATGACCGACTGAATGACTTCGACTCAATTATAGTTTTATTCGAGTTGCAGAGTATAAGGACAGCACACTAATAAACCATACTCCTCTTAGCGAACTTAGGACTACATATGTATCTGTTGAACTTGCAGAAAACAACTTATGTATGAATTTAAAATTTTTCAGTAGAACAAAAATACTGTTCAAGTGCTCAGGCAAACTTTTAGTGGCATATTCATAAAAAGTGTTTTAGGCTTATTAAGCGCTTATTTGACGTATTTCTTTGGGAAATTTGTCAAATAAACCTGTAATAAACCTACATTTTTTATGAATTTGATTAGAATTGTGTATACATTTCTTTTAATTTTTCGACATGTTCAGCCTTATTATCGTTGTCATAGTAGTGACGAAATCGATTAAAAAAATAGGCAATGCCTGGTATATGTAACAACCGTAATGGTTACTTGTTGGTCAATCGCAATTAAAAAAACGTTAATAGATATATTTAAAAAAACAATAATGTTTTTGCAGCTTATTTGTATGAAAGTGCATCTAAAACTTTCGTAAATCAACTTAAGCGATAGTGCTAAAAGTCCACAGATACTTATGTACACTCGTTTTGATTTAGATTATAGAAAAATATTTACATTGAAAGCAAAAACAAGTTTTCATATTTATTGTTTTCAGTACAAATTCTCTAACATCAACTTAAAAATAGATGACAAAAATTCTTTCGATTTTTATTTCATACTAGTATTAAAATATTGTTAACTTTAAAGACAAATGTTTAATGATATATTATCAACATAAAAACTTTTAAAATGCATAAAATTTGTTATTAATGTAATATTTATTAAAAAAAATTATATCCCAAAATCTCGAAAATCCCCGAATCCCGTAAAATCCCGGGATCCCGAAAATCCCGCGATCCCGAATATCCCAGGATTTTCGGGATCGGGATTTATAAATCCCGAATCCCGGGATTTCTAAAAATCGATCCCGATTGGCATCCCTAGTGTGAATACGAATTTCGTCAGTCAACAGTCAACCACAGAATTTTTTGTGGTTGAGTGACAGTCAGCGGCCATATTGGTTTTTGACTGATAGTGTGTACCAAAAAGCGTCAGTCAAGAGATATTTTTGTAGCAGAAAGAACACAAGATGGACGCTGAATATTATTTTTTTAAGGAATTTACATATTTTTATTAAATGCAAGGCTGTGTATGATGTTAAAGATAAAGTATTAAGACAACAGGAGTTGTTAAAGATAAGAAAACATTAAAATAATTCATTATAAAAAAATGATGTTAACAACAATGCGCATCCAATTTGTGTTCGTGTGCCTAATTTTTTTCTTGAATGAAGGTTTTAGTGTCGAACATGATCGATAGTCTGAACAGCCAACACTATCATTCAAAACTGATGAATTTTTGACTGTCACTCATGTTCGATAATGTGTACCCCACTTTAGGATGTAGTTTGTGATACAATTATGATTAGAAGTAGTTACTAAAATTAAGACTATTTACTATGTATGTATGTATATTTTTGAGTACTCATTGTCATTCTCTGATGTGTACACATCTAGTAAAATATTGTTATAGATGAAAAGTCAACTTTACAGACATAATCCAGGCGATAGTAAGGCGTATGGTTATGGATTAGCATTGGTAACGCCAGGGTTGTATTTGCAAAAATATCTGTTTATAACGATTACTAAGTCTCTGAATATACATATATTATGCACGTGCTCTGAGATATATTCTTCTAGGTATCCGTTGATACATTCATACGAGTACATACGTACCACTTTGTGATACGTACATACTATAGGTATATAAAGCCTTTCTGTTTCCTAACGTACAGTGAAATAAACTTACGATGAAATATTGAAGTGCAATTGTTTAAATTACCATTTTATTTTATGGCACAGCCATCTCAACGTTAGCGAGGGAGCGAAAGAAGCAGGCAAAGTATTCAAAATAAATATATGCAATCAAGTAATTTTTTTATTGTGTCAGTTCTCTGTTGCACTTTTTTTAATGGCATGCAGGCGGCATGGCATGCAAGAAGCCAACAACAAACAACCCCAACAGATGCCAACCAGCTTTAGAAGAAAAATCAATAAGACTAACAAAACATGTTGGCACGTTGCACTTTTTTTTATTATTAATAATTCTTTGTTTTTTAACTTTAAGCACACACAGCACGTGTAAAAGGAAACATATGTATGTATGTATGTACATACATTCGTAAGTAAGTTAGACTTTAACCAGATGAAGTATGTAGATGATTATGATGATGAGAAATCCATTTGGTTTGATATAATAAAAGTAATGATACAGGAATTATGGTTGATATGGAAATACCAAATTGAAGCTTGTTTAACTGCATAGTGTGATAAAGGGGAATGAATTTTAAAACTTGTAAACTTTCTTATGCTTGAGCATAATATCTCATAACGGCCAAAAAATCTTAAGTGACATAATTTCCAACTAAATTTTTTTTACCAAAATGGATTATTTGCTATGTCGGTTAAGCTTTTTCGACGTTTATGGCTCGATATGTACATACTAGGGATGTAACGAATACCAGTTTAGCGAATGCGAAAGCGAATAATACATTTCAATTTTTGCGAAAGCGAATGCGAAAGCGAATGCAAATATTACAATTCGTTAAAATATCACATGCAAATAAATTTATATAAGACTAAGTATATATAATAATTAAAAATAAGTTTACACAATGTTAGGCAATCCACCCATTCGTACATTAGCCCTAAATCCTGGTACTTTGTTCAACATTTCATGTGAAATGCTGTCAAATACATATGAAGAAAACTTGGAATGAATTTTTCCTGAAAAAATCTTGCCGAAGTAGTACTCTGTTCATCTTGGGAACAACATATGAAATATATCTTCAACATATTAAGTTTTCATGAGAAATAATATGAGTAGCACTTGTTTCGCGTGGAATTTACAACAAACAAGGACTAGTTAATATTGTTTGGATTTGAAATTTGTTGTACGAAGTAATGAATGGCGTTCAAAAGTTTGAACAGACTAGTCTTAAGCAGAAAATATTTTCGCGCAAATCAAGCACTGTCTTTTCTTTTTCAAAACTGAAAAATATTTCCAAATACCGCTGGATTTGGGTTTCATTTTTATACTTATGAGAACTTATTGATAGAAGTTTTTCGCTAAAATATTAATGCTTTACATGTATCTTTTTCATGCTGGCTTAAAATAATTTTCGTCTTTAAATTTAAAATCGTAAACTATTTTCGTAAAAGAAATACAAAATTTTTTTGTCTTTAGTATTCGCTTTAAATATTCTCATACATTTTAGCGAATGCAAAAGCGAATGCAAATAGCAAAAGTAAGCGAATTATTTGCGAATGCGAAAGCGAATGCGAACATTCGTTACATCCCTAGTACATACATATGTATGTACGTTAGTATGTATAATTAAGGCCCAACAATTGACTTCTCAATTAAATGTCATTTACCTATTTGCCACTTAAATTTAAATTGCACTTAAATGTAGTTTAATTTTTTAAGTGGTTAATTAAAGTTCTTATTAAATTACGTTGAAAGTACGGCGCAGCACTAAAAAATCTCCAAATATTATGGAAATCTTTCCCAACAACAGCTGTTTAATATAAATAAAAATTTTAGGTTATCAATGTGTAGAAAATTAATGTTGCATAAAAACACATTTTACGTAACAAAAAGAGCGCCAGAAGGAATTTTTCTATTTATTTTTCGCGTATGTGTATTCGTTTGTATAAGAAGTCGATTGATGTTCGGCACTCTGGTGCTACTTTGGGCAGCTCAGATATATGGTATGCTAGTATGCTACATCCCTAGTACATACATATGTATGTACGTTAGTATGTATAATTAAGGCCCAACAATTGACTTCTCAATTAAATGTCATTTACCTAATTGCCACTTAAATTTAAATTGCACTTCAATGTAGTTTAATTTTTTAAGTGGTTAATTAAAGTTCTTATTAAATTACGTTGAAAGTACGGCGCAGCACTAAAAAATCTCCAAATATTATGGAAATCTTTCCAAACAACAGCTGTTTAATATAAATAAAAATTTTAGGTTATCAATGTGTAGAAAATTAAAGTTGCATAAAAACACATTTTACGTAACAAAAAGAGCGCCAGAAGGAATTTTTCTATTTATTTTTCGCGTATGTGTATTCGTTTGTATAAGAAGTCGATTGATGTTCGGCACTCTGGTGCTACTTTGGGCAGCTCAGATATATGGTATGCTAGTAAAACTTAAGTAGGATTTAAATACAGATGGTTTTCGCATTTAAGTTTCATTTAAATGTCTCTCAAGTTTGTACGGAAAAAATGAATTCGGTACTTAAATGGCATTTAAAGATAAATTACACTTAATTGAGAGTTCAATTATTATTACTGTGCCTAAATGTAGGAAGAAAATGCCAAAAGATAGTTTTCAGCTCAAAAAATTGTGGTTGTGGTAGTGCAAAAAAAAAATTTACTGAAATAAAAATTAACATCCATTAAGCAGCTGATATATCCAAAAAGCAAGTGGTACATGCAAGGAACAAGTTTGGGAACCACAAAACCAAACACAAATAAATACATATGTACATACATGTGTTTGTCCAAACACAAGGCGAATTCAGTATCAGGTGACCTTATCAGCCCAGCTGATTATCAGCTGTTGCTACCAAATTGAGCATTTTGAACCAAAACGTCAAAATTTGCTTAGAAATCTTCTGACAGTTTGGTTTTGTAGCATAGCAAACTACGTGTTGTTTTTTGTGTTGTAAAATTGTTGTAGCGATAAGGTCACCTGATACTGAATTCGCCTTGGTCCAAACAGACGTATAATATTTGCAAGATGTCGGTCGCATGACGTGCACAAATTCAACATATGGAAAATTGACATTTATTATGACAGTTTTACTACAACAGACATATTGGACTCGTAATACATCAGTGCCCTATATTCGGGGACTGAGGACGCATTAAAGAATACTCATTGACAATATCTGTCTGAGTAGTTCTCAACTCAGCTGACTTTGGTTGAGTTTGTAATAGTCTTGTTCTATAAAATTTTCAAGACAAAAATTTGTTTTTGTTCATAAAACATATTAAAAAATAATTGGGTTGTGTAAAAGTTAGGTTGACTCTCAGACGATCAGACTGAGTTCAGTGGAGAACGGTAATGGGGGTGATAGGTTAAATTATATTAAGAACAACAAACATCCCTTAAAGGACCCAAGTGATTATATTGTGATACTCACTCAGGGAAAACCTGCAACTTAAAAATAAGAACCCGTAACATTAATTCAATAATTTTCAATATAATAGAAAATGTATGGAGAGATACTCAAAAATAAATAAAATTAATAAATTAATACTGTAAATTAATATTTTTCTACATTGAAATAAGAAATTTCAACATGACTAGACTTTCGTTAATGTTTTTTATTAATTCAATATGGTTTTTATAGATTTTAAGATTTCCGCCCAGCCATTTCTTCAAGTTTCAAAAACTGCACATGTGTTTGTGGTCGATTGTGAGCAAACGCGGCAGCCATCTTGTGAGAAGTTTTCTCATACCCAAGTGATCATTGAAAATTGAAACCACTGAACCATGTGAGATGCCTATGGCTTCCACAATCTCTCTCACTTTCAATGTTCGATCGGTTAAAACCATATCGTGATTTTTTCCAATTGTTTCGGATGTAGAGACGTCAACGAAATTCAGTAAAACAATTGTTTACCATTAAAATTGATGGTGAAGAGACCCTATAGTATTATTTTTTGCAAAAAATATTGCTTAATGTTCACGCGAAATTAAATTGTTTCCATTTTCTTCTCAAAACGCGCGGCAGTCTGCTATCAACGGCTGCGAAACACAAACTAAATGACGCAGCTTATCCAAATTTAGACAGGAGTCAAATGACAGTTGCCTGTTGACAGGAGCAGTGTTGCCATTTCAACTAAGAGGCGGGTAATTAAAAAAAAAAACACTGAGTTAATGACCCACCCTCGTATTCTCTAGTTTGCACTTAGATGTCGCACTAACTAATGCTCTTATGAAAACGTCTGCGCAGCATCGGGCAATGGCAGATAGTATGCTCTGCTCTGCTCTGGTTCTTCCTGCTACCCTATGAACGGTTGGCCCTGTTCAGCACACAATTACTGAGTTCCCTGTAGCAATTTACCCATCAGTAATTTAACCCATCTGTCACACATTCTTTCATCTAACGCGGACCCTCTTCGGAAATTTCATTTCCTTCAACATTGCAATGGCATGGAACCCTGCACACAGTGACTCTATATTTGTCCCCATAAGCAAGTTGTGTGCTCTTCAACAGTCACTAACTAGTTTCGATTAGAGTTGTGCAAAATAGTTCATTTTACTGAATCGTTCAGATTGATTCGAACGATGAAATGAACTCGTCGTTCACTGCGTTCATAGTTCATCGTTCTTTATTTACTCTGCAAAGTGATTGAACGAAAGATCAGATTTGTTTTCTTTTTGTTATGTATGATTCTAATTTTTCATCATATGTAATTTTGTTGATACATATGTGTCAGACTTCATACTTAATTCATTTTTAACCCCCGACCAAAAAAAGGGGTGTTATAAGTTTGATTTAGTTTTTTCTGTTTGAAAGGTGACTTGATCGAGAAGGTTCTTAACTATGTTTGAAGAAAATCGGTCCAACCGTAGATAGATAGATATATCGGGGGTTTTTTAAATTTTTAATTTTTATTATTATACATTGGTGTTAGTTTTAATATCGATTCTGAATATGAAAAGAACGATGAACTATAAAAAAGATTATAGGTGTTACGGAGATCGCCCGCTAAAAATTATCTCATTCAAGATTCATGTGTGATCTGTCTTCACAAAACATGTATCCACGAGTTTAAGAAGACTTCTCGCCGCCGTTCTATCTTAAGCAGGTGAAGAATGACGTCCACGGCAGCTTGAGATGTGCTCCTATGGGCACCTGTGATGACAAGCGGGGCACACTTTTGGACCTTAGCAAGTAATCGCATATGACTCTCCTCTCTCTCTCTCAATGCTTTCTGCCATACTACAAAAACATATGAGTAATAACTTAATCAAACTAAACGGTTGCTTGGATAATAAACACAGCCCAGTACCTGGATTCCGTTAATTTTTGCGAATAACGATAATGTGATTCCGTAATTTCTTTTTTACGATAGTCTTCAGCTTTATCTCACTATTATGTGGTATCTCTGTATAGAAAATGTGAAAATAAGCGAAAAGCACAAAGAATAATAAAAAACTCAATGAATATGATCTTGTGATAAAATGTTTCCTAGAAAAGTCGATAAATTTTCTTTATATTTATTACAGCGATACGATTGTCGTAATTAGTTCAAAAAGTAAAGATTTTTAGTAAAATTTTAAATAAAAAATTCTGGTAAGACATTAAATCTTTTTTGCAGAGTCCTACTTGGTTGATGGCGAGAGGGGAAAGAGAAATGGGAAGGTTTGCTCATATTTAAAAAAAATTATGAGTTAGTTCGTTTCTATATTAAGGCAACGATATGCATTCATATTTTTTTAATAAAGAAATGCAAATTCTTCGAGTTTTCTTTTTTTCTTACATTTAAAAGAACATTTCAAAGATTAAAAAACCAAGGGCCAGAACATCTGTTTGTATAATTCTTGCAAGTAAAAATTTTACAATTAGCTAGAATTTTTTTGCCCAATTTTTTTTTTAAATTTTAAGCTCTCGACACTTGCAAACTTTTTAGGTTAATGAATACTTTTGGTAACAATTTTTAGTAAATGAACGCACCTTATAAAATCGTTCGAGCTTTAATGACTTAAAATAAACATGCATGAATGTGATTCCTATAGATTTCACACAAATACACCTCGTCACAAAAATTTATTGCAATAGTGTAAAAAATAACTATTTTACAAGCAGTTGTACAAAGCAGTTGTAATTTATATTATTATTATGTTTTTACCTTCTCCTGTAAAGTTGCAACTATTTCAGTTCTTTTTATCAACGAAAATAAATTTTATTATACGATACGATTGCACCGTCATATCTCAAAAATTTTGATTTTAAATTTAATATTGCTGAAAACTCGTTACATGATATTTAATCGTGTGCAAAAACTTCATACAAAAAGCTTGCAGGTATTGTACCCTTGTCTCGTGAGAGAAGAAAATATTTTTATATTTTCATTGAGTTGTATGCAAATTGAAAACTTCAAACTTATTTTCTGCAAAACTATCTTTTTTCGAGTTATGGCTATGTTGCAATAAGGGAGCGATATGTATGTATGTATGCACGTACATATAAAAAATATTAAGTGAAAAATGAAATTGACATATTTTGTGTGAATAACATACAAGTGACACATTCTTCACAAACACCAAAAACAGAACAAAAACTGGGTCATCATTTAGTAGAGAGATAAATTGAATGACTCTCGATGTTCAAGCACAGTTGGTACGCTTTGCAAAATTTTATGACTCAAAGTGCTTATAAGTTTATATAGGTAGAATATGTATTTACGTATTTTACGTATGAATGAATGATAGTGTGTTTGCGAAACCTTACTCCAAAAAAATTGTTTGTATGTATAGTTTTGTGACAATAAGACACAAAAATTTAAATTACTTATTTTTATACACATATGTATGTATGACAATAATATATGTATGTACCTTGTCGGAGACTGTGCGGTTGACTACAAAATTAATCAACTTATAATTAACTTTTCTTAGACCAACTAACTGAAAACTAACTACAATATTATAAAGAACTAATCCAAAATTAATTCTTAAGTTGAGTACGTAATCGAATTTGGTGAGAGCCAACAAATTTATGCTCAGCTACTTTGAAACTTATTTAAATTTTATATTACAATTTTGCTGTTATTATCTTTGAATCTAAAAATCTAAAAATAAATTTAGATGGTACTTTAGCTGGGTAGCTAGCGCTTTGACTATGTAACGTGTGATGATACATAGTTCGAACTCCAGAAACATTTTTTGTAAATTTACTGACTACCAGGTGACTTAAATAAAATCAAGTTTATGTTAGTTGAAAAGTAGTTTAGCACGAGACAATTGACTACCGCCTAGGACATCGAAATGTTAACAGTTAACAGTTAGTTGTTTCCACTGGAAATTAATCCAACTGTCAACCAGTACTAGTTGCGAAATAGTTGGTTAAAGTTAGTTTAAGATTAACTGAGCTTCCGACAGGGTATGTACACATATTTCAGTTTACATGTCATCACAATAAAATACAGCAAAAAAAACCAACATAAGCAAACAGGATCCACAACATGTGTGACAATGACTACGATGATGACCATTAATAACAAAGGATTACGAATGAAATATTATAAATGACAGACAGACAGACCGGTCATAAAGAAAATGTCAACGGTGTATAAAAACATATTCAACGCGATACTTTTTGATTGACATTAACGAGGAAAGAAATTGCAAATGAAAAGATTATTGCGCGATATAAATTATAAAATAAGAAAATACTGTATTTTGTTTAGGTCTGTTCTAAAAAAATGGAGAGGTACATATGTATGTACATACATACATATCAGCAAGTCCCGGTCCAGACTGGCAAATTTTTGTTGCAGCAGCTTTTTATTTTTTAATGAAAAAGAACGAGAGAGGAATACAAAATGTACATATGTATGTATGTACATATATAAATATTTCCATTTCAACAAAAAAAAAATTATTTAAACATTTTCAAAACTACATAAAAAAAAACTAAAAATTTAAATTTAAGAAAATCATTGCTACTGGAACGTGAGCAACAATTAAATAATTTAAACTCGTATTTGTGTTAATTATATTTCTAGGCATAGTGTTCAAGTCACTTCCGTCACTTCACTTTTTATAATGAAAGCACCAATACGTAAATATTTTCGAAAAGTTTTAACACATTTTTTTTAAACAAATTAAAATTGTTTTATTTAATTGAATCTAAATTATTTTCAACTTTTTAATGCTTATTTTTGAAGTCCTTTAAATTTGTTTAAAGCTTTATTAATTTTATTATTGGGTAAAAAGACCTATGAATCTCAATTAAAGCAACATTTGGTCAATGCCTAATATTTCTTTTTTACAAAAATGATATTTTTAACCCCCGGCCAAAAAAAGGGGTGTTATTAACCCCGACCAAAAAAAGGGGTGTTTTAAGTTTGTATTGTGTGTCTGTGTATTTGTGTGTCTGTCCGTGTCCAATTACAGCCCAAACGGCTGAACAGATTTTAAATTATTTTTCTCTGTTTGAAAGGTGACTTGATCGAGATGTTTGAAGAAAATCGTTCCAGCCGTTTAGAAGATGTCACATCTTTTCTAGATATATCGGGGGTTTTTAAAATTTTTAATTTTTGTTATTAAACTATTTTCCTAGTATAATTTCACTAAAAGTGCTTCAGTTGATTCGATGTTTCGTTCGATCGCTTTAGTAGTTGAAAATTTATTTGAAAAATAGAAATACTTTTCGAAAATTCTCGAACTTTTCGAAACCGAATTTTTTAATTATTCATTCATTTTCTAACGGGATTGCTGTAAAATGACTAAAATTAGGTTCCGAGAACATAAGTGCTCTGTTACTAAGTCTCGTGGGCACCCTTTTCATGATACGACTGATGTAGAGTAACGTCTTTCTTAGCCTATCTACAAAGCAAAATTATTTGTGACAAGTGCAAAGCATTGTTTTATTTTTAAATTTCTTTGCCAGCATTTCATAGCGAGTTAGTGAAGGAAATACTTTAAGACTTTATTAATGTCTACCACCAAATTGTTGACCTGTACGCATAATATTTCTTTGAATGATTTATATTTTATATAAAAGTTATTAACTTTTCACTTGGGGTTTTTCAATTGATAAATTCAAAATGCAATCCACCCGGAATTTAATTATTTCAGGTGACGTACGACTCTACAAAGTACTTCAGTTTATTGACATTAGCTTGGTGGGTTTGCAAACAGCGATATTTTATAAATTTATCATTGCTCAAACAATATTTGCTTTAATTCAATTTAAAATATATATGTATATACTAATTATTAATATCATACACTAACTAGTAGAACGACTTGATTACGATTATTTTTATTTAATTTAATTAAAATACCTATGTATGTACATTTGTATATAGTATATATGCATAAACAAAACATGGTCATTCACCTGTTCAAAAGAGTGGAATATACATACAATACAGAAACAATTTAGACAAAAAATATTAAAATTTAAATATTTACTGGTTGTCTCAGGGTAAAAAATCATTAACCTTTTGTTCAGTAATTAATATATTTTTTTCTTTTTGAGGTTGAAACACAAAATTATTCTAAATAAATGAAACAATAGAGTTATTAAAAAATTCTTAAGTAAACAATAATTTAATTTCTTTCTCAGTTTTAGAATTTTGTGTTTCTTACGTGAATCAAAATTGCACGTACTTACATAGACGAGCGTGTTTTTTGTTTGTTTCGAAGTTCAAGGTTGTATGTTACTTTGATTCGTTATTTGAGCAAAGATTATTTTTATATACATATGTACAAATGTATATAAATATATGGATATACGTATATAGACGTACGTACATACAATTTTAGTTAACTTGGAGTCATGTTTTATTAAAAAAAATTAATCACAAATTATTAAAAATTTAAGCCATTTCGCATATATTAAAAATTATTAAATTTTTCAATGCACTGTCATAGGAATGAAACATTTGCAAAAGTTTCAGTTAAGCACAAGTTAAATCATTATAAGAACACAAGTTATTTTAGGAATTCGATTATGGCGAATTAACAGTACGTCGGCAGAGTTTTCTTAGGCTCTTTGAGTAGGGTATAGTGAGGTCGAGGCTCCAGACTCCTGAATAAGTTGGTCTTGGAGAAATTGTTTATACGATTCCCGGGAGGTCTAATGTGTAATTCGAATCGAAAGAAGATGGTTTTGAATTTGTATATTATTAATTTACAAATTCGAAAATATTTTCTTTCGTTTCGAATTGCAGATCAATGTGTTTAGACTTTTTCTTGTCTTTTAACAAAGGCAGAGCTATTTACGCTATTCAAAAGTACATAAAGAAATAAAGAAAAATTTAAATTTTCTCTGAAATACAAGATTATTTGATTGGTCATAGTACGTGACATTCTGTGTGTTATAGCATCCGAATTTTGGAAGAAAAATATTTGGAAACGGAGGACTTAAAATTGTTTCCTCCTGAATTCGGATGCTAGAAGGCATGTTATTGTTTTGTATTTTCTTAATTTCAACTTAAACAGATGTAGCATGTGTTTTAATATCCGAACTTACAAGAAAATTTGTAAAAACGAGTCGGAAGCCAGAACATTAGAGCTGTGCCAAATCGTTCATTCAAGTGACCGCTCATTTTCGTTCATTTTCTAAAAAAGAACGAGTTCGTTCATTTCGTTCATCCGCTCTTTTCAAGAAATAGAACGAAGTGAAAACAAACAAGCAGTTGATTCTGTACATAAAAAGGGAAACATGCACAATGCATTTTGTTTTGAATTGAAAGTAAAGAAATGAAAAAAGATTCATATCGCCAATAGAGCCACATACTTATACACAATAATGACAATGAAAATAAACTAAGATATCTAAACCAATTTTGCTAAAAAACTATTAATACCTATGTTCTAAAAACTTAATAAATATGAATGGTAATTTAATTAATTTCATAATGGCCACAGTGTTACTAAAAGTATATAAAAAGTCAAATTAAAACAAGAATATGACAACAAATCTCACATGAACAAAGAAAAAGCCAAACAAAACAAAAAAAGAGCCAAGTGTGCTCGGTCGTTCATTTCGTTCAATTGTACCACAGTTTTGAGATTGTACTTTTTATCAGTACTGCTGAGCCAAAACAGCTCAGTAAAGTGACCGGCTCACTTCGTTCATTTCACTGATTCGTTCCATTGTACTCGTTCCTTCATGAATGACACAGCTCTACAGAACATGACGAGTGCTTTAAGATATTTTTCTTGGTGCTGACAGAATATTTTTTAAATTGATCGACATAAATATTTAGGTGTAGTTCTTGACAATAAGCAGAGCAGTAAATGAATGATTCATATTTGGTTTTTAATTCACAATGAATTAAAAAAATTTAACTTAATTCATTTTGCCCAAAATGTGAATTGAATTAAAATTGGAATGCATTATTAAAAACGATTAAAAATTCTTAAATGCATTCGTATAACTAAAAAAAAATTAATTGAATTAAAGTTTAAATGAATTCATTATGAAATAAAATATCATGAATGCGTTGATGTTATAAAAAATTTTTTAATTAAAATTTTAACGAATTCATTAATAATCTAAAGCAAAGCAATTGTAATTAATTTTTCATTCACTATTTTAGCAATTAGTGGTTATGCCTTTTTTACGCATGTGTGGCACATGGCACACATATGTAAATCCGGCCTAAGACATTTGTTTATGATATTGTCTTCGAACGTAACGCGAGCATTTTGTTTGTTTAACAAATTCGAGGTCGACAATCAAAAACTAATTAAATAAAAGTTCATCTGTCGCTCAGTTTAGTTTAAAAAAACTATTGATTTCAAAGATTCGCTTGTTTTGTTGGAGTTATTCCTGTTTTTGCTTCAGCTTTTCGTATTAATTGTATTTTTTCTAAATGTTGCTTTCGCAAATGACGAAGAAAATTCGATGCAACATGTGCTGTTCCAGTCAACACTTTGTCACAATAAAGGCATTTCGCTGATATTTTTTCTCTTTTTGCATTAAGTTTTCTTTTCTGAATACTATTGCTGTAAGAATACAGACAGATGCATTTATATACCCTTATAAAAACTAAACTCTTCCATGATATTAAAATATTTCTCAAACAACATTGACATTTGCCGACTTTAAGTCCTGATTCACACACGTCAGGTCTGAGTCGTCAAGTCTTGAGTTTTTAGGAGAGAGAGGAAAAGAGGATGGAAAGGGGTACAGACTTGACCGTACCAGTCAAGTTTGCTTTTTCGTTTTGTTTTGTCATTCGTAATACTCTATTTGATGAGACTTGATGACTTGACTTGACGGTGTGTATGAACGTAAATGCAGGTTCAAAAGAAAATTGAACAAAAACTGATCAGCTAAACCTGATGTGTGTGAATCAGGACTAAGTGATGATGTGTTATCCGTCAATTCAGTCTCATACCTTTGTGCTAATTCTGATTTTATCGTTTACAAGTACGAAGAAACGTTTTCGTTCAGATTTAGGTAAGACATTTTCGGTATTATCAAATTAATTTTTGCGGAATACATTTTGCGACATAGGCATTATGCAAATTATTCACTTTGTAAATTTCAAAACTAAAGATTATTCAAGCAATTCCTTTGTGGAAGCTTTTATTTAATTTATTTTATTCAATCTTTTTGACTGGTATTTTTTATTCATATAACACAAGACCTATCTATACCGATTTTTTTTTTACATATTATTGCTTAAGCAATAAATTGAGTAGCTTCATTACAAAAATTGCAGAATAACGTTTGATTAACAATTTATTCGTAATAAAGAAATGAATTAAAATTCATTTCCATTATATTATCGATGAATGAATTCAAGTTTTAAATCAATTATTTATTTATGCATGTAAAAAATTCAATTCAAGATAAATTAAATAAAATTTAACTCAAATAAATTTTTTGTGAAATGAATTCATTTAAAAGTTTTTAATTCATAGTGAATGCATTTATATTTTAACAGTCTTATTTATAAAAATTTTTAAGATTTTATTAAAACTCTTAACAAGTAAAATTTTGTATGGAAAACTGTTTTAAAAATCCCTAATAAGACCTTAATAATTTTTATAAATAAGGCCGTAATTCAATTCATATCTTAGGCAAAATGAATGCATTAAAAAAGTAATAATTTATTAGCTGAATGATTCTCAGATTCAAAAAAGAATCATTCTTTTACAGCTCTGACAATAAGCTATCCTTAAGTTATTACATTAGTGCTCTATTGGGTAGGATATAGCCTCTGCTACATAAAGGCTTGCCAATGTCTCTGTAACGTTGCTACTTATCTATGACCTGGAAGTTATTTCTGGTACCGTTAGTATCATTATAAAGTTTAGAATTTAAATAAACTTAAACGTTAAATCTCGGGTTTTGTGAAGAAGTTCTTAGGACAACCATATATGTAATCCACGCACGTTTCATAAATTGGTCTAAGGTAGTAACTATTCTCCTTAGGTAATGCTATTGTTAGGTTTGTATATAATACTGTAGAAAAGATTTTCCAGAAATAGAAATCCTCACCTTACCTTTCCATAAATTTTTAGTTATTTTTTTTCTATGTCCCTTCTTGTTAGTGTAATTAGTCTTTGAATCTGAAAGCATTTAGTATTGCATACTTTTTCTTATTCAAGCTTAAACTCTTTAGAACTACATGTATTCTCCAGATTATTATTTTTTGCTTGCATCACTGGAATACCGTCTTCAAGCTTAAGCGCCTTTTTTTATTACAATACTGATCAATTTACATATGTGACAGCGCATAGAGAAAGGGACCTAAGGGTAAAAAAATCAATTTTCACTTTTTTTTGATGTGGACAATATCTGAGCATCGAATGAGACCGATCCCATGCCCCAAGTGTTCCCTCACAGAGATATACGCGTTTTATGAAATTGAAGTCGACGATTCTAAGGTTATGTGAAAAAATTTTCACGGTTTAAAAGAATTATAAATGATTATTTATTATAATTCACAATTAATAATTTCAGAAAATAAACATGGATTCGAAAAAATGCGAGCAGAATTGATATCAAACTCATGGAAACAGCGCGCTAGGTAGAAAACAGTAAAAACCAACTACACAAAACAAGAGGTAGGGACGACCTACGCGCGTTTTCAAGGTTGACCAACACGTTCCTGACGTCATGAGATGTGTCGCTTTCAAATGAGACCAATACCAACACGCTCAGTGATGGTACACCAAAGATACACGTATTTAAATCTTTAAAATGGCTCTCCTGAACAAACCCGGTTTTTATCCTTAGGTCCCTTTCTATTTTGCGCGTCACATATATGAGTCCTTAGTGCAAGTGCCTTCTATGAGTTGCAGCCGTGGCAAACTTGAATGCTTACATATTTCACTAAATATACATAAATACATACTTATGTATTAATTCGTAAATTAGCTCTGGCTGAAGCTCAAGTGTCGCCGCAATAATGTTTTTAAGTGTCGACTTTTGTTTGGCTTTCGGACGTGTTGCGTCTCACTCACGCTGGTAAAGTGATTTGCCTAAAGTCCTAATTTACACTAAGCAAGTCTTATTGCTAAGCTGATTAATTTGTAGGAGAGACGAGGGGAAAATAAGTTTATTTCCCTCGTCTCTCCTAAAAAACTAGTAATAAGACTTGCTGAGTGTAAATTAGGACAAACTAACTGTGTAGTTAAGCGGTTCTTTTGTGGAATTTACTTTTTAGTAGCGCTTCTACTTTCTATATGAAGGCACAGGGCTTTTGTAGTCAAACACAAAAACATGTGCAAAAATACCTACTTTTAATAACATCATCGGCATATGGCCTTAGTCATCCCGCCCATTTTTGTTCAGCCATGTTTGGCAAATTTAATTTGCAAAATACATATGTTTTAAATAAACAAATACATATTCATGTATTCCTTCTACAGCATGATATGATAATTAAGAAGTTCTTGATTTTACTTACATTTCAAACAAAGTAATCCTAAAATAAAAAATGAAATAGAAAATTAATGAAAAATACTTTTATTGTATGCACAAGAATTTTAAAATTTACCGCTTAAAGGACCAAGCGCTGCACGCAATCAACAATCTGCCAAACTCCTGACGTGTTTTAAAAAAATAAACATAGGAAATAATAAACTGGAAAAGAAATTCAGCAATTAATATTCTCTTAACATTAAAGTATTTTAAGAAAATTAATTAACATGCATGGAAAATTGCACATATTTGAAGACTTGATAAAAACAAAAATAAATAACATTGACAAAACAATAACAACAATATGTCGACCCTCAAGAAATCAAGTGCATTATTTGGCATTCGCCCTAGGAATTCACTTTTTGTTGTTTTTTTTTCACACATGATACATATTGCTTTGGTTTTATGAATACTTGGGTATAGAAACAAAACTCACTTCAATTTTTATGCAAATTATAAATAAATTCTTTAGATTTTACTATAATTATATTATGTATAATTTTCTTTTCACACTTATTTTGTTTTTTTAAATATTTTATTTTTTTTGACACTCAATGAACAAGTTCACCACTTGAGTTTGTGTTGTTGTTAGTGATGACACTGCTGCTAGTGGTGACAAAAAAATAATTAAAATGAGGTAGCGAATTTGCAAGCATATCGAGCACTGTTGCCAGATTTCTCTGCATTTGCTGATTTTTCATTGCAAATATGATAAAGTGAGATTTGCAGAATTTCACTGCCAAATTGCAGTGAATTGCAGTTTGCAAAATCATGCACATAAGAAACACTAATAAAGAAGTAGCTGTTGACGTCTGAATGGGCGTAACGATACCACCACATAACATATCGTCGGTTGGTTTCTGGTTTATTGCAGACATAATGTATTTTGAATATACTGTGCCGTAAGCCAGAAACTTACAAATCTGAGGTGAATAAAATTTCACTACCCCTGGGGGTTAGTAGAATTTTTGACACAACAGTTAAATTTTTGACAAGCTGCAAATAAGAAATATGGTACAGTAGTTTTAACTTAACTGCCACACCGTGTTTTGCATGCATTTTGTGGCAGGTAAGTCAAAATGGCACTTAAGTTAAATTTTTTAACTGCCAAAATTTGGCAGTTATCTGATTCGTTTACCTGTCACAGAAGTGGCCCATATGTGCGATTCAAAACAAACAAAATCACCCTTTCATCTGATCTATTGTTTTGATTTATACTAGGAACTCAAACACATACACACCCAGAGAGAGTTATAAAGAGAATGGGAGAATTATAGAAAGGCTGCGAGCATTCTAGCAAAAACAAGCTACATACATACATACTTTCCGTTAGCAACAGTTGCAAAAAAAATTTGTGGCTGTTAAATGAAAAATTATAAATGAATGTGGGATAATAATTCCAAATATTTGTGGAAGCTAACTTAAATTGGCACGTATGAAATTGCCACTTAAACAAGTAGATTTCATACGAAGAAGTGAGTGAAATTTTGTGGTTTTTGGCAGGTATCTCAAATTGGCAGCTAAAAGAGTGGCACTTAAGTCAAAACTACTGTATCATAAAAGGTAAAACCACTGCCATTTTTTGCTACAAAATTATATATATACATACATAAAAATGTAATTTTAAATAAATGTTGGTAGCCAACTGCTTGATGTCAAATTTTTTAGTTAATTTTTAATTATTATTCGAACTTCATTTGTTTCTGTATTTATTATTTGTTTCACCGCCGCAGCAATTGTTTCATCAGCTTCTGTCTATGCTAAGGCGAAATTGCCAAAATTTTACATTGTCATTTGTTTTCCCCGTAGGAAAATATTTTTTTTACCATAATACTTTTCTACCGGTTGGCACACGCCCTTATGCGCAGTATTCACGGTCAAAATGCATGACACAAGCATCGTATATGTGCATGAAGAACTCAGCATACACGTGCATGCTATACACGATAAATTAATAGCATCTTGTTACAAGTTAATTCAAGCATCGTCGGTGTGACTAATAAAAACAAAATTTCACTAATTTTATTATAATGCAGGTCATGCATTTTGACCATGAATGATGCGCTTTATAAACATATCGTATATTAAATCATGAGCAGTCGCAACTCAAAGTTATTGAAATGGTTTTGTTTTTTTTTTCATAAGCCAGTTGACTCAACAAATCTCTAACGAGCGCAAAAATTTCTTTTGCAACACAGTCTCCTTGATCAATTGACAGTATCGTTATGCTTGTTTTCATGTTACATACTTGCGTTATTTAAATAGTATCAACAGTTTTATGCCAATCCTGAATATCTGGGATTTTTCGAGTTATGACGATATACGTATTCATTATTATGATGACAACCGATTTAGACACACAACCAATTTGAAAACTATAAAAGGTGTGATGTGTTTGCTATAATCGTTTTGTCAATCTTGTTTAATTTTGTTTTTATAGTCGTTTTACGTTTTTCCAATAGTTTTTGATAAATTTCCTTTTTCTTTTAGTGTGCTTTTTAAAAGTCAGTATCTTACGATTGGTTCAACAATTATGTCGATCCGAATTCATCACACCTTTTTAAAACGATCGTTTTCCATCACATACCTGATTTTATATGTACGATTTTGTTAATGTTTATTTAGAATTTGTTTGTTTATTTGTCCTATGTAGAGGCAGTTCAAATAAAAACTTCTTTAAAGCATTTTACATTAATTTTATATTCTTGTTTATTATTTCAATTTCTTTTTCTTTTAAATTATTTATCTTTTGTTACTGCAATATTATTTTTGTGACATTTTGTTTTTATTTGACACTCGATTACTGAAAATATTCCAGTAAAAACAGAATCAGTGTTATCTGTTTTCGCATTCAAATACAGAAACACTTTTTTCTCACATATCGAGAAACGATGAAATGTTTTATTTCACACTTCATGCGAGATCTTTTACGATGCGAGAAATACAGAAATGGGCTACAGATATGTTTTACATATGTAAATTGTAGCTAAGGATATAATTTTAAAGCCTTTATCTTGAAAGATGTCACAAAATTTTAAATTTTGATTATCCTAAACTATGGTTAGGCAAATAAAATTTTAATAAAAAAAAGTTAAATCTAAGATAGGGCTGATATTCCAGAAATGCTGCAACAAAAATCGCAAGTCTGCATTACAGTTCATTAAGAGCTTAATTTTTAAAATATTTAGCAATTTTGACAATACGTCGGTTTGTTTTTGCTTTGATGTATGGAACATTAAAAAAAAATTGAGTTATTGACAGTTTTCCGATATCTTGAATATATCTGGAGATATAGAGGTGCAAGGTTGCGTCATTTCCACTATTGTTTAAACTTTTAAAGTCTGTTTTACGACAATCGAAAATTTTTGTGATATGTGGCACATTTCCCAAGTAAATGTATTAAGAAAATAATATTCTAAATGGATTAATAAATAAATAAATACAAAAACTATAGGGCTGTTTTGAAGTACATGTATGATGACGCTAATAAACACAATAAACACAATAAACACGCGCTTCTGTGTTTTATATGTTTTCATTTGAAAGGCAATGTAAGAAGTGTGCGCATTATTATTATTATACGTATTGTGTTATTATTAAATGTATCGTGTCCATATATATTTAAATGGGATGACACCGATAATGAAGAAGTTACTATTCCACATGAACAGCATAAAGTGCAGTATTCAGATGAATACATGGACATAGTAGTCGAATACATTGTCGAGGAAAATGTATTGTGTCCAGATATGTTAAAATGTGATGCCAACAATAATGAAGAAGTTATTATTCCATGTGAACCAAAAGTATATATGTATATGTTCCTTCAGGTAATTATAAAATGTATATTTAATGAAATTTGTACACAGATTCCTACATATTTTTTCTTTTTAGCTGACGAATCCCAATCAACAACGAAAAGACAAAAAAATCCAGCATTATGATCCATTTTCATTCCACAAAGGGATCTCTTTTTTAACAACACCTATATTAAATGGGAATCAAAGGTTAAGTATCTAGGAATTATCCTTGACCCAAAAATAAATTTTGGAGAGCATGTAATAAATAAATCAAATAAAGTTACAAGACTATTGTACTCTTTCATAAATAGGAAGTCATCTCTATGTCGATATAATAAAATCGTAATATTCAAATCAATTTTTGTATCTATATTGTACTATGGAGTAGAGATCGACCGAAGGCGTTTTTTTGGCCGAAGCCGAAGCCGAACTTCGGCTAAAATCCTAAACTTCGGCCAAAACCGAAGCCGAATGTTTTAAATTTTAAAAATGATACTTGTTTTATATGAATTAAGAAAAAAGTTTGCTTTTTTGAGATCACTGAAATAGCTATAATATCTATTGGATACATAACAAGAAAAATAAAACTATTTTTCACAAGAACGTCCAAGTAAAAGAAAATAGAAAGCAACAGGGTTGTATTTCAAAGCAACCCTTTCAAAACGTTAAACACAATAGAAATTGTCGGCGAGCAACGACCAAAAATAATGTTATTTTTTAAGCTTGGAATGAAAAATATTCGGCTTCGGCTAATCGGCCGATTTTTGCCGTAGGCCGAATGTTGGCCGATTACCACATTTTGGCCGAAGCCGAAGCCGATTAATCGGTCGAACTCTACTATGGAGCCCCAGTTTGGAACGACGCTGCTGAGTGTCACGTAAAAAGGCTTCAAATTTGCCAAAACAAATTGTTAAAAATGATATATAATCTACCATGGTATTATTCTACCCAACGCCTACATTATATTAATAATATCGATACAGCTAGAGATAGATTTGCAAAACTTACAAACAATTATAATATTAGATGCGAAATGTCTGAACATGTACATATTAACAGATTAAATGTGAACACGTAGTATTAAGTTTTATCTAAAAATCAAAAAAAAAATTTTTTTGTTGCTTTTTTTTTTGTTGTTTCAATAGGGGTTTTATTACTTTTTGCCTAAAATTAATTTATATTATTATCATATTAACAAATAACATTTATTGTAAATATTTTTCATTTCTAAGTAGAAAAGGTCAATTTACTGCCTGAACTCTTTAATTATTATAATAACACTGTAAACACCATTTTATGTTAAATAAATAAATAAATAAAAAATCCAGCATTATGAAAATAAGAACAATATAAGAAAGCAACAGATAGAATTTGGACAACCGTATAATTCTGCAACAAATAAAATGGTACCTGGTAAAACACTAAAAGCAGTATCAAAAATTTTTCTTTTAAGTACTTGGAAAATAATCTATCCCTTAATTGCGTGTGCCGGAATTTTTTCTTCAACACATTAAGCATTGATCAAGAGGGAATATATTGTTTTTTTAAGAATCTTAAAGATAAGGACCCTGGCTACCGATGCAAAGAAGAAAAGGAAAAAAAACCCCCAAAAGATTTACTGCACCAAATAAATTGCCAGAGACCAGATTTCGAGATTTCCTGCAATCAATTTCCATTATTGCAGCGCAAGTCAATGGGCTTTCTTAATGGGCTTTATTAAACATCCAAATGAATTTTTAATATTAAAAGATTGCTTATTTACCTGTTTTTTTTTTGTCTTAGAGACCGTTAATGTTTCTTGAATTATTGGGTTGTTTTAATCAAATGAATTGACATTATTTTTTTATTAACAAAATTTCTTTTATTGAATATATTCAAACTATCTTTTATTTCTTCCATTGTTTTCCTCTAAAAGTCGTTATATGAATAAATCTGATATTTTCACCTTATATATCTACTTATATATATATATATATATATATATATATTACTGTAACCTACTTGAAAAAGTAGTGAACAATATTGTTATGATTGTGGCATGCATTGCCAACGATTTTTGCCTCATAACTTTTCATGTTGGATGTAGAAAGTTTAAGTTTATCAACTTTAAGTTTGAATAAAAAACATATGTATCTATTACTTTTATTATTAAATAAAAAATTCTATCGTGCATTTTTATAAAACTAATGAACTAAACATTCTTCATCGATTTTCTCGAAAACACATTTTTGTTCCATACATCAAAGCAGAAACAAACCGACGAATAGCCATAGCATGCTAATTTTGCATGTAGTGGTGCTAAATTGTGAAGTGTTGTATTTTTTAGTTCCACTGCTTTGTATTATTTTTTCAAGTGTACATATCGATTCTAGTGTAACTACGCCCGTCACAGAGTGTCATCACTAACAAATTACATTTTTGTTGTTTAATAAATTATTTTGTTTTGCGCGTCGATGCTGAATTTTGTATTGCTTTTAAAATTTTAACTGTAAAACATATAATAAAAAATATAAACAAAAAATATGGCTTCGCCTGAGGGTCCGCAAAATGTGATAAATGAAACATCAACAAATGAATGTGCAGCCCGAACACCAAAAGATGTACATACAAAAAAATTTTTTTTTAGAAATATTCTCTTCACAAGTAATATACATATATATTCTGAAAAATTTCTAGGGTAATGAAGAATCTATAGATTATATGTTGGCCAACGTTGACCAGTTTATAGACAGCGTATATCGTGATTTAAGCATGAGCCCACCGCCTCGACATTCAACCGGAAATGCATTACAAACGAGAAGATCGGTGGATGCAGAATCATCAAGTTCTTCGTCACCTACTGCTGCAGCTGGAACTTTATTGTCTGGATCAATATTAGGTGAAAGCAGTACGAATGCCGATTCTCCAATCACACGCCGTAACATGGATGCAGAGATTGAAAGAAGTAAGACTATTATAGATTGTTGGTATTTTATTTTATGTTATGGCGATTATATGTAGTTTATGTGGAATAATGCTTTCGATTTTGTGTACCTATATTTTGGGTATTAATAAGAATTTACTAAAATATTTTGCAACAATAGGCGTTATGTGATTATTGATTACTTGGCTACTTGTTTTCTTTTTTCCAACAACATTCTAATATATCGTCATGTGAGAACTTAAGTGTCCAATATCCAATAGTTTATAATGGCGTATTGGACACTTAAGTTGTCACATGACGATATGTATATATTTCCACCAACATTCTAATATATATATATATTTTAAATTGATTTAATATACATATATGTTTTTGATTTGTTTTTTCTTTTAAACAAAAATTTTAAAACATTATGACACTATGACACCTAAGACTGCCGTTTGAATCCGCCAATTGTAACAATTCAATATATCAAATTCGGATATTGCGAAAGTAGCAGCAGGAGGCATCGATTGCAAGATCATTTTTTTCTTTTTTTCTTTGCGTTGCCTTCGACCACGGCATTGAGAAAATTAAGTCATACTGCCTGGCTCACGATTTCGACAAGAAATTTTCGTTCGCTTATTTATAATGAAAACAAAAACAAATTTTCTTATTTTGTTTTTGTTTTCAAAATAAATAAGCGAACGAAAATTTCTTGTCCACATCGTGAGCCAGGCAGATAGTCTCTTTTTTTAACTAACTCGTACGTTTACTTTTTAATTCCTAAATATGTTTTCACATAAGAAAAAAAAATCTCGCAAACATTACTCACACAGAATTTATTGTATGGATCTATATTACGTTTATTGCCTGGATTGTCGAAATACCAATTTTAAGTTAAAAAATAATTGTAAATGTAACAGGAATCAATGCATGGGAACCAAAACAAAGCCATTCAGTAAACAAAAATTCTCGGCTGTTAGAAGATATCAAAGATAAATTAAACACCTGCAGGCAAACAGAATTTGTTGGTTGTCAGAAAGCACTAAAAATGGAATGAAAATGACAGCTTTTATTTGCAGTTGCCGAATGTGAGTCGAAGTCGTAATACGACACTTGTAATAAGGCCCATTAAAAATTTGCGAAATAAAAAAATGATTTCATATGTCAAATTCAAGTCATAAATTTTTTCGTGAAATATTTTGCGTGAAATTTTTTGCGTGAAATTTTTTATTTGCAAATAAAAGAAGTAGAGAAAAGAGTGATACAGAAAAATTTACTTCTCATTAATTAGTTCTGCCTCCTATTGACAAATAAAAAAGTGGCATGCGACTAATTTCATGGAAAAAATTATTGCGTATAGTAGTACTTAGTTTTTTTTTTTAAACGCTTTGTAACCTTAAAGTGTTCAATAAGCATTTCATTTTCATTTCATTTATTTATTCATTATGTATAGATACCTAGCCTATGGGCCATAGTCGGTCACATCATGCTACTCAAAAGTGCAACAAAAATTGTCTTATCAATTACCTAATTTACATTCAGCATTTTTTCATAAAATAATAATAAATCAAATAAACTCAAAAAAGTTGGCAAAAATGATTCAGAGTTTCGTGCAACAAATTTCATGAAATTTCGTGGAAAAAAATCCTTAATGTATAAACTAGGTAAATTAGTATACATCATGATACAATAATATATATATATATTGTATCATGGTATACATATAACAGAAGAAAGAGCATTTTAATTGAATTACATTTTTATATACATACATACATACATACTTATTTATTTGATTTAAAAAATTTTGCAGTTAATCAAATTTGTTCTAATGTTGACCAAAATTTGCGTTCCATTGGTGTATTTATGAACAATTCTTCGCCTGATAGCGTTGCAGAGGATACATCCAAGCATCCAAGTAAGATAATATGTACTAAAAGTTAAATTTTGTGTTTCGAAATACAAGGAAAGTGTTTTCGAATAGCAAAATGTATAAAGTTACAAATTCGAACAGTTTTCTTTTCAAATCAAACTACGAAATAACTCTAATTAATATTATTATTATTTAATTTAAACTAATTTAGATTTAGAAAATTCACCATCTTCTTCAACATCTATAATAATTTCAACACCAGTTCCTACAACGCTTAATTCAAACAATGAAACTGAAAGACGTGGAAAGCATAGAAGAGTATCATTGGCGGCACAACTTATCGATTTATCAAATTCGCAAACAGAAACAACACCTGTGGAACTTTGGGAAACAGATCACATTAGCAATCGTAATGATAATGATGATGATGACGACGATGTCATTTTGGTGTCAGCTAATATTCCTCCAGTAGTAAATTTATGTACACCCAATGGTCATCAGGAAATGCCTCGACCCAGATATATAGTACAGGAACAATTCAATAGGCGACGTTTGCTTACCAATGATAGTGTGGATGAAATAGACATTTGTTCAATAGGCACCTCTTCAAGACGGAGACGCCGTACTGAGCCTTCTTTTATAGCATCGCCACCAAAAGTAAACAAACCATCAGATACGGATAAAACATCACCAGCAAAAGGTGGTAGTGGTACACCATTTATGTGTCCAGTTTGTATGGACTCTTGCCTGCAGCATCAACCTACTTCAACTCTGTGTGGTCATGTCTTTTGCAAACAATGTATTGATCGTGCCATTGCTTTGACGCATAAGTGTCCTATGTGTAACAAAAGACTCGCTAAAAAACAAACGTTTCGCATTTATCTATAAATTAAAATTTTTATAATTAGCATGAAAAATCATAATGCGTGCGCCAGGTGTGCCATACAATGTGCATGAAAGTGAAACATTTACCCCCATATGCAAAAAAAAAAAATTAACGTGTGCTTTAAGTGCACTTTAAAACCGGGTTTTGTGTGGAAATTTTGTTTTAACGTACACTTCAAGCAGTTTTTCAGTTTCGGCGTTTTTGTTTTGCTTTTAGCTTTTAAGTTATAGCTTAAGTAGACATACATATTTCTCATTTACTCAAGCAACGTCATAACTCAAAAAGATTAGTTTGACAGAAAACAAGTTTAAAGTTTTCGATTTACAAATAAGTTAATGGAAAAGCAAATTTTATTTTCTCTCACGAGCTGAGTGAACAAGATATTTGTATGAAATGTTTACACAATGTTAACAACAATATGAGGATTAATTCTGCATCATTAAATCAATAATTCCATTTTTTTTTAATTATGACTTCTTTTGAGTAAATGAGCGATATATCGTCGGGTGGTTATTGGTTTGCCGCAGTAATAAGGAATTTTTAATATACAGTGCGGCAAACCAGTAACCAACCACCCGACGATATGTAAAACTTAAAGCCAATGAATCAATCAAGGCAATTATGTAAAAAATTCCGCAGGAAATTTCTCCCAGGGAACAATTCCAACTAATAGCAAATGATAGGGAAAACAAAAAATTCTAATTGGAAAAGGGAGAAATTTCCTGCAAGATTTTTTACATAATTGCCCTGAATATCTTGTAATAAGCACATTTTTGTTCTTTTTAAATATTCTGCCGCCTTAATTTTTAGTGTTGTAATCTTTCATTTATTATACAAATAATATTATACTCCGCCGGAAAATAGGTTTTTACAGCAATTATTTTTTTGGTGGTGTAACTGCAGCGTTAAATAATTACATATTCAGGGCAATTATGAATAAAATTCCGAGGGAAATTCCTCCCTTTTCCAATTAGAATTTTTTGTTTCCCCTATCATTTGCCATTAGTTGGAATTGTTCCACGAGAAAAATTTCTCACGGAATTTTATTCATAATTGACCTCGTTTTCAAATTATAAGTCGCGGTCCAGACTTGCAATTTTTGTTGCAGCAATTCTTGAATATGTGTGAGAATGTTGAAATAAAAATATATACTTTTTGTATTCCTCTCTCGCTCTTTTGCACTAAAAAATAAAAAATTGCAAGCCTGGACTGGGAATAACTAAATGAAGATGAAAAAGACAAAGTTTTTATACTTCGGAGTTTTTTTTAAAGAGAACTAACTATTTTAAAGTTTTTATTTTGACAGAAGCTTGATCACACATGTTTATGTTTTCATTACTTTTCACATAACAATATCGATCAGCTGTTTCCTACGGTTGCAGTTACTTTACATTACAGTTGGGTAACTGAGGCTTAATTATATACAAATTTTTTGTGAAACTATCCGAGATGCGCAGAGTTGCGTCTAAATCGTGTACCTGTATTTAATGTGCCTTGGTAAAAACTAATGAGGCCAAGAATGTCAACACGTTTCTTTCTCTCACTTGTAAAAACGGTGAATGTTGTATGATAAAAACAAATTTTTTAAACTTTCTTTTTGTTTTGATGAAAATTTTCACTTTTTCGGCACGTTTTTCAAAAAAGCCACCCAAGGCACATTCACAAGGTAGTAGCGGAAATTCAGCTGAGCTATTTTTTTTTCAAATTAAAGTTCATCGAAAACTTCAAAAATTTTTTACGAAAGAGAAATTAAAAGAAAATGTTAAAAAAATTCAATATGAAAAATATTTTATTAAAAAAAATTCTGTGAAAACAAATTTATAAATATGAAAAAACTATTAAAAAATTGTGAGAAGTGCTAAACGTTGCAAATGTTGTTAGTGGTAGCTGCCGCGGAGAAATATTTTCAAAGTTATGTGAATAATTTTTATTATTGTTATGTTAAACAAATTCTATTTTTGAAGTTTTTGATGAACTATTGTTGTATTTTTTCATTGTTTTTGTAATCCTGATACTACCTGGTTATGAATCTGCCTTGAAGCCACCCATATTTAAAACTTTCTTTCATAAATTCTTTTTGCTTTTAAAAACTTGTATTATTTTTTAAATTATTTGATTAATGAATACTACTCAGGAGTAGAGCATAACTGCCGTATTCAGAAAATATACTTTTGGTTTGCAAAAGGTTTACAAAACAAATTTTGTATGGAAATTTGTTTGTTGAAACTTTTGTAAACCAAAATTAGTTTTTTTTTCTGAATAAGTATTTATTTAATTAGTTATAAGAAGTCTGTTCAGAGAATTCAATTCAATACATACATACATACTTAACCTTCCTATACCCGCGCTAATTTTTATAACACATATACCCGCGCACGGTCCCACAGACCGAAAGTTTGTACAATATGAAATACTAGTTTTTTTGAAACAAAACTAAAAACAAAAGATTCTTTGTTAATCTCAATGATATAATAAAAAAATAAAATCACGCATTAAATATGTATTCACTTATTTTATTGATTTTTAGTCCTTAACAAATAAGCCATCAAAATCGATAGTTTTAAAAAAATCGTTTTGTCGGTCTCACAGACCAACGCGCGGGTATAGGAAGGTTAAGTACAATTAACGATAAAAAAACAAGGAAAATAAACTGAAAAATTTTCACTAGAAAAGGAAAATGAAAGTTAATGGACTTAAATTCAGGAATCTTTAATTTATGATTTGTAATATGTAATAATTACAATAGAATACAAATTTACAGGATACATGTATGAAAATAAATATTTACTTTTAATAATCATAAACAATAGGATTGGAAACAACAATTCAATCCTGCCATGAATTCAACGAACAGACTGAAAATTATATTAAACAAAATTATTTTAAATTGTTTGTTTTAAATTGTTTATAAGCTTTTTATGGAATAAATTTGCTCAGAACGAAGGCTAATGCCACGGATGTGTATTATGTATTTCTGTCTTTTTAATTGCATGTTGGTTTGCATACCACAATGTTACATGTTCTTAAACTAAGTACTCTGCGCTTGGCAAGATGTCCTATTTAATTTTAATTTTGTTCAAATATTTTTAGATATAAAGTAGAAAAAAAGACATTTAATTATTCTTTTCTCCATCTATGCTAGTGATGCATATTCGAATGAGCAGCATAAATACATATATGTAGTTCGCTTAAATCAAAAATCATGTAATTAAGGGCTTTACTGTGGACAGCAATAACATTTTATGGATATATGTATATTATAGATAGCAATCCGAATTTTAACTGCCTTGTCAGTTTCCAAAATGTGTTAGTCCCGGTTCACACACTTCATTCAACTTTTGTTGATCAACTCGTAATTCAGCTGTAAGAAAGACGGACAAGGGAATACAGATATATCTTTGAATTACGAAGTGATCAACAAAAGTTGAAGTGTGTGAACTAGTGCTGGGATACTATCGATATTTTCTACTATCGTTATCTATCGATAGTACAAATTTCACTATCGATACTATCGATATTACTATCGACGAAATGTTTGTACTTGAGAGAGAAAAATATAACTAATTTTTCATCAGGTCACAGTTAGTTTTTTATCACTTTATTGAAAGTTTATAGTCTTTTTGTTTTAATATATATGAATGTATCTACGAACGTTATATTAAGTGACAGCTTTTGAAAAATTGTGCTGATGTTAGTTAAAAATTTTTTTTATCAGCTCACGTTTATAAAACTTCATTTTAAATAATATCGATACCGATATTTTTTCCAATCGATATTTTCGAAATTTTAAAACTATCGATATTATCGATAGTACTATCGATAGTATCCCAGCACTGTGTGAACCAGGACTTAGTCCCGGTTGCCGTATTTTTGTAAATATAACAAATCCTTACGCAGTCACCTGTATAATTACACCATGGAAAAACCTAAATCAAGACGGTTCCAGCTCCAGCGGGCAATTATGAATAAAATTCCGTGAGAAATTTTTTCCGTGGAACAATTCCAACTAATGGCAAGTAATAGGGAAAACCAAAAATTCTAGTTGGAAAAGGGAGAAATTTCTCGCGGAATTTTATTCATAATTGCCCTGATAATATTCCTATTTTTGGTCGGGGGTTAAAGATACATTAATCGAAAAATTCAGAATGACTGGATCACATGGATACCCTGATCGTCAATATAAGAGCAGTTCATGAGACCGTTGATGGAAATACATAATTAACACTATCCTATATACTTTTATTTAACAAAAATTAACAGCATACAGATTAAAAACGAAAGCAAGTAATAAAAAATTGTCTTCTTTAACTATGTATTTCAATCACGAAATTCATGAAAAATTCCATAACTGAATCGATTTTTAGCGGAAACTATTTTAAATGCGACTTTTCTATATTAAGCAAATTTTTGCATGTGCATTCAAGGGTTAAACTATTTACTGTGTTTCCACAATAATTAGCTTCTATTTAGGTTTCCCATAAATTCAAACTAGTCACCAATAGAGGGCGCTATAAAAATTTCATTTCATATTTGGCTCCATCGAGATTTTCTTTATAAATTAAGGTAATGTCACCGAAAATCGAATATCCCAAACCTTTGCCGCAATTCACAAATCAAAACAGTCCACTGGAAAGTGGTTTCATACCAACGGAAATTGTGGCATTGCAAAATGGCTGGCGTTTGACAAAACGATGTTTATATCATCATTCGGTGAAGATATCTACGGAGTAAGTGTGGGCATGTTTTTGAGTTATCTTATACATACATATGTACTTATGTATGCAAGTAGGTACTTGTGCATATTTTTTAGTACTTTTTTTTTGTTTTAAAATATGGAAAGAGAAAAAGATCATAGTGTCATTTGGCATACAAAGCGAGACGAACTTTAGCCTAATCGAATTATATCTCATTAAACAATGCCAACGGTGTTGAAAGTACATGGTTCCATGGACCAATGTACATACATACATATGTCAATCATATTTAAAATCGAACATATTTTGCAAATTATACAAATGCTCGTTTCTTATAGATTTTTCAAGAAACAGAAAAAAAATCTAATTAAGCGATATTACAGGATTCGAAGGACCAATATATGTTAACAATATTTAAAAACAGACATGGTTTGAAAATTATTACAAACAAGCATGCCTATCGATCTAGTTGTTAAAATCTTTACATGTCTGGCTCGAAGGACCCATATGTACATATGTTTTTAAAATTTTTAAAACCATACTTATTTTGAAAATTAGTTTAAAGCTATTTTTGCATCGATGTTGCATTAAAAAAGTATCTGAATGAATGAAAATAGCTATGTTAAGTTCTGTAAGTAGCAAGTTCAAAGGACCAATATTTGCCAGCTGAATACAATATAAAACATACATACATATCGTTACCTTAACATAGAAAGGCCCTAACTCATTATTTTTTTGAAGTCGATATTTTAGCATTTTTCGATATCGAGCCTTATTTTCAATTTTATCGTAAGTGACAAAAATTAAATTTTTTAGGAGGTTTTTTTTTAATATTCAAATATGTAAATATGAGTAAATTTCACATTTTCAAAAAAATTAATAATGGTCCTACAGGCGTCTTTAAAATCATACACGATAATTTTCTTTCAGATATGATATTTGGGAATCTATATAATAAAAATCGAATTCAAATCGATCGTTTTATAAAAATAAGTTGACTATCAAACAGTAAGCAAAAATATATAAGTGAATGTTAACCGTGTTAAATTCTATTCAATTTATTTGCAAATAAATGTTTCTTCGGTCCACACGTGAACATATGGTGTTGGAAATAGAATTTGACATAAGAGAACATAATTATTTCCAAGTTTAATGCGCATGGAAACCCCCAGTAAAAGTATGAATGTATTAGTGAAAAAGTGTGAATGTCTTGAAATTTGAAAGGCAAAACTTGATCGTGTAACCCTCAAGTTAATACTTTTTTCATTTTTATTTTTATTCTGGTTATTATTTTTCATTTACAGCTTTTTCAGCGAGAATTATTCACTGTTAGAAAGATTTCGAAATATGCAAACGAACAAATTCAATTTAAAAAGTTTACATCAACATATTCATCAGATTATGGACATTTATGGGCGGCTTATTGAAAGTGGCCTACATGATGTGACATTTATCAATATGCTATTGAGCAATGTGGGCAATAAGCATAAATTGTATGGAGTACAATATGATGAAATTGAGGTAACAATAATTGAAAAAAAAACAATTAAATAAAATTAATAGGCTTATTATGGATAGTAGCCAAGGGAGGGAGCGCTACCGTTAAACATGTCCAAAAAGTGTCCCAAAAAAGGTTATTTTGTTAGAAAATAACGGCCCAACCGACGAGACACATTATTGTTATAACAAATTTGCTTCTGGGAGTCCACTCTGTAATTCGAAACGAAAGAAAATTCTTTCGAATTTGTATGTTAATTACATGTACATTCGAAAGCAGTTTCTTTCGTTTCGAATTACAGAGTAGCCACCTGTTTAATATTGGCTCATTGTGATACTAATAACCGAATATTCAATTTTGTTTAAATGACTTAAATGGCTTTTGTTTAAATTTCTTGGTAATTAAACTGTAATTATTTTTAAGTTCTATTTAAATACGAAATTGTGTTTTTCACTGCATATTTAAATAATACTTAAATGCTCAACCTTGTGTATGCAAATTCTTTTTAAGTTTAATGAGAGTACCATATGTTTTTGAGAGTTTCGTTTAATTTTCATAAATATATAACATGTATAATACATACATAGTTTCATATCATGAAATAAATAAATAGAAAATTGCATTCTGATATTGTTTTTGTTTCAGAAAATGTGTTTTTATGCAATTTTAATTTTCTACATTTTGATAGCCTAAATTTCTTATTTATGTTAAACAGCTGTTGTTTGAAAAACCTTCCACAATACCGAGAAATTTTTTAGTGTTGCCGTACTTTCAATGTAATTTAATAAGAATATTAATTAATGAGAACTCAATTATTGGGCCTAACTTTCTTATTTATATTACATAGCGTCTACAACTGCGATTAACTCAGATATAATATGTGAGAGAACGTCGGCAGAATAACAAAAATAAAATGTGGATATTTCTCTTCAACGTAATTTTACTTTTCTTATAACATTTCGTTTTATGCAAATTCTCATCGAGTTAACATGTATTAATTTTTTATATAATTATTTATTTTCTTTTCACTTTTTCACACACACACTTTAATTTATAAATCAATTAAACATATTTAAACATATAAAGTCTCAGAAATTTTGTCCAAAACATTGTTTTCCATTTATTTTAATAAACACTCACACATGCATACTAACTTATTTTCATGTACGTGTGTTTTCTGACAGTTCATCTCATAAGATTGTTGTTATAGGATTTCTTATAACAACGCTCTTATCAAAAATCTTATAAGATTGAGATAACACTAATTTGAAGTCTACACGTAACATAATTCGCTCTGCGATTGAATTTGACGCTCTTATCTTACATATTATGTTAGGTGTAGACTAGAGTTCGACCGATTAATCGGCTTCGGCTTCGGCCTTCGGCCAAAAATTGGTAATCGGCCAACATTCGGCCTACGGCAAAAATCGACCGATTAGCCGAAGCCGAATATTTTTCATTCCAAGCTTGAAAAATAACATTATTTTTGGTCGTTGCTCGCCGACAGTTTCTACTGTGTTTAACGTTTTGAAAGGGTTACTTTGAAATACAACCCTGTTGCTTTCTATTTTCTTTTACTTGGACGTTCTTGTGAGTTATCGTATGAAAAAGCAATCTAGAAATTGCAAAATAGTTTTATTTTTCTTGTTATGTATCCAATAGATATTACAGCTATTTCAGTGATCTCAAAAAAGCAAACTTTTTTCTTAATTCATATAAAACAAGTATCATTTTTAAAATTTAAAACATTCGGCTTCGGCTTCGGTTTTGGCCGAAGTTTAGGATTTTAGCCGAAGTTCGGCTTCGGCTTCGGCCAAAAAAAACGCCTTCGGTCGATCTCTAGTGTAGACCCTATGTTAAACAGCTGTTGTTTGAAAAGCCTGCCATAATACTGGGACATTTGGTAGTGCTGCCGTACTTTCAATGTAATTTAATAAAAACTTTAATTAATCACTGAAAAAATTAAATCGTATTTAAACACAATTTAAATGCAAATAAAAATTAGCTAATTACGTACTTAAATATTAATGCCCTTATGCAAAAACGATTGTTAAAGTTAAAGCATGCTTTAAAACCGGTTTTGCCATACAAAATTCGTTTGTTAAACTAACTTTAAGTTTAACAATCGTTTTTAAACTATTTTTATTTATTCTTAATTTTTCCAGCTGCTCACCAATTATATACGAGAGTACTTGATGACATTTTTGGATAAGATTAAATCAACAACGTTTGTAAACGGCTTGGAAAAGTTAAATAAACTTATTAATGAACATCACAAGGAAAAGCTTAAATAATTAAAGGGAATGCATATATTTCTTGAAACTAAAACAACACTGGACTCGGGCGTATGATTAATATTATTATAACAATTAATAACACTCATACTCGTACTTCCTTTAGGAGCAAAAGTTTCACCGAAATCTTGAAAATTGTGTGCAAATTAAAATTATGCTTCTCTAAATATTTACTGGACTTTTAATCTCTGATAGTGATAATGATATTTTTGCCTTTAATTCGCATTCGGGACAAACAAATTAATATTTTCTCAGTTTTGTTTCGTTTAATTTCTCAACTCATTCCAACTCTCATCAAAACTCAGCCAGCAACAAGTGCTGCTTAATTTGTGAGTGTTGTTTGTCTGTAGTCAGGGGTCTGTGCCTATCTAACTATTTGGCTTTACTCTTTAATGATTTTTCGTTTTTATTAAACTGTTTTTTTTTTTGCTTTTTTACGAGTATTAGAAGCTCATTTACATATACATACATATCTATGTAGAATTAAAGCTGTGTTGCTTTCGTTACTTAGCGGATTTCCTTAAGAAATGTTTAGTCTAACATTGACTTTCAACAAATACACAAGTATTTTTATTTATGAATTTATTATTTTTCGCATTCGAAAAGTTTTTGCAAATATTTTTGAAACAAAAAATCGGTATAAATGTATTATGAAATGTGATGATTGAGAAGATATTAATTACAAACTGTTTGTTAGCAAGTTAATTAATAGAAAGAAACTTCAAAATGGTTGCCATAACGGATGCGGAAATGGTAAAGTTATAAATATAATATGGAAAACTAAATGAACTTGTGCCAAACAATGGAACAATGTAAAAAGTACAAAGTTCAATATGTATTTGAATTTGTTTTTGAAGAAACTTTTTGGTTGATAACAACATCATGGGTGTCTTTCAAATGTAATGGAAATCAATTGTATTTTAAGGAAACCTTAAAATCTTTAGATACGCTGCTCAATTAATTATATTCCTTAAACGTCACAAAGCAGTTTTCATTCTTTTAGCTATCAGTATTGGGAATTGTGAAAATTTTCCTCAAATATTTGTTTTACTTGTAACAGACAGACTGGCAGGCATCAAGCGTCACAGAGTCAAATAGCAATACACTGTATTGGAGATTGTTTTTTTTATAGACAATAATAGATAAAGGTAAATAGACAAGCAACAAGTAGCTAATATAGTAATAATTTGGAATATAAACAAGACATGTGTAAGATAAGAGAAGGAATCCTGACAAGAAAAGAAGTTTATTAGGACATAAACTTGATTTTGTTAAAACCATCAGTGTGGGAAAATAATTAAGTATGAACGTGACTATTAAACTTTGTTAAATTTTTGTTTAGTATTGCGTGAAAATCGTGGTAATATTATGCTTCTAGAATAGCTTAAGTCTATAATTATCAGGCATGTTCTGAAAATCACATTTTTCAAATCACTAGTGATTTTAAAAGTAATAATTAATATCACATACGATAAATTTCTTTCAGAAATGATATTTGATGCTCTATAAAATAGAAAAATTAAAAAATAAGAGCGAACAAATATCTGCATAACCATCATTAATTTTAAAATCACTAGTGATTTGAAAAATGTGATTTTCAGAACATGCCTGTATATTTCATTTAGAGACACTCTTTAAGTTCGAGATTAAGGATTAAACAAATTTTAATCTTTCTTTGCATTTTTCGAGTTGTCAATTATATGGTTGCGATCGTTACTTTAAGCCAAGGGTGGCCAAGCCCTATGCTCTTGGTGCTCATTAGTTTTTGTAAATGCTCTTAACTATAGGCTGTGTGTTTCAATACTCACAGCCAGCGCTACCATATATAATTTTTAAAAAACTTCCTAAATCTGAAAAAAAAACTTTTTTTTCCAAAACAAAAACTTTTTTTCTACAAAAGTACCAAAATTTTAAAAGAAAACAGCTGATCGATATTGTTATGTGAAAAGTAATGAAAATGGTTAGGCTAACTGACCCTTTAGACACTGTTGCAGTAATAAGGGAGTGAGAAAATATAAGATCGTTTTATTGCATACAAACATCACTTAATATTTTCATTCGATATACTGCAAAAGTTCAATTATGGACATATTTATAAAAAAAATTTAAAAAACTTTATATTTTCAAAAAACTTGTTGGCATCTCAAAAAACTTCCAAAAAAAGGGAAAACTTGACAAATGGTAACGCTGCTCACAGCATACATTCAGCACTAGCAATATGAAATACACAAACAACTTTGTCTTATTAGTTTTTTTTGTCGTTCTTCACTGTATACACGCAAGTACAAAGCAACAACACTTTTTAACAACAAGAAATATTAAATAAAAATTAGTTTTTCTTTATTGGTGGTTACTCTTTAATAAGGTACTTTTGGGCACCCCTGCTTTAAGTCGTCTATCGTGGTGATTTCATATTACAGCAGCGGTGCCACCTCTACCACTTTTGTGGTAGATTTACCTCTACTGAGCAGCGTTGCCATTTTGGTGCTCTTTTTCTTTCTAAGTACTCGAAACTTTATTAAATACCCGTTTCAGAAAAACGGGTACGAATAAATTGCTCACCCCAATAATTGATTATCAAATTACTTTGTCGTTTGTGGATAAATTTTCAAAATTATTTTTGGATGTGGAAAAGCTCCAAAAATTTATTACCAAATATTTTTGTCATTTATGGACCAATTTACATAAGTCTTTTTGCATATGGAAAAGGTCCACTAAAATTTGAGGACCAATTTTAAAAAAATTTTTGCATATGGAAATTGTTAATTGTTTTTTGTTTGGAAAATAGGGGGGAGGGGTGTTGCAAAGTGCTCGCCCCAAATATTTACTATCAAATATTTTTGTCATTTGTGGACCATATTAAAAATATTCTTTTTGCATCCACTAAAATTTTTTTTTTACTTTTGGGGGAGGGGAAGCTAAGTGCCGTGGTTTATAAAAAGAATATCAAATAACTTCGTCGTTTGTGGATTAATTTCCAAAATAATTTTATATATTGAAAATTTTGGTTGGAAAGACAAAGTGAAATTCTTTTTGCATATGGAAGAGGTCCACTAATTTTATTTTAATTGGGAGGGGGCAAAATGTGCCCGCCAAAAAATGGATTATCACATTATTATGTTGCTTCTGGACCAATTTTTAACATTCTTTTTGGCATATGTAAACGCAAGGCTGTAGTCGAAAGTACTTATCGAACGAATTTTCATTTGGTATTATGACTAGCATTCGAAAAAGAATGCCATTATTGTGAATATCACTCAAAGTAATTTTTAAAATTTGCAACAACTTTACCTAAAAATTAATAACAATCGTTTATAATAATTTTTATACTAAAATACTTCATCAAAATCTAAATTCTGTTCGATAGAAAATTCGTTGCTCAACGAAATTTTCGATGCTCATAATATGAATTGTACATTCGAAGATCGAAAATCGAATGCTACCCATAATAAGGGCCATAATTTTTGAAGTCAAAATAAAAATTAAACCTCGAACAAATTTTTTTTGTTTTAATATACATATTTTTAGAATAGTTCAAATGCACAATAAATGCGATTTGTGTATAAATACCTACATTTTGGTCGAAATAAAATATCTGTGTTAAAATTCCTTTTACCTTGTTTTTGTTAAATTTTTTGGTTCCATTCTTTTATTGTTTATATTGAATTGTTTCAATGTTTCTTATTGAACTGTTTGATAAATAAATATTGAGTTTTGAATTACAAATTTATATCGACACGGTTAAAAAATATCGATACTTTTTTCCCATTTGGTCATCTCTAGTATGAATTCACCTTGATTTAAATTTTTGTAAAAGTAAAAGTGTGCCTGATTACAAACATCATTATTTGGAAGTGTTCAAAAGTGAATTTTAATAACTTTATTAATTAAATTTAGTATGTATGTATGTACTCGCACGTTAATTAAAAATATATCTCTTTTTTTACATCTTGTTTTTGTGACCAATCTTATTTGATTGATAATATTAATAAAATTCTTATAATTTTCCAATTCAATTAAATTTGCTTGCTTTGTTGGTGTTACAACTAACAAAACCTTGCCAATAAAGGAGCAAAGACAATAATGAAAAATATTATGGAGTTGCTCGCTACTGCTGCTATTCAGGTGAAATAGCATATCTTAATTGCATTGATATTGGCGATAAAAAGTTTCATAAAAGTTAATGACCACAAACAATATAGAATTCTTTATTAACTTCAACATTTTTATTTTTCAATATGTATTTGCTTAAAAAATTAACAAAAATTCATTAAAATATTACAAAACGCAAATTATGCAGATGACTTGAGATATCAGCTTGTGACTTGGAAAAAAGTGTACTTAATTGTTTATCAATATTAACAAAAAAAAAATAAATTTCGCTAATTAACTAGTGCACATGAGAGAATGTTTATTTAGAAATAATAGAAAATTTCTAAAATTAAAATTAAATAAATTAAAATTGAACTGACCCACATCAATTTGAAACGCTTTATATCCGACATAGTTTGGGGTTCATTAATACTCATAGAGTATTAAAGTAGATATTAGGAAGCAAATTAAGGCATTCGATATTGATTGAAATTTAAAATTATATCCAGATAAACTCTATAGAAATATTTTGAAATTTAGGTTTCGATATGGAGGGCTGTAATTAGCCTCCCGCTTGATTTATAATTGTTTTCTTTTTGAGAAAAACTATAAAGAAACGTTTTTAGTGCAGAGTTTCTTAAATCAAATAAATAATAATGCATTAATCGCATTGTTCACAGCAGGCTACACGACTACACGATTTCAGATACCGCTAGCTGCAGTTGACGCCCGGTAGCCAGGACATCATAAGCAGCTGATATTCAAGTATAGCTACAGTTTTTACAGTGCTGCCACCTTCAGGTATTGCACATTTACAAAAATTAAATTACTCCTTTAAAATTTATAAAAAAAATTATTCAATTTATTTCTTTACGCGAATTTCGGGATATTCATATAATACAAAATAGTTGTAAAATATCATTCATTGAAACCACATGTCAGCCAAGGGAAAAAAGGAACAGGGGCCGAATCGATAATTTACGGTTATCAACAAAACTGGCGGATACAGCTGCGATATTTTCCTCTGTCCGGAATCTACGTACTCGTGACGGTGATTTAATGTTCAATAATGTAATTTAGGTGCGAAATTTAGTCACAAGATTCCGAATAACCACTTTAGAAGATCGCCCAAACGGACCATAAAATGGAAGAAGTTCCCATATAAACATGTGTAATCTATTTTTGACATTATTGAAGTCGGTAGAATGCTGTGGTAAATGTGTTTAATATTTAATAAGGGTATTGAAGTTTCGTTTTAAAATTGTAGACTAATGCAATTCAAATATTCACCCCTATCTTTAAAATTTTTTTCCCTTTTTTCCAAAGTAGCAATCGTGAACAATTGGTCTTTAGAATTGTGTTCCCTTTTAGATGCCATTAAATTTATGTTCAAACTTAGCTCTAAAATTAGCCTTTGTGTCATTTCTCAATATCCTTTTTATATATACAAAATCAGCTATACTATTAACCAAATTAATGAAATAACTCTTTACTCGGCAACACTGTTTTTCGTTTTGTCACTTTACTTGCGACAAGTGTAAACATTTACTTGCTCCAAAATTTCATTGCAAGCTGACTCGCAAGTGGCAAAAGTGTGGCAGTGTTAGTAAAAAAATGTGAGTGTATTGAGTTTTTTTCACTTGCACTTGCATGTGGCAACGGAGTGTTTTCAGGAATAATAATTTTCACATGGATTTTTTTACTTATACCTTGGTTTTGTTCATTTAAATTTTTTTACAGGCGAACTGAATTAATACATCGAGTAATTTCAATATTATCCTTCCAATTAAATATTAGAAGTTGTACATATTTATTTTTAGGGCAAGATCAGTAAATAATATTCACTAATAATTTCATGCAACACCTTTCTGCATGGATGATGAACCTCTTTGGTTCACATACATACCGTAAATTTATGATGGTGGTAAACTAAATAATTTTTTTTTTTCACAGCACCTAGAATATTTAAAAACACAAATTTACACGTAAATAATTTCATTTGAAACCCGAAATATTTTTATTTCTTATTGTTAAACATAATTCTGTTTGATTTTCAATTAATTTTTAGGCTCTACAAGTCTTCTGCCCTTTTTAAACATTCACTACGTATTGATAGCGCGAACAAACGTTGCCATGAAATTTGTGACTGCACATTTCCCCTTATGGCGAATGAGAATTTCATTGGGGATGATTGGTAGAGAAACCAGAATAAAAGAGGAAATTTATATATTTTATTTAAATTTAGGCTAAAGATCGTATTTATTATGCTACGCTTTGCTATTGTTTTACAGCATGCTTTCTTTGTCTTGTTATTAACTAAATATTTAAATTTGAAATTAAAATCAATAAAAACGAGCAAATATTCATCGGCCTTAATCCTCACTTGCCTGTTTCTGTGCTGCTCTTAACATCATTATTCAGATATGATACACGTTTGTATGTACTTTCATGCACCAGTTACTTAATATACTTTTCTATCATTCATTTAAAATGACAAGTCTAACTTTAACGAGACTCGCGTTAAATATTTATACGATTTTTTTTAAAGAATTACTTATATATATTATTTTTACAATTTTATTTTACATTTTGTTTAAATTATTATTTTTTAATTAATACCATAAATAAATTCATTTATTTCAATTATGTGTGTGAGTATGTCATATCATGTCATCCTTTGCCTTTAACTTTACTTGCAAATTTATTGACTTAAGAAAAAGTGCACGTACTAACTGCTGTCTAAATGTTTTGAAAAGCTGTCATACATACACGCCCTTATTGGTGGCCTTATTGTTTAAATGTATCAATATTAAATTAATCAAGTGATGCAAAATTGATTGAAAAAAATGGGGCAATCAATGTTGACCAAATTCCATTGAAACATTACACTTATGCTCTTTTTAAATATCTCTTTTTTATATATCTCTTATGTAACTTTCTAGCCTGCATTATTTTGTAATCGCAGATTGGCTATTTTTTTTTTACTTATGTGCCACTGTGCGATGCTTATCTTAAAAATAAATTTGAATAAAACAGCCAAAAAGTATGCTTTATTTTCGCCAAACAAATTTTTTTCATACAAACAATTTTCTCCAGGGGTGTCAGATATGGCGATTTCTCGCCACACGTGGCGATTTTTCCACTTGTTTGTCGTGTAAATTTTTGATTTTGCTACATGGCGATTTTTTTCTGGCGTTAAATAAATAAATATTGCTGATTTTTATGGTTATTTTTTTTAAATTGAACTTCAACATTTTTGTATTTCACGAGAATTACTTCGTTGAAAGAGTATTAGAAAATAATATTCAAATACATGTGTGAAAGCAATACTCCTATACAGATGTAAAACTTCGGGCCTATCCAAAAATGACGTACGGTGACTCCAAGTTTTTACTAACCGTTTCTTACGAAGAATTACTCAATGTGTTTGGCCCAATAACTAAGGTTGAACTGCTCCGAAGCATGCACCAACAACCAATTCAGTACAACATGTTGAAAAGGAAATTTGGATGGATTGATCACACATTGAGATACGATAGCGAAATAGTCAACTAGTAGAACCAACCTCCAAGTTTCTCAGAGCCGTGGACTTCCAAAAAAAACTTGACGCATCGCAACCTTCCTTGAGCACCTTCCTGGTGCTGGGGTTTCATGAAATGGATGTCATTAATTGAAACCGTTTGCTCCCCACCTGTAGAATTGAGGAACACCATCGTCATCACTATAAACTTTTAATCTTTTTCATTTAGAAATATTTTGAATACAATTTACTTTGAATCTTTTTAAGAACTAACGTACCTACATACATATGTACGAGGGCAGTTCAATAAAATCGTAAGTTTTTGAATTTCCCGCCTTTTAACTGAAAGGACAGCACTGGTCCTGTTTTTATTTAGTTTCCATTGTCAGCCATTGATGACACACTTAAGCATTATTTTTTGCGGAAAAAATTCATCACTCAAATCAAGGCTAAACATGATACATACTAAGACGGCTCTTCACCATCAAAAAAGTAAAAAAGTAGTTTATTGACAGGAAACAGGCCGAACACTCTCGACACTTAGTTAAGATCTCTTTTTACTGAAAAAAATAACAAGAAATCGCGATATGATTTTGGCAAATCAGAGATTGAAATTAAGAGATTATAGAGGTCATAGGTATCTCACATGTCTCAGTGTTTTCAATTTTAAATGATCACTTGTGTATGAGAAAGTTTTCTGTGAAATAGGTGCCGCATTTGTTCACAATCGACAACTTAGCACAAGTACTTGGCGCTGTTCAATCGTAATAGGCACGAATTTTTGTGGCGTTTCGTAAGCGTGGAAGAAACGTGGATCCATCAAAGCAAACCAGAGACCAAACAGCAGTCAAAACAGTGTTTTTCTACGGGTAATTCGTCGTTAAAAAAGGCCAAAGTGGGCTTGTCATCTCACAAACAAACGGCAATTTTGATGTACTCAACATATCTTTTTGGGAAGGATTAAAAAAAAAATTAAAAAGCTTTGGACAAACTGTATAGAATTCAACGAAGAAGACTACGTTGAAAAATAAAATGATTTTTTATAAAAAAAAAACTGTTTCTTTCAAAAATTCATTGCCTTATTGATCCGCCCTCGCATATGCATACATTTTATACTTACATACGTATGTACATACATATGTATCTATGACGTTACAAGAAATATAAAAATAAACAAAATCAATTTAAAATAAGACCTCGAGCTTGACCATTCATTAAAACAATTACAAACAGTGCAAGCAAAAACGAATTACTCGTACTAAAACAGCAACTAAGGAAAAATTCAATAATTTCAATTGTTTATCGGCATTTGATTGATATTCATAAACATTAAACGACCAACTGGCAAAAAGGAGTGCTGCAAATGAACGACCTTCAATTACATACACATCCATTTAAGCAACACTGTTCTACTAACACTATTGCAATATAAAAATAAACAAAAATTAAACGTAAAGAGAGCAATAACAAATGCTCAAATATACATACATACATACATACATACATATTTCCTGTTTATACTCGCTGAAGTCACAGACACACAGAGACACACACATGCACACATGCACATTTGTTTCATTATTACTTTTGTGCACAAAATAATGTTTTTATTATTTATGAACTTGTTGCTTTCGTACATTTTTATAACTTCTGAACAGTGTTGCCGTTGGAAGTTAAAAATAGCACAAAAAGGAGAACAAATTGCAATCGTGAATAATATTCTCCTTATCGTGAATAATATTTTCCAAGTGAATTTCTTCACTTTTCCCTTGGTTTTTTTCACTTTACTTTTGCAGGCGAACTGAATTAATACCTTGAAAAATTTCGATATTTTCCTTCGAATTATATATTAAAAGTTATAAATATTTATTTATTTTTAGAACAAGATTAGTAAGTAACCTTTACGATTGTTAACAATAATTCCCTGCAACACCTTTTTCCATGGAGTATAATAAAGAATTGTTTTTCTGCTTGCACCTTTAATATATAAAAAACAACTTTAAAGTTAAACAAAAATAATTTGGAACATAAAATTTTTATATTTCTTATTATTTAACTTAAATTTGTCTGATTTTCAATTAATTTGTAAGCTTTACAAATCTTCTTCCATTTTTTACATTCACTGGGACTGATGGCAGGGAAAAATTTCACGGGAGATTCACGATAGCATTTTCCCCTTCGAGGGGAATGAAAATTTCACGTGAACAAAAATTCCACTTGTTATTCACGATAGGGTTATCTAATTTTTGAAAATTAAAGTTAAAATATATATTCATTAATGCCCTAATTCTGTTCGATAATTCAGTCGTCTTGTCTATGGACGGAAAAAAGTAGCAATTGTGATTCTCTAAGACAATTATTATTTATTGTCTATGATAGGAAGTTTATATATGCTTTAGGCTATTACCCAAACCATTGTATCCAACACGTATTTTATATCATATCTTATAATACTTTTACTTATGGTAACAATAATTTTATTTTTCATTATGTAATATGAATACAAAAAGTATTTGCTTTTTACTTAAAAATTTCTTTTAAAACCTCAAATATGTGTGTGTTTTTTGTTTTTTTTTAAACAAATTTTTAAGAAAAAAGCAAATACTTTATTTTATTCATACTACCCATTATCAAAGAAAACAACTATTTTTGAAGAAAATTAGTTACAACCTATTTCTGCAACCCGAGCGGTCGACTTGAGTAGAAAATTTACATGTAAAGCACTCAAAAATAATTTCAAACAAAAAATTTCTAAATCTTACTGAATTTGGGAAAAACAAAAACAGAAAAAAAATTTCTTACAGTTAAGTCCAAAGTAGAGTGTTGCATTCAAGTACATTTAAACATGCCATATACATATACGTTGCACCAATCAAGAACATTTCTTAAAAAATAATGACGATCAGCTACTCAATTCGGCTATCAAGTTGAAATATGTCTTGAAAGTTTGATTCCAAATTTACTTCAAGACCGCATTATTAATTTTTTCTTTATTCAATTAATAACTTTAATGGTTGTGTAGTACTTTTAAATAAAATCTCATAGCGCTGTACGTTATTAGCTAATACGACTTGTAAGTAAATGCAAATTATAATTACAAAAAAAAAAAAAAAAGAAAAAGTCAGTATCAAGTTATTCATCAAATATGTACATACCAAAAACAAAAAGGATTTTTGTAAAAAAGAATGAATGTATTATAACTTGCAAGGAAAGTTGAAATTATTATGTAAAACACCAAAATTTTATATCTTATTTTCAAAAATATTTAAAAATGTTCAATTTCTGCATATCGTCATCACAAAGACCTAATAACTTATCTGCAAAAATTTCAAAATTGAGTTTTTTATGGATTGTTATTCCCCATATCATAACGCATAAGTGTGCAAAATTTTGGATATCTAATATAACAAATGACCAAGTTATTACCAGTTTTTGTACCTAGTTTTCGTTTCAATATTGCAAATAGTTCCAATTTTATAACGTTTTTTCCCTCTCCTGTAAACTTTTGAAAACTGCAGATAGGTTATTAGGTCTTTTTGATGACGATGTATTCGTATTTATTGCTAAAAGAAGAACAAAAGTTAAATATGTACAGAAAAGGGATACAAAATAATAAAAAATAATACAAAGGGCAACTTATAAAATGGGACACAAAAAGCGGCAATGCAGTCAAAAAGGGGCAAAATGTCACCTTAGTCGCACAACGGTAACGCTGCTTAATATTGTAAGAAGGAGATCGGATCGAGTGCATGCTTGTGTGCATGCATTTATTTGTGTGAGTATAAATATGTTCATACACATGTAAATATGTACATACATATGTACATACTTTTGTAATAAAAAAGTGGGTGTATTTAAGACTCTTTGAATAAGAGAAACAAATTTTCTTTATTGATCAACAGAGTTACCCTTGTGCAAACAAATACTTTCTTAGATATAATCTGCAATACATATTTTGAAATAGAGGTCAACAAGTGTTTTTAGACCTATGACAATTGCGTTTAATATATGTAAATCAGATTAATATCTAAAATTTTTTACCCTATCATATAATAGTGCTTTTGTTGAGCAAGTTTTTTTTTTAGTATTTAAGACACAAAAAAAGATTGTGTTTCCAGGGGCCCGATTTAGCAACAATGAATTTGAGAGTCTTTACCAATTTCAGTGTTTACAATTCACCGCAATAAGTTGGTTATATTCGTGTTCACTATAACTGTGAAAATAATTAATTCTCAGCGTTGCAGACACACAAATCAAAAATGAGCACCGAAATTAGTGAACCCTTCAAAATTCATCGCTGCGGAATCTGGCGCCAGGTCAAATCTACTTCAAAAGTGTAAGAATTAATCCTAGTTTTAAGCTTAATATTTTTAAGTATATAATTAGCTAATTTTTATTTAAATTTAATTTGCATTTAAATACGATTTAATTTCTTAAGTGGTTAATTAAAGTTCTTATTATATTACGTTGAAACTACGGTAGCACTGCAAATTTTCCCAGTATTATAAGTAGAAGGCTTTAAAAAAAACAGCAGTTTGATATAAATAAGAAACGAGCATCATAATGCATATTTCTATTTATTTATTCCATGATATGAAACTATGTATTCTATATGTTATATACGAGTTTTTATGAAATTTAAACGAAATTGTTTTTAATACGAACACATGATGTTCATGTATATGTTTTCAATAAACATATACACGCATAAAAACATATGGTGCGCTCATAAAACTTAAATATTATTTAATTATACAAGGTTGGGCATTTAAGTATTATTTAAATATGCATTCAAAAACACAATTTCATGTTTAAATATAACTTAAAAATAATTAGAGTTTGATAACAAAGTAAAAAAATGGGCATTAGACACGTCAAACTATTTATAAATGTTTCTCGGACAATTCACTTAAGCGCCTCATTACAGAGTTTTTTTGTGTGCCTCTGGTCACTCAGCTGGCCAATACATGATCTGGGGGAAAATTTCCGTAAACTTTTCGAATAAATGTACATATGTATGTACGTACATGTGTACATACGTGCATAAATACAAACATGCATTCATTTCTTTTGTGCCGGCGAAAATTTTCTTCTTCTACACTCAAAAAAGTTTTAAATTAACAGAATGTAGAATATTTAGCAAGTTTTCCGTGAAGTTTAAATTAAAGGAAAATTTAGTTATTTTACCAAACCATTTATATTTTAACTTTTTGTGTAAGTTGTTTAATAAGCTAACCACATTAAAATAATGATTTTCTGTGCAGTCAATATAATCAGTTATTTATAAACAGAGCTATTAAATTTCGATTACGATTAGTAATCAAGTAGATTACACATTTTAAAAAGAATCGTAATGATTATATAATTGCCTTTAAAAGAATTGCTGATAAATAATTGATTGCGATTACTAATAATCGAATAGTAATCTGAATTACTTAAAATTACTAAAAATAATCAAAAAGAATCAAAAGTAGTCAAAAAATAATCCGATTACTTCTAAGGATTACTTTTGATTCTTTTTGATTATTTATTAAGGATCAAAAGTAATCTTTGAAAGTAGTCGGATTACTTTTTGATTACTTTTGATTATTTTTGATTATTTTTAGTAATTTTAAGTAATTCAGATTACTTTTCCATTATTAGTAATCGTAATTACGATTACTAAGTACGAAACTGAATATAATCGTAATTTAATCATTACTTCACCTTTAAAAAAAAGTAATCAAATTAGTAATCATTACGATTAGTAATCATTACTTAACAGCTATGTTTAAAATAAAAGAAAAAACATTTCTTTTTACTGAAATTGTATGTTAAAAAATGAACATTCAAAAATAACTGAAAAAATCGTTTGATTCAAATGAAATGTTAGTAATCCGGTTTTTAACTGAAAATACATACTATTGCGTCAAATGATTTTTAATTTGAATTTACCTACATAATGTTTTGAGTGTACTTGTGTGATGGGGTTTATTTTTAATTTTTCTTTATTTTTGCAAATATGTATGTATGTATGTATGTATGTATGTATTATTGTTTTGACGTTGTTGGTTTTGTTTAATTTAGTCGACTTTAATTGAAATATTTTGCAAATATGCAATTTGAAATGTAAATCAATGTGGAAAGGAAATTTAAAAGAATTAATTGTTTGAAAAGAGAATAGAAAGTTCAGATTGCAAAATAATAATGTACAGTTAGTGTCACTAATATTCGGTTTTCAGATTCACAAACTGAAAAATTTCTTTCATTATTTTATTCAGCAATTGAGTACGAATATGAATTCATAAAAAATAATCGAAAAAATTATATCAGTAAGTAAAAAGTGACAGATTGTTTGAAGTACTTCAAAAAATGTAGCGTCATTAATATTCGGTTTTTTGTTGAGTAAAGAAAAAAATCAAGGGTGTATGAGGGATATTTATCTCATCAGAGGACTTTCTTAAACAATTTGACATATTTTGAAGAAAAAATGTATATGGGCATTTCCCCGAGAAATTCCACTTTATTGTCACGTGCGACAGCTAGCAATTAGCATTTTATTTATGAATAACGTGGCTCGATTTTTCTTAAAATTTTACCTAACGTAAAAGAGCTGCTAACGGCCTATACAAATATATAAAAAAGTAAAAAAAATGTTTCGTTTTCTTTGAAAATAAAAAAAAAACAAACAAGTGTGGGGAGGGGGTGTTTTATGACAAGGGTCATATTCTTAGTAATACATATCTATGTATTAAATTGAAGCTAAAATGAACGGAAGCAGCAATGGACTGCATCCCTTACACAATTCTTTCAAAGTTCTGCAAGTATAAAAATCGTATATAATCCAACTTAATTGAAATGTGTAAGCTTTTGCCAAGTAACAAAAAAGCAACACTCGAATGAATGAGTGAACAAACAGATTTAAATAATTTTCATCATTTAGCATAAAAATTATATACAACGCACAGTGGCGTGAATTAAAAAAAAAGTGGTAAAAAGTCCGCAACTTTTGAACTAGTTAACCGATTTCGATGAAACCAACTGTTTTGGAAAGTAGAAGTGTTGAAATTTTTAGAAAGCATATTTTGAGGCACCCTGTTGTAAGACAGGGTAGCTCCAAACAGCCTCAAAGTGGGAAAGTGCGGGTATCGGAATTCTTTCGGAGCTTGTAACTTTTGTAAATAGGGACCGATTTCAATAATTTTTTCAGCGGGACAATCTACGTTAAGAAATAAAAATAAAACATGCTAAGAGTACCATTTTATCTCTTTAAGTTTCCAAGTTATTTGACTTGAAAAATTTATTTTTTAATTTTTGGCCCTGACTTTTTTTATTCGGTAGTACATAACTTCTTTATTACTTGGCAAAAATCAGTATCTTTTATTGTTTTTGAAAGAAAACTTCATTACAATTCATATAAAATAAAAAATTTTTTTATATCTCAAAAATTGTAGCAAGGAATAATTTTGCAATTTGGATTTTTAAAAATTATGAAAAAATTTGGTATATTTTGTGAAAAAAGTATTCTTAATTTTTTTGGAATATTTTAAAAAATTATTAAGTATTTGATAAACACTTTGATTGTTTCTGAGAAAGGAGACATTGAGAAAGGCTGTGAAATAAATTTTGGAGATTGTTGTTGGTGCACCCTACATTCAGCATTGGTCGAAAACTAGCAATTTTTTTTCAAAAAAACCGATTTTCGGATGTGGCAAAAAAATTGCACGGTCGTTTTTGTAAATTTTTTGGTTTTTTATTATAAATAAATTTGTTATAAGTAACCTGTAAGAAACTCTTGACATCCTACACATAAATGTAGGCAGGAGAGGAGATTTTCTAAAAATTCTAAAATTTTTCTAACACAATTTTTCCCAATAAGAAAAAAGTATTATAAAATTATAAATTGGGAATCATTTTAATTTTTATCAATAGTATACATTTAGCTTTGCAAACTTAAAAAAAATTATTCTCCTACCTTCAATACTTTTTGAAATATTCGAAATCCAATTTTGATTAAAAATTTTAATTTTCTACATTTTTTATTTTTGTCTAAATTATTGATCTTATTTTCTTTACTGCAAATGTTTCTTAATTTTTTCTATGTTATTACAATAGTAGATACAATTGTCTATTCAACGGTATATAATATGTATTCCTTTGCCATTATATCAGTCTTAAAATGTATACACAAATATAACACCTCAGGTAACAATTTACGTGTTTTATCTGTTACTCAAACAAACCCACATTTTTTATGAACTCTTGAAGCTGTTATTAAATACTTTCTTTACTTAAATACAATAAAATATAAGAATTTATATACACACAGTATATTTATATACCCACAAGGACAAAGGTAGCTGCGCGCACATCTCCAATATGGGTGTGGTTTTACCTGATATTTGTATCGGTTTTTTATTCGTAGCTTGTAAAATAGCTATTTATTTAAGCTGCGATGCATTTAATGTCATTATTTCAGTTATAGCTATCATGGAAATAACAATTAAAAATAAATCGCTCTGCAAATTAATGTGGGAAAACCTCACTGATGGTAGTACTCGGTTGGACAAGGTAGACCAAATGATGTACATAATATCTACTACATATGGTTTATCTGTAAACACCGATTTATCGAAAAAACTTGAAAATTTTTTTAAATTATATGAAAAGAAGATACGTGAATGCAATAAATCAATTTCTAAATTTCAGAATAAAAATCAGGATTGGTTAGATATGGGACTATCTACGGAAATATACCCAAAGAAGTTTGGTCGGCCAAATAAAGATTACGATAACGTTCAACGCAGGAGCAAAAGGATTAAACAAGAAGACTTGATAAATACGTATTCGGAAAATGAAATCAAATATTCATTCAAATTGATTTTAGCGAAGACTCAACTTAAAGAAGCAGGCAAAATCGTAGATGTGCTACCAGTTGCGTCTCCAAAAAGATTAAGACGGATGGTGGAAAGCATTCCAACGCCAAAATATAGTAAACATTTTACGGTGGAAGATGGACTAGCACTCATTCTTAATTTGGGCCTTTCAAGAAATAAATACGATATCTTAAGGAAGGTGCTTAAAGAAAAAAGTGGGCCTTTGCCATCAAGTACATTGTTGTTAAAAAGAAAATCGGAAATTTTGCCACATCCGATAACAGTGGATAGCCGAAGTGCAGTCATTAGTTTGTCAGACCTTCTTCATAATACAGCATCAAGACTCATCGCTACTTTTGACGAAAGAGACTTAGATACATGTAATAATTCTGAACTAACACTAATATACAAATGGGGATGTGATGGATCATCTGGATTTTCAGAATATAGACAGCCCAGTGAATACGATAATGACTTTTCCAAAGTTTTAATGGCATCGTTAGTACCATTAATGAAATGCCTTCAACAAGTAAAAATGCATTTAAAGATGTGTGGGTAAATACTACTCCAGGCTCAAAGTTTTTATGCCGACCAATACGTTTTGAATACATCAAGGAAAACAAAGAAACAACTCAAAATCTGGTTGATGGTATAAAACATGAAATTTCTAATATGGAACCCATTGACGTTCATATATTAGGACGAGTAATAACAGTATCTTTTAGACCTTATTTAACAATGATAGATGGAAAAGTTGCAAATGCAATAACCGATACAAAATCTTATTTGATTTGTAATATATGCGGAAAGAAAAATTCCGATTTTAAGGACATTGAGAATTATACTCCAACTAATGAAGATGCCCTTAAGCTTGGAATATCACCACTTCATGCTCGGATTCGATTCATGGAGTACATTTTACACCTATCTTACGACAATAAATATCGCAGTGTACCAGAACTTCAGAACGTTCCAGTTGCGAATAATTCTGCTTTAAAACAGATACGGTTGGAAGAAAAGAAAAGAATTCAAGATGAGTTTATGAAAGTGGCTTAATCATTGACAAACCTTTATATGGCTATGGAAACTCCAATAATGGCAACACTGCCAGGCGATTTTTTGATGACCCTGAAACCACATCTTCTATAACTGGTATTAGCTTTAATCTCATAAGACGTTTCAAAATAATACTGGCCGTCATAAATAGCAAAAAGTTAATTAATAAGGACAAATTTGAAAAATATGCAAAAGACACCCTGATTCTAATAAATGAATTATATCCATGGAAATCAATAACTCCAACAGTACATAAAGTGCTAGCACATACAAAAGAAATAATAGAAAACAACATTCTTCCTCTGGGGGAACTAACCGAAGAAGCACAGGAAGCTAGAAATAGAGATGTTAAGCAATATCGACTTTTCAATACACGTAAATGCTCTAGAGTTGCTCAAAATAATGATTTAATGCATCATTTGCTATTGTCTTCAGATCCAGTCCTACAAGGCATAAGAATGAAATGGTTGCCAAAAATAAGTATTGAAATCGAGAAGGACGATCCCGAAGCAGAGGAAATTAATAGCTTGCTAGGCCATGATGTCTCAGATTATTTTAAAGCAAATTCTTGAAGTAAAACCCAAATATAAATTAAAAACAACATATGTATGTATCCATGCACTTAGATATGAGTAATAAAGAAAATGAAACTGAACTTATTAAATATATTTTTAATACAATTATCAGAATCAAAACGAGAAATTTAGTTGTAAGTTTTCATAGATATGTACATTGTACATATATATCTTGATACATGAGTATTTATATTCACACAAACAAATATCTGATATCATGGCAAAAAGTCTCTGGAATTCTCTGTCAAATTATATTCAAAACTTAGGCAATTTAGATGCGTTTAAAAAGGAGCTACATAAAAAAATGTTCGTAATTTAATGTTCTAATGTTAAATTAACTACTAATTTTTTTAAATAAATAAATAACTCAATCTATTTGTCCTTGTAGGTATATAAATATACTTCAAGAGTTCATAAAAAATGTGGGTTTGTTTGAGTAACAGATAAAACACGTAAATTGTTACCTGAGGTGTTATATTTGTGTATACATTTTAAGACTGATATAATGGCAAAGGAATACATATTATATACCGTTGAATAGACAATTGTATCTACTATTGTAATAACATAGAAAAAATTAAGAAACATTTGCAGTAAAGAAAATAAGATCAATAATTTAGACAAAAATAAAAAATGTAGAAAATTAAAATTTTTAATCAAAATTGGATTTCGAATATTTCAAAAAGTATTGAAGGTAGGAGAATAATTTTTTTTAAGTTTGCAAAGCTAAATGTATACTATTGATAAAAATTAAAATGATTCCCAATTTATAATTTTATAATACTTTTTTCTTATTGGGAAAAATTGTGTTAGAAAAATTTTAGAATTTTTAGAAAATCTCCTCTCCTGCCTACATTTATGTGTAGGATGTCAAGAGTTTCTTACAGGTTACTTATAACAAATTTATTTATAATAAAAAACCAAAAAATTTACAAAAACGACCGTGCAATTTTTTTGCCACATCCGAAAATCGGTTTTTTTGAAAAAAAATTGCTAGTTTTCGACCAATGCTGAATGTAGGGTGCACCAACAACAATCTCCAAAATTTATTTCACAGCCTTTCTCAATGTCTCCTTTCTCAGAAACAATCAAAGTGTTTATCAAATACTTAATAATTTTTTAAAATATTCCAAAAAAATTAAGAATACTTTTTTCACAAAATATACCAAATTTTTTCATAATTTTTAAAAATCCAAATTGCAAAATTATTCCTTGCTACAATTTTTGAGATATAAAAAAATTTTTTTTTTTATATGAATTGTAATGAAGTTTTCTTTCAAAAACAATAAAAGATACTGATTTTTGCCAAGTAATAAAGAAGTTATGTACTACCGAATAAAAAGTCAGGGCCAAAAATTAAAAAATAAATTTTTCAAGTCAAATAACTTGGAAACTTAAAGAGATAAAATGGTACTCTTAGCATGTTTTATTTTTATTTCTTAACGTAGATTGTCCCGCTGAAAAAATTATTGAAATCGGTCCCTATTTACAAAAGTTACAAGCTCCGAAAGAATTCCGATACTCGCACTTTCCCACTTTGAGGCTGTTTGGAGCTACCCTGTCTTACAACAGGGTGCCTCAAAATATGCTTTCTAAAAATTTCAACACTTCTACTTTCCAAAACAGTTGGTTTCATCGAAATCGGTTAACTAGTTCAAAAGTTGCGGACTTTTTACCACTTTTTTTTTAATTCACGCCACTGTGCAACGTGATTTTTGTCATCACCTAGAACAAAATATCAGTTACAATGATAGTTAGATAGTTTAAAAAAAATCAGTATTTAGTTATCTACTATTTGTTGAATGAACATAAAAAAACTATATATTCCAAGAAATCAAATATGACAAAAATTGTGGATATTGAAGTTTTGTGCAGTTTTAAAATTAATATTTAATAATCTTGTATAAATTTATTTATCAAAAAATTTCTTAAATACACGTGTGGCGAAATAATTGTGCATATGAAAAGTATAAATAATATAAATTAAAATTAATTATTAATTAGCATACTTCTTACAACTACAATTCGAGCTGAACAATAATAGTTATAGTTAATGTAGCAATGGTAAATTAAGAAAATAAAAAAATATGTTGATTATTGATTTCTTGTTTCAACTCTGATATTTGTTGAGCTTTTGATTTGTTTAAATGAAAGTTTAACATAATACGAGGGTGGTTCGGAAACTTCTTATCCTAGCACAAAAAGCGCAGTATAAACAGAAAAAAGTTAAGTGTTTTGGAAACTTCCATCTCTGCTATGAACACATGTTAAATTTTGTTTCGATCTGGCAACTCCTTCATATAGAAACAGGTGTTCACAAAAGACGCATCCGCAATTTTTTAACAATGGAAAAATTTAGAAATGCGTGGTGTCATTAAATATTTACATAAAAAAGGTTTATCGGAACAAGAAATTCATAATGATATGGTGAATGTGTTAGGTGAAAGTGCTCCTTCATATGCAACAGTAAAAAATTGGGTTGCTGAATTTAAACGTGGTCGTACAAGCATTGAAGATGAACCACGTAGTGGACGTCCAAAAACAGCAACAACAACAACAGAAATTGATATGGTATTAAATGATCGACATATAAAAGTGCGTGAAATAGCTAATATCATGGGCATCTCAAATGATCGAGTCCATTTAATTTTGCATGAAGACCTACAGATGAAAAAGCTTTCTGCAAGATGGGTGCCGCATTTGTTAACAGTCGACCAAAAACGCATAAGAATGAACATTTCTCAAGCTTGTTTGGATCGAAATAAAATGGATTTTAAGCGTCGTTTCATAGCTGTTGATGAGACATGGATCCACCACTATACTCCAGAAACAAAAGAACAATCCAAACAATGGACTGAAGCTGGAGGAAGTGCCCCAAAGAAGGCAATAACAATTCAATCGGCCTGTAAGGTTATGGCAACGGGATTTTGGGACTTCAAATGTATTTTATTGATTGACTATCTGAAAAAGGGTAAAACAATAAATTCAGAGTACTATTGCAACCTTTTGGATCAATTAAATGTACAAATTCGAGAAAAACGTCCTGGCTTACAACACAAAAAAATAATTTTTCATCAAGACAACGCACCAGCGCACAAGAGTGTTTTAACAATGGCTAAAACCAACGAATTAAAGTACGAGTTGCTTGACCACCCACCTTATTCTCCTGATTTGGTTCCCAGTGACTTTTACCTGTTTCCAAATCTAAAAAAATTCCTTGCTGGCAAGCGTTTTACCTCAAATGAAGATGCAATTACAGTTGTAAACCACTATTTTGAAGACCTTGAGGAAAACTATTTTAATCAAGGGATAGAATTGCTAGAAAAGCGTTGGACTAAGTGTATTGAAGTTTCAGGAGATTATATTGAAAAATAAAAATATTTTTGAAAAACTAACTATTCTCTTTCATTGATAGGCTAAGAAGTTTCCGAACCGCCCTCGTAACTCTAGTTGTTTTAAGAAATTTTTGGGTAAATAAAACGTAACACCTTCAGTTAACTATAATTAAAAAAACTGCCTCCTCACAATAGAAAAATTATATAGTTGTACATATCGCTCATTTACTAAAACAACGTCATAACTCAAAAAAACCAGTTTGCCCGAAAACGAGTTTAAAGTTTTCAATTCACACACACACAACTTAAAGGAAATAAGGAATTTTATTTTTCTCGCAAGAGTTTTGTATGGAATTTGTGCACAATGTGTATAACAATATTTTCATGCATCATTAATTCAAAGTTACATTTTTGGAGTTATGACCTTGTTCTAGTAAATGAGCGACATGTGCATATACATGTTGATCTTACTTTAATGCACACAATTTTGCGCTTATGGAAGTCACTGTCATACACAATCGCACGACTTACGAAAAAATACGACTCCGATCTAATGAATTGTTATTGTCTTGTTATAAAATCCATCATACAAGGGTTGTATTTTCTCAAAAGTCGCACGATTGTGTAGGATAGTGAGTACCAGCCTTAAGCGGGTACGAAATGCATATAGACGTTGCACAGTGGCGTGAAATAAAAACGAATGGTAAAAAATCCTCAACTTTTTAATTAGTGAACCGATTTCGATGAAACCAACTGTTTTGGAAAGAAGAATTGTTGAACTTTTGATAAAGTATATTTGGGAGCACCTTGTTGTAAGACATCGTAGCTCCAATAAGCCTCAAAGTGGGAAACTTCGGGTGTCGAAATTCTTTCGGAGCTTGTAACTTTTGTAAATATCGACCGATCTTAATAGTTTTTTCAGCATGACAATCAGCGTTAAGATATAAAAATAAAACATGCTTAGAGCATTTATCTTTACAGTTTCCAAGTTATTTGACTTGAATTTTTATTTTTTAATTTTTGCCCATGACTGTTTTTAATCGTTAGTACATAACTTCTTTATTACTTGACAAAAATCATTTGATTTTGTTGTTTTTAAAAGAAAGAAAACTTCATTAAAATTCATATGAAAATTTTTTTTTGATATCTTACATGCCGACCACACGAGCAATAATCTTGGCAATTATTGCCGTGGCAACTGTCAAATTCGGTTGCCGACACAAGATATTAGCGTGTGGACCGTATGAATATGTTTTCAAATATATATTCAGCAACAAATGTCAAAATACATTGCTGAGCAATAATCTCTTAACACATGCTGTCAAAATGAAATAATATTAATTTTTTTTTTCAACAAAAAAGTAAAAAAAAAAACGTTTTAACTACATAAAACAAATAAAAGTTCAATTTACAATTAGAAAAATATCTATTTATTGATCATTTAAGTGTTTATATGCATAAAAACATACGTGTTCACCACCTCTAAATACATTGTTGAACACAAGCAATTTGACGTCATCGCTCTGCCGGCGTTATTGCTTGTGTTAGGATACATCATATTGCTCGTGTGGTCGTAGTGTTAAAAATTCTAGCAAGGAAATGTGTTGCAATTTGTATTTTTGAAAAAAGGATTCTTAATTTTTTTGGAATATTTTTAAAAATTATTAAGTATTTGATTGTTTCGGAGAGAAGAGGTATTAAGAAAGATTGTGAAATAAAGTTTAAAGATTTTTCATAGTGCACCCTACTACTAGCATTGGTCGAAAATTAGCATTTTTTTTCGCAAAAAATCAAATTTTTGGATGTGGCAAAAAAATGCACTCTCTTTCTTGTACATTTTTTGGTCTTTTATAAACTTGTTGGTAGTAATTTGTAAGAAACTCTTGACATCCTATACATAAATGTAGGCAGGAGAGGAGATTTTCTAAAAATTTTCAAATTTTTCTAACACAATTTTTCCCAATAAAAAAAAAGTTTTATAAAAATATATATTTGGAAAAATTTAAGTTTATTTCAATAGTATACATTTAGCTTTGCAAACTGAACAAAAATTATTCTCATATCTTCAATACTTTTCGAAATACATATTTAAAATCGAATTTTGATTATAAAATTAAATTTTCAAAATTTTTTCTTTTTTGCTTAAATTGTTGATCTCATATTCTTTATTTCAAATATTTCTTGATTTTTGCTATGTAATCACAATAGAAGACGCAACTGTTTCAGCAATGTAGAAGTAAAAGGATTAAGCCAGAAGCCTTTATAAATACGTATTCGGAAAATGAAATCAAAGATTCATTCAAATTGATTTTAGCGAAGACCCAACCAATTGATGCTGCCAAAATTGTAGATGTACTACCAATTGCATCTCCGAAAAGATTAACACGGATGGTGGAAAGCATTCCAACGCCTAAGTATAGTAAACATTTTAAGGTGCGTCGTCCGCACTAGTACTCATTCTTAATCTGGACTTTTTTTTTAGAAATAAATGCTTAAAGAAAAATGTGCCTCCAAATATACTTTCTCAAAAGTTCAACACTTTTTCTTTCCGAAAACAGCTGGTTTCATCGAAATCGTTTCACTAGTTCAAAAGTGGCGGATTTTTTACCAATTTTTTTTATTTCACGCCACTGTGCGTTGCTTAACCAAAAAAAAGCAAGCAATAACTCCAAATAAATATACTTTTTTGTTAATTGAAATTCCAGTTTCACATTAACTGTTAATTTACAATTGAAATTTGTTAGATTTACCTACGAGATTTTCTTTTCTGTGTAGGATTCTAGGAGAGAGTTTTTACGACGTTAAATTATAAATGACCAGAGATAAAATGAATCTGTTAGCTAAACCATTAAAAACGTTCACTTTTTATCTGAATAATATGTTAACAGATAAATTCACCTGGGCACCGAGAATTTTATGCATACATTACCAAATTATTGCAGGAACTTTTTTTTTTAACTTCAATAGTATGAGTTAATAATAAAAGGATTTACCATTAATAACTCAAATGAATGAAATGAATCACACAACAATTTGTAGGATTTTAAATAAAACCAAATATGAATTAACGTCAATAAAAATTAAGATTCACTTTATTACAAGGCAAGGCAATTTGTTGTTCAATTTCTTGCATTTTTTTTCTTGAAAAAGAAAGAAAGAAAAAAAGCCAGAGACAACAATTAAAAGAAAATAAATTAAATAAAATACTATTCAGTTAAATTTTTTTTTTTTTATAATTTAAAACATTGCAATTTCGAGTATTTTTCCCTTGCAGCATCATCGTCATCATATGCTCGATATCGAAAATAAAAATAAAAAAAAAACAATAAGAAAGAAGCATAGACATAAAATAATAGAGGCAAGAGGTAAATCAAAGACGGAAAATTATTTTAAATATGCAAAACTGAGTATAAAAGAAGATTCGAAAATTAATTGTAAGGAAATTTTTAATGCAAACATTTTCGAAGAGTAAATTTAGTCTTTCACAAGATATTGAGGCAGCAGGCAGTGCGATAATAAAAAATAAATTAAGCTAGTGACAAAAAAAAAAGAAAAATTTACAATTGTAAAAGAACTTGTAATATTCAAGTAAAATTTTATTTATTTTAAATTGAAAAATATATGTATTTAAATTTTTTCTTTTATAAGATTTGTGAAAAAAAACTTTTTAAAAAAGACTTTTTAAAGTGATTTATAAAAAGAAACTTTTTTTGAAACAAAAGTTATATAACTTGGTCCTAAATCTAAAAGAAGACAATGGACTCAGATAAAGTTGTACGCGCCATGGCGCGTTGGTGGCAGGTAAATTAAATTTTATTTTATTTTAATGATTTTTTCACTTACACGAACACTCCTACTTTTTTTTTTTTGCAAAATATACACAAATAAATATTTGCAAGTGTACACACCCCTTTCGCTAAATAAACAGACTATATAGATTGTATAATTCATTATAAATTTTTTTTGTATTATTTTTATCTTCTTATAATTTACAAAGAAAGGCAGCTATAGAAATCCAAAAATAGGTTTTAGAATTTTTATGGCAATAAATAAAAGCGCAAAACAATATTTGTTTTCAAAATATTTTTATCTGAATGTGCGAAATTTTATGTGAAGCATGAAGATTGATGTTTTGTTTTTTTTAATTTTAACAAAAGCTAAACAGTGGCTTGTAAAAAAAGGCTAAGGATATCGTTACACTGAGAAAAAAAAAATTATTTAAAAAAGGGCTTTTTATTTAATTTAAAATTTTTATTTTTTTTTATTTTTTTATTTAATTTTCAATTTAAATAATTTTTTTTTTAATTTGCTAAAATTTTTAATTATTTGAAATTAATTACATTTACCTAAATTTAGTTTTATGTGGGTGGGTCAATTGTTTTCGCCATATTGTTACCTTCATATACAAAGGCCCCAACTCATTATGTTTTTGAAATCGAGATTTGTGCAATTTTCGATGTTCTTCTTTCGAAATATGTATGTATAAAAAAAAACTCGATTTAAAAAAATAGGAAGTTGGGGCCTTTCTATATTTTCCGATATGTACATGTATGCATAATACATTCTTCAAGTTTAAAAAATTGTTTCGCCAAAAATCCTATAGCCGCTGAGGTATTTTTATGTTTTCGGTGTTGCCGTGGTGGTGTTTGTTAAACTTCTGGAATTTTGGATATTTTTAGGCCTATCTAGGGAAGAATATCCTTGGATCCACACATGCTTCATCAATATTGAAATAAAACTTTGTGGATGCTATATTTATTTATAAGAGTGTTTTTCACACCTAAAGTTTGAAACTGGTTTTAACGTTACAACCATAAACAGTGATTTTGCGTTCACACTACAAGTTTAATAGATTCAGGTTTTAACACACAGGCTATCTAAATCATAGCTGTTAAGTAATGATTACTAATCGTAATGATTACTAATTTGATTACTTTTTTTTTAAAGGTGAAGTGATGATTAAATTACGATTATATTCAGTTTCGTACTTAGTAATCGTGATTACGATTACTAATAATGGAAAAGTAATCTGAATTACTTAAAATTACTAAAAATAATCAAAAAGAATCAAAAGTAATCAAAAAGTAATCCGACTACTTTCAAAGATTACTTTTGATCCTTAATAAATAATCAAAAAGAATCAAAAGTAATCCTTAGAAGTAATCGGATTATTTTTTGACTACTTTTGATTATTTTTGATTATTTTTAGTAATCTTAAGTAATTCAGATTACTTTTCGATTATTAGTAATCGTAATCAATTATTTATCGGCAATTCTTTTAAAGGCAATTATATAATCATTACGATTCTTTTTAAAATGTAATCTAGTTGGTTACTAATCGTAATCGAAATTTAACAGCTCTGATCTAAATACCTGTAGAAATACGTATATTTCTTGCTGTACTTCTTTCTACTTTTTATAACACTTATTTGACAAACTGCACTACAGCTGTTTTCGTTACGCTGGCATTTCTTGTATTGTCATTTTAAAAATGTGTGCAACGCCGTTCACATTATGTTTTTTTATATATACTTTTTTTCTTTAAACTAACACAACACAGCCCGCGAAGCGATTAGCTCGTCTGCGGAAAACATTCAGGGTCTGTGGCGGAAATCGAACCCACGATCTCTGGACTGAGAGGCTAGCATCGCTACCACTTAGACACAGGGGTACCCTGGAAAGCAATGCCACACAACGAAAAATATCGGAAATGGAAAATATGGAAATTTCATGCCTCTAGTACACACCATTGCGATGTCAAAAAAACGCATAGTGTGTACTCAGCATTAGTATGAAAAACCAAGAAATTTTAAAATGCGTTCTAAAATGGAAATTATTTTATATTTTGTAAGTGAATATTTTAAAATTATGAAAATACGTACTTATACAAAGTGAAGAAGTACTTGGTAATCCAGTTGTTATATTATACAAAAAACGTAAGCGGAAAAAAAAGAAAATCATATTTTTGTGCTTAAAGCAGAGCAAATGCATAATTTTGCAATGGCTAATGCAATGTGGCAAGTATTGTCCTATTGTTGTACATCTACCACAGAGGACTTCGTCCACTTTATACGAACTATTATCCACTTGATAGGCTATCCATTCTTATTAACTGGCATAAACATTATCAGCTGCTTTCGGTCATTTTAATTTGGCAGCACTGAATTTAGTACTGTAGCGAAAACAAGGTTGCATTTCATGAAATCTGCACTTGAAAACAATTCGAAAAAAGTTTCAAGTTGATTTTAACAAAATTATTTTGTATGGTCTTAGGAGTTAAAACCAAGCTTTATTAGCATCATGTCAGTGTGCAAAACAATATTACTACGTTTATACGCACGACTTTTTTTTTTGCAAATAGAGCTGTAAATTGTTGCCATATAATTGTTTTATTGCGTCTTACTAACTCAGAAAACTATTTACGATTAACGAAATATTTGCAAATCATAAGCTTGAGGTTGCCACACTTACACATGTTTGCAAATATAACACAATAAATTGATAAATAATGCACAAAAAAAAGTTATAGAATATAATAGTAATAAAACCAAATAATTATTTGTTATATTATACATTTGCTAACTTTTTTTTTTGTAAATTTGACATAACAATGGACCCAATTGGGTCTCCAAGTGGTGGTGAGGTGTAGCACCAGCCTTCCTAACCTAACGTCGGGTGGTTACTGGTTTGCCCCAGTAATAATGTATTTTTAATATAATGTGCGGCAAACCAGTAACCACCCGACGATAACTAACTTTTCAATAGAAGTGCTGCCAAGTTTTTGTACATTTGTTATGCCGTATAAACAGCGAGTTAATTAATTTTCAAATATTTTTATTTGCAAATAGTGCGCGTATAAACGTAGTATATACGTATACATATAATACGGGAGATTTTCGACCACCGGGCGATCCTAGTATTCAATTATTAGGCAAACACTAGTAGAAGTGAATACAATGCTTGTATCATCATCAGCGTTCACGTATTTTAATCCATAGCCAGCAGTGTGCCGAACTTTAATCGGCACACACATCCACAAATACATTTCTCACGGTAGCGTCTAACACTGGTTTAACCCACTGTGCGTGTTGTCTGTTGATCTAAATTTCACTCTGATATGCAGAAGTATTTGCTACTCCTAAAAGTATACACTAAATATGTTTATATGTTTGATTTACAGCCTGTTTTCGGAAAATGAATAGAGCTGTACACGTTCTTTAAAATAACGAACGAAAGAAACCACGTTTATGTTTTTGTAACAGTGAATCAACAACAATAAAAGAGCTTTCAGTTTTTCTACACTAATAAAATTATCTAAGTAAAATTAACTGAAATTTTAATTCAAAATAAATGAAAATTCTCTTAAAGGCCGGCCAAATTATTTTTAATTTGAGTTTAACGAAAAAGTCATTTAATTTTAAATGTTAAAATCTCGACTCCGGTAAAAATAAAAAATATTTCCCTTAATTCTGCTATTTATACTGTGAAATAATCAACTCCAAATTTAGTATAAATAAATGATTTTTGCATTATTTTCCATAATTGAACTGTCAAACAAATCTCAAAAGTGTTTAGCATTGAGTCAAAGTAAGATGAGTGTTAAATTTGTTTTTGTTTCTGTGCAAAGTAAGAGCAAGCATTGTTGTCTGGTGTGTTGTTATTGTGGCTGTTGTACTCTTGTCGGTGTGAAAGCACAAAAGCTTTTTTTGCAAAAGTTTGCACATTGTGAATATGGCGTAGACGTAGCCTGATATAAAGGAAACATAAGAACGAAAAGGCTTTTGTTTTAGAAAAACCGGCTGTTAGTCGTAATATAAAGCTTTCGAAATACAATGTATCACATTCACTTTTATGTAGTAGTATCAAAATTAAATTGAAAACGCCTTTATTTTTCCTTTTTTTGGATAAGATATGTAAATATGTTTATTTGTTAATGTAACGAATTTGAGTATATGTATACTCCCATTAAGGAAATGGAAAAGGTAAATCTAGAATTTGCTAAGCTGATTGGCACCGACTTTAAATAGAATTATAGGTTACGCATATGTATAAAAATATTTTATTTATGAAATTTAAATTTAAACTTTTAAATGCTTATTTTATTTAAAAGTCGTTTAAATTTTTTTCTAAAAAATTATATGTTAAGTAAATAGGGTGACTGGGGAATAAAGATAGTCCAGATATTTAAGACCACATTGGTAAAATAAATAAATACCTGATATAATGGGACTTACTGCTGGACCCAAGTGAGCTACGGTACATGAAAATCTAAAAATAAAAATAAAAAGTAAATTAAATACGCAAAAGTATTTAAAATATTTAAAAAGTGAAAGTTTATAACATTAACCCAATACCCGCCATTGTCCCATTTTTAGGACGTATTTTAAAAAGTGTTTATCTCAATAACTGCATCGTATATTTTTAAAAACTTTTCTTAAAATAAGAAGAAAATATATCATCCTCTTTGGTAATGTTTAAAGTTTTAATCAGTTAGTTTTAAATGGTTGTCAAGTTCACGGTGAAGCTGACAACTTCAACCGTTTACTAGTTTACTAGTTTTAGCATCTATGAATTACGGCGGGTAATGGGTTAAATGTCAGAATCTTTGCTGATCGAATATATGATTGTGTAAATATGCTTGTATACATATCGCTCATTTACTAAAATAACGTCATAACTCAAAAAAACTAGTTTGCCCGAAAAGGAGTTTAAAGTTTTCAATTTACCCGCAACTTAGTGGAAAAAAAGAAAATGTTGATTTTTCTCAAGAGTTGAATAAACAAAATATTTGTATAAAATTTTTACACAACATGAATAACTCTATATAAGGAGTAATTCTGCATTATTATCTCAAGAATCCAATGTACATATCGTTACCTTAATATAGAAAAGCCCTAACTCATTATTTGTTTGATATCTGCATTTTTTATTTGATTTTTGCATTTTTCTATGTTCTTTCAACGAAACATGCAAAAAACTCGATTTAAAAAAAAACAAGAAGTTGGGTCCTTTCTATATTAAGGTACCGATATGTACATATGTATATGTATGCATAATACATTCTTAAAGTTTAAAAACGTTTTAGTTGTTTTTAGTCTTTATTTATTTGTAATTATTACAAAGTGTCATAACCATTAAGTTATTTTTTTTCTTTATTATTGCGTAGATGGACAAAAGCCAACAAAATTTGCAAGAAAAATATAAAATAAAAACAAAATAATGAAATTAAAAATTATTATGAAAAAAATAAACAATATACATACACACACATACAGAGAGATGTAAATGCTTTTTAACATTTTATTTTTAAATTAAAGAATTTTTAAAATTTTTTAAAAAATGCATCGAAGAGAAATTCTGAAAATGTAACAAACTTTGGCGCCATACAGCAATTGACGTTTATGCTCGATCTCTCTCCCTCCCTCGCTCTCTCTCACAATATTGCTTTTGTTTTTCTTTCTTTTAGCACGTGCAGTGATAACACGCCAACAACTTTGTCTAAAATTATACCGTTACAGTGGTACATGACTGTGATTTCATTGATATTGTTGTACGGCATACCTCATACCGAAAAGTATTCACTAAAATTGTGTAATTTTTTTGTGATTTAATTTCGTTGATTTTTTTATTTATTAAAGAGAAAAAAAAAAAGAAATAATTAAACTTGAACTTTACATTGAGACCAAAGTCTGAAATTGTTTTAGACAAAAATGTTTAAAAGAATTTCATTGTGATTTTGTTTTTTTTTAAACATTTGAGAAGAAATACAAGAAGGAAGTGTTATTTACATATAAAACAATAAAAGAAATGATGTAAATTAGTTTGGTATTCTGCTTTGTTAAATTTTTATAGTAATTGAACTAAAACAGTGCAATTTACAGTTTAATAATGGGCAAGCATACACTCAGAGAAAAAATGGCATCATACATATGTACATATATGCTCAAACTGAACAAATTCGTTGTCACAATTGCATCAACAATGATTGAAACGATTAAAATTGTAAACACTGTTGTCAATTTGGCAACGAAGTATTGACAACGAATACGAGTACAAGCTGACAACCAGCATTATTATCAATAACCAAAAGTTGACAACGTAGCGTTGTCAGTTCATACACGTCCGTGTACAAGTTGACAACTAGCGACAGTGGAACAGTTTAATAATGAGGAAGCATACACTCAGAGAAAAAATGGCATAATAGATACATGCTCAAACTGAACACATTCGTTGTCACAAGTGCATCAACAACGATTGTGTTAAAATTGTAAACACTGTTGTCAATTTGACAATGAATTATTGACAACGAATACGAGTACAAGCAGATAACCAGGATTATCAATAACCAAAAGTTCACAACCAATGTTGTCAATTACCAAATGTTGGCAAAGTACCGTTGCTAGATAGTACACGTCCGTGTACAAGTTCAAAGCTAACGGTGTTAAAAAAGGGATGTTATATTATGTTGCTGATTTTGCAACATCTTTTTTCTCTCAGTGTAGATAAATTAACAAAGTTGCTTATTATGGCAGATGATTTGAGAGTCCATGTTACTATGATTGTTAGTGAGAGAAAGCTCCTCGGTTTTATTCAATTTCTATGACTAGAGGAATCATTCTGTAATTTTTGTGTTAAACCGCTTAAGTCCGTTTTATTTGATTTTGTGTTATTGTTAAAAAATCATCATATTTCATATGCTTACATATATTTCATAGCGCATACCGAGCCCGCACTGTAGTATATTACATTTAGACATGATTAGTCAATAACAAATTTCTTAAATAAGGAGATTTCAAGTTATATTAGCGCAAGAAGTGCTGGCTTTCAGTCGACAAAAATGCCGATTTTCTAGCTGATTTTCTTATGGTCAGTATTTGAATCTAAAATACACTTGCACTAACGGAAAGACGTTACAATAGCTAAACGCCCAGCTCACTTGAGAACACTTCAGATCCAACGCCGCAGATCATACTTGATCGGTCAGTGTAGGCCCTGGTGTCATAATCATTAACTGAAGCACAGCCGCGAATAACGTTGTAAAAGATAGTTTTTAAAAAAACCAGTTTTTCACAGATTAACATAACTCTCTTGCGTTCTTCAAACATCAAACCATCCAAAATTATGCATCCTCTCGCCGTCAAAGTACAATTACAATCAGTTAGTCAGTGGGAAACATTGTAAGTAACTAATAAAATCATGCAAACGAAATTGTCGAATTGTCGCAAATAATTGATAAATGTAGCAGAGATACAAAAAGAAAAGTGAATGCTAGTTATCAGTATTTTCGATAGGCTAAAAAAAATTTAAACGAAAAACCAATCTTGCTTTAAAATACGTTTTTTGGCTCTCCTGAAAAATTATTATTTTGTCACTTAAAACGGTATTCGCGGCTAACCTTCAACTATTTCACCGTTTTTCCTTAGCTCTGGAGGTAGCTGACTAATGGCGTTTTCTTTTCTAGAAAAAGTGCAACATTTTATAAATTTTTGTTAAGAAAAATTTAATTTAGCGCTCGTTTACTCTCGTAAGGGATGATACAATAATTTCTAATAAACTCTATATTTCAAATTTTCATTTAAAATTGCAATAAATGTAACATTTTTTTTCATAAAAAAAAACGGCTTACGAATTTTGCGTGGCGCCCTTATGTTCTTGATCTCCACTAGATAGATGTCAATCTATAGTTTATAATAGTTTATTTTATATTCTTTTTAGCATTCCGAGCACAATTTCAAGGCAGATTTAGCTGTAGTTTTTTTTTCAGGTCTGGTCACACTGAATTTACAAGTATTTAATACATCAGCAGATTACATCCAGATTATGAGTTTGATTCCATAATATTATCCGTTAAAATTAAAAGATAGTAAAATATTTAATTTTACGACTTGGCCTGCAAAAGATGTCTACAGAAAACGTTCGATCGTCAACTTTTATTGAAAACACAGTCAGGCCTATTCTGAATAATAGTTCCTCGGGAGTTTCTTCTTTATTATTTGTTCGGGAACCAAAACAGCTGATTTTGAAAATTTGAAATTCCCTCTCATTTTTTTATCTCTCTTGCCAGCCATCTGTTAAGAATAGGAGATTATATTTTTCTGAAAAAATGAAGTTCCTGGGAATTAGGTACTTCCCAAGGAATATTTATGATTGGGCTGAACATAATAAGAGAATTTATTTTTGTTTTCAATATAAGTAATAGTTTGTGGAATATATTAAAAATTACTGTATAAGAAGTAGAGGTTTCATTTAGAGAAATAAGAAATTTCTTAAAATTACACAGAATATATTACTTTAAAGCAGCTGCGTCCAAACACACATACACTGACATTTGCATTTGAGGTAAACAGCTTTGAAAGCTCTTAAATTTGTTCTTGTTTTTTTTTGCAAAGTAAGAGCAAGCCAGGTTGTTGTGGCTGTTGTACTCTCGTCGGTGTGAAAGCACAAAAGCTCTTTTGTAAAAGTTTGCACATTGTGCATATGACTGGGACGTAGCTGCTTTAAACTTTAAAGTTTAAAGCATAAAGTTTAAGTTTAAATCATATAGTTGTGTGCGTGCAGTCGTGTTCTTTTGGCTACTCGCACACGTTGTCGCCAACCGTTGATGCAAATCAAAAAAGTTTTGATATTTTATTTGACGGCTGATTATTTGATTGTTTCCAAATCTGATTGGTAAAAAGACACCAGTTTCCTGCTGATTCTTGTTAATGATGAAGCATTAAGCAGACTAATAAAGTCAAAATACAAATGGTGCTTAAGGTGTTTGACACTCACACATATGCACTGATTGATGGGTTTGTTTGATCATCTCCAGGGCACTTTGGGTTTATAAAAAAATACATATATATACAATATATTCCTACAAGAAATTAATGACTGAAACTAACACAAACAAAATTTTTTCACTAATACGTTTGCACCAATTTCACATTAAATTCAATAGTGACAATCAATTCACTAGTCATTTGATCGGTAGTAATGAGGGATATATTTATAGATTATAGTTGCTCTACTCTACCATATGTGCTATAGTGGAACATCTAATGTATATATGACAAAACTTTTAAAACATCGAGTCTTATTAAAAAAAATGCAATTCATTCTGTTTGTAAAAATCAAAGTTTATGAAAATGTTAAAAAATATAAGTAAAATAGTGAATAAAATAAATTCTCAACTTTCAAAATTTTAGATATTAGATGAAAAGGGCTAGATAACGCTTAAGTTATTTAGTTATTTTGTTTATTTGTATTTTTTGATTTAAATATGTTATTTACATACTTCTGTATTTTAAAGATACTTTTTTTTTTAATAAAAAATCATTTAAAATAATATAAAAAGTGTATTTATTGTCAGTATATCAATCATGTATGATTACTCAATTGTGGGAGATATATTAGTCAATTATGATTAGTCAAACTTGACTAATATTTATGCTATCATTGATTAGTAAAAAGTAGTAGAGTGAGCAGTATGTATAAATCTTATATAGTTGACGAAATTCATTAGTTAGAGAGAGAGAGAGGGAGATGCAACATCACACGTACACAAAAAATTCCATCACATTTTTCATTTTGCCTTTAATAATGCGATAGAAACTTTGTTCTACGCTATGATGTATATATCCTGCATGACTACCGATCAAATGACCGGTTAATTGACTGATACTATTCTTGCTTTAAAAAAGTGCTAATAATTTTTTGTTTTTAATTTAGACTGTCAGCCAAGAAGATAATGATCCACATGCCCGCAATCCCATGCTATATGATCCTCTTCAAGATGGAATGGTTAAAACGTCAAAGAAAATGCAATATGTGGCCGCTTTGATAAGTAAGTTAAATTTTGAAGTGCCCTTCGTTATTTAGTTAATAATTTAATGATTATCATCTGCTTTTGCAGTCTGCCTTGGTGCCGTATCAGCGGGCACTGCTTTGGCCTGGACCTCACCCGTGCTACCACAAATCAGTGCTCCAGATCCCAGTAGTAATACAACAATAGCTGGCAATTCAACCGATACTAATGCACCACAAATACAATTGACTTTAAGCCAACGTAAGTCAAATACAATTGTTAAGAACAATTACAATAACGAATTGTTATTTAATTTAACTGTGATTAGATTTTCAAGTGTCAACCAAATACTGCAATAAATTTTTCTGCCGCAATTAAAGTATTACACTATTGTTTGCAAACACTTTTCAAATGCTTAACTTTTTCATATATGTGTGTATGTATGTACAAGTGTGTACACTGTACAGTACATATCGTTACCTTAATATGAAAAGGCCCTAACTCATTATTTTTTTGAAATCGAGTTTTTTTATATAGAACATCTAATGTATCGAAAAATGCAAAAAACTCGATTTCGATATAGAAAAAAAATGAGTTAGGGCATTTATATATTAAGGTAACGATATGTTGTATGTATAAAAAAGTATTATTTTTCCAAATCAAAATGTAATATGATTTGCGATTGCTGAAGTACATACAGTTGGTAGAAGTGTTTGCCTAAGTGTTAAGTTTCCAATACGTATTATTATGAAGCCACTTGTATGGATCGATGGTGTTACTCGTATAATTTCAATTTGATATTAAATAAATAATTGAGTGCTATTGGATTTTCCATTAATGTGGTAGTGCACATGTAGTCCTAGTGTGTATAAATATCTGGGCACTTAGTTACTCGACATAACTGTTAGTTTCTTTTGTAATAAATTATCTTTCTTAAATTATCTAACTATTATTGGTAGCCAAGCATTAGGCAGACTCTTAAATAAGTGACTTCTTCAAACTAATTTCAATACATTTCATTTACAATAGTTAAAGTAAAATTTTTCTAGAATAATAAAATAAATATAGTAAAGTAAAGTTTTAAGTATTGAAGGGAGGGATGGGAGGGGGGGGGGCGGACGGAGAGAGGCAATGTCATACTCATTATACGCTTATGCCACATTCTCTGCAAACAGCTTCTATGGCAGTAATTTTTTTTTTATTTTGCATAACTTTTTTTCTATGAATTTGTACTTTTAATTTACTTTCCTGGCAAATGAATGCCTTTGGGGCAGCATTTGTGAGTATTTTAATTTCTACTCAATCATGCCACACAATTGCAGCGTGTGTGCTAATGACTTATGTACGAGTATGTGAATCATGGCCAATGTGAAGTGTTTGTTTACTATAAAATTAAATATTTTTTGATTTTAATAAAGTTTCAAGTATTTACGTAAATAAAAAACTGCAGCAAAATTAATAAAAAAAAGGAAGATAAAAACTATTTGGGGCGCCAGGTTAAGAGAAAGAAATTAATTGCCTGCACCATTTAGTAATCAATGTACGTACGTCAATAAATTAGATTTTTTTATATTAAAGGTATTTCCGTTTTAGTGAGTCAGTTTTGCACATATTAAAATAGGCCTCGGAATATATGAGATCCACTGACAGAGTGAGTAACAGCAAATGAAAACACAGAACAAAATAATTTCTGCAATAAAAAACTTTAATTGAATATAAAATTAAAAATCAATTAAAAATGTATTTAAGTCAGTTAAACTTTTGTTTAAAAAAATTATTTAATTAGAAAGTTTAATTGGCTCAATTACATTTTTAATAGAATTTTTGTTTTCATTTGCAATTAAAGTTGTTTCTGTGAAAATTGAAAGCAAGAAACGCTCCAGGAATAGATGGAGTGGAGTTACCACTAAATTTCTACAATGTCTCCGAAAAAATCAATTGAATCTCATGTCTAAACCAAAATAAAATTACTTCCCACTTGATTTTAAGAAAGCAAAAATTATATCAATATGAAAGCCAAACAAACCTGCAGTTAGCCTATCCTAACGTCCATAAGCCTGTTCTTATCTATAGGAATTTTTTTGTAGACACTTCTGAATGACAAACTTTAGTTCTGCATCGAATCCACAGAAATATTCTGCTGCTGTTGGCTGAAGAAGTTAGTGCGTCAAATATGTACAAACCTAATGCCGTAGCCCGAACGTGTGTGGGCGTTTTCAAATATCAGATCGGAATTTTATTTTATAGATGGAGGAAGGAGGGTGTGGGGGGGGGGTTAAACTTTTCCCCTTTGGCCTGTTGGTGCAGCATATGGGTATATGAAACTATGTGTTCTTTACATCTGAGTTGTAGAAAATATTAAGGCAAATCTTTTTGTGGAAAATACATACATACGAGGGCGGGTCTTTTATTTTTCAACATAGTGTCTTTTGAGTTCTACACACACACACTTAGGGGCAAATTTTGTAAATAGAAACGTTTTTTTCGTTATGGAAAAAATATTTTTTGAAACGAATTTTCGTTATTTTTCATACAAATTTGAAACGTTTGGAAACGATTTTTTTTTTACAAAATCTGCCTATTGGTCCAACGTATCTACAATTTTTTTATTCCTTCCGAAAAATATGATTAGTCGAGGTCATCAAAATAGGCCTTTGTTTGTGGAATGATACGTCGTTGAAGTCAAATCTCTTTCCGCCAAGCCATTGCTTGGGAACAAAAAATAGTCACTCGGGGCTAATTCGTAGCTCAATTCATGGTCGATTATGAGCAAACGCGGCAGCTTTCTAGTAACCAAGTGATCATTCAAAATTGAAACCACTTAGCCCTTTGAGATAGTACCCATATCTTCCAAAATCTCTCACTCGGCCATGTTCTGTCACTCACATATCGCATCACATTTGCGATTGTGACTTGAGAGGTGTTCTGCAAATCGCAATCGCAAGACTCTTGACAAAGTCCAAATCGCAAAAGTATACTGAAGTGAACTAATGAATTTAGCCTAAACCAAACTTTAAAGAAACTCTTAATAAAAGAAATTAAATATGTTTTCTTTCAATTTTATGTGCAGTTTCTACAATGCAAGCAAGCGACTTGTCTAGAAAAAATATATGAAAAGCACTCAAATGTTTGAGTGATTCCTATACAAATTTTCTAGACAAGTCGCTTGTTTGCATTGTAGAAACTACACATTAATCAAAAATAGTAATAGTTTCGTAAAATGTTTGTTATAAAATTGAAATTTATAAAATGTGTTTTTGTTTTGTTAAGTTTCTTTTTGCATTGTTTTCGTATACACTGGCGATTTCAACAAACAGCTGACCTAAATCAATATGGCAACTCGCAAGCAAAATGCATGAGTTACAGAACATGTAGAAACAAGCAACTCACATGTGATGTGAAGACCATGTGAGTGTCAGTCAGAACATACCTGCATATCGCGAATTTTTTCAATTGTTTCGGATGTAGAGACCTCAAATTGACGTCTAGAACGTTGGACTTGTGCGGCCACAACGAAATGTAGTAAACCACTCTTTTACCATTGAAATTGATTAGCCTTGTTTTGAGTGATGGGTTTTCCGCAAAGAATAATGCTTAATGAAATTCAATTTTTCCCATTTTCTTCTCAAAACACGAGGTAGTCTGCTATCAACAGCTGTCAAAAACAAACTAAATTACACAGCTAGTTCAAATTTAGATTGGAGTCAGCTGACAGGAGCAGTGTTGCCATTTCAATTAAGAGGTGGGAATTGAAAAAGACATGGACTTATTGACCCGCCGCATAACGGTAATTTTTGGCTCTATTCTAACAAATCGTAAAAAATACCCTCAAAAATGGTCAGAGCGGGGATGAAATGTTCCACAAAATGTTTTAACACATGCCAAAGCCAAACCCAATGCCTTGCCATGCCATGCCAAACTTAGCACAAGCAGCAAAAACTAGCCAAACTCAAGATTGCCCATTTTTATTCTTAAAAATTCCTTTGTGGGGCAATTAACAAATCGAAAAAGATTAAATTCCCACAAGGGAATTTGATGGTATACACAGGGGTAATTTAATTTGACGCACAAGCATTCGCGAGTAATTTCAATGAATGGCCACAATTTTCATGTTTTTGAGTTGATATCAGAAGTTAAAATAATTATTTTCATAATTTCTTAATTCATTGAAATCAGCTCAAGGTGCAACATAACGTCATTTCTGATGGCGTCAGAGATAATAAGTCACCATATTAAGATATAAAACACGTGTCAAAATAATGACTTTCGGAATGGAAAATTGTTTATAATTGAATTCAAAATCTCTTCATAACTAAATGAATTGATTAGTACTCAAAGCAATAGATATCTTTGGAAGAGGTTTGTTTTAAAGCAAAAAATACCGTTTATAATTTTTTGAGTTCACTGCAACTTAATTATATTTTTAGTAAAATGCATTTTTGTAGAATGGATTGCAAATTGAAGATACATAAAAAGTTTTAACAATTCGTGGAAAATAAATTACCCAACTCGGACAAAATTTATTATTTAGTTACGTAATAAGCTGACATTCAATTCAATTAGTACACACTCAAAATTGTACTAAACTTGAAATTTTTTTTTTTTATCATTTATTAAATATAAAATTCAATCAGGGGTAGAAAAGAAAACCTTGATAGATAAATTAAATAATATAGTTTTGAAAAGATTACGCAATCAATGATGATCTTATAACAATGGCAATTCAATAAGTGTATGAACAAATTACTTAGTTAAATTATATAAGAAAATTGTTGGATTGAATTCAAATAACTATGGATACGTTCAGCTAAAAATAAAAAGCACGCTCATATGCAAAAACACGCATTAATTTTAAACCGAATACGTATAAATGTAGGCATCCTTAAAATATGCTTATACACTTTTTTTAAATTCCGCAGCACAAACAACTATAACTAAAATAAATAATTATATTGTGTGAGCTACAATCATATGCACAACAATAAAAATACTCTGACTATTAATCGGCTACACATGCGTATATACAGGGCTATTTTATTTACACACACATAAACAGCCACACATACACACACATACCCAATTGTATCTATACGGTGGCGAATGATAAATAAATATCCCAAGTATCATGCGTATATTTTTTTGTCCGATTAAATATCATCAGTCTGAGTAGAAGTAAAGTCAGACTATAAGTATGACAGAGAGTCAATGCACTTGATACGCATGTTCCCTTTTATTTGTAGTTGTAGCGCATTTTAATTCTTGGCATAAATGAAATAGAGATGCTCTTGTATGTGGGAATCGGCTATAGTCATAGTTGCTTGAGAAAAAATATGTGATCATACGAATTGTTTGCGCTACACTTATGATTAAACAACTCTAAACGAAGGCTGACAATATGCACTTCGTCAGCTGATCGCTCAATAACTGAGATATCTGAGACCATATAATCTTCAGGTAATCGTTTCGGTAATGTGTATAATTATAATTATTATATATTACGAACTTGCCTTGGATATCGTTCGGTTAATGGATGCAATCCTATGAGATAATGCTTCGGATCAGAATAATCTAACTAAAGGCCTCATTAGTTTTTACTTTTCGTAGCAGTTTTGTGTCGTTCTTTTCGTTATGGAAAATTTTGCAATTACTTTTTCTGTGAAAGGAATCAGGTGGCAATCTGTAGAATGTATAATATTTGTATACAAAATATCACAAAAAACTAATACATACACACTTTTGGCTGTCACTTAACGTTGAATTCTATTTTCTTCAGATTTATCTGCATCAGAGGGAAAAGGGAAAACAAGCCACACATAAAATTTTTTTAATTGATCAGAAACAAAAAACAGCTGATTCATAACAGCATAGAACGTACAAAATTATTCCACTTTAAGATTCAATTAAACATCCCATAACCATAACCATACAAAACAGCTGTTCAGGCCAAACTTATGGGCAACACTGGATTGTATATAGGTGACTCTCCTTACTAGCGGTCTCCACAAGCCATGCACTTCGTATGGGCAGCATGTCGGACATCGCAAATGGCTAATGGAGACCACCGCTCATGTCCAACTTTCGTCCATGCTCTGACATGGATGCCCGAACATATGTATGTCTGAGCAGCAATGAGATTCTCAGTCCGCAACCATTTGCAATAGAAAGAAAAGAGACAAAACAAATTGGTAAATATTCCATCTTTATTGCACTAGCGCAAAATACTTTGATATGCCGGAACGTGGACATCGCACGTATTCACCACAACAAAGAAGTTGATGATTTTTTCACAGTTGCTCTGCCGGCGTCATGTTCATGTCATGCCCAAGTCGATGGCTAGTGGAGTTAACGCCAAAACCATAGAAACCAATTGAATTTTAATTTTTCGCCGTACTTTTAAACAGCTGTTTACTGGTTGGACATATTTGTTGTTGCACTTTTGAAATGATTAAACAAATGAGTAAATAAACAGCTGTTTATGGTTATGGCAGCACTAGTAGGAAAAGCAAATATATTTATGATTATGGCTATGGCATTATGGTACGACACGCCTGATTGAACATTTAACTATTAAATATACTGCGAACAATATCCCAGCAAAATTTTCTGCTTCCCAGAAGAGTTTTTGTAAGGGAAAATCACTTGCTGTTGCTCATGAATTAGGCATTTTTTCTTTGTTCGAGATGAGCCAGCTAGAAGCAATACATTCAGCTTCCAAAAAGCCATAAATTTTTTGCCTTACTAAAGTGCTTCACAGAAGTACTACTCAGATGCAAAAGTTACTGGTTTACGAAATTTTCTGCGAAAGCTTTCTACTTGGTTAGAGAGCCCGCCTTACGTTAGTGCTTTTTCTCAGAAGCATTTTTCGAAGCTTTTGTTATCAAGTAACCAATGCATTTATTCGAGTATCGTTCCGCTAACAATGGTTGGATTTAACTTCAATACCTGCAATTGTAATAATTTGTTACAAAACCTTCAACTCTTACGCTAAACAAAGCATCCACCAAATGAGAATTGCAAAGTACTGTAAACTTGTTTGATCATCAAAAAACCTTGTTCACACGATGTGAGCATGATTATGTTGTTAGTCTGTTGTTGCTTTTAATCTTTATTATGTGTAAATTCCATGACACATAATAAATTCTTTTCTTCTTATCATTACAATAATTTTCAATAAAGTTTCTTATTGCCATTGCAGAGACCTGGGTTAGTTCCTTGCTGGCCATAGGAGCCTTTTTGGGAGCTTTACCAACAGGTGAGTCAGCAGAAGAATGAGACTTATGCTAAATCCACAACTGCCCATTTACAAACGTGTACAATTTTATTATTATTTCAACAGGTTACATTGCTGATGCTATAGGCCGACGTTACACTGCCTTGGCCATGGATATCCCTTTCATTGTCGCCTGGGTTTGTATAATTTTTGCCAAATCAGCCACTATGTTATATTTTGCACGTTTTACAATTGGTAAGTTTTGATAAAAAAAAATCTTCCCACTCAACAACGTTTAACTTTAAACGTTTGACATATTTTTAGGTTTGGCCACTGGCAGTTTTTGTGTCGTAGCGCCCATGTACATTTCGGAAATCGCTGAAGATAGTATAAGAGGCACATTGGGTACTTTGTTTCAGTTAATGTTGACATTTGGCATACTGCTGGTTTATTTGATTGGTGCTGTTGTCACCTGGACAACACTGAGCGTGTTGTGCTTAATGGTGCCCTTAGCCTTGTTTATAGGCATGTTGTTTCTGCCCGAGACACCAACTTATTTATTGAAAAAGGTAAGACATTTGGTATTTACATGTAAGGGGGTTTACCAAAATATACTTTGGATTACTGATCCATTCTAATTTCATTATCTGATTGAAATTACATGACTTCTCTTTGAAAATATAAAAATTGTTGACCCTTCTTTTAGAAAAAAATAAAACAATTAAAAATTAAATTTCCTTTCTCAAACTGTCTGGAGTGTGTTTTAAAAAAACTCTAGTGGTATTAAAGTCATTCCCAATTGCCAAAGTTTACGAGTATTATTTGTTATTAACAAAAACATTTAATTATTTAATTAATTTTTAACATTGCAGGGTCGTCGTGGAGATGCTGCTCTATCGCTTAAATTTCTCTGGGGTCGTTATTGCGACTCCCGTTCGGCAATTCAGCAAATACAAGCCGAACTTGATCAGGCCGGCAGCAATGCCTCGTTCATGGATCTCTTTTATAATCGTGCCGCTCGTCGAGGACTCATCATCTCCATGCTGCTCATGTTCTTTCAACAGTTTTCGGGCATCAATGCTGTCATCTTTTACACAGTGCCGATCTTCCAGTCAGCCGGCAGCAGCTTGCCGCCCTCAATCTGCTCAATTATTGTCGGTTTTGTACAGGTTGTTATGACCTTGGCCTCATCGCTGCTGATCGAGAAAGCTGGTCGCAAGTCGTTGTTGCTGTTCAGCAGCACCATAGTAACCATTTGCTTGATCGTTTTGGGCGCTTATTTCAATATGAAGGAAGGTGGCAAAGATGTTAGTTCGTTGGGCTGGTTGCCCTTGGTGTGTGTGGTCTTGTTTATGGTTACATTTTCGATTGGTTATGGCCCAGTGCCGTGGTTGATGATGGGTGAGCTTTTCCTGCCAGATGTTAAAGCTACAGCGGTGGCCTTGACCGTCATGTCCAATTGGTTTTCGGTATTTTGTGTTACGAAAACTTTTGGTTCCATGATCTCTGCCTTTGGCTCTGCCATGACATTTTGGTTCTTTGCTGCTTGCATGTTTGTCGCCACCGTTTATGTATTTACAATGGTGCTGGAGACGAAAGGCAAGAGTTCGGCTCAAATTCAAATGTGGTTGGGAAGCGATAAGTAAATGCTTAGATTACTTTTATTATTATTATGCTAAAAACTTATTTTTTTAATAGTCGTAGTAAATTAAATTAATTTCCTTGTAGTCTATAGTTTAGATCAATTTTTTTTTCATTTTGTAAATAAAATAAAATTAAATAGATAAAAATCCCCCACCAAATCGGAAATAGTTTAGTTTAGTAAAAAAAAAACATTAAGGAAGTTGATAAATTGTTAATGACTTTATTATGGGAATGTAAACAAATTTTAAACAATTTATCTGTCCTCTTCTGTAAATTTATTTGATTAAGGAGATTTTTTCTTCGTACTTTTAAGTTATTTATTTATTATTTCATCATCAAATCTTATTATTTATTAATTTATTTAAAAAAAAAATACAACAAAACCAACTGTAATGTGCAAATATTTACATTATTTTTATGTAAGTTTATTTATTATTTATTCAAGTTTGAAAAGATGAGTAAAGAAAAAAACTCACTAATTATATTTACCTTTTAAGATTAATTCAGTTTTCTAAATAAATATGTTTTTTGTTTTGGTAGAGACAAAAAATAATAAATTTGCTGGACTTTTCAATTTATTCCCTAAACCAATTGCGAATTAGTAAAGCGATTGTGTCTGGCTGTGCCGAAGTTCTCATTACCTTCCCCTAAATTTAAATGAAATATAAGCAAAATGATTTAAATGCAGCTGGAGAAAGTTTTAAAGACTAATTTTGCACCAATCTTCTTTTTTTAAGTAAAGAGTCCTTGGTATTATTGACTATTATTCCCCCAAATATATTTAGCTATTTTACTACTTTCGTACCCGTAGAGGCGTCCTTCCAAGAGTACCATTGGTAACAACTGACGTATATGAAAAGTACTTTTTGTAAAAATTATACCTTTTCTGAAAGAAACCTTTTTGAAAAGTGCCTCTGGTATAAAGTACTTTTTATGAAAGTACCTTTTATATAAACTACCTTTTACAAAAACTACCTCTTACAAAAAATTTCTGTTATAAAAATTACCTTTCACAAAAAGTACCTTTTCTTTAAAGTACATTTCATAATAATAAATCTTTTATAAAAATTATCGTTTTTGCAAAAATACATTTAATAAAAAGTACCTTTTATAAAAACGAACTTTTTATAAAAAGTAACTTTTCTAACATTTAATAAAAATTATGTAACTTCATAATAAGTTTTTTTTTCGAAAATAACTTTTGTAGAAAGTATCTTTTCTAAAAATTAACTTAAACGAAAAGTACCCTATATAAAAAGTTCCTTTCATAAAAAGTTCATTTCATAAAAAGTACACTAGTAAAAAGTAGCTTTCATACAAAAGTTCCTTTCATACAAAGTTCCTTTCATACAAAGTACTTTTCATAAAATTTACTTTTTATAAAAAGTACCTTTCATAAAAAGCACCTTTCATAACAATTAAGTACTAAGAGAGTACCTTTCATATAAAGTAAGTTTACAAACGTCCCTTTTATAAAAAATTAATTTTCTAAATACATTTTTCATAATAACTATTCCTTCAAAAAGTACTTTTCAACCTTTTATAAATAAAAATATTTTCTGAAAAGTGCTTTAATTAAAAAGTTTAATTTTATAAAAAATACCTTCATAAAATTAACTTACTTTAATGAAAATTACCTCTTTGAAAAAAAATGCTCTTTTATAAGCATCTTTCATAAAATAGGGGCTTTCATATAAAGTACCTTTAATACAAAGTAGTTCTGCTAAGAAATACCTTTCATAAAAAAGGTTTTTTTCTTAAAAGTAAATTTTATAATAGTAAAGTAAGAAAGAATGTTTTCTAAAATAAATTTTTATTATAAGTACCTTTCATAAAAAGTAACTCTTACTAAAATTACCCTTAATAAAAAGAAACTTTTATAAAAACTTTTTTTGTAAATAGTAGTTTTCGTGAAAGGATCCTGTTCTAAAAAAAATCATCTTTTGTAAAAAGTACCTGTTATGAAAAGTACCTTTTATGAACAGTACCTTTTATGAACAGTACACTTTATGAACAGTACCTTTCATGAAAATTACCTTTTACAAACAGTACCTTTTAAGAAAATTACCTTTTATAAACAGTAACTTTTATGAAAAGTACCTTTTATGAACAGTACCTTTTATGAAAAGTACCTTATATTAAAAGTTCCCTTTATAAAAGGTACCTTTTATGAAAAGTACCATTTATTAAAAGTCCCCTTTATGAAATATACCTTTTATGAAAAGTACCTTTTATGAAAAGTACCTTTTATGAAATTACCTTTTTTGAGAAGTACCTTTTATGAGAAGTACTTTTATGAAAGTACCTTTTATTAAAAGTACCTTTTATGAAAAGTACCTTTTATGAAAAGTACCTTTTATGAAAAGTACCTTTTATGAAAAGTACCTTTTATGAAAAGTACCTTTTATGAACAGTACCTTTCATGAAAAGTACCTTTATGAAAAGTCTCTTTTATGAACAGTACCTTTATGAAAAGTACCTTTTATGAGAAGTACTTTTATGAAAAGTACCTTTTATGAAAAGTACCTTTTATGAACAGTACCTTTCATGAAAAGTACCTTTATGAAAAGTCTCTTTTATGAACAGTACCTTTATGAAAAGTACCTTTTATGAAGGGTACCTTTTATTAAAAGTACCTTAAAGTACCTTTTCTAAAAAGTACCTTTTATGAAGAATACATATTATGAAAAGAACCTTTTATGAACAGTACCTTTTATGAAAATAACCTTATATGAAAAGTACGTTTTATGAAAAATACCTTTTATAAATAAAAAAACTTACTGAAAAATTACTTTTCCTAAAAATACATTTTACAAAAATAAGCAAAATGATATTTTCGGAAAAACACCCTTAAATAAAAAGTACCTTTGATAAATATAAATCTTTTAGCAAAAGGATTTTTCATTAAAAGTATCTCTTATAAAAATTAGCTTTTCTAAAAAGCATCTTTTACCAAAAGTATGTATTTAAAAAAGGTGCCGTTTATATAAAAAACAAGAAAATTGGTTTTTGCTTTCGGTCATCCTGGGCCAGGCTGTACATTTAAAAAAAATACACTTTATAAAAGTACATTCTATGAAAAATATTTTTTACAACACCAACATTAAATGAAGTAAATTTAAGTAAATTACTTCGCAGTGTTTAAAGCGAGCTTGTGAGTGATTTGGTGTTCGAATATTCGTAGTCAATTTATGCATGTACTTTATAGGGTGGGCGCAGTACCTGTAATGTAAATTTTATCCACATGTATTTGATATTAAAAATTTATTAAATATTCCTTAATGTAATTTTTTTTGAAATCGTCAATCACTATTGATGGATGATCCAGGGATGGAGTTTGTAATTTTAAAAGCAACAAGGTGCATAGATAAATCAAGTTCGAAAAATAGTATTTACGACATAATTTAAAATAAGTCTATGATTTGGCCATATGGAAAATGTATGGTTGATGATTGATGTCTGAATTAACATGATTTGCTCAAATCACAATGTTTTGTCAAAATCATGGCGGTGGAAATATACTTCTAAGCATTTTAATGTTAGTTTCTTTTACGGCCTGTCCCACGATGTCGACAGCAAACGTTTCATCGATTATTTGGGGCCAAATTTACAGTCATTAGTTAATTATTAGTAAACTAAAATGATAACTACTCTTTAACTAATACTTCATATTCACAGTGCATTGTTTAACCAAAGTTCTTAATATGAGAAAAGAATGGTAACACTATCAAAACAATTAAGTTTCACTATTGGCAGCTCTGCTATATCATGTGGTTTTTGTTTACATTTGCTATATTATTTCTTAAAAATGGATAAAACAGTGCTCGCTCGTCTAACTTTGCCGTGCAAGATATTGAATTAGTGCTGAAATTGATTCGGAAAAACCAAAATATAGTAGAAAATTAAATAAAAATAATGTGTTACAGATAAATACAAAGAAGATGACTGATAACGTACGAGTATGTGTGAAATGTGTATAAAAATTTTCACACTACAACAATACTACTAAAGTTTACAACGAATCAGCTGTTGTCTAACTATTTGTTAACCAATGACATTTGGCGGTTTAACTAATGGTAAACAAAGATCTGTGATTCAGATATTATTGGTTAAACTATTGCTATTAGTTAACTAATGACTGTGAATTTGGCCCTTATACATATGTATTGAAAGCAAGAACACATTTTCTTATTTTATTGCTGTTTTCAATATGCAATAGATTACATTGCAATTTATTCGAGTAATTGGGAGTCGTTACATTTTTTAACATCACTAAACGCTTTTTGCAAAAAAAAACAAATCAATCAGAAGTTTTATTTTTATTTTTAATCTTTATCAGATACTGTCAGATTATAAACCTTCTTAAAACATCATACGTCTTTCTTTATCAATTTAATTTTTAGCACAATTTAAATAATTCATATTGATATTCGTAGTTATCTTATTGCCGACATTTACGATTCATTTGTTTTATTATGCGATAACATAATTCAACGCCCCTTAAAAACAAGATTAAGTTTTTTTTTTTGCAAATTAAACGTTTTTGTTTTTGTATTATTTTTTGCAATAGAAAACGTGACCTGTCACTGTTATCAGTATTGAGTTGGAAAAGAGTAATCCACCAGGGCATGAATACGAGTATTGGTGCTGATTTTTCATCAAAATTTTACAATATAAGTAATTGTATAAAAATTTACATACTCGTATGAATGCATGTGCCTAACAATAGTTATTTAATGCAATTGATTAAATGTCTCTGGTGTATAGACTTGTGTCCAACAGTTCTTTTTGAACTAGTTCGAGAGCGTTTGAATCAAAAGTTGTTTCAAACCCATTTAATTTACATTGATGTTTTTGACCGAACTTGTGTCCAACTGAACGAACTAGTTCAAAAAGAACTGTTGGACACAAGTCTACTGGTGTATGTTAAAAATTAATTTTGTTTATTAATTGTTTAATGTATTTACAACATGTTTTTTAATTGCTACCACACTTTATTATTAAGTTTTAATGGAGAGCAATGTACAATTTTGTAAACCGTTACTTTGCAGTGAGCTAAGCTTTAACTAGACGTGTCATAGCCATAATGCCATTGGTTTCTATGGCAATGGATATTATAGACCTGCGTAAATTGTCTTGAAATTTAAATACGTCTTGTTTTTTAAATGTATTCTCATTGCTGCATTATACTTAAGCAATAATAAATGCTGTCGCATTATAAGCAAAGCACGATAGGTGCATTGGTATATGTGTATATGAGTGCTAACAAGCAATGTCGTCAAGACTTCTTGTTACGAACAAACAGTCAACAAAGTAGTGTTGATACGTGTATGCTTGTTATTTTCCATATTGTACGTTTGAGTGTGTGTGTAAGATGTAGATGGTAAGCTATTATGTGTTTAAGGGAGGTTTTTTTAAGCAAGCGCACACAACTAATGTAAATGCATGTGAACGTTTGTTTGTGTGCAGAAAAATAGAAGAGCATACACACAACGTGTGTGTATGTACATGCATGACGCTTTTATACGCGCCCATGCGTAGAAAGAAACAAGCATCACAAATTTTTCAGTCACGAAGTATTTTCTTCTTTACTCCTATACTTGCAATAACTGAAACAAATTCTTGCAAACAGTGTTGCTTAGCGTTTGTTTTAGAAGACTTCGCTGTAGTAAAGCATTTGAAAAATCCCTCATGTATTGAAAGTTCTTATAAATAGTCTTGTGCAGGACTTTAATGGATATGGCGCTATGCCGAGTCACCTGTAATCAAATACAGTGTTGCCCATAAGTTTGTTTCGAACAGCTTTTTTGTATGGTTATGGTTATGGCACGTCTATTTTAAACTTTAATCGATCTTGGTAATAATTCGTTAGATTTTTATAGTACATTTTTATTTATTTATTTTTATTTGCGTGCATACATAAATATGTGACAAAATTTTAAAGTGCGTACATATCGTCGTTTGGTTATTGGTTTGCTGCAAACATAATGTATTTTAAATATACTGTGCCGCAAACCAATAACTTCCCGACGATATGTATGCATGAGTTTATCATTCCATTTCTAAATTGTGCAAACTTAGAAGGGAGAGTGTGGCGTGGCAATGGTTAGGTTAGGTTAGGAATGGTGCTGCTACACCGCACCTGCACTCGGAGACCCGTTTTGGGTTCATTGTGATTCCCTTCTATTGCAAATTAGAAATAATATTTACCCAATTTGTACCCAGAAGTGACCCTATCATCCATTATTAAGCCACTGAGTTCCCATGATGAAGCCTTTAATATCCTCCAGTTTACACTTTACGATATCAGTAATGTTCACATGGAAACGTCTGCTCAGCCATCTAAGCCTATGGCGTTGCAGCTTCGGGCAGTTTTTTTTTTTTTCATATACATATATATTTATTTATTGTATCTTCAAAAATGAACTAACAATAAGTAATCAAATCTTAAATCTAGATATAATTATTAGGCCCGACCAGTATCGGACATAAACTTAGTGATAGTTATAAATAATACATAAGTAGTGATAATCAAAAAGGAAAAATAACATGTTCAATGGTTTATGGTTCCTCTTCATCCCCGCACATTGTACAAAAATCTGGAGTGCCAGTTTCCCAAATGCTGGTTCTTGCTCTGACAGAGCAATGACCTGTCAACCCGCCTATAACGATTGGCATCGCCTTCCTATTCATGTCTAGTAGCAGTTTGGATCATCCTGAGTCAAGTTTTGGTCACATAGCCCTAGAGACTACAATCCTCCCTACTTCGTCACGAACTGTTGGTCCTGCTTCCTATCTCGGTAATTTCACCGATCTGTCTGACATTCCCTCATCTAATGCCAACCCTATTCTTGCCAGCTTATCTGCAATTTCATTTCCCTCAACAATGCTGTGGGTAGGAACCCAACATAGTCTGAGACTATATTTATCCAAAAGCAAGTTGAGGGCTCTCCTACAGTCATTAACAAGTCGACATAGAATGTTACCTTCTTACCATCAGCTATATTCCTGGCCACCAGTTCCGTGGCCCTGAGGATCGCTAAGATATCAGCTTGGAAAACGCTGCATTCACTCGGGAGTCTGGAAGAACTACGAATGTTCGTTCTCAAGATATAGACACTAGCCCCTGTGCCTTTCCCAATTTTTGATCCGTCTGTAAGGACCATACTACCCACATATAGTTTATCAGATTTGACACAATACTCCTTATCCGGCATTACCAGTGAGGGTGTTCAATACTAAAAGTAATTTCAGCGAACTTATAGTCCGTGAACCGAGAGGTTACGGATCCCTGATCACTAAAACTGATCTAATTCAAAAATGATGTGTGACCTGTTATTCCTATCCTCAGCGAAACAGTTTCTACGAGTCTAAGGAGACTTCTCTAGTCGCTGCTCCCAGCACAAATTCCTCTATAGGAAGGATATGAATATTGACGTCCAAGGCAGCCTGAGGTGTGCTCCTCTGAGCAGCTGTGATGCCCAGCGAGGCACACCTCTGAACCTTAGCTAGTAATCTCCTGTGACTTTTCTTCCTCAATGCCACCCACCGTACCACACAACCATAGGAAATAACCAGTCTGACAGCCGAAAAAAATCCAGTTCCTTCCTATGGAGTTCCTCCATGCGTAGTAGGCATTGAGCCCTGTCTTTAACCCTTCCTGCGTGTTTCTTTTCCTTGACAATGGTTAATACTACGCCATTTTTTCTATGCTACTCTCTCGTTTACTAAATTTAAAAACATTCCTAAATCCCGGGAAATTAAGGGTGAAGATCGCAAAAGTTACTCATAATAAGTTGCATAATTATTACTTTACACTTGTTGGAAGAGCATTATAATAGTCGGTATGACAGAATAAATATATTTAACATTTTTTAATTGGCTGAATTCCAATTATTCAAAATATGTTCTATATGCATAAATTTGTTTCATATTTAAATTAAATTTTTTTATTATTATTAATGTGTTCAGGTAGGAAATAATTCAGTAGGAAATAGTAAATTAAATTAAAATGCGTGAGCTATAAAAGTCGTATTGAGTCGCAGAATTATTGAATGTCAAGTTAAAGTGTTGACAAACATGACGTAGTATGGCTGGAAATACAGCCGTTGGCAACAACTTGATTGCTGTAAAATAACATTATAAGCAATTGAATAAATAAAATATTACGAGGGTTGCTATTTAACCATGTTGGGAAACTTATTAGCGTTAACTTAAACTGACTTAATAAAATAACGGACAATGAAAGTTAAATCTAATAATAAAATAAAATAAAAGTTTTTTTTAGTTATTGCAATTATTATTGTTCCAACTTCATTTGTTTCTATATTTATGATTTGAACACGCTAAAGTTCGTATCACTTTGTAAGCCAAATTACATGTGATAATTATTAATGAACAAATAACACCAAAGTTAGTTGTAAATATTCTGACTAACACATATGTAGTTGAACGGAACAACTAACCGTTTTCGAAAAAAAAAAGCTTTTAGCAAATTGAAATAAGATGAATCAAAACAATTCACATATTCCATTTGCAATGATGGCTGAGTATATAAAGCAGAAATCTACATCAACTGACACCACACACAGTAGACCAAACACAGAAGAACGCTGATAATGAAGGTTTAATGGCCTTCGAAAACAGCTAGTTGTTCCGTTCAACTATATATGGGTTAGTCAGAATATTTACAACTAACTTTGGTGTTATTTGTTCATTAATAATTATTACATATAATTTGGCTTACATGTTAGCCTATTCAAATAATAAATATTAAAATAAAAGTAGTTATTTCCAAATCTTAAACATAATACTAGATTTACGTGAGATTTGTCATAAGAGTGTCATAGAAAAAATGGCGCAAAAACTTTTCTGATCTGATTTACTTTTTGTGAAACATTTCATAATGTAAATTCAGTCTAACTTTAATGAAACAAAAAATAGTTTGCAATGTTAAAGACCCTAAAAGTTTTGAATAAGTTCGAAATGCTGAAATGCTGTTTAAAAAAAGCAGGTTCTATTTGCTCTATGAAAAAACGCCCAAAGGAATAATTCCGAAAAAATCAAATTTTTGAGAGTTATTTATCTATCCTAAATTTGTAGGATTTATTATTTTTTGGATAATTTAATTTTATTTTTGAAATTATTTCATTTTGTTAAAAAGAGAATTAGAATAAGAGATTGTTTATAATGCTGAAAAATCACACACAGCTTTGCTCACTGTATATTGAAAATACGAAACATACAACTTTTTGTGAATTTACAAATTATTCACCCGTATCGTGAACATTTTTTCCCTACAATATTTCCACTTTTCACCAAATTGCAATCGTGAATAATATTCCCCCTATCGTGAATAATATTTTCCACGTGAATTTTTTCACTTTTCCCTTGGTTTTTTTTCACTTTATTTTTTCAGGCGAACTGAAGTAATACATGGAATAATTTCGATATTTTCCTTCGAATTATATATTAAAACTTATTTATATTTATTTTTAGGACAAGATTAGTAAGTAAACTTTACGATTGTTAACAATAATTCCCTGCAACACATTTTTTCATGGAGTATGAATCTCTTTGGTTCACACACAGTAGCTTGCATGGCAGTTAGAGATCGACCGAAGGCGTTTTTTTGGTCGAAGCCGAAGCCGAAGCCGAACTTCGGCTAAAATCCTAAACTTCGGCCAAAACCGAAGCCGAAGCCGAATGTTTTAAATTATAAAAATGATACTTGTTTTATATGAATTAAGAAAAAAGTTTGCTTTTTTGAGATCACTGAAATAGCTATAATATCTATTGGATACATAACAAGAAAAATAAAACTATTTTGCAATTTCTAGATTGCTTTTTCATATGATCACTCACAAGAACGTCCAAGTAAAAGAAAATAGAAAGCAACAGGGTTGTATTTCAAAGCAACCCTTTCAAAACGTTAAACACAATAGAAACTGTCGGCGAGCAACGACCAAAAATAATGTTATTTTTCAAGCTTGGAATGAAAAATATTCGGCTTCGGCTAATCGGCCGATTTTTGCCGTAGGCCGAATGTTGGCCGATTACCAATTTTTGGCCGAAGGCCGAAGCCGAAGCCGATTAATCGGTCGAACTCTAATGGCAGTGCACCGCACAGTGGGATTTGTTCAAACAATGTTTGGCAAAAAATATAAGCAGTGCTCGTAGAATGTTGAAATTTGGCACAGAAGCTTTTATTACCTCAATTAAGAACAAAATAAAGTTCATCAAAATTATCCACGCCCACTACCCACCGCCCATAGAAACCAAAATTTATTTTTGTCCCAAAGTTTTTGAAATTTGGCACAGAGCCTTTTATTACCTTAATTAAGAATAAAATGAAGTTTCATCAAAGTTGGCCACGCCCACTACCCACCGCCCATAGAAACCAAAATTTATTTTTGGCCCAAAGTTTTTGAAATTTGGCACATAGCCTTTTATTACCTCAATTAACGCCCACTTAACCCATATTATATTTTTTCCCACAACTTTTTGCTTCTTTACCAAAACTAATTATTTTATAAATAAATTTCAATACAAAATTTCATGAATTTGGAGACAAATTTTATGATTTTATAAAAGATTATTTAATTTATTATTATTTAAGCTTTTTGTTTTTAATTGATAGTATGGAGTCTTAGCAATCATTTTATTATAGCGGAAGCACCTAGCACGACTGGGCAACCTTTTTTTTTTCTTCCAAGGAAGTTTGCAATCACGGCAATTTATAGAAAAAATTTTATCTATCATATCTTTTAAACCATATGAGCGAACTTTATATTTTTTTTTATATATATATTTGAAAAAAATCACAATTTAAATCAGAGCAATAAAATTATCCTACGCACAAACACTATAGAAGTGCGTAAACAGTTTTCAATATTTTGGACCACAATTTACATGTGACTTTACTTCATTATTTCAAAGACAAATAAATAAACGTTTTTTGGGATACAATTTATGGATTCTTCATACTGAATCAATTTTCTACAAAACTGCATCATTACATTTTTAAATTTTATGAGTCGAAAAAATTACTTATTGCACAAAAAAACCCACTGTGCACCGCGGTTGTATACTAAAGAATTGTTTTCCACTTGCACCTTTAATATATAAAAAACAACTTTAAAGGTAAAAAAAAAATATCATTTGGAAGCTAAAATTTGTGTATTTTTTATTATTTAGCCTAAATTTTTCTGATTTTCAATTAATTTGGAAGCTTTACAAATCTTCTTCCGTTTTTAGGGTTTCGTACACCAAAGGTGAAAAGAAACCCTATTGTTTTCGCTACGCTTTCCGTCTGTCCGTCACAGGGTATTTTCTCGAGAACCGTAAGAGCTACGGACCTGAAATTTGGACACAGTGTGTAGACCCTTGGCCGCTGCAACAACAAATACATAAGAGTTGGAAATTAAAGGGTGTGCCAAAACGAGCAACGAAAAATGTTAAAATCCCATGTAATATACATACAATTGTATGTATATACCCTTGAAATTTGTAAAGTTAGTGTATTTTTATACAAACTACAACAATTAACACTAAAATTTAAAAAATTTTAATCAAAGGGTGTACCATCAGTTAATGTAATTTCGACTATGTAATTTTGATAACTTGCTGTATCTTGGAAACCGTAAGAGTAAACTTCTTGAAATTTTCAAAAACGGTAAAACAAAAAAATCTCAAAATTATAAAATCGCCAAACCGAAAAAAAAATTGCCAAAATCAAAAAAAAAAAAAAATCGCCAAAACAAAAAAAAGCACCAAATTAAAAAAAATTTCTAAATCGAAAATAAATCGCGAAAAACCGGAAAAATCGCCAAAATGAAAAATCGCCAAAATGAAAAATCGCCAAAATGAAAAAAAGTCGCCAAATGAAAATATCGCCAAAATGAAAAAAATCGCCAAAATGAAAAAAAAAATCGCCAAAATAAAAAAAATCGCCAAAATGAAACAAATCGCCAAAATTAAAAATAATGGCCAAAACGAGAAAAAAGCGAAAAATAATCAAAAAAAATTATTTCAGCTGAAAAAACGTAAAAAAACACTGTATTAAAAAAATGCTCAAAGCCTAACGTACGGAACCCTTCGTGCGCGAGTCAAAGTCGCACTTTACTGAATTTATTTACATTCACTAGGACTGATAGCGGGAAAAAAATTTCACGGGAGATTCACGATAGCATTTTTCTCTTCGAGGGGAATGAAAATTTCACGTGAAATAAATTCCACTTGTTATTCATGACAGGGGTGAGTGATTTTCTTCACTTTTCGTAAAAAATCATTATTATACTTTGAAATTTGGCAATTTTTTTTTCGGTAATTATTTGTAAGTTTTGCTAAACTAAAATTGCCGTGACCAAGGGAAGTAAATTTTCGACATGCCATAGAAGAGAAAATACGATTCTTGGGCAATGCAAAAATCCTTTAGAAAACTTATTAAAGTCTCAAGTATTCTTTTTTATGAAAATTTAATAATGGCATATAACTAATAGAAAATATATTAATAGTTTTAATTTACAAAACAGATAACATGGAAAATTTACAAAAATAAGTTTATAAACTACGTACATACGTACTTAGCTTGTTTTACTTTGTATTAAATCAATTTGCTTGTAAAATAAATAAATTTTTTTTTATTCCTTTTTTTTCCACAATTTTATTAATTGTGCTGATTTGATAATAATTGCAAACTTATTATCACTAAAATTAATATATGTCACAATGTGTGAATTTTTTTGTTTGAACTTGAGCTGTTTGTTGCTTGCAAAAATTTTGAATAATTGAATGACCGAAAAAATTACGAAACATCTGTTTTAATATGCAAAACATGTGCAGTATGAAATGGAAAAAAAATAATATTAAATAAGACTTATACAATTTTTGAGCTGGAGAAGGAAGTTAAACACAACAATATAAATGCTATAATTAATTCATGAAAGTAACGTAACGGACGGACGGTTGACAATAAAGTTTTTAGTTGTATGTTTTTTATAAATTTAATTAATTGAATATTTTTTCGGCCAAAGCTTATTATTGGAATCCCAGAGACATGCGTTACACATACTGTAACTTATTAATTTATTATTAATTTCTTTTCCTATAGTCAATAAGAGTATAAGTAATATGTGCCCATAATTATGAAAGTGCTCCAAGTTATATGTATTATATATGTATAAATTTTTGCTTCGAAATTTTAAATTAATATTAAATAAATTAAAATAATAGCTCGATTATGGATAGCCACCGCACTTTAGTTACGTTGTCAACTAGCAACGCAAGTGAAATTAAAGTTTGTATTATGTATGACAGCTTTTTCAAATTGCACAAAAAGTTATATAAAAAATATATTGTTAACTGAAAATAATGTAAGCACAGCTACAAAATATAAGATATATATGTAGGTGCTAAAAAATTGTTGAGTAAAAGTGCTCAAAAAATTACTTATAGTAATGAGATGATTTCCTCAGTGGTATTATTAGAGCTATGCTCTTTATGCCACGATACAGGAGCTAGGACGTGATGTTAGGTAACAAAAATAATCGACACTATTTCAATTATAAATTTATTTTTGTTTTAATTTATCTTAATATATATAAAAATCAAAAACACGTTTATTTGTTAGGGGTTGACCATTTAAAATACGTATTTACCCCAAACACATGTACTGGTGTAATTGATTTGCCAAATGTAGTCGCTCTACCCCCTTAACAAATAAAGTTTAAGACGCGTGATGTGCAAAAACTAATTGCTGAACTCAACCCGAAGAAAGCTCCGGGTTTTGATGGAATTAGTAACCAGATGCTGATGAAGTTGCCTAGTATTGCAATTAGAATACTGTTATTTATTTTTAATGCCATATTACGACTGGAGCATTATCCACACAGCTGGAAATTTGCCAAAGTTAAAATAATTCCAAAGCCGGGCAAAGATCTTACCAAGGCTGAGTCATATAGGCCAATAAGTCTCCTATCAACAATGTCAAAGCTTTTCGAATAAACTGCTCATGACAAAATTGTCCCCAATTCTAGTTAGTAGTGGGTGCATACCGGACCATCAATTTGGTTTTAGAAGTCAGCATAGCACCATTGAACAAACTCATAGATTGGTCCAATTTATAAGAAGAACATTTGAAGAAAAGAAGTATTGTTCTGCGCTGTTTATTGACGTTTCTCAGGCATTTGATAAAGTGTGGCATGAAGGCCTAATTTTAAAATTAAAAACATACCTGCCAATAAACGTTGCAGTCTTTTGGAAAGTTATATTACTGCCCGGAAGTTCACTGTTGTGGAAGGAGACTTTATGAGCATGCCTGAAACTATCTCATCCGGTGTGCCACAGGGGAGTATACTGGGGCCAGTTTTGTATTTGATTTATACTTGTGATATGCTTATGAGCAGCAATATCTACACTTCAACATTTGCTGATGTTACAGCCTGCCTTAGTATGCATGAAAATCCTTACGAGGCATCCCGATATCTTCAAGAACACATTACCCAGCTGGAACTATGGTTAAACTTTTGGAGAATTAAGGTAAACGAACAAAAGTGTGTTCAAGTAACATATACATTACGAAGAGATACTTGTTCACCCATTCGGATTAACAATCAAGTTGTCCCTCAACATACTCATGTGAAATCTCTTGGTATACACCTTGATCGACGGCTTACTTGGAAACACCACATTGACTCTAAGTTAACCCAAATGAAACTAAAATTAACTCAGTTACATTGGCTGATTGGTAGAAATTCAACCCTCAGTCTAGATTGCAAACTTTTGATATACAAGTCACTTTTGAAACCGATATGGTGCTACGGAATTCAACTATGGGGCACTGCTTCAGCTTCCAATGTCGAGAGAATCCAACGAAGGCAAAATAAAATTTTGCGATTAATAACATCGGCTCCATGGTATATAAAAAACTCAAATATACATCGTGATTTAAACATGCCACTAGTGATTGAAGAAATTGCAAAATATGCAGACAAATATTTAACAAGCCTCGAGTCACATCTTAATCCGCTTGCTCGAAATATTTTGAACTTTACTGGACACATCCGCCTAAAAAAGAGGGATACAAGGGCTCTTATACTCAACACTCCAGATGGGACTGCTTGGAAATAATTTTTATTTTTTATTTATTTTTTCTTCCTTTTGATTATCACTACTTATGTATTATTTATAACTATCTCTAAATTTATGTCCGACAGTGGTCGGGCCTAATAATTATATTTTAGATTTAAGATTTGAATACTTATTGTTAGTTCATATTTGAAGATACAATAAATAAAAAATATGTATTAAAAAAAAAAATTGTTAGGGGTGAACTCTTCAATGCCCCAACAGATTTTCGCCTTCCACGCCACAAAATATTTGTAAAAGACCGGCGCGTGTTTTTATATATATTCTACCCCGGTAAATGCTACGCCCCTTTTAGAAATAGTGATTCGTCCGACAGATGGCGCAATTTTTAGTTTTTTTTTGTGTTTTTGCACCGTAACTCAAGAACTACTGAACCGATTTTGACCAAACTTTATATACATGCTCTATGGGGCGTGAGGAGCGTTTCTGTGTAGTTTGAAGTTCGTCCGGCAGATGGCGCAATATTTAGTTTATTCGTGGGCAAAATCCAATTTTCATATTGTACCACCAATGCCATATACAACACTAATGTTTGCTTAGGGCCAGCAACGCGGACCGGGGTCAGCTAGTTTGTACATAAAAGCAGAAATAAACGAAACAAAAGGTTTGATTTTATTTTGTTTCGTTCTTTGAAGTGAGTGAAACGAAAACAAACCAATAACAATAAGAACGCTTGCTTAAATTATTTTTGTATTGCCTTTGCTCATTAGCAACGAAAATACAGTAATTTAATCGTACGCAGCTAGAAAAGAAAATTATGGGAAATAAATGGAAACGTCTTGAAATATCACATAATACAATATAATTTTATTGCATTGTTATTTAATACGTGATATTTGTCTTATATAGCTAAGCAGCATAGCTCTAACTGTATGTACTAAGACACCTCTCTTATTTTTTTTTCGATGGAGAGAAGTACGGTAATACAAAATATTGAATCTATTGACAGTATTCAATTAATAATTAAAATCTTTTAGAGCTACCGCATGCACTGTAATTGTGATTGCTTAAAATAATTGGTAATAACCTTTTTTTTTGGGCTTTAAAGTATATTTTTGACGTGTGACGTTTACCATATACACAGAAAAAAATTTAGGTCAATCTAACCAACTTTTAATATTAACCAACAAAAACGGGTTAAACTAACTAATGCAAAAAAAAAAACACTTCAAAAACAATTTCATCCAAAATGCGAATTCTGAGCTTACTTTTATTTTTGATATTTGTATTCTAAAGGGTGTTTTTTATAGAGTGACACAAATTTAAATCATAATAAAATAACAAAAATTAAAAATTAAAAAAACCCCCGATATATCTAGAAAAGATGTGATATCTTCTAAGCGGATGGAACGATTTTCTTCAAACATAGTTAAGAACCTTCTCGATCAGGTCACCTTTCAAACAAAACAAAACTAAATTAAAATCGGTCCAGCCGTTTAGAAGACAGACACACAGATACACAGACACACACTACAAACTTAAAACACCCCTTTTTTTGGTCGGGGGTTAACAAGGAAATATATTTTTAATATCAATGAAAAGGGCTTTATTGGAAAGAAAATTTGATGAAATCAATGTTTAAATATGATTTCTGTCATGTGGCCACCACGCCTGGCGCGCAGAAGGCGGAAACAGGAACGCCAATTTGCAACATTTTTTTGCAGCATTTTCTGTCGTATTTCGCCGATAACTTTTCGAATTTTGATTTCCAGTTGTTCAATTGTTTGTGGTTTATCGATGTAGACATTTAAATTAATATAATCCCAAAGAAAATAATCCAATGGGGTTAAGTCACACGATATTGGTGGCCAATTAATTCTGCCATTTTTCATCAAAAGTTTCTTTGAGTAAATCAATTGTAGCGCCCGCTGTGTGGCATGAGGCTCTGTCCTGTCAAAACCACATATCAGCTAGATTAATGCCATATAATAGAGGTATGGTTTCGAATCATGTTCCTATACCGTTCACCATTGACAGTAACATTCAATTTAGTACATCATCGTTTTTGAAGTCATATGGGCCAATGACTCCGCCAGACCATAGAGCGCACCAAACCGTAATTTTCTGTGGATGTAATGGTGTTTCGAGAAAAGCTTGTGCATTCTCCTCACTCCAAATGCGACAATTCTGCTTATTTAAGTACCCATTCAGCCAGAAATAGGCATCATTGGAAAATAAAATTTTAAATTTTTTTTCATAATGAAATTTCAAAGCAAACTAAACAAAAAGCAACTATCAGCTGTTGGGTACTCAAATAAAGCAGTGATGCCAGGTCAAAGTTGTGACACTCTAAAAAAAGCACCCTTTATTAACTGCCAGTAAGTGATAAAAATTTAAGGGCATTAAGAGGAGAAGAGATGCCAACTCAAAGTTGTGACACTCTAAAAAAAAGGCACCCTTTATTAACTGCCAGTAAGTGATAAAAATTTAAGGGCATTAAGAGGGTGGCTTGCGGGCTATGATTCTAAAAAACTTATTTAAATCGGTATTGCTTGTAATTAATTATGCCAGCAAATATTGGGTGTTTTTTATTGAGGTATAGAACTTTAAGTTGGCATCACTTTTTTAACTGGCGGCCATTTTGTCAGCTGTCAAGTGATTAATATTTAGTTTGGTTTGCCATTTCATCATGAACAGGTTGACAAAAGAACAACGCTTGCAAATCGTGCAAATTTATTTCGAAAATAATGGTTCAGTTCGCGAAGTTTACCGCAAGCTCCGTCCATTTTATGGTCGACATAATCGTCCATCAGAGCAATTAATTCGGTTAAACATGGATCGTTTTCGCACTACGTTTACTCTATGTGATAATACGCATCCGCAGAGACGTCGAACAGTGCGCACCGAATAAACAATTGCCGCTGTAGAGCAAAGTGTTGAAGAGGACCCGAATGAATCGATTCGCCACCGTGCCACCGTATAGAGCCATGATAACCGACTATTTTGTTCCCGAATTGGATGGCATGAATGTGGATGAGTTGTGGTTCCAACAAGACGGCGCTACATGCCACACAGCGCACGTCACAATCGATTTATTGAAGGAAACATTCGATGAGCGCATAATTTCGCGGAATGGACCTGTCAATTGGCCACCAAGATCGTGTGATTTGACACCATTGGATTATTTTCTTTGGGGATATGTGAAGTCGCTCGTCTACGCCAACAAACCAGAAACGTTAGGGGACTTGGAAGCCAACATTCGTGGCGTTATTGCCAACATACGGCCCCATATGCTCGAAAAAGTGGTTGAAAATTGGACCTGTAGAATTGGCTTTATTCGAGCCAGCCGCGGCGGCCACATGCCCGAAATCATATTTAAACATTAATGGCATAAAATTATCCTTCCAATAAAGCCAAATTGATGGACATTAAAACGATTTTCTTGTGTTTTATTTCAATTCGAAGTTCTATACCTCTAAAAAAAACACCCTTTATAAGTAAAATTTTTCATTGGTTTAATAAAGAGATTCATAGAATTTATGAAGAAAATTCTTGCAGTGTATTATGCATGATATTAATACATTGAGGAAATCGAAATTATAGCAAAATCATAATTAATTGAATTAGCATTTTTTAGAACCTTATATGCTCAAAAATATGTACATATGTATATATATATATATATATGTATATGTATGTGTGTACATATGTATGTATGTTTATAAGTGTTTACATATGTTTATAAAACCAGAAACGATTGTGGGATGTAAATACACAAATTATTTATAATTCTTAATTTATTCTTTTTTTATGTATGAGGAAAAAAAACAAAATTATTTAAACAAATCGCTTTAGTACTCGTATAGTACATTGCACTACTACTGATCATTTCGATATAAACAATTTAACAACAAACAAACCAAAAAATAAAAATAAAACAAAACAAAGTTTAATACTTGTGCAAAAAGCTGTTGATTTACAAAGCGACAGTTTTTTTTTTAGCATTTTTTAGTACGAGAGTGATACAAGCTTTAGTTCAATCTTGAACGCATTAAAATCAACACTTGTGCAGTGATTTCACACACACCACGGACACAGAAGTGAATAAAAAAAATATACATATATACTTGGGCAAAAAAAAAAAAGATCAAAAGGAAGGAATTTAAGTATCAGACTTTAACAAAACAACATACATACATATCTTACTTGCACTAAGTACGAATATGAATTCTATTTAGTTAGACTTGATTGCGGAATTATTTTATTTGGGACGAGAGTTTTTTTTTCTCGAGTATAATGCAAACTTAACACAAAGTCTACATTACAATAACGTATTATGGTTATTATCTTTTGAAAGTATATATACAAAAATGTACATTGAATGATTATTTATTCGTTCCATTCAGTGCCACAATTTGCTTCCATTCTTTGCCTTAAACTGTAATAATCTCAAGTTTTTGCGTTGAAAATTAAACGCATATTTGCGAGTAGTTAGTTATCTTAAAATCAATTTAATTGAAGTGTTTTATCTATTGTGTTGTGAATAGTTGTGCGTTAGTTTGTGCTCCTGATGATTTGATAACAAACAGCCTGCGTATTATTAAAAATATAAAATTTGATGATTGCTCTACCAAATGTTTACGGAAGCAAAAAATAACAAATAAAATGGGTAAGTCAATTTTCTAAGTTAAATTTAGCATACATAGATACATATAATTTTAATGATGATTATGAGTTGTAACTACGTTTTTGATAAAATCATTTTGCTTGTTAGAGAAACACGGCATTAATTTTGATATATGTACAAATGTACGTGTTTTCGACAAAATGTCAGTTATAATTGATTTTTTTTTATTCATTACTCTCTCTCTGCCCATTTAACAAAAAATTTTCTGCGCCTAGAATCTTTTTTTTTGAGGCAATTCAATTTAGTAAATTTTTGAAACTAATTTTGCAGATAAGTTTTGTCTATTACAAAAAAAAAAAAATTGATAACACTGCAGTGTATACTATCAAATTAAATTAAAATGTTCCCTAACATATAATTTTATAAAACTTTTTTCCATTGGGAAAAAATTGTCTTAGAAAGAAGTTAACATTTTTAGAAAATCTACTCTCCTTCCAACATTTATGTGTAGGATGTCTAAAGTTTGTACAACTTACTTACAATAAGTTTATTTATAATAAAAGAGCAAAAAAAAAAAATTACAAAAAGGAAAGTGCAATTTTTTTTTGCTAAAAGATTGCTAATTTTCGATCAATGCTGAATGTAGGGTGCACCGGCAAAAATCTCTAAAATTTATTTCATAGTCTTTCTTAAGACCTCTTCTCTTATGCCGGCCATACACTACACAAGTTCAGTGCTCAAGTCTGTTCTGTTCCCTAAGGTCTAGAAAATAGAACGAACCTGTCAGTAGCAGCCAGTTGTTTTCGACAACGGGTATACAGCTCCCAATTTTTTTTTTTTTGGTATTGTATTGAAATAATGTTGATGTTTAGGCGGTTTTTAGTTTTGCTGATTTTTTGGTTTGGGAATATTTTAGTTATGGCGATTTTTTTAGTTTTGGCGTTTTTTTTTTCGTTTTGGCGTTTTTTTAGTTTTCGCGCTTTTTTTTTGCTGATTTTTTTGGGTTTGGGGATTTTTTTAGTTTTGGTGATTTTTTTTTGTTTTTGACGATTTTTTTGGATTATATTTTTTTTGGTCAAATTTTATTTTGGGTGATTTTATTTAGTTTTGGCGTTTTTTTAGTTTTTGCGCTTTTTTTTTTTTTTTTTTTTTTTAGTTTTGGCGTTTTTTTCGTTTTGGCGATTTCTTTTGGTTTTTGACGATTTTTTTCGATTATATTTTTTTGTTTAAGCGATTTTTTAGGTTTTCGACAATCTTTTCGTTCAAATTTTAGTTTAGGTGATTTTTTTTATTTATGGCGTTTTTCGTTTTGGCGATTTCTTTTGGTCTTTGACGATTTTTTCGGTTAATTCTTAGTTTAAGCGATTTTTAGGTCAAATTTTAGTTTTGGCGATTTCTTCTGATTTTTGATGATTTTTTCGGTAATTTTTTTAGTTTAAGCGATTTTTTCGGTAAAATTTTAGTTTCAGCGATTATTTTTAGTTTTGCGCTTTTTTCATCCTGGCGATTTTTTTTTGGTTTTTGGCGATTTTCTTACTTATTTTGGCGAGTTTTTTACTTTTAGTGATTTTTTTTTTTGCATTTTAGCGATTTATTTTATTTTTGGGGATATTTTTCATTTAAGCGCTTGTTTAATTTTGGCGATTTTTCGTTTCGGCATTTTTTCATTTTGGGATTTTTTCAAGAGTTTGTCTCTCACGATTTCCAAGATGCAGCAAGTTGTCAAAATTACATTAACTGAAGGAATACCCTTTGATTTTGAGTTCTTAAATTTCAGTGTTAATTGTTTTACTCTGCATAAAAACTTTGAAAATTTTTAGTGTGTATATATAATTTTTTCTATATATTTTAACTGTCATATATTTGTTGTTGTAGAGGCCACATTTTTACATATTCTGTTAAAACTTCAGGTTTGTAGGTCTTACGGTTTACGAGTAAACAGCCTGTGACAAGCAGACGGACATCGTAACGAAAACAAGAGGGTTCCTTTTCACCTTTGGTGTACGGAACCCAAAAAATTACGTTTCCAGCTCGCTGCACAGTGGTCATGCCTAGGTAAAACTGCCTAGATAAAACTTTAAAAAATGTCCAGGGGCTAAACGCCAATACCGAGGAGGATAAATACAAGTATCACATCAATCTTTGAATAGATTGTAAAATTTTTATTCATCAATATAACGTTTTGTTACATCAATATAAATATGTAGAACTGGGATGAAAAAAAGGAACAAAGTATATATGGATGGTCACAAGTAAAAAGGCCCTAACTCAAATAACTGTAACTTTACAGGAGAAGGTGAAAACATAATAATAAACAGTACAAGTGCTTGTACAACTGCTTTGTAAAACTGCTTGTAAAAGCTTTATTGAAATGAATTTTATGTGACGAGGTGTACTTGGGTGAAATTTATTGGAATCACTGAAAAACTCAATTTCGTAAAAATACGAGTTAGGGTCTTTCTACTTGTGACCACCGATATGTATGTACATATATGATATGATATCGTTTATTAAACCGGGATACCACTGTAATTAAAATATTGATAATCTCTGCTACTTCATTGGGTTCTTAAAAGCTTAAAAAATTTTCTAGGATATATTTGCCATCCAGAACTGCCTTTCTAAAACGTAAGTTTTTATTACGGGCTTTATTTCTCTATCTCAATAAAAGATTTTAGACAAACTTTTTATTCCACTAAATTGTCTGTCTGAGCGTTGTTAAAGTTTATACCTTAATTTAAAATTTTTTTTTTTTGGATTTTCCATATAAAATTTATTAGATAACATTAAACTATTGCCAAGGGATTATTATTATTTTTTTATTAACTACAGTGGAGTTCGGTTACAAAAAAAAAATAACGGCTATAACGAATTATTGCGCATAACGAACAACTTATCCGGTCCAAATAGTTTTCTATCCGTATTTTATACAACCATTTTTGAAGTGCTGTAAATAAAACTGCATGAATACTTATTATGGTTATCATGAACTTGGAGTTCGTTATAATCGAGCTCCACTGTATTGAATTTTAATCAGACTAGTAACTTAAAGAATTTCATTTGTTGCTTTTTCTTCGAAACTAGACTATTTAAAATTAAAGATATGGTGGCTAGGCCAAGAAATTAGTTGACGAAATAAAACACTATTATTTTTGCAGACATCTATTTATTCACTTCTGTGTGTGACGTAAATATTTAAGATAAAGTCAATAAAGATAAAACATATAAAATAGAAAACTTACTTTCTTAGCTAATTAATGTTAGAGCATAAATGATTTGTGCAGCAGTTATAACGATATAAGGGAGTAGTACGGAACACTTTCTATACGGCTTCGGTGGTTTAGTGAATTCGTTACTTGGAGATTGAAATTATTAAATCAGAACTGAGAACTTCGCTTAAGCAGGCATGAAAAGGTCTATTATAAATGAATATTTATTTATTTACTAAAATAAAATTTATTAAACGTCAGTTTAAATAATTGCAACTTCCGAATTGTAGGTTTGTATGTACATGAGCAATATCTTCTTTCTTCAGTAAATTTTTGGTGAAAAATTTGCCTCGCTTATCAGTTTGAAAATATTCTTTCTACTGATATACGAGTACGCACATACTTATGCAGCTATTTCATTTAAATCAGTATTCTTAAGTGTAAACTAAGATTTGAGGCACTCATAAAAGAAAATATATCGCTCATTTACTCAAACAACGCCATAACTCAAAAAATTGAATTTTGGAATTAATAATGCAGAATTAATCCTCATATCATTGTTAATATTTTGTAAAAATGTTAATCAAATATCTTGTTCACTTAGCTCTTGAGAGAAAAATAAATATGTATTTTCCCCCATTAAGGCTCATATTTACAGTGTTTAGTTAACTAATTAAGTTGGTTTAACCAAAGAAATTGATAAGAATAATCGTTAGTTAAACCACGGTCATTAGTTAACTATAGACTGTGATTTTGGACCTAAGTTGTGTGTAAGTTTAAACTCCTTTTCTGGCCAACTAGTTTTTTTTTGTGAGTTATTACATTGTTTTAGTAAATAAGCGATATATCTGCGGTTTGCATGAAAAACAGCGTTTGTAAAAGAAATCTAATTTTTCAGGAGACCCCAAAAGAGTTCCCTTTGAAAATAATTCTCTTGTTGAAAGGTGAAACTTGTGTTCTTGTTTTGGAAAAAATATGGTACTGGTCCATATTTAAAAAAAAAAAGCAATGTGAGTCCGATCACAGTTAATGAAATTTTTTTTAACATTGGCTTATGGTAACTAAAATAAGATATATAAATTTTTTACTCTACTGTATTTAAAAATCTATGGAAAACTGCATCCATAGTAGTTAAATTATTAGTTGTGGGGGTTTGTGGAGAATTGCTTATATGCAAGTGGAAAACGTCAAATAAAAATTTTGATAAAGCTTGCGACTGTGGGTTTGCAAAATTTGTATTAAAATCTCCACCCATAATAATTGGCATGAGATTGGAGAGTGTTACCCAATTGTCGTGCACCTTTATAAAGACTGCTATATATGTATATTTTAAACAAATATTTGATATTATTTAACAGTTTATATTTATTTTATTTATTTTATATTTTTCAACTTTTTAACAAAATTATCCCCACTGGCAATACTATTACACTACACAAGCAATTTCTATTAAAATTAACATTTCTCCTGTAGGTATGCTTTAAAATTCGTTTGAGTGTATTTCTATGCAGCTGTTAAGTATCTCTGTACTTCTTGTACACTCATACATAGCTCACACCGATTTGATAACGCTTTACGATCTTACTCAAAATTTGTGATTGTATTGTGAAAAAGATTTTTACTTCCTAGCGTATAGATGTTTACACATCAAAAATCTTTGAACTTTTAAAAAAAGCGTTAAAAAAATATAACAATTTTAAAGCATAAACTCGAAATTAAAAAAAAAAAATTGGACATACGCTGTTGTTCATGAAAACCACAGATAAGTAGATATGTTTTTGATTTAAAGTCAGTGTGAGTGAAGTACGTATTCACAATTGCAAAACCTTCGACGCCTGATAACACACCTTTTGAGGGTCAAAATGAGCAGAAAAATAAAATATATAAAATATATATACAAAAAATAGATTTGATTTTTTTTAATTTTGCGCGATTTTTTGTTTGTCTAGATTAAAAGAACTCTTATTTAAAATGTAATTTATTTTTAAATAAATTTAGTATAACAAACTATTGTAGACGGTTAACAGTCGCTGCTGCTATTAAACTATAATTAAAAAAAAACACAAAAATTTTTATTTAATAAAAAATTATATATAATTCAACAAACTTTTTTGGTAACTAAAATATTAAAAATTTTTAAAAGTGAAACTGTTACAAGACAATGAAGGAAAATTTAATTTGCTTTATTTCTTATAATTTTTTTTTTCAACTCTTTCAAGTTTAATATAAGAAAACTTGTTTCAAATTATTGTTTTCTAAACGAAAATTACCTGTATATAATTTTTCTTCTTGCCCCATTGATGGCAGCAGAATGTCTTTTTTTAAGGAAATGCCAATCCAATTGTGGCAATTATGTGCAAAATACTGCAATACTTAAAGATAAAGAAAAATTTCAATTTCAATTTGAAAAAAAAAACAACATAAAAATATTCCATGTACGAGGGCCTACTTAGCACTTGATCGACATACATAATCACAAAAATATAATATACCTAAGAGGCCTAATTACGAGTGTAAAATTTCAACTTTTACAATGGTGGCTTTGTACTAGATCAGCAACGTTTCAGCATTATGCACAATGTGCGAGCTTTTACAAAAGAGCTTTGTTACTTCACTCCAACGAGAGTACAACATCCAACCAGATCGCAGCGACAACAATACTTGCTACATCACATAGAAAAATAATCAGGGGTCTAATCAACGCTTTCGATAACGATTTGATTCGATCACGTTTTTCAAGTTTGAGATTATGCCATATGATATCGAATCATATTATTACATTGCTCGATAGCGAATGCCATAATCTCAAACTAAAAATATTATCGAATTAGCTAGTTATCGAAAGCGACGATTACACACCAGCTTTTATTCAATTAAAACACTTGTTTTATTTAGTTAAAACATTAATTTATTCAATAAATTTTTGTTAACTTTGAACTATTGTTTAATTAAAACATTAATTGATACAATCATTCCACGCGTATTAATATAATTTATAATGAAATATGTTGTGACTTTTGTTGGATCTTTTTAGCTTGGATGTTTAAAAATTCTCAATTTTTTTTTTTTGGAATTAACACCAGTGGAAAGCTTCATTCTTTTACAACTCTGGCCTTTTTGCACGTTTTTAAAAATAACGTTGCAGCGCCTCTGGTGTCAATGATGCGTACTTCAATCATCAATCAGGTGATCAAAACTAATTTAAATTGTTTTTTCTCTGTATACTCATAGATTATTTTAACCTTTTCTTTTAACGATAATGTGAAAAAATAGTTATAAAAACTTTTTGTAAAGCTTTTAGGCCAAACTGCTGCAAGTACTCACACTAAAACTTTATAATCATGTATTCGGTAGCCTGCTGTCGTGAATGTGTTTAAATCAGAGCTGTTAAATTTCGATTACGATTAGTAATCAATTAGATTACATTTTAAAAAGAATTGTAATGATTATATAATTGCCTTCAAAAGAATTGCTGATAAATAATTGATTAAGATTACAAATAATCGAAAAGTAATCTGAATTACTTAAATTACTAAAAATAATCAAAAAGAATCAAAAGTAATCAAAAAGTATTCCGACTACTTTCAAAGATTACTTTTGATTCTTAATAAATAATCAAAAAATAGAAGTAATCGGATTATTTTTTGATTACTTTTGATTCTTTTTGATTATTTTGAGTAATTTTAAGTAATTCAGATTACTTTACAAATATTAGTAATCGTAATTAATTAGTAATCGTGTGAAACTGAATATAATTGTAATTTAATCATTACTTCACCTTTAAAAAAAGTAATCTAATTAGTAATCATTACGATTAGTAATCATTCCTTAACAGCTATGGTTTAAATCATATATGCAAGAATATGTGTGACGTCATATTACCCAGTTAGCTTTTCCAATCGCAGAAGAGCACACTTATCAATGTAGACGATTCATATATAAGAGCCACGGAAGGCACTTTTATTAGTCGTAGATACAATCATTCAAAATTTATTTAAAGATTATCTTACATATCCTTTATGAAGAACATTAAGAATCGTATGGGGCTCCTCAATGTTGCAAAACTTTGAATGGCACAGAAAAAATCAATTAATTGAAATAATTTTTGTTTGATACATTGCCATAATTTTATTTTAAGCGATCATTTGCTAAATTATTTGCTGCTGGTTAAGCATGTCTATATGCACACCTTTTGAAGTCCACTGACGATTTGGTAAAGCACCAATGAATTTTCATTTAGACATGCTCAACTACCAGCATATAAATTTCACTTATAATTCGATTATTTTAAATGATGGTTACGTAGCTCCAATAATTTAATATATACATATTACCAAACACATTGAATTTATACTTCCCTTTAATATATCCTTGATTCTTATGAATAATAAAAAAAAACAATTGAAACAAGCGGCAAGATTCTTATTCAAAACTTAAATGTAAGCATCAGCGAAGGAATGAAGAAAAACTAACAATCTGTAACAGAAAACACGAAAAAAAACAAACATATTTTAAATAAAGGTATCATCGATTAAACATTGATAGATTTATAAGTGAGAGTTAAATATAAAATGTACAATATCACTCTCCAAATAATCATTAGGTGATTCGTTTAGGAGCTCTTGGCTAGCTGGGTAGTTTAATTGAGCTATGAAATTGGCACCAAGAGCATGAAATGAGAAGAAATGGATCGACTTTTGTAAACAAAAATATCAGCTGTCAATATTTCTCACGAAATAAATGCCAGTCAGTCACATTATTTCACAGATGACAAGAAAATGTTGCCAAATACATTTCATAATTATTTTCCCAGTTGAACAGAGTACAACTATTGCAACATTATTTCATGAATATTTCATGTAAGCTTTTGTTTTTATGGATTAAGTCAACATATCGCTTGCAAATTTTAACAGAGTACCCGGCTTAGATGAGAAAATAAATTTTCTTTAAGTGAAAAAATAAATTCATTCACAATTTTCACAAAATAAATGGAATGTAGTTTAAAAGTCCAAAATTTTGTAATACCCCAATATCTGTTTTAGGAGCTATTTATTTTTATTTATTAATTTTAACATACTACACAAAGTAAATTTGCATAATATGTTGTTGCACAAATATGGGCGGAGTAACTAAGACCATGTGCGCAAGATGTTATTAACAGCATTTAAAAAAATTTTTGTGACTGACTGTACACGACCTATGCCTTCACATAGGAAGTAGCAACGTGGTTGTTAAAGAAATTCCACAAAAAACCGCAAGATTATACGGTTATCTTTGGCAGATCAGTCAACCAGTGCGAGCGAGACAAAAAAAACTCTCGAAGGCCAAACAACACGCACAAGCCTGACCGCACTTAAAAAATAATTACGATGACGCGAGAGATGTTCTCCGACCCAGAGCTGCTTAACGACTGGTAAAACTTAATTCCTTATTTAAGTGATGCGCAGTGTATAAAGAGCGTACAAAATACGGCGATAAGCAATAGATACTCGGACATATTTAGAAATCCACAGATATCAACTTTATTTTATATAGATTTACATACTTTAGAATAGATATTTTTTGTTTAATTTTAAAATTATTCAAGGAAAAAACGTTTGTTTTTGGCAGTTAATGAAAGTTCAGTTATTGGTTATTTCCAAAGATTTTAGCGAATTTCTTTTTTTAGATAGTCTCCTCTTTCTACCACCCTCGTACATTGATGTTAGGCAAATGCATGAAACGTGAATGTAACAAATAACAAATTGATCATTCTTAAATAATTAGAAATAAAAAAATATAATTTATTTATCCAATTGCAAAAAAAAAATTTAAGGTAAAATTGACCACAACAAATATTCGTAGGAATGAGTACTTACACATGGACCACTTTATAAATAATGATAACATTATATTTATATATACATACATATGTATGTATGTATGTATTTGTATGCGTAGTACATGTAAATATGTATGTATGTGAAAAAAGAAAAGTGAAAAAGATAAGAAATGAAACAGAGGTTTGGGTTACCACCTGAAGCTAATCGGAAAAATTAAGAATGCTGCAATGGGAACAATAATGCAAATAAATTCCAAATTACGAGTAAAAAATTAAACACATTGCTTGTCTATTACCTACATATATGGTTTAACAAATTTATAATAAAATAATAAAATTTATAATGAATTATATAATAAATACAAAAATTGAAGTGTATATGTACATATGTATGTATGTATGTAAAACACACCTTCGAACAGACTGATGATTGGTCAGATAGTCAAAAGACGCACGAATAAATCAGATTTCTCAAGTGGGGTTTTGTTTTTTTGTTTTATTGTTATTTGTTATCAATCGAATGTTTACACTAGCCGCAAAGGGTTCACAATATACATGCATATGTACATATGTAGGTATATATAATTAATAGCAAATAACTATAGTTAGAAATATGAATATGAATTTCATTTGTAAAATTAGAAATTTATGCAAAAAAAAAATTGCGAATTTTTTTTTTTTTTTTTTTTGAAAGAATAATTTTATTGCATTTAAGAAATTCGGAATATTGAGACTTCAATTCATGCGTAGGCAACAGTGACATGACTGCTGGCAACTTGAATTTCCTGCTTGCCAGAAAACACAAATTACACTGCCGCTCACTTGAATAGGTTTACAATTTTCCCTACATTCAAACTAAGTTTTTGCGAAAAGTAATAAAGTTTATAACTAAATTAGACTTATATGTAAATAGTAAAATTTCGCAAAATATATGATTAAATGGAAATATTTTTTAATAATAACTAATAACTGATTTAAATTTTTTTTATAAATAATATGTTTTTGAACAGTTTTTTTTTTGCTCACTTTGCCATTAATTTAAAAAGCTCAACAGGAGAATATTAAAAAAAAATTTTATTTTTATTTTTAAAGGTTTTTTATATATGTTGTCGTAAAGATTTATTAATAAGTATATCCTTATTTATTTTACATTACTTTAAAAATACGGCTTGGAAGGGAGTTGTAAATTTTTTCAATTAATGATAATGAAATGTCAGGCCAACCTTTTTTAAATCCTTCAATTAAAGCTTATATTGTCTCGTACTAGGTTTGATCCCGTATTCCACATTGGGAGCCCACGGGATCCCAATTTTACCGAAAACTGTTCCCGTACTCAAAGTATGGGCAAGTAAGGGATCTTTAGAGGGAGTAATGTTCTTCATCTTCTTGCTCGAAACAGCCCGTAATTTTTCTTTGGGCTAGTTTCGGCAAGCCGAAAAACAATCACCTGTTTGAAAAATAACCAATAACAAAGTAAACTTAAATTGTCCTAAACACTAAAAACATTGAAAATTTGTATCAAAAAGGTTTATATGTATCAGCTACGTCCAAACACACATACACTGATATTTTTATTTGAGATAAACAGCTTTGAAAGCTCTTAAAATTGTGTTGTTGAACAAAAATAATTGTACCGGTATCAATACCGATACCGTTATTTGTTACGGTTTCCAACCTTGCTTGTTTCTTTGCAAAGTAAGAGCAAGCATTGGTGTCTGCTGTGTTGTTGTTGTGGATGTTGTACTCTCGTCGGTGTGAAAGCACAAAAAGCTCTTTATAAAAGTTTGCACATTGTGCATATGGGTTGGACGCAGCTGGTTTATTTACAAGTGGTGAACTAAGTTTTATCAGTTTTTATGTAAAATTAAGATACAAAACGTTCTAGATATGCCACAGCATGTAAGTAAACGCATGCGTGTGTATGTACATACATAAGTATGTATTTACTTGTGCGTTGGCTTTTGGTAAGATTTTTGGGTTTTCTTGTTCCCGTACTTTTGTAAATTTTTTTTTGTATTATTGAGAGAAATTATAGCTTTTTCTCATTTTGCCGAGCTTTGCCGAAAAAGTGCTGGATCAAACCTATTGTGTGCCGTGTAAAAGAAAAAATTTTTGAAATGGAAAATTACTGGCGAATACTGGTTCCAAATACAAGTAGCAACTACTTAGTCCTAATTTACACTATGCAAGTATTATTGCTAAGTTGATTTGCTTTTTAGGAGAGAGAGAGAGACGAGGGGAAAAGAAATGTTTCTGTTCCCCTCGTCTCTCTCTCCCACAAACTAATCAGTTTAGCAATAAGACTTGTATAGTGTAAATTAGGACTTAGCATAATGGTACTGCTAGTTTTTGAGAATCTCCAATATGGTTTGTGTGGTTGCTAAAAGGTTCGTGATTTGGATAAGTGGTTCGTGGCAGTTGGAGGTGTCTCTGCTACTCTGCTAACTAATATTATAAATGCGAAATTGAATTTATTGTTTGTTTGTTCCGCTGTACCGTCTAAACCACGGAAATGAAATTTAAAATATAGATCTAAGTTTAGATCAGCTACGTCCAAGCCATATGCACAATGTGCAAACTGTTGTAAAGCAACTGTTTTGTGCTTTCACACCGACGAGAGTACAACATCCACAACAACCACACAACAGACAGCAATGCTTGAACCAATTTGAGAGCTTTCAAAGCTGTTTATCTCAAATGCAAATATCAGTGTATGTTTGTTTGGACGTAGTAGCTGGTTTAGGTGGACACATAGGTTATATGTTTTTTAAAAACTAGGAGCACGAGGGAAGGTAGGGGAAATTTCTGCCTCTCAGACTCTATCTAACCGATTTTGGTGAATTTCAAAACATAGATAGATGTGAGTCTAAAAGAAGGCATGTATTTTTATTAATTAAGGTGAGTTTCTAAAGAAGAGAAGAAACATTAAACTAGACTTTATTAGCTGGGGGAAATACTGATATTTTTCAGTGCAGCCACGCACTTCAATCAGCACCCATGTCTATATACTGGGTTAGAGATTGTTATTAACATCATCAATTTACATTAAATATATTTTTAATGAAATGGAGAAATATGAGAAATAATTAATTAATAAAAATATTTAACGCCGTAAGAATTGAAAATACTGAACTTAAAGCCTGATTAAGACATTATTCCTGATTATAAAGACCTATAGCTTAAAAAAATCGTATAATTTTCGAAAAATTAGATAAAAAATTTAACAAAATTTATTAACAAATACTATCTATCTTCCCGCAATATAAGCATACAACTTTTCGCTATAAGGGAAAATATAATAAATTCAGTAAAGTGCGACTTTGACTCGCGCACGAAGGGTTCCGTACGTTGGGCTTTGAGCATTTTTTTTAATACAGTGTTTGTTACGTTTTTTCAGCTGAAATAATTTTTTTTATTGTTTTTCGCTTTTTTCTCGTTTTGACAATTTTTTAAATTTTGGCGATTTTTTTTTTAATTTTGGTAATTTTTTTCATTTTGGTTATTTTTTTGCGATTTTTTTTTTCATTTTGGCAATTTTTTTAATTTTGGCGATTTTTTTAATTGTGGCGATTTTTTCATTTTGGCAATTTTTTTTTCATTTTGACGATTTTTTCATTTTGGCGATTTTTCCGGTTTTTTGCGATTTATTTTCGATTTAGAATTTTTTTTTAATTTGGTGCTTTTTTTCGTTTTGGCGATTTTTTTTTTGATTTTGGCGATTTTTTTTTCGGTTTGGCGATTTTATAATTTTGAGATTTTTTTGTTTTACCGTTTTTGAAAATTTCAAGAAGTTTGCTCTTACGGTTTCCAAGATACAGCAAGTTATCAAAATTACATAGTCAAAATTACATTAACTGATGTACACCCTCTAATTAAAATTTTTTAAATTTTAGTGTTAATTGTTGTAGTCTGTATAAATATACACTAACTTTACAAATTTCAAGTGCATATACATACATACAATTGTATGTATATTACATGGGATTTTAACATTTTTCGTTGCTCGTTTTGGCACACCCTTTAATTTCCAACTCTCATGTATTTGTTGTTGTAGCGGCCAAGTGTCTACACACTCTGTCCAAATTTCAGGTCCGTAGCTCTTACGGTTCTCGAGAAAATACTCTGTGACGGACAGACGGACGGACGGACGGACAGACGGACAGCGTAGCGAAAACAATAGGGTTCCTTTTTCACCTTTGGTGTACGGAACCCTAAAAATAGACAAAAGTCAGAATGAAAGCCAATCAATAGCTGGTGTAAAAGTTCTCTTATAATTTATTCCCAAGTCAAGCGTGCTTCATTCACACTGTCGCCAAAAATAAACTTGAAAACGATTGCATGAAGTGATTCGTTAGAATTAGAAAAACGATAAGTTTTGGTCAATTGAAAAAGTAGATAAGATAGTATTGGAATATAATATATTTGTTGTTGTTGTTGTTGTCAAACTTAATATTTTACGTACGTATGTATGTATGTATGTATGTATAGAAATGTAAGCGTGAGTGTGTGTATTGCAGCAGAATATTTACACTTATTATGTACATATGTCGATGAGTTTGATTACAAACAGATAAATACAAGTGCAAGTACATACATACGAGTATTTGAAATAACAAGACAAATTCATTCTCCTCTCGGCACTGGCAATCGTATCTATTGAGTGGTATGTATTTGTAAGGAGGTGTTGTTGCTATTTAATGTTTTCTAATAGCGTCTATATCGCTTAACGGAATCTTTATATTCTAATGTATTGTGTTAATTACGTTTAATATAGTTTTGATTTTAAGCAATTAAAGGTTAGTGATTTTATTTTTTTGTTTGATTTATGGTGTGTTAAAAAAACTCGGACAAAATCACAAATAGTGTAATAAAAATTTAGTAATAAATTAAGGATATACATACATATATACATATATAAAACACTATGGGCCTAATTAAAAAAAAAAATATTTTCATTTTATAACAGGCTTATTAATCAAATTTCCATAGAAAATTTGTTTCATAAACCTCTTATTAAACAGATATATTTTTTTTATGAATAAGGCAGTATATAATGATATCGAAAGGATAATTGCAAAAAAAAAAAATATAGAAAAAATAATGATTTAATTGATTTAAAAATGAATACCTATAAAATAAAATTTGAATTAACTTAAATTTGTTAAAGGACTTTTTTTATTGAAACCAGTTAACTAAAAGAATATAATAAAAATGAGATATTAATAATGGATAATAAATTTATAAAATAAGAAATATTACACAATTCGGAAAAATTTAAAACTTAACTCAAAATTGTGGAAAATTTAATTTTTTAATAAAAAAGAAACTGTTATGAGATATTCCTTGCGGTATTTGTTTAACAGAATTTTTTTTTAAGTTTTCTTAATTTGTTGAAAATAACTAGTGTTTTTAAAAAATATTTCAAAACTTTCGACAGTTGAAAATTGTGTAAATATTAAATGGACAGTTAGTTAAAACTACTAGAATACATCAAACGGACGACAAAATCGTCCAATCTATTAAAATTAAAAAAAAATTATTTAAAAGTCATAAAATATTCTTTAAAACACAGCCACGCAGTTACATACAATGCAACCATAATTAAATGAAATTAAAAAAAAACATGAACAAAATCCTTTTAACCAAGCTAATTCAATTTATTGAACTCTCTTCCTTTAAGTATTATCGCTTGCATACAATAATAAATAAGCGAAAAAAATTATAAGATCAAGCGAAATACTATAAATGCCCGTGTACTGTTTGCGCATGTAGTAGTAGCAACTTTAAACGCTTATAGCTTCCAAAATACTAAACAGATTGCAATAAAATATAGATTGAGCACATCTGTGCAGTAAAACCTTTAAAAACATATAAATCCTTTCAAAATCGGCGCAGTAGTACCGGCGAAAAAGGGATTACAAAAATCATGTTTGCCTATTAATTATATAGATAGATTAGTATGTAATTCCGATTTGAGTAATATTTTATTACGTTATATCTGGAACTAGTGATCATGTGTGTATGTGTATATATATTCCTCAAGCCGGGTGTTATTATCCAGCATTAAAAATAAACTTTTTTTTCTAGAAATGAATAAAAAAATTTTGATTAAAAAAAGTTAATAAATTTTTCAAACTTGAAATTGAATTTTAGAATTTTTTGTAATACACATACTACAATCTTCTAAAGTGTTATTGTCCTTGTCAGAGGAGGAGTATAGAAAGCCTTTATGCCCTAATTCAGTAAGAATATATAGGACGTTTTTGTTTGAAAATGCTTTTGAGTTCTTGTTTTTGAATTCTCTGAACTATTTTCTTCAAAAATGGTTGTTGTCTTTAATAATGAAATATAAAAATATTATAACCAAGTTCTTAAAGCATAAAAATTAAATAAAAGTATTATAAAATAGTTTGAAAAATATATGAAAAAATATGTGTTGGATATAATGTTTGAAACAAAATCATAAAGCAAATACACGAACCTTCTAGCATTGACAATAACTAATAATTGTTTTAAAGAATCACAACTCCGGCTTTTTTTCGTTCATAGACAAGACGTTACAACCGTCGAACAGAATTAGGGCATGAGACAAGCTTTTCATATACAATTGCTATAAACAACAATATAATGCCCATTATTGTGGATGGCGTCGTCGACGTCACATCAAGACGAAAATAAAAATTATAATTTGTCTACTCTTTGTCGACAAAAATTGACTACTATTACCATGCTCCACTAATTTACAAAGCCCTAGAGATTTGTAAGAGATTGTCAATAAGTCAATCAATTGTTGAAAATGTTTACTGTCGTCTTGATGTAACGTCGACGACGCCATTCACAATAAGAGGGATTGACTTCTTTGAACCTCTACTGGTGTAATCTGTCACTAATAGCAAACTCAACAATTTATTGAAATTAATGTGCAATATTTTTATGGAATCGTCAAAAAGTTCGTTAATTGTGGAGTAATTGGTTTTATTAAAAACTTTTGATTGCTTACTTTTTTGTCAGAATGTAGAATAATTCTACAATAACATTTGCAAACATTTTTCCCAATATGGTTTCATCGATTTAAATCCATTATATCATAACGTTGATATAATATTAAAAAATCGAGTCTATACGTGAGGAATTTTCCTCATGATCCATTCGAAAATTGATAACAATTCATACATTCGTTACTTTTGCCATGCATTTGTTCGATAACAATAACAAATGCAATTTCTGTGATACAATTCATTGGGTCTAATGCATAAAACCTTAACATTTGCTTTGACTCAAAAATTTTGAGCAAAAGTTACATTTTGTATGCATAAAAATATTTACTATAACTCTAGTTGGTATAGTTACTTCAGCTCATTGCTTGAGATCGTACTCAGCAGACTTAACTTGAGTTAAAGCTCAGCTTTTATGCATTAGACCAAGCCTGTCCAAATTGGCACCAGAGTGCCGAACATCAATTGGCTTCTTATACAAATATGAATACACATACGCGAATACATTAGTCTCTATGTTCTCTCAGTGGCCAGCCCTGCATTAGACCCATTGTGATTTGTTGATTGCTCAGACGCACTCTTTTATAACACAAGCAGCGAAATGAAATGATGCAGCATGAACGAATGAATGAATTTCTTTCGTACCATTCCTCACTCAGTATTCGCTGATCTTTTGTATATCACGTTAAAATAACAAGTTAATTTTAAGTGATTATTTATAACCATTAAGTTTATAAATAAAAAAAAATAATGCAGTGTGAGGGAGGAAATTTTAGAAAAAATAAATACCGACATTTACGGCGTTAGAAAAAAAAGAAAATAACAAAAGTTAAATTTGGAAAAAGTAAAATAGATATGAAATGTATTTAAAAAAAAAATGTTTAATATAAAATTTGACTTAAAATGCATTTCAAACCTACATACATATATCGTGTTTTATGAATACTAATGTAAGAGTTTTATACAAGCACAAAGTACAATCACAGTAAAAAGTATTCGCACCATTCACTGAGTATACGTTGCTTTTGACAAGACTAGTGAATATTTATATAAAACCAGCAATGCACGCAATAAAATTCGCCGCACTCATATCTTTCGATTGTGCCATGCGTTGTTTATCTTTTCGCATATTGTGGATTGATAACAATATGCAGGTTTTTTTGTGATTGCAAAATAAGGCATTCAATCTGTTCTCTGATCATGATATCAATTTGACATTCATCATGATATAAATTCATCATCGGTGTGGACACTATGTAATGAAAATGGTTAAAGGCTCGGTTACCCGACTGTAAAGCTTAAATTAGACGTGACATAGCCATAACGCCATAGTCATAACCAAACCAAAATTCAATTGGTTTCTATGGTGAGAGTTATGGCGTTATGGCCAGTCTCTCTCTCTCTCACCATAGAAACCAATTGAATTTTGGTTTGGTTATGGCTATGGCGTTATGCCTATGTCACGTCTAATTTAAGCTTAATGGAATGTAACTGCAACGTTAGGAAGCAGCTGATAGATATTGTTATGTGAAAAGTCATGTATAGATTCTTACATTCCGGTTACATCTCTATAAGCACTTTTGCTGTTCTGTGCTGTGCCGTTTTATTTCTAAATTTTTTTCAAGTTACTTAAATTATCAGCTGTTTCTGACCAGAACGGTCACAGTTTTCCACTAAAGTGATAAGTTTTTAATCGTTTTATGTTTTGCTGGTAAAAATAAAATTTTTGAAATTCTTCAAGCACAATCACAGTTTATTTCGAAATGTTTTTTATTTTATTTATGCTGTCACTTACAATTACTTAACAGTTTTTTGATTTTCACAGATTGAACTGAAATAGAACAGAACGAAAGAGAAAAATAACTGCTTTTATAAGATTTCTATAAACAAAGAGTCCGCTGATTCGTAACAGAACAGGAAGTAAAAATTAATCCTGCCTTTAGGCTTACACCCACACAAATCGAATTTGACATTTAGCTACATATTAATAGAAGTCACCTGGCTGAGTGGGTTCGCCTTATATATGCGCCTTGGCTCTTGTTATGAAATTTATCTTTTTTTCGCATCACTAGCAGTGATGCCAATATCGTACAGTTAAAATATTTATATATTTATTTGCTCAAATATCGATATTTCAATATATCGATATTTTTTGCCCATCTCTACTTTTAACTATGATCTACAACAAATTTATAAAGTTCAAATAAACTAAAAATATATTATATTGCAATTATTATATGATTACAAAAAGTCTCAAGTTTCTACCTAATAACATTCCCTAGATATCATCAAAAAAATTTAAAGGTGTTTATCTCAAAACTGGTTTTTTTTGGACTTAGCATGTTTTAGAACGGAGCCATCGATGTGTATTTATGTGTGTAATACTATACGAACTTTAGCCTATATAATGTATATGTAGCTTTGGCACTTTCTTTCATTTCTGTGATTTTTTCGGTTTCGGCGTTTTTTTTTTTTGTTTTGGCGTTTTTTTTTTGTTTTGGCGTTTTTTTTAGTTTCTGCGTTTTTTTTGTTTTAACGTTCTTTTTAGTTTCAGCGTTTTTTTTTTTGTTTTAGCGTTTTTTTGGCGTTTCTTTAGTTTTTGCGTTTTTTTTTTGTTTTAATGTTTTTTGTAGTTTTGGCATTTTTTTCGTTTTGGGGATTTTTTTTTGTTTTGGCGATTTTTTTCCTTAACTGATTTTTTTTTTGATTTTGGGATTTTTCAGTTTTAGCATTTTCGAAAATTTCAAGAGCTTGGCATCTTACGGTTTCCAAAAAAACAGAAATTGCATAGTCAAAATTACATTAACAGATAGAATACCCTTTAATTTTGATTTTTTTAAATTTCAGTGTTGTATTCGGCATAAAAATACACTAACTTTTTGCAAATTTCAAGCATCTATGTATATATAATTTAAATTTTTTTCGTTGCTCGTTTTGGAACACCCTTTAATTTTTAACTGTCACATATTTGTTGTTGTAGCGACCAAAATGCTGTAAAAATTTCAGTTCCATAACTCTTACGGTTCTCGAGAAAACTGCCTGTGACGGACAGCGTAGCGATAACAATAGAACTCCTTTTCACCCTTGGTGTACGGGACCCTAAAAATTTATGAACTCCTCCTAAGTTCTTCACTACACGCATTCAATAACTTATAAACACATTAAAATCTTTTCAAAAGAATTTATTGCAAATTATTTAAATAGGCTTTTATGCAAAATAATTTCATAACATTTAACCGGAATTAGGATATTAGTCACTTAATCAAAAGCTTTCTCTTTTTAATCGCTTTCAACTTTTTTTCCCCTTTTAACCAGAAATTCCCGCCACAAAACTAATTAAACTCAGAGAAAAACATTGAACCTGACACAGTTTTCGAGAATCGAGTACAATAGATAATCTTTTGTTTTTTATTAGTTCTTTTTTTTTCATTCATTAGAAACTTTTACATGTCACAGGACATTTAATACTAATGACCTGCGGCAAGCACAAAGTGCACCACATTCCACTCAATTGTGGCGAGTAACGAAAATATAAAAAAGTATTCGTCGAAATTTGTTAATGTGTCGGAGGTGTGTCATTTGTCAACATTAATGTAAAATGCATTATTCATTTTAAACAGACACATTATTGTGTTACACACACACACACATACAGACATACATGCATACACACACACATACATCTGTATTTCTACCTTCATTCATGCACTCCAATGCGACCGACCGACCGCCGACCACTTTTATCCATTTTATTAATTTCATGCATTTGCAATTTTGTTTAGTATGAGTAAAATTTGTTTAAAGCTTTAAATAATTTTTTATTTTTATTTTTTTTTTTTTTTTGCTTTTCTAATTTATGTCAATGTATTTGTTGTTTTGTACACTTATTTTACAGCTTTTTCAACTGCCATATGCCTGTTTATTAAATGAGTTCGGAAGAACCACATATAAAATACCAAGAAGTAAGTCCATTTCAAATAAGTGAAGGATTTACATCAACACGTAGTCATAAAATGGAACCTGTAAAGACCGGTCGTATATTTCTGGCCGCTGTAGCGGGTGAGTGTTATACGCTTTAATAATTGTATTTCTAAAGTTTTAACACATTTTTAAATACCTACATAAAATTAAAAATGTTTAAAAATATTTTAGCGAATTTATCTGCTTTTGCTGTGGGCACCTGTTTGGGCTGGACCTCACCCATTGCGCCAAAACTAAAATCAGAAGATACTTCTGATTCGCCTTTAGATCATAAAATTGATGCCACTGCCGATGCTTGGATTTCATCTATTGTAGCATTGGGTGCTTTAGTTGGTGAGTTTATTTTTTTGTCAATGAATTAAATACCTACAAACAATTGAAAAAAATTTAACCAGTACTAACACAATGTAGTCATCAAGAACTAGAATTTTTATTTAATTTTCAAAAAAAAAAAAAACGCTTGGTGGTAGAAATTCGATCACAAATCGATCGTTAAATGTTTGAGTGTGTAACATTGTTAGTTGATTACACTGTGCAACAGTGAAAAATCCACGCGGCCTTGACAGTATAACATATACTCAGTTTTTTTTAATAGGGAAGCAGCACTCAGGCAATGAATGCCTACTACTACATATTACTATTTGTTAACTTATTTAGGAAAGGGATAGTGATAGCGAAGAAAGTTGGTGAAGGAAGAGATAGAGGAAAGCTTCATTCTTTTATAACTCTGCTTTTTTGCAGGGGCCTAATCGTCGCTTCCGATAACGATCTGACTCCACATCGTTTTTCAGTTTGAGATTATCGTATTTGCTATCGAACAATGTAATAATATGGTACGATATCGAATGCCATAATCTCAAACTGAAAAAAAAGTGATCGAATCAGCTGGTTATCGAAAGCGACGATTAGACACCAGGGCTCAAATCGTCACATCCGTGACCGTATCGGCAATCGTATGAAAACAAAAATGGTGTTTTTACGTGACGAGTTGTACGTTCACGGATGTTACGATTGGACCCCAGGTTTTATTGATAATGCAGTGTTGCAGCGCCTCTGCTGTTAAATGAGGCGTATTATTTTCCGAAGCTGTGTTTTAGTAGCCATTTTATTGGTTATTTTATTTCGCCGATGATTCTGCTACACAAAGAAGGAGGGCGCTCTGATGTTACATTGGGATTAGTATCTGCTGAAGTCCGTATAGTTCATTGACCAGTGTCTATGCCTTCATCACTTGAACTTTCCTACAACAACTAATATAAAATGCGTGGTGCTTTTTTTAATGACTGTTGGATCCGGGGTTGAACACAGGACCTGCGGTTTTGTGGTCAACGTGCTAACTACTTCAGCCAACGCCACAGTTTGGCGATTTTGGTGGCCAATTTTTTATGGGCCTCCAAAAATTTCGAAAATCAATGCGACTTCAGAAAAATTTTCTCACTAGCTTATGGACAACAGCTAATTCAGACTTGGTGATAGCTCTGAAACAATATATGACAATATCTATTATAGCTGAGAGTCTACCGAAAAAATCTTGTTAACATCTGTATGCAAAAAAAAAAATTATTTATTCATGGACTTTTTTTTTTTTTGCAAAAGTATTTTTTTTTCACTTTTTCCAGAATAACTTAAAGTGACCCATAAATTTTTGCTCACAAAATTTGGCAAAGTGGTAGCCACGATAGAGTTGAGCAACTTTTGTGAACATATCAATATGATATGAACATGTCTAGGCACGATAATAGCTCATACAGACCAGAGATCTGCATGATTACGAATCAAACGGCATAATTTTGCATTTTTTTAAAATGAATATTGAGCTAGCACTTGAAATTAAAAAAAATTAAAGATGCTAATGCAACGGTTCTCAAAAGGGGGGTCCGCGGACCCCTGGGGGTCCGTATGAAAATTCCAAGGGGTCCGCGAAGAGCTAAACAAATATTGTTATGATTCCTCAAAAGTTAATATTAATAAGATTTAGTAATATGACTTTTGTATAATAAATATAAAACGTATATTTCGCATTGCGGTAGGCCGTGCTACTATTAATATTTCTGAAGGGGTCCCCGAAGAAAGAGCTTGTGAGAACCTCTGTGCTAATGCATGATTTATATCAATGAGACTGTTGTTAATAAATACATGCCACTGCTTGCAATTTCTATACATTCATATGATTCACTAAAACAATGAATCAGTCGAGTATGTTCTGTATTCCACGTGAAATTAAAAGGTGTGCAATTGCCATAGAATTGTTGTTGGAAATATGTATGTATAGCAACAATTCTATGGCAATTCTACACTTTTTAAATCACGTGGAATACCGAATATACCCGAGTATGATTGTTTTGAAAACTTTTTAAAACCCCTTCTGACAAATATAGTTTTATGTAATATTATAAAATAAAAAAAGCTAGGCTTATTTTATATTATAAATTTTTTTAATACGAGAAAAACTCAATGAAGACTTGAAAAAATTTATATTTCTCTCACGGGGTGGTATAACAAGCTATTTATATAAAATTTTTACACAAGATAAAATACGAAATGCCGAATTATTTTGCATTATTAACTCAAAAAACGCATTTTTTGAGTTATGACACTATTGAAGTAAATGAGCGATATGTAATACATACTACACTACACTATATACTAAATTAGCTGATTTAGAGTTTTTCGTTTTTTGGCAATTTTTTTAGTTTTTTTTGTTTTTGCGCTATTTCGGTTTTTTAGCGATTTATTTTAGTTTTAGAGATTTTTTTTTTTTGGTTTGGCGATTTTTTTTTTTTGGGTTTTGGCGGTTTTTACGGTTTATGTAGTTTTATTTTAGTTCTAGAGATTTTTTGTAAGTTTGGCGATTTTTTCGATTTTGGCGATTTTTTCGATTTTGGCGATTTTTTTCGTATTGGCGATTTTTTTAATTTTGGCATTATTTTAGCATTTTTTAATATTTCAAGAGTTTGTTTGCCTCTTACTGTTGTCAAAATTGCAAAGTGAAATTTACATTAACTGATAGAATACCCTTTGATTTTGATTTTTTTTTTAATTTCAGTGTTAATACACTTTGAAAATTCAAGTGTCTATACATACATATGTATATATTTTTATGCATATTACACATATAGGATTTCAACATGTTACCGTTGCTCGCTTTAGAACACCCTATAATTTTTAACTGTCATATATTTGTTGTTGTAGCGGCTATAGTTTTACATATTTTGTAAAAATGTCAAATCCGTAGGTCTTACGGTTCTTGAGGAAACCGCGTATGACCAACGCACAGACGGACATCGTAGCGAAAACAATAGGGCTCCTTTTCACCTTTGGTGTGCGGAACCCTTAAAACGAAAATCTTTAAGGTACAAAGTGGTCTTAATGAGGTATTTAGAATGCTTCAACACGTTCAGATTATATTGATATGTTCACAAAAATTTTCCAGCTTTGCCGTAGCTCCTACTTTGCCAAATATTGTGAGCAAAAAATTAGCAGTCTGAAAAAAAGTAAAAAAAAAACTTTTCCTTAACTTTTGGAAAAGTTATTTTTTTGGCATAAAACGTTAACAAGATTTCAGTTTAAAATTTTTTTAACAAGATTTGTTTGGTAGACTCTTAGCTACATTATTGCTACAATATATATTTTAGAGCTATCACCAAGTCTGAATTAATTAGCTGTTGGCTAAAAACTGATGACACCATTTTTTGAGGGCGCACTGATTTTCGAAATCTTTGGAGGCCCATAAAAAAAATTGGGTCCACAAAATCGCCAAACTGAGTATAGGATCTACTAACCTTTGGTAGTACTAACGCACCTATAATGTCCAGTTCGTGTGTTTTTCTGTTGCACAGTGTAATGGCTCTAAAATGATGCAATATATATTTTTCTTACTTTATACCTTCTAGTTTCTTATTCATTACCTTTATGCGCTGGGTACATTTTTCAATTAGTGAAATTTCTGCCTGCCCAGCAAAAAATTAGTAATAACTTCTATTAAGTCCCAACAACTTACTTTTCCACAAAAACTACGTAAAAATATGTATATTATTCTCTGCGTGGTGCAGTAGTAGAGCATGCGTGTGGTCATCATGCTGCATGATGACCAGCGTTACCGTTGGTACTACCAAAGTAGCAATTTGCCACTTTTTCGACTGTAGTATCCAAACGTTGCTATTTTTGCAAAATGCACCCAAATGTGATAATTTTTGTAGCTCCTGTCACTTTTCTAATACTTTTTTTTATAAATGAAGAGATTAGGCTTATTATGAATAGCAAACATCAACTGGTAGAAAAGTATAAAAAATTTGTCAACTATGGTTGAAATAGTTATTACGAAAACCAGTTGATAAAGTCGGTATTCACAATTTTGAATATGCATTTGAAGGAAAAAAATATGACAGTTGACATATGACTAAAATAAGGTTGCAGTGTATGTGCGGAATTCGTTTAAAAATTAGTAGAAAATGTCATTTAAGTGGACCTAAACTATTTATTAACTCCATGGTATATTCCTTCCATTTTTCTTGCACCAATTAGTTTTAAGCAGAGTCCCTTTGCGATGTCCGAGTTTGCTTACATCGAGCTTACAAGCCTTGCAATTTGCTTTTTGTTGCTATAATACGCACCCTTTGCATAAAATCAATAATTTGCTTATTTCTATTTATTATTACTTAGATTTTGACTGAATATTTTTCTCCTATTATTTTGTAGTTGCCAAAAAGAGAATAAATTTCCGTTAATGAGCTATTCACAATAATGATTTTGTAGTTAGGGTTGATATCAGGGCTGCCAAAAGATTTTGATAAAAAATTAGCACTTTTTTTGAAAAATCATCGGCATTTTCGGCACATTAATTTCGAAAATCGGCATGAGTCTTTCATTCATTTTTATTAATTAGAAAAAAATAACAATCATGTAATTTCATGTATTTTATAAAATAATAATACATAATTGTTTTATTATTTTAATATATTATTTAACATGTGTCAAAATTAATACGTATTTAAATAAATTCAGTAAAGTGAGACTTTGACTCGCGCACGAAGGGTTCCGTACATTCGGTTTTGAGCATACAGTGAACTGGCGACCCCGTGAACTAATTTTTACTGTATTTTTTATGTGGCGTTTTTTTCTGTTTAAACGATTTTTTTTTGTTTTGTGGCTTTTTTCTCGTTTTGGTGTTTTTTTCTGGTTTTGGTTTTTTTTTCATTTTGGCGATTTTTACATTTTGGCGATTTTTCTCATTTTGGAGATTTTTTTTAGTTTTAAATTTTTTTTAATTTGGCGCTCTTTTTCGTTTTGGCGATTTTTTTTTGGTTTTTTGCGATTTTTTTTTTCGGTTTGGCGATTTGATAATTTTTTTGATTTTTTAGTTTTACCTTTTTTGAGAATTTCAAGAGTTTTGCTCTTACAGTTTCCAAGATACAGCAAGTTGTCAAAATTACATTAACTGATGGAACACCCTTTAATTAAAATTTTTTTTTAAATTTTAGTGTTGTAGTCTGTATAAAAATACACTAACCTTACAAATTTCAAGTGTATTACACGGGATTTTAACATTTTTCGTTGCTCGTTCGCAAGTATGCAAGACTCATTGTTAAAGTTACCTCTATTTTCTTAAAAATCCATCTCTGGGTGCCACCTTTTTTTAAAAATCCCCTTTTTTTAAATTTCCAACGGTAACACTGATTCAGGCAGATAGTCAGTTATGTATGTATGTATATGCTCAAATCTCGTCGAAGGCATGTCTTTTGTTTGTTTGTTTGTTTCTTTGTTTCTATGTGTTTGTTAAAACAAGTGAGAAAAACGTAACACTACCAGCTGGCGTTTGATTTTTATTGCCTTTTGTGTATTCAATGGTTTCTAAGTAGGTATTGACATTTCTAATTTATCACTAGCAATCCAGGGTTGTAAGTACTTGCTTGCCCACAATTATATCGGCATGTTAAGTAGAATATCTATCGAGCATGAGTGACAGTTTTGCTCAAATTTTGGCTTGATCGATAGGGTGACGACAAATATTGATAGAGAAATAGACAATAGTTAACAAAAAAAAATGTTTGATGTTGAGTGACAGTTAGCAGCCTGACAGTGTGTACTAAAAAGTGGCAGTGCAGAATTAATTTTTGCTACCATAGATAAGCAATAAACAGCACAAATTATTGTAAACATCTTCATAGCGTCGGCTTAGAGTGTAAATCCACTTTTTATAGCATATGATATTTTAATGCAGTTCGACTGGCTAAACTATTTATTTTAATTTGAAACTCTACATGTTGGCTAATTTCTTAAGCTATATTCAGTTAGCCCTGTAAATGATCGATATTTTAATGACAATGGTTAAGAATCTGTACATTACTTTTCACATAACAATATCGATCAGCTGCTTCCTATCGTTGCATTTACATTCCATTACAGTCGGCTAACTGAGCATTAAGGCAGAAATTTATAAAATTAGTGCCGGTCCAGACTTGCAATTTTTGTTGCAGCAATTCTTGAATATGTGTGAGAGTGTTGAAATAGAAATATATACTATTTGTATTCCCCTCTCGCTCTCTTGCACTAAAAAATAAAAAGTTGCTGCAACAAAAATTGCAAGTCTGGACTGAACCAGTGTTGCCGATTTCTGTGTAATTTTTCTTGAACTATTTTGTGACCATACAATTTTTTGTGTAATTTCGCCCCAACATTAGCTATACGCAAGTAAATTATTTAACTAAGGATCTTCATTTCATTCAAAAAAGAATTTCTCTCCGTAAATTTACTAACAATAATTTATATAATCTTTTTATGTTTTTGTTTGGCTATACTTGTCTTGAAGATGATATTTTTCTTTTATTTTCGAACTGTTCAGTAGAAAAATTGTCCAGCAAATTAAAATAAAAAAAAATTTCATGAAGGATAAGTTGTCGTCTGTAGGGTTTGCACTGCGATTATAATCGTAGTCGAAATCGCGATTCATCGCACCTTTTAATCGTAATCGTAATCGTAATCGAAGCCATTAATCGCTCGATTACGATTAAAACGTTTACCCTGCTTCAAACATGAATTTATGACAAAAGCCTTTTCCAATGAACTTCTTAATTATCTAAGATTAATTTACACTGCTTAAATTTTCATTCAGAACAGGTTTAACTCATAAAAATTTTAAATTTAAAGCCTAAATATAAGATATATAATATATAGAACATATTGCAATCAAATTAAACTGCTTGTACTCTAAGATCCCACTTAGGACAAAGTTTTATCGTCTGCAAACCGCGTACAATATTTTTTGTATCACTTATAAAATACAACTAGATTCTGTTTATCCTTAATTTTCAATCATTTTGTAGCCAAACAAAATTTTTTCCAAAAATTAAACTATGGAAAATATTAAAAAATATTTTATAATGGAATCGATAAACATACGAAATCAAATAAAAAATGAAAAAGAATAACAAAAATTAAAAGTTTTAAAAACTCCTGGTATATCTAGAAAAGATGAAATATCTTCTAAACGACTGGACACATTTTCTTCAAACATTCAATCGTCACTTTTCAAACAGAAACAACTAAATTAAGATCGGTTCAAGCTGTTTGGTCTGTATGTGGACTCGTACACACACACGGTTAGAGTTTTAACCGTTTTAACAAAATTTATGATACGAGTAGTATATTTTCGTGCTTAATCGCAATTTTCGGTTAATTGCAATAAATCACATTTTTTTAAATCGTAATCGCGATTATGAAAATCTGCGATTATTTGCAAACCCTAGTCGTCTGTCAATATTTTGTTCATATTATGAATGTATAGGCCAATATTGAGGTTACCTCTTTGAACCAAACAAAAAAATTTTGAAAATGAAATATTGGAATTAAAAATTGCGTACAGTAATACCTAATTAAGCATTAAACATTTTTTTTTCAACAAAATTAGTTGCATGAAAATTTTTTCATTTGTTAAAAGGAGGCCGGAAAAACAAATGCTTCAGAGATTCCTGTCACGTTACTTTTTTATAAATCTATCTCTCTTATATAGCGCTGCAACTACCGAAAAGAAAAAGTTACGCTATCTTTATTGACACTGGCCGACATAAACAGTAATATTCTCTTCAGTGCGCACTCTTTGCATACGTATTGGTGGATTAATGTTCAAAAAAGTGAAACTGATTTAGTCACAACAGCTTGCAAAGGTCGATCGATTATGACAATCATAAAATGGACATAATTTACGAAACACATTTCTCACACAGCACGGATTTTGATAACAAAATTCAATGATTTTAAAGTGTTGTTCGTTTGTTAGTGTTTTCATGGTGAAATGGCAAACCTTACTGAGCACACAAGTCACGAATCTTTTTTTTTTTTGCTCTGAAAAAATTCACACTGAAAAAACAAATAGTAAAAAATCCCTCGATTTTTGTCTTATATAAAAAGCATTATTTATTATCAAACACAAAATTTGTTTTGTGTAATTTAAAACATTTTGGATAGTTTTGAAGGTTCATTTGTGTAGAATTGAATTTAAATTCCGGCAACACTGAAATGAACGTTTTACTTGTAAGAACTTGCAAGTAAGCTTTATGCATATCAAAACCATGGATGATAATTATGATATAATTATTATTTTTCTGATGTATTTTCAATAATTTTGTTTGTAATTTAAAATATAGAAAATTTTTAAAAATCGACATTTCATATGAAATACATAATTTACACAGTTTCGTGTATTATTTACAATATTTTTACGCATTTTTCATTATTTTTTAATTCTTTCTATTAACAATTATAAAAATGCCACTTTCCATCTCTGATCAGATATGATAAGCAAACAAAATTCTTTGAGCATAAAGTTGTATTTATGTGGCTTAAACAAAGAAAAAAAATATAAATAAAAGGCCTGACCCACGATATCGACAACGTTCGTTCGACTTGTTGTTGTTGAAACAACAATAAAATATTAAAATTTGTTTTTGTTTTAAATGTGGGTGTGTGACAAGTCGAACGTTGTCGACATCGTGGGTTTGCCCCTAAGAATATAATATATGTACGCGTATTATGATTTCTTTTTACACATCGACCCCTGTGCGCGAAATTATCGTATGTTACAAAAACTAAATTTTACAGGAGAGTGTTTTTATTACTTTATTTTTAATTGGCTAACAAACAGCATTGGTATGAAATTGAAAATGTGTATAAATATTCGAGTGCTTTAAATAAATTAATAGTAATTTTTATGGAAATGATTGTATATTTCAAAATAATAAGTATTTTTGTCACATACGATATTTTCGCGCACAAAACATTTAAAGGTGCTGAATATATTTGGTACTTGCGTTCAATTTTGCATCAATTTAAATTACATATATGTATATAGAATCAAAAAAGCTTACAAAAATCAGTTTTATTAATTTTCTTTATATTATAATACTCGACATTAACATAAATATTATTTCAACTAACCCTACGTCTACACCAGATATATTTTTATCATAACAAAAGTCAAACTTTATATTGAAAAATAATTTTTTTTATGTTACCTCTTTTTTCTATAAAGAATTTGACATTTGTCGTGATAAAAATATATCAGGTGTAGACGTAAAGAATTAAAAAAAAGTTTAGTTTTCTTTGAAAAAAAACAAGCATATTTGCTTGGTATCGCACGCTACATAAAGTTGACATTCCCGTGGAAATGCCCACATTATTTATGATATTTAGGTGATGTAAGTAGTATTTTTTAAACAAAGATTTTTTAAGTATGCAAATTTCTTTATTGAGATAATAAACTCTTAGCATATAATATTTCCATCTTATAAGTGAAATTTAAATTGGTTATAAGCTTTTTCTCAGATTTATCATAATATCCCTAAACTAATTTAATTGAAGTTGGAATTTTTTAAATGTCGCGTAAGGGAGGCCATTGAAATTACATAAGTTTAATTTTGCTGGGCAGTAACGAATTAGCAAGTGACTTCCAATTTTTGAAGTCATAGAATGATGGGTTAGTTCGCGCATTACTGATAGTAGGCGGTCGTTCATTAGGCGCACGAAAGATTCAATGGTGCTATGTACGGCATCTACTGGCATCATAGCATGTCCCGAAAGTAAATAAGTAACATTAGTTTTATGGACAGAGTTGGAAGAATTTAAAAAATACGCCAGCATAGATATTACGGCTTTGTTGTGGTTCTGACCAGCGCAACTGTGCCAGTTAAGGATTTAAGTTTGATGTCGCCCTAGCTCTTGTGAGATATGCCGCCCTTTTTGCTCTATGAAGAAAAGCTTCTTTTTAAAATGAAATATAAAATTTATAAATATTTAAGTTACACTGTGCATTACACGTGCAAATCCACACGTCAAATCGTCATTTTGTCGTCAAATATGGCTGCCCTGATGGCATATACGATAATTTTGAACACAAAGTAAATTACAATGTTACATACGATAACATGTACAGTGTGTTATCTCAATAACTATTACAATTATCACTATACCTAATATTTTGTCAATAGATGAATTAATGGATTTAGAACCAATTTGCATAAAAAAAGTCCATTACGAAAAAAAAAGTGTAACATATGATAATTTCGCGCACAGGGGTCAATATATACGTATACATATTTTTCTTTTAAATAAAGAAATGCACATTTTTGAGTTTCTCTTTTTCAGATATTTTTCAAATAATTAATTTGAAAACAAAACGCAAAACAGCTGTTTGGATAATTCCTGCAAGTAAAAATTTTACTATGTATCAGAGAACAGCAATGACTAGTGAAAAAGTGAGAGGAGTTGAATCATGACTTATAATTTCTTGTAATTATGCGCACTCATACTTATTGCAATTAGACCTGTGTCCAACAGTTCTTTTTGAACTAGTTCGTTCAGTTGGACACAAGTCCGGTCAAAAACATCAATGTAAATTAAATGGGTTTGAAACAACTTTTGATTCAAACGCTCTCAAACTAGTTCAAAAAGAACTGTTGGACACAAGTCTAATTGCAATGTTGTCTATGAATCATATTAGACTTTTTATTCAAACGCTCTCAAAGTAGTTCAAAAAGCTCTGTTGGACACAAGTCTAAATCATATTCACTCGAAAGTTTGAAGTGCGCATCGAACTCATACCTAGCAACATTTATGACGTTGTGTAGTAGACTTGGGTCGAACTCATTCAGCCAGTCGTTTTTGACACAAATCAATGATCAAACCCATTTAAATTACATAGGTTTGATCATTGGTTTGTGTCAAAAACGACCGGCTGAATGAGTTCGACCCAAGTCTAACGTTGTGGAAAGACTTGTATCGAACTCATTCAGTAGCTCGTTTTTGAAACAAACCTATAATCAAACCCATTTAAATTACACAGGTTTGATGATTAATTTGTGTCAAAAACGATCTACTGAATGAGTTCGATACAAGTCTAGTTGTTGATTTTAACTCTACTTAACTCAATGCCTATGGACGATGCAAAATAAGTATGATTCACAACGCAAACTTCGCATTAAAGTTCTCATTATGAAGTTATGTATTTCTCTGTTGCTTTTCTTGTTTTTTTTGTACGAATTGAATTCATTACTATTGTATACTACTTGCAAACTGTTTAATAGACTTGGGTGGAACTCGTTCATTAGTTCAGTTTTGCCACAAACCAATGATCAAACCCATGTAATTTAAATGGGGTTGATCATTGGTTTGTGGCAAAAATGAACTAGTGAACGAGTTCGACCCAAGTCTACTTTTTAATGACTAAACTTTTAAATAAACATACATACTTGCATGAGTTGAGTGAGCTAATTCAATGTGCTTAGCAACCAAATTTAACGTGGGGTGACGTTTGGTTATTGGTTTTTTGCAGACATAATGTATTTTGAATAAACTGTGCCGCAAACCAATAACCAACCGACGATTATAAGAGTTATTAGATGCCATAATTTATTATATTTTATTTCGGCCATTTGTTATGGTTATATAACTATAAGTGGAAATTTTTTTATGACACTTTAATGTATCGCTAAAATCGCATGTATAAATCTAACATTATTTAAAAGAAAACCTTGTAAATATTCCATCACTAACACAAAATATAAAATGTAAGTTATCTCAAAAGAAACTTCTTTGAGACACTATTATTTTCCATAGAAAACACTCTCAATTATAATTAACAAGAAAGAAGAAAATTGGTTAGAAAATACTCTCAATACTTATTAAAATTGGAAGGAACCTTTCCGGCGCGTTTAAGTGTTTGTTGCTCATGCCAGTCAGACATTTGTTTCAGCGCCTACACAAATGAAAATTACTCCAAAAAATTCAGATGTTTTCTATGTTAAGCTTATGCTTCAATTAAAACTTAAAAATTTCCGTTTTTATTTTCAGCTCCCTTCATCGCTGGCCCTTTGGCTGACAAGATCGGCCGAAAATGGGTCTTACTCTCCAGTTCGCTATTTTTTGTGGTTGCGTACGTGCTCATGATGATCGGAGGTGAGGTTTGGGTATTACTAGTGGCACGTTTAGTACAAGGCTTTGGTGTGGGCTTCGTCATGACTGTCCAGCCCATGTATGTCGGTGAAATCGCCACGGACAGTGTGAGGGGTGCCACGGGCTCACTCATGCAGTTGTTTATTGTTTGTAGGTTATATTTTTATTATTTATTGCAACTGTTTTTTAGATTGGCATTTATTTTTTAGCTGGCATTCTGTATGTGTATGCCATTGGACCGTATGTTTCCTATCAGGCCTTGCAATGGTGTTGCATTGTGGTGCCAATTGTTTTTGATGTCGTTTTCTTCTTTATGCCTGAAAGTCCGTATTACTATGCTGGCAAAGGTCGCAAGACGGATGCTCTTAAATCATTGCAATTCCTAAGAGGCCAATCTGCTGAAGGTGTACAAGACGAAATGGCCACCATACAGGCGGTGGTGGAAGAATCAATGGCTAACAAGGGAACAGTTGTTGATATAATTAAAAATGCGGGTAATCGCAAGGCTTTGATCATTTGTGCTGGCCTCATTGCCTTCCAGCAGTTGTCTGGTATTAACGTCGTGCTGTTTAACTCACAATCCATATTCGAAAGTGCTAATACGGGCTTGGATCCCGCCATTGCTACCATCATTGTGGGTGCTGTGCAAGTGGGCTCTTCTGGCTTGACACCCATCATTGCTGATCGCATGGGTCGCAAAGTTATTTTACTCACCTCGGCCTGTGTCATGAGTATCGGTTTGGCTGCCTTGGGAGCCTTTTTCTACGTTCAAATTGTTGTAGGTGATACCTCAAACGTCTTGTGGCTGCCCGTTCCTGCCCTAGTCTTATACAATATTGTCTATTGCATTGGTTTTGGTCCTTTGCCTTGGGCCGTCTTGGGTGAAATGTTTCCGGCTAATGTCAAGTCGATTGCATCTTCGATGGTGGCCTCAACTTGTTGGATTTTAGGTTTCCTAGTCACATATTTTTATCCCTCGCTCGACGCTTTAGGTACCTACTACGCTTTTTGGCTGTTTGCTATTTTCTGTGTCATCGCTTTCTTCTTTACACTGTTCGTGGTGATGGAAACTAAAGGCTTAAGCCTGCAGCAGATTCAAGACAGACTCAACGGCAAGAGAGGTTAAAGGTTAAATGGTGTAAGGCAGATGGAACTTTAACTTCATTGAAGTGCGTTTAGTAAGATATCAGCACTTGTGCATGTGTATGTATTGTTTTTGCCAGATATTCAAAGATAATTCATAAGCAACAAATCAAAAGTATTCCTTGAAAATGTTTAGTCATTAATTTAGTTTTAAGCATACGACATAAAACGATTTACATACATAAATAGCTAATTATGATTCCTTAAAGTGTTAAAATAGTTAAATACATATTAAATACTGTTATGTTAATACTATTTAAAATAAAGTTAAGCATATTTTGAAGAAACGTATTTGTTTTTTTCTCCCGATTGGAAATAAAAAAAAAAATTATAGCGTAGCGTGGGCGTGGGCGTGTTAGAAACTCAAAATTAATTTTTTATATGATATCGTACTTACACAAACGTTGTCAATGTGTGGGCAATTTCACTCCATATTTTATTTTAAATTTTTACTTAATTACGAGGGTCAGCCAATAAGTCTCCTCTGAGGTACATATACAATATTTACACATGTACGGCTTCAGACGGTGAAGAATTTGCATATCCAACTGTGCTGACGCATGTGATAAACACATGCTGAATAATATTGTTTTTTTTTTTGTTTATTTGTTTCTTAATATACTATGATTGTAGTTTTGTAATTCTCAATAATTTATTGGCAATTTTTCTATAAGAGTTGGGAAATTGTTAAGGGTTTTTTGAATTGTGGTTCAAGTCTACTGATGTGTTGCCTAAGCAGCAAGGAAATGCATCTAGGCGTGCTTTCATAAATTCGTATTAGTTTTAAATAAAAATAATAAAGTACGATAATTATTTTAATGCCGTAAATAAATGAACCAAAAAAATTTAAAGTCATTTTCTTGATTTGTCGTAAAAGTTAATGCAAAATACCATTTCATTTTGCAGTGAAACTTCGTTATAACGAACTTCTTTATAACGAAAAACTTAACATAACGTATGTTTTATTGAGTCCCTCGAGAAAACCTCTTTATTGCAAAGTTTTTCATACAAAAGTACACTACAGCTATAACGAACAAATTCTGAGCAAAAAAGCCTCTATATAGCGAAATATTCCTTCAAATTCCTCAATATAATGAAATCAGAATAAATCCTAAATGGTAAAGTCCCGTTATAAAAACAGCGAAGTCTAAATGTATTTACAAGCGCATTTCTAAAGCCTTTATACAACGAAGTAAGAATAAAATTATGTATAGCAAAATGGTAAAGACAACTATAGGTATAACGAATTTTTTTTTTATTTCTTCAAATTTCGTTGTAACAATGCTTTGCTGAATAAATTTATAGCGAATCAATAGCTATAACGAAGTATTTTCGGATCCCCTTGAAATTCGTTATATCGAAGTTTCACTGTACTATCAAAATATTTTTCATATGCTTTGTTCTGTCCACAATATGTAAAAACATATGAACTGCTAGGTAGAAACCTTTAAATGACACTATTCTAAATAAAAGTTCCACGGAGGTGAACTCCCTATCCACTCTTAATTACGACACAAAAATCGATTCAATTAAAAAAAAACTATAAAAAATTTTTATGTAAAGACTATCATCCTTCCGCGACTTTTTTCGCATCCAGAAAAAAACTAAAACTGTCCCATATACTGTATTTTTACCAAGTTTAGCAAAAACATAATCAATTCAATAAAGTTCGCCTTTGACTCACACACGAAGGGTTCCGTACGGACACTACATATGTATGTATGTAATACTAGGGTGGCCATTATTTATTTTTTTTTATTTCTTTTACTCTCAAGCCCCAAATCGGTTCAGTTTTATGTAAACAAACATACAAAAAAAATTTCATAGCGATAAGTTGTGTTTTAGGTTGTGTGCCCGCGAGGGCCGGGCGCACCCCATAAAACATAACTTATCACTATGAAATTTTTTTATATTTTTTTTTACATAAAACTGAACCGATTGGGAGGTTGAGAGTAAAAGAAATCAACAAAAAAAAAATTCTCCATACAATTAACGACCACTCTAATGTAATACTATAAACACTTTATCCTATATAATCGAATATTTTACCTGATGTAGTAGACATTTTAAAAATTCTTTTTTTTTTGGTTTGGTGTTTTTTTATTTAAAGCGCTTTCTTCGGTTTGCCGGTTTTTGGCGTTTTGTTTTTAACGATTTTTGTTTCGTTTTTGCGCTTTTGTTCCTATTGGCGCTTTTGTTTTTAGTTTTAGCGATTTTTTTTCTGTTTTAGCGATTTTTTTTCAGTTTTAGCGATATTTTTAGTTTTGGCGCTTTTATTCGTTTTGGCGATTTCTTTCGGTTGTATTTTTTAGTTTTAGCGATTTTTTAATTTTTGTGCTTTTTTTCGACTTGGCGAGTTTTTTCGTTGTGGCGATTTCTTGTCGGTTTTTTGGGTTTTTTTATTTTGGCTATTTTTCGGCAAATTTATAATTTTGGATTTTTTTAGTTTTACCGTTTTTGAAAATTTCAATGATTTTAAATGATTTTTTATTTCAGGCACTTTTTCTTAGTTTTCGCGCTTTTATTCGTTTGGGTGTTTTTTTTTCGTTTTTGGCGATTTTTTCGATTTTTGACGATTAGTTTAGTTGTAACGCTTTTTTTAGTTCTGGTGCGACGGGCAGACGCACAAAACAATAGAGTGCCACCTTGTCATCTTTGGTGTACAGAACCCTAAGAAGTATCAAAAGTATAAATTTGTACCAGTTTTACCCTTTACAGGCTACCATGGTATTTGAATCTGGACCAAATGCTATTCGCCCAAATCCTTTAAGCAGTTTTTGCTTTAAAGAGGAACAAACTCACTAAAATACAATTTTTTACATTTAAACTAAGCGGTTAATTTATGTCAAAAATCTTAGAACTTTTTCTCAATAATCTTTTTCATTCTGTTACCGAAAATAAGCCTCGGATGGGAAGTTTTAAAAATTTTAAGAACTATACAGGCCCATAATGGGTGAAAGCATGTTAATTTCACAATAAAAAATATCCTGTCTCAATCCAGCAAAGAACTAGTCTGTCTATAGAATTTAATTAAAATGCCTTTAGCGGTTTTTTTAAATCCCCAACCAAAAAAGGGGTGTTAAACGCTTGCAGTAGGTGTCTCTGTATCTGTGTGGACAACTGCACCGATTTTGATTTAGTTTTTTCTGTTAGAAAGGTGACTTGATCCAGAGGGTACTTAGCTATGTTTGAAGAAAATCGGTCCCGCCGCTTATAAGATATCACATCTCTTCTAGATATATCGGGGGTTTTTAAAATTTTTAATTTTTCCGCTCGCTTTGTTTGATCTGCTTAAAACTTACAGAAATTGAACTCAAACAATTTTCCCATTCAGTTTCTGTTTGAAATTATTAATTTAGGAAATGCTAAAGAAGGCAAATAAATGGATGCACATGTGATTATGATTTGTGAATCAAAAAATTTCTTCATTTTTCTCAGTTATGGTCCTTCTGGCATCAATTTATTTAGTTTTCCTATTTACGCCATTTTTGGAATAGTATTTTTTGAGTTTTCGTGATTTATTTCTTTAAAACTAGCTTTTACCCGCGACTCCGTTCGCGTTGCTTTGTTAAAAAAAAATTCATAAAAAACCGTTTTAACACTGGTTAAACAATCCAATCCGAAAAAATGTGTTTTTCGCAAAAAATTCGTACCAAATATAAAAAAACCGGTTCAGAACCGGATAAAATATATCCTATATTTGACGCTGGTAATATATAATATTAGTAAGTCCCAGTTTACACAATGCAAGTCTTATTGCTAAGCTGATTAGTTTGTAGGAGAGAGAGAGAGAGAGAGAGATAGACGAGGGGAAAAGAAACGATTAATCAGCTTCATGTACTGTTAATACGTTTTGCTTTCCCATTCGTAATGTTAAAAAAGGAAACACATGCATACACAAAACTAGGCATAAAAAATATGAGCTGAGCATAAAAAATATGTGACTAGTGCAAACTGGGACTAACGATATATTTTTCAATTTCTTAAGCTTGTTATCCCGCTGGGTCACTGGCAGCCACAATCGGCCGTAAATGGGTTTTACTTTCCAGTTCGCTGTTTCTTATAGTTTCCTTCGTTGTGCTCATGTTTGCTTCAAAAGTATGGATTATAATATTGGCTCGAGTGCTGCAAGGCATCGGCACCGGATGCATTAAGACAGTTCAGCCGATGTATGTGAGCGAAATTTCCACAGATGAAATAAGGGGAGCCACGGGCTCACTAATGCAATTGGCTATTGTTAGTAAGTATTTGAAAGAACTGCTAACTACTAATATAGAAATTTGTTTTCTTCTTTGTTAGTGGGTGTACTTTATGTTTATGCCATTGGCCCCTATGTCTCCTATCAAGCTTTGCAATGGTTTTGCTTGGCAGTGCCAATATTATATGCGGCAGTATTTGTATTTTTGCCTGATAGTCCCCATTACTATGTGGCTAAGAAACGATTGAAAGATGCTTCCAAGGCCTTGCAATTGTTACACGGACAATCAGCAGAAGCAGTAAAGGAGACTTTGGAGTCTATAGAAAAATTCATACAAGATACTGCTCAGCAAAAAGGAACTGTTGCGGAAATTTTCAAAACATCCGGAAATCGAAAAGCTTTTGTTATACCGGCCGTCCTTTTGGTATTGCAACAACTGTCGGGAAATATGGCTGTGCTTTTCAATACTCAATCTATTTTCGAGGCAGCCCATACTGGTGTAGATGCAGCTGTTGGTGCCATTATCGTGGGTATACTACAAGTTATTGCTTCGTGTGTAACACCTCTAATTGTGGATCGTTGGGGACGCAAGATCATACTGCTGGTGTCCAGTGCTGCAATGAGTGCAGCTTTGTTAGCTTTAGGCGCTTATTTCTTTATTAAACTTGGCGGTGATGACACCTCGAACATTTTGTGGTTACCTTTGACATCTCTTACCATTTACATTGTCATGTACAGTGTTAGTTTTGGACCTTTGCCATGGGTAATTTTGAGTGAAATATTTCCTGCCAATATCAAGGCTGTGGCTTCTTCTACTGCTGCTTCTATTTGTTTACTAACGGGATTTACAATGTCTTTTTGTTATCCTTTATTGGATAAATTGGGTACTTATTATATGTTCTGGTTATTTGGAATATCCTGCCTTGTAGCTTTCTTCTTTATTTGGTTTGTTGTATTTGAAACCAAAAGTTTAAGTCTGCAGGAAATTCAAAATAAATTAAACAAGAAGGATGTACAGTGAGATTTAAACATTTTCCAAACTAACAAGGTTCTAACGATTTGTGCGGTACGATAAAATAAATAATAAAATTTTTGCATTGTGGCAACATTGTTGTGCATACCGACTAATTTTGGATTGTTAAAAATAATTGGTGGCAACGACTTGTTTTTGTTTATTTGCTTAATTGCAAACATAATGTAGCTATTTTTGTGTATTTTTTTATTTTAATTTTTTATATTATTTTTATTAGGGTTGCGTACACTAAAAGAGAAAAGGAACCCTATTGTTTTCGCTACGCTGTCCGTCTGTCTGTCACAGGCTGTTTTCTCAAGAACTTTAAGAGCTACGGAACTGAAATTTTTACAGAATATGTAAAACTTTGACCACTACAACAACAACAAATATATGACAGTTAAAAATTAAAGGGTCTTGTAAAGCCAGCAAAGAAACATGTGGATATCCTAATGTAATATACAGAAAATTATATGCAGACACTTGAAATATTCAAAGTTTGTGTATTTTTATGCAGACTACACAAATTAACGCTGACATTTAAAAATCAATATTAAATTGTATTCTATCATTTAAGGCCGTGATACACTATTCCACACAATCGCACGATTTACTAAAAAAAATGCAAGCCTGGTATAATGAAGTCTATGCAAATTTTCAAAAGACAATAACAATTCATCAGATCAGGGTGAGTGAGTCATGGCCTTTAATGTTATTTTGACTATTTCAACTTGCTGTATAACTTGCAATTTTCTAAAACGCTAAAACTAAAAAATTCCAAAATAAAAAATCGCCAAAACGAAAAAAAATCGCCAAAAACCGAAAAAATCGCCAAAAACCGACAAAATCGCCAAAACTAAAAAATCGTTACCACTGATTTAAATCGCTAAAATCGTTAAAATTTAAAAAAAATATAATCGTCAAAACTATATATTGGCTGAGAGAAATTAAACAGAGATCTGCACTTTCTAATGGCAATTTATTCACCCACATCTAAGGAAACTTAAATCTGAATCTGCAAACAACCTAAGTTAATTAAACACCTGCACCTGTGTGTCTCGTGTTATGTATTTAAACATTGCTTTCAATTGCATTGCACAATTTACGAAAACGGCTCAAAATGCAACATCGTCCCATAACCCCCAGAAAAGGTTAAATGACATAATTTTTTATATTAATTTCTTAACAAAAATCGTTTATTTACGATATCAGATAATCGATTTTCGTAAAAAAAAAACGAAGTTCAAAATACGTATATGTATATCGCTTAAGCTATTTTGGCGTTTATGGTTCGACATGTCCTTTAATTTATTTTGCAGTTATGACCGTTCTTTAGCGATATATTTTATGTTATCTCCATTTACTAAAAATTAATAAGAACTCATTGCAAGCTGTCAACGTATGACCATCGATTTGAAGCATAATTGTGTTGAGAGCATGAAAATAATAAGCAACATATCACAAAGATTCGATAAATTGTATTAGATTTTCATATCAAAATTGAACAAGCATTAAAAAACTCGAAAGTAAAGATCTACCTAAAATATAAGATTGATTTAATTAAAAAGAAAATATATAATGTTCCAACCCTGGAGTCATATATTTGATTTTTCTGATTTTTAATAATAATTTATTTTTTCTAAAATATATAATATGTTTATTTAGTAAAGAAAAAAAATGTTATTTTTATTTAGTTACTTTTTTTAAGTTTAAATTTTCCCATCCCTGGAACCATAGTTTTTATTTTTAATGCTAATTAATTTCTTTTTAAAATATAAAACTTGTTTAATTAGCAAAGAAAAAATTAATTTAATTTAATTACTTTTATATACCAAATAAAGTTTAAATTTTCCAGCTCTGAAGCTGTGTTATTTATTTTTCTGATTCTTGTACCCAAATTATTGCTTTTCAAAACATAAATTATATATATTAAACAAATTTATTTGACTTAGTTACTTAGACTTTCCTTTCTAAAACATAAAATGTGTATAGAAAAAAAATTAATTTGACTTAGTTAATTTTATATACCAAAAAAGTGTAAATTTTCTAACCCTTGAATCATTCTTTTAGATTTTTCTGATTCCGTACGTCAATCTATTTCTTTTTAGAACATAAAATATGTTTACTTTATAGAGAAAAAGAGAAAATTGGTTTAGTATGTTACTTTTATATACTAAAAAAAGATTACATTTTCCAGCTCTGGAATCGTATTTTTATTTTTTTTTTGGATTTTGAATACCAATTTAATTCTTACTGAAATAGGTTTATTTAGCAAACAAAAAAAAAAAATTAGTTTTAGCTAGTTACTTGTATATACCAAAAAAAAACGTTTAAATTTTCCAGCTCTGAAACCTTCAATTTCTGACACACCAATCCAAGACCGAAGGCTTTAGCTTTTCTGGGAGTTTGGGAAAACCGACTTCACGTACTACAGACAGATGGACGGTCGGACAGACGGACAGACGGATTTCACTTATTCGTCTTCCCTATTCATAAGGACCCAGAATATATATAATGGATATTACACAGGGAATGACAAACCTATATATACCCTTTACCATATTTGGTGAAGGTTAAAATAATAAAGTACTATAATTATTTTAATGGTATAATCAAATTAACAAAAAAAAAATTAAATTTACTTCCTTGATTTTTCGAAAAAGTGATTGCAAAATACCCAACCTTATCGCCAATTGTTGCGTTGTTGTTCTGTCAGTGTTTTCTTCACCATCTTTTGTTCATGGGAAATATTTCACGTAAACAAAATGTTCACCTTTTATTCCCGATAAGGGTGACCATTGCATTTTACTTTCAAAATAATATATAAAATATATAACAATATCTGGACTGCTAAGTTACAACAATTATGTGAGTATTAATCTAACAAAAAAAAATAAAAAATCTATAAATGTCTTAAGGCGCCATTTTAAACACTTTCTTACAAAAAAATTATTATATATGCCCCTATTCATAATAATAGAATTCGCCCGAAGTTTCTTTCCTATTCAATTTTTATTTCTCACGCCATCAAAGAAAACTAATTCGCTGGGAATTATTTCCCTGTTTTATTTAGAATTGCGCTGGTACAATATGTAATTATATTCCAATGAAACATTTTTTTTCAAATAAATTTTTATGAAAAAATTTATCTGCGTTTATACATATTTTTTTTAAATTTCTTAAGCTTGTTATCCCGCTGGGTCACTGGCAGCCACAATCGGCCGTAAATGGGTTTTACTTTCCAGTGCGCTGTTTCTTATAGTTTCCTTCGTTGTGCTCATGTTTGCCTCACAAGTATGGATTATAATATTGGCTCGAGTGCTGCAAGGTTTCGCCACCGGCTTCGTTATGACAGTTCAGCCGATGTATGTGAGCGAAATTTCCACAGATGAAATAAGAGGAGCCACGGGATCACTAATGCAATTGGCTATTGTCAGTAAGTATTTGAAAGAACTGCTTACATACATAAAGATACATATACGAGTATGTATGTACATATCGCACACTAGACTTGGGTCGAACTCGTTCACTAGTTCATTTTTGCCACAAACCAATTATCAAACCCATTTAAATTACATGGCAAAAATGAACTAGTGAACGAGTTCGACCCAAGTCTATCGCACACTAAATCATAAGCAGTCAAACTCAAATGTTATCAAAATGGTTTTCATTTTTTATAAATCTGTATATGGATTCAGTAACTTTTTGCGAACCGAAAATCGTAATATTTTGTCGATATATTTAGTCGTTTGCGGTAACGATAATGTGATTCTGTAATTTTCTTTTTAACGATAGTACGCAGATTATATTTTCTGTTGATTTTTGTCGATAAAATTAATAGCACATGAATTATTGTCGCTTAAATAACGTCACAGCTGAAATTAACCTACATCGAATATCGTTAAAAATGTTACTGAATACAAAATTCGATAAATGTTCGTTATGATTATTTCATCGATGCGATTATCGTTAAAAAAAGTTAGAGAATCCCACTACAGTACCTGGATTCAGTAACTTTTTGCGAACAGAAATCGTAATCTTTTGTCGATATATTTAGTCGTTTGCGGTAATGATAATGTGATTCTGTAATTTTCTTTTAACTACTGGCCGCTTAATTGCATGTCATGTGGCATCCCTGCATACAAAATGTCAAAATAAACGAAAATCACAAAGAAGAATTAAAGAAAAACTAAATGAATTTAAGCTTGTTATTTTACTTTATTTACTTCAGCAGACAGCAAATATCGTTAAAAAATATGATACTGAATAACAAAGTCGATAAATATTCCTTATAGTTGTTATAGCGATACGATTAGGTACCATGAAATAAGTCCCAAATGAAATAAATCCTAAGAAAAAAAATTAAATAACTTCCAATGATTTTTTCATACAAAATTCATTATGAAATAAGTTCCAATTTCATTATGAAATAAGCTCCAATTTCATTATGAGATAAGTCCCAATTTCATATGAAATAAGTCCCAATTTCATTATGAAATAAGTCCCAATTTCATTATGAAATAAGTCCCAATTTCATTATGAAATAAGTCCCAATTTCATTATGAAATAAGTCCCAATGCATTGGGAATTATTTAATTCTTCTTGTTGGTACTTAACTTATTTCATATGAAATAACTTCCAAATGAAATAACTTCATTTGAACAATTGGACTTGTATATACGACTTCTGAAGATCTGGAATGTTTTGAGTTGTAACTGTTTATGATTTAGTATGCGATATATAGTCTTAGTTTAAATAATGATATATTTTTTTGATTTTGCTAGTGGGTGTTCTGTATGCCTATGTCATTGGGCCGTATGTCTCCTATCAAGCTTTGCAATGGTTTTGCTTGGCAGTACCAATATTATATGCTGCAGTTTTTGTATTTTTGCCTGATAGTCCTTATTACTATGTGGGTAAGAAACGGTTGGAAGATGCTTCCAAGGCTTTACAATTCTTACGGGGACAGTCAGCGGAAGCAGTAAAGGAAACTTTGGAGTATATAGAAAAATTCATAGAGGACAGTGCTCAGCAAAAAGCAACTGTTGTGGACATTTTTAAAATACCCGGCAATCGAAAAGCATTTATTATATCGGCCGTCCTTTTGGCATTTCAGCAACTGTCGGGAAATACAACTGTGCTTTTCAATACACAATCCATTTTTGAGGCGGCTCATACAAGTGTAGATGCAGCTGTTGGTGCCATTATCGTGGGTATAGTACAAGTTATTGCTTCGGGTGTAACACCTCTAATTGTCGACCGTTGGGGACGCAAGATCATACTACTGGTGTCCAGTGCCGCAATGAGTGTTGCTTTGTTAGCTCTAGGAGCTTATTTCTTTATTAAACTTGCCGGTGATGACACTTCAAACGTTTTGTGGTTACCTTTGACATCTCTTACCATTTACATTGTCATGTACAGTGTTAGTTTTGGACCTTTGCCCTGGGTAATTTTGAGTGAAATGTTTCCTGCCAATGTCAAGGCTATGGCTTCTTCTATTGCCACTTCTATTTGCTTGTTAACAGGATTTACAATGTCTTTTTGTTATCCTTTATTGGATAAATTGGGTACTTATTACATGTTCTGGTTATTTGGAATATCCTGCCTTGCAGCTTTCTTCTTCACTTGGTTTGTTGTATTTGAAACCAAAGGTTTAAGTCTGCAGGAAATTCAAAATAAACTAAACAATCGCAATTTATCAATTGCAGGGAAAATTTAAAGTTTTTCCAAAATAATAATGTTATAACGACTTGTGCTGGCACAGGACACCAAAAAAGTACTCAAATACGTACATATATGTGTATATCCGCGTTTTGAAAGTTTACGTCACAAACACTTTTGAGCGAATGTTCGCAACCTGTTCTTGAGAAAATAAACAAAAAAAGTACCCGTACATAACAAGTTTGAAATGTTCTACAAAATTACTTTTCAGCAAAGCTTTAGAAATTAGTCAAAACTTGACAGGATTTTAAAGATTTTGCATAAAATTTCCAAACAATTCCTGTACACCAAAGTGAAATCGCGAATAAGTGCAATATTAAAAATCTTTCTTTATTTAAGAACTTGTGACAAAATTTCATGACAAATATTTTTGCAGAATAATTTTATCCAGTCATACTCGTATCCTCTTGGTTTACAGCTACTTCTTCGCATCCTTTTTCAAAAGCTACAAAAATAAGCATACGTAGCAGTCTTAGGGCCATTATTATGACTTGACGATAAGGTTCCGGATAGTCAATTATAAGTTTAGCAAAACTGAACTTTAAAATGTTCCCATTATTACAACTGACCGATAAAATAAATAAATAATTGTTAAAAATACTTAGTGTCAACTTGCTTTTATTTATTTGCCAAATTATAAACATAATCACCCTTATTCCAGTTGTCAACAACAACGTCACGTCAATACAATACCAAAAAATGTAAGCTTGTCTACTCGCTGTAGAGAACAATTTTGTGCCAATGACAGTCTATTTCTGTTCCCTAAGGTCTAGAAAATGCCATGAGCATGTCAATAGCAGTCAGTTGTTTTCGACAACGGGTAGGCAAGCACAAAGTTTTTGCTATTGTATTGACCTGACGACGATGTTGACAAATGGAATAAGTGTGAATGAAACCATTTTTGTCAATTCTTTTGTTTTTATAGCTATGCTATTTATGGCGCGATACAGAAGCTAGGACGTGATTTTCGTAACAAAAATAATCGACTATTACAGTTATAAATTTATTTTTGTTTTGATTTCTTTGTACTTAAAAACAGAGCACGAAAATAAACGAAACAAATTGTATAATTTGGTAGAGAACTATTGCTCAATTTTTTTTTATATTGTTTTTGCACATGAGCACAAACGAGAGAACACAGCCGATCGCTTGTCCGCCGGCTAACAGCCGCCACTGGCCACAAACACTATATTAAGCGTACACAGTTAGAAAAGAATATAATGGGAAATAAATGGAAATGTTTTGAAATATTTGCTGCGAATTTGACATCAACATATAATCGGCCATGTCACAGAGTTCAATTCTGTTCGGAAACGGAATTCAATCCATCCCATTTTTGTAGAAGATCGTGTCTAAAAAAGAAAACTAAAAATTTGTCAGGTGTGTCCAGACTGTTGTAGGCGCTGATATGCTGGGGTATGCTCCGCCTAGGGCTTGGCTTCTTGAGGTAGATTCAATTCTGTTTCCAAACGGATTTGAAGTCTGTGACATGGCCGAATATAATTTTATTGCATTCTTATTTAACACATGAAATTTATTTTATAAAGCTAAGCAGCATAGCTTTAGTCGAGTGTCCTCTTCGTTTTTTTTTTTTTGTATTATTATATGTTTGCATTATACTGATTTTGTTTTGTGTATTTTGTTCAAATAAAATTTGGCTGTAATATATTAAGTAGAAAGTCTGGCAACGTATGAAAACGTGGCAACTTCAAATGATTAAACCTCACGATAAAAGTTACCGGTAGGGTGAACTTGCCTTCAACTTATCGCTCAATTTTGGTTAAAGTGAAGTTGTATTAATGAAAAAGTGTTTATATATCCAATAAAATCCTACCTCTAACTACAATAAGTCATAATAATGGCCCTTACGAACCTTTTCACAATGTATGGTTAAAAGATAACAGAGAGTTTAACTGCAAGTTTTTTATGAAGAACTGTCAGTTAAAGTTCACGTTAACTCTTAACCATACATTGTAAAAAGTGTTAAGATATTCTGCAAAAATGTTTGTCATATGATTTTTACATAAAAGTGCTAAAATATCTAAATTATCTAAAATAAAAAGGTTTTATGATTTCTTATAACGACTCATCACCATCCGATTCACCATGTGACATAAAAATTCAAAACGCGGATACTGGTAGTGTTAGAGCCTTCTTACATTTTTTTTTGTTGTACTGTATAATTATAATAATTTAAGTGTGTATGCATACTAATTTTTTGTGTCGGGCTGTGTATAAAATAATCGTATTAGGATAGAATTAAGCATATTTTACATATTAAAGATTATTGATATTTTAACTAAAGAAATGTGCTTCTGGGAATTTCATCAAAATGATGTAAAATTTTTATTGGAACCGCTATATACGTATAAGACATTTTCTTTTCCAATATTATTATTGTGCAATACTTATTATTGTGCAATAGTTGATATTGTACAATAAAATTGCCTATGTGCATGACTACTAGCATAGGTGACACAATAAATTGGATGAAATTAATTTATATTGCATCTAAAGAAATATTTTGTACAATAATGATTTCATGTTACTAAACATATGCTCAATTCACAACCTATTGTAGGAGTCATAGTTCGTGCAAACGTTGTTGGTAATTTCTATGTAAACACTTGTTTATAAACAAAGTTTTTATTGAAATTACCAACAACTCGTGTACGAACTACGACTCCCACAACAGGTTGTGAATTGAGCAATTATCTTACTATTTTTTTAAATGAGTTAATTCAAAATTATTTAATTTTTTTAAGTTTTTAAATATGTAGTTTTGTATCAGTAAAAATGTATATTATTATTAAAAAAACACACAAGTGTGCATTTACTTTTACATACATTGTAAGAAAAATTGCGCCATTTACATACACATATTTAAAGTATTGTGCAACATATTGAATAGTGTAGAGCAAAGTGATAATAATAATTGCAACAAATTACTCAATAATATTGTGTAGTCTTTGGGTACCTTAAGTCATTTTTAGGATTCCGTACACCAAAATTGAAAAGGAATCCTATTGTTTTCGCTACGCTGTCCGTTTGTCTGTCTGTTTATCACAGGCTATTTTCTCGAGAGCCGTAAGAGCTACGGACCTGAAATTTGGACAGAGTATGTTGAATTTTGGCCTCTACAACAAGAAATAGATGTTAAAAATTGAAGGGTATTCCAAAACGAGCAACAAAAAACGTTAAAATCTTATGTAATATACAGGGTGGTTAAATTTTAAGGCCCGACATCGGCCCTGGGCATATATTGAGTTGTGATAATATGATTTATATTATACATAATTTGTTTTTCACATTAGTGATTAATGACAGTGCGTTGAATACAAATTTACCTGCGTTTTGTTGTAGACGTGAACATTTTGATTTACTTTGCACTTACAAATTAACTGCCTTATGTAAAATTTAACCACTCTTTACATATAATTGTATGTACATATAAAATCGCCAAATTGAAAACAGTCGCCAAAAACGGGAAAAAATCGCCAAAACGAAAAAAGCCGCCAAATTAAAAATTAAAAATTCTAAAACTAAGATAAATCGCCAAAAACCGGAAAAATCGCCAAAATTAAAAAAATCGCCAAAATGAAAAAAAATCGTCAAAATGAAAAAAAAAATCCCAACCGAAAAAAACGGCAAAACTAAAAAAACGCCATAAAAAAAAATAAAAAAAAAAATTTTTTTATTATGTCTGACACTGGTCGGGCCTAATTATATTTTTATATTTAAGATTTGAATACTTATTGTTAGTTCATATATGAAGATACAATAAATAAAAGTCATGTATTAAAAAAAAAAAAAATATTAACAAAACGCTTAAAACCGAAAAAAATCCCAAAAACTAAAAAAATAATACTTGAGATTTTTTATTTTAAGCATTTCTAATACATTTCATGATTAGATTAAATAATTACAAAATAAAGTAAAGTTTTATAAAAAAAACTATTGTCTCAAGAATATTTAATCTAAACTAAAAAAGCACTTTCGAAAAGCAAAAATAATCTAGATCACACGAATATGAAAAGAATTGTGGAAACTCCACACATTCATATGTACTACAGTCGCGCACAGTTCCACTTGATTGTTCAGTTTAGATTTAAATCAATCTGCTATAAGATAGTAAATACTTCATATTTTCTTGTATTGTTTAGTTATATACTATATGTATATATAGTACATATATACCATATATAAAAATTCTTTTAGCTCTTTAAAGGCTAAACGATCATCATGCAGTACTTAAAAATGTCTTCAAAGTAAATGATTTCAAAACATCACTAAATTTTTTTATCTCACAATCAATTATGACAAACTCATATACAGGCTCTATGAATATTAGTTTACTTTACTGATAAATAAATAGTACGAATTTATATACATACATACATATGTATATCGTCAGCCCATTACTGGTTTGACCCACCAAAGTAAAGTATGAAACCAAAATTTGTGAACTAATTATTTGAAGTTGATTTAACATACTTCTAATATCTTCAAAAATTTGTTAGTTACAGGCATACATACCACTTTAAGACACGCAAAGTTTACTATGCAAAGTCTTAATTCAGCTGTGTGAAAGACATAGGGGAAATACTATCTCCTTCGGTCTTCCTCCAGGCTGAATTAAGACTTTGCAAAGTAAACTCTGCGTGTCTAAAGAGGGTCATACAGTTGGGGTTGTTGGGTTAACTTCTACCATTATTTTCAAACATAAAGAAAAGAAATACCTACGCATTTGAAAATACAATAAATGATTTCACTGTTATAAAAAATCCTTTAACTAAAACAATTTTCGCATTCTGTTTCTATTTGAAATTATGTATTAATTTAGGAAACGGTTCGTATCCTGAAGAAGCCAAATAAGTAAGGGTGTGTACATATGGTGATGATTTTTAAATGAATTTAATTTTTGAATACAGCAGGAAAATTTTCCTTAGTTTTTGTGATGTAAGGCCCCTTTCAGATTAGGCAACTTTAATTGCGCAAGTATAATTTTCATTTTTATTTATTTTCTTTTGAACTTGCTTTTATGTTCACAATCAGCAACTTTGTCGAGCAAGTTCAATTTTCTTATGCTCGAATTTTCTTAATTTATTGACGTTTTGTTTCATTTCTGTATTAATTGTAATTGTGAAAGTGATTTAAAATTTGATGGATACAATGGAAGTTGAAGAAAAAAATAATTTAATTAAAGATATACTTGAATTGCCAAGTACATTTAAAGAATTGCCAAGTACAAGCAAGTCTGTGCTCAAATCTCGGCAATTCTTTCCCCTTCAAACCGACCTTTCCTCTCACACCCACAAACACAAGACTTGCGCAAGTAAAGTTGCCTAATCTGAAAGGGGCCTAAGAATTTTTCACAGTTTTAGTCCTTTTGGTATAAATTTATTTATTTTTTTGAAGTTTTCGCCACTTTCGGAATATCTAGTAGTTTTTGATTTTTCATGATTTCTAAATATTTTAGGAATTGTTAAAATATTGTGCAAATATAAATAGTTTCACTGAAAAAGTATCTGTGTTTTTTTCGTGCTTTCGAACTTGTGCAAGTTTTACTTTTTTTAGATTTGTACATATTTTTGCGAATACTGATAGCTTCCAAATATATGTATGCCATAATAGGCTTAGAAAGGCCATTTTGAAGAGGCCATTGCCCAAGAAAAAAAAACTGAATTTAATTTAAAAATTAGCAAATTTGTCTTAAACGGTTTCAAAATCGATCTTAAAATCATTTTTTCGATTTCGAAAAAAGTTGATCGAAAATCGATTTTTGAAAATATTTATCATTCCCTATTTGTGTAAGAATTTCATACAATTCTTTTTGTAATCACCTCTTGAGAGGAGAATTACAATTTATTGTTGGTAAATTCAAACTAGTATTTTACGTTATGGCTCTCTTGCAGCCAGCAAAGCCTCAATAGTAGTTGATTAAAGGATCTTTAGCTTATTAGACCCGAAAATGCCAATTATGTCACTTATATGTCGACTTTCTCTAAATTAAATGAAGCAGTTAAAGAAACAAGAGTAAAAAATTTCCTCTAGCAAATTATGTATTAACTTGCATTTAAGTTAGCAGTAAAATGCATAATAGTTTAGCACAATGGGACCTAAGAGAAGCCAAGTGAGCCGGTTCTAGTGAAACTGGCAGCCTGTAAAACCTAACCTAGCCTAGAAAATAGTTTATATGTAAATTATCAATCACATCTTAGGTATAAAAACTTTATATGAAACAAGTTCCACACAACAACTGGGGCAAGTCCATATGCGTATGTGAAATTTACTATATGAGGGAGTGATGCCTAATAATCCAAAAATACTTCAAATATATTAAAAATGTATTCCTACAACTTATAACAGCTTTAGAGGAACCATTATCAGCATAAAAAAGGAAAACCTGAGTGCAGTGTACAAACGCATGTGTGTAAATTACATGATACTCAGCTGCATTAAATGCGGGACGACTTTAAAAAGAATATACCAAGGCATATGAAACATTAAATGCACCTTGGAATATACCAAGAAGGTTGTTTGGAAATGTTGCGCTCAGGACCTATGTATAACAAAAATACTATTTTTCCTTAAAATTAACTTAAATCCTTTAATAGTCTTACATTATTATTAAACAATTTTGGGCCAACGTACATGCACTTCAGTATATGGCACATGAACTGTTGGATATGAAAAAGTTTTATTTGTTATAGGCAGTTTAAGATGGTACTTACTTTTTCCTTTATTTTACTATTGAGAGCAGATTGCTTTATACATATGTATATGTAGATATAAGAAATAATACACTTGAATGAAGCAGAATTTCTGCGGACACTTCTGTGCAATTGGAAACTCTTTTGTGCATAAAAGCAGCACATAATTAACAAATTTCATATTAAACCAAAAACTTTTAATTTCACTAGTTTCATTTTGCAACTCACTATAATTTTATTTCACTACTTTACTAATTTTCTTTCATTTAACGTCTCTAATTCTATAAATTCCACAAAACACTGAAAATTTATTTCACTAACAGATAACATTTTACCATTTTGTTGTCTGTTGATAGTGCAGTGCATTATGTTATTGATACATGATAACATAGTGTTAACTTGAGATGGTACTTCCAGGGACTGTAACAGTTATAATTTTTAATTTAAAAATTACTTTTTAAACCTTATTTCTTGATTTTTATTTATTCGTCACAAAATAAGAGTTATTTTGTGACTTTTATTTATTCCTCACAAAATAACAGAAACTGCTTGATTTTTATTTATTTTTTGCATAATTCTTAAAATGTAGCAAGCGTAATTTTTGCGTTAAAATTAAAATTAAGCGATTTAAAAAGTGAATTTATCGCCAGAGTCTTTAAAAACAAACTCTTATATGTTAAATTAAATTTACTTATTTATTGTTTATTCATTTTAAAAATTAAAAATATTTTGAGCAAAAAAATAAAAATTAAAAAGTAACTGCTATATTGTGAAGAATAAATAAAAGTCACAAAATAAAATAAAATCAAGATATATGTAGCTATTATTTTCTGAGATATAAATAAAAATAAAAAATACATAATCGGCAAAGTTGAGTTTTTAGGGCATAATTTTGTGAAACGCAACGCTTAGCGTTGACAAGTTTTTTATGTATGTATTTTGTTTTTGTAATTTACATTTTTTCCAAATAAAATTTGTCAACGCTTGGCGTTGCATTTTAGAAAATTAGGCCCTTAATAAGAATCAAAGAATAAAAATCATTGCATCTATAGGTAGTTCATGTAACATGGAGTATCTTGGTATATTCCTTGTGCACGTAGCACTTATCTTTTGTCTTGTTTTAGACTCGGCAGTTTTTCTTGAAGCAGTTCTCTTCAATTCTCTTTTAAATCTGCTCGTTTGTTTACACACAGACGGTTTCTTGTTCAAGTTTCCTATCGTTTTAGTGCAGCGAATGAAATAACAAACGAGAATTGAAGTAACTTTTCTGTACAAGCAAGTCAGTACCCCTCTTATTTCTTCTTTCCCCTCTCAACTATAAACTCAGACTTGCTTCAAGAAAAACTGCCGAGTTTAAAACATGACATTAGTGTGATTTTTTCAGTTGAAGTCTGGAAAATAATCGTTATTTGCGATTCCTGGGTACTTCTCACTTTTTCTTTTATTTTACTGTTACAATAACATTGTTATTATTTTAAAAAAAGTTACACATAATACACTCGAATGCAGCTTAACTTCTGCGGACACTTAAAGCTGTTTTATGTATAAAAGTAGCAGAGAATTAACAAATTTCATATGAAACTAAAACCTGTTTCTACAACGCAGACGGTCGAGTAAAAAAATTTTCTAGATGAGTCGTCTGCTTGACTTGTGGAAACCGCACATAAAACCTTTTTATTTCACTTGTTTAATACTGCAACTCACTTTAATTTTATTTCAGTACTTTAGTAATTTTCCATCATTTAACGGCTCAAATTCGATAAATTCCACAAACCACTGAGCATTTATTTCTCTAACAGATAACATTTTCCAATTTTGTTGTCTGTTGATAGTGCAGGTTCTTACGTTGTTGATACGTATGATAACATAGTGCTACTGCATGTATATCACTGTACTACCTTCATTAAATCTATTCTAAGGCTGCCATATCTTTGTATACCAAGAAACAGCTGTAGGTTCTGGTGCGCCATCTGCCTGTGAATTGCTAAGATAGGTTTGGTCAGACATACTGACAGTTGTCATTTTGTGAAGTACTCGTCAGTTCGTAAACAGCAGCCGTGGAGATAAATGCAATTTTATTTGGAGGTGTGAATGCCGTGGTGTTACGCGAGTGCTGTTATTTATTATTATTTTTATTCCTACTGTTATATTGCGTGTAGAAGAAAATCTATAGTATTAGTGCGTTTTGTTACAAAAAATTATCAATTAATATAACAAGAATGTAATACAAGCAAATTAATATGTTTTAAAATGATTAGTTTAGTTAACGAATGAAGCAAAAAATTATACAAAAATATAATGAAAGAAACAAAGTGGAAATATACAATTTTTGTGTATGAAAGCCATTAAAAGAAAAAGCAAAAATAAGAATCGATAGAGTAGATAAAGTTGAATAAATTATTTTATTTAGAAAAAAATGCAAACAACAGAAGTTTTAATGTAAAATTCGACTGGGTAATGGAGTCTTTTTTTTTATAGATAATCAAGTAGTGTACGGTAAATTTTACAGCAAGACGAACATGTGTATTTTCTAAAATAATCAACTTCTGTGTTGTTGTTGTTGTTTTTTATTATTATTATTATCGTTTGTGTGTTGTTTTGACCAAAACATGATAACGGCAGTACTCGAAAAGCCAACAACAAAGAACACAACAGAAATATAAAATATTTATTGCGAAATCAAAAAGATAAAAATAAACAAAAAGAAATTAATTCATGTGTTGAAACATACCACACCCTTTAGTGAGTTTCTTATAAAATAAAATAAAAGAGGAAATGAAATAAGGCAAGCAAAACAAAAGAAGTTTAACAAGATTTGTTTACATTTAAGAGCAGGATTTCAGCTTTCCAAATTTGTCCTTGAGTCACTCACGTTTGTTACTAAAAAGAACCAACAAGCAATAGTACAATAAAATAAAATCAAAAGAAAGAAATTTTCTGCAGCCAGCCAGCAACAAAATCAAAACAAACCAACAACAATAAAATAAATAATAATAATAGTTATTATACAACAACACAAATACATAAATAAATGTGACCAAGCAGCTTTTGCCATGCCTTCAGTCGAAATATCAGCGATTCATTGTTGATGTGCTGCTGTTGCTTATAAATTTATTCACAGTCACAGGAAATGATGTCATGGAAGAAGTCCCTCTTTATTAAAGCTCTTTCACATCAACTTTGAAATAACATCCTTGTTGGCAAATTGTCGTCAAATGCTTGTTGACATCAAAAAAAAAAACACAAAAGAAATAAAAAGATCACTTTCATCTCAAACGCATCTGTTGCAGTGTTAAAAAAGTTATACATATTACCATTAGATATTAATAAAGTTCAATAGTTACTTGTGCATTTCAATTTCCAAAAATCTGCTACTTTTCTCAAAAATGCCCTTACTAAGGCATCCTCGAAAAGTCCCGCCTCCTTGTAGCAGAAGAGCAGCAACATCAGCATCAGCATCAGCTTCAGCCTCATCATTATTGGTATCCTCGTCATCTTTCAATGGTTGTTTATTCTATTTAATCGTACTTACCATATGTCTGCCAATCTTTATCGATAATAGTTCTGGTGTTCGAGCTGCTGTAGTAAATGCTGCACCAAAAGCAACAAAAATCACAACGAACGATGTCAAAACGGATACAGCACAGTCAAAAGGTGAGTTGGATTCTAAGTAACAATTTTATATGGTTGTTAAATAAAAAAATTCCTTGAGTGCGGTGAACTCTTGGGAATTTAGTAAAATAATAAATAAAGATATTCTTATCAATGTGTTCACACAAGTGATCTAAAGCTTTTAAGCAACTCAAATGAAAAACAACATTTTTTTGTCTTACGTATGAGAATTCCACATTATAGGAATTTAGTTTAGGATAAAAGTTTTTGGTTTTAACACAACTTACATATCGAAGGCTTAATATAAGAAGGGCGTATCCCAATTCTTTTTTAAAATCTCGCTTTTAACGTTTTCTGGGAGACAACGTATAATTGCATCCTCCTTGAAGATCTTAGTACGTTGCAGTTTAAAATCAAGGACTTATGGCCACTTAAAAAATTAATTCTGCATGTAAATGCTTTAGTTTTTCTTCAGTTTTTATCTTCTCCAATAAAATATAGAGCCATCGATATGTATGTATGTATATATTAAAAAGAGAGAATAAATTGCATAAATATCTAGGCACTTCTTTCCATACACGAAATAAAATATTTCAGAACAAGCTAGTTGTAAAATCAAAAAGAAAGAATTTAATTTACCAAATAAAGAACTTTCAATTTTAATAGCAAAATAATTCAAAATTTTTTTTGCATTTTTAAACAAAAAACTCAAAATTTTCGTTTCAAGAATGATTTCTTGGTGAATTCTATCATATTTGTATGTTAATAACATGGTAAATTTGCATTTCAGCTGACGATGTACCCGTAGTATGAAAATTATTGAATAAAAATGAAGTTTGCCAAAAACCGATAAAATGAAAAAATGCGATTTCAATCTAAAATTTACTTAAACCGACCGTGTAGGGTTTCGATTTTTAAAAAACCTGTTGGAGGGTTATTGTATAATTTGATTCGAAAACAAAACAGTTTTTGAATTTGCATGCCTTTAACATATTAATTCAAAAGGTATTTCTCTGGCATAAACCACATCCAGCACCGCAACATGGATTCCGTGAGCCAAATCTTAACTACAGTTTTGTTGAGTTTTCTAATCCAAACTTAATACTCGTATTCATTGCAAAGAAATGTCGAACTAAATTCATTTTCGCCGCTCAAGAGCTTGAGTTTTTGTTTAGAATTAAATGTTTTAAAAATTCTACTTAGAGCCAGACTATAACATTTACCATTTTGCCTGCCTCTAGTACTAGTCCACTTCTCATACATTGTTGAACTGTATTTTTGATCCTCTTATTTTTTAACCCCCGACCAAATAAAAAGGGGTGTTATAAGTTTGTAGTGTGTGTCTGTGTATCTGTGTGTCTGTCCGTGTCCACGTACAGCCCAAACGGCTGGACCGATTTTGATTTAATTTTTCTGTTTGAAAGGTGATTTAATCGAGAAGGTTCTTAACTATGTTTGAAGAAAATCGGTCCAGACGTTTAGAAGATATGACATCTTTTCTAGATATATCGGGGGTTTTAAAAATTTTTTATTTTTGTTATTTTAACTCATACATTGTGCTATAATTTGGTTCTTGCTCCCAAAGTCATTTATTATTAACTTCAATACAATCTATTGTCTTATAAATTGTGTTATACTTCTGACTGGAAACCTATCAACTCGTGGCGAAATCTTATACAACAGTGATTTGAAATGAATCAGTTTTTACAAAAGCGTGCATTAATTTTTGTCCAAATATCTTTCAAGAATTTCCCCACGTGCCTTGACCTTTCAAGCGCCAATATTATGTACCGCTCTCAAATCATTATTAATGATGGATAAAAATAAAAAAAAAAATTTTAAATAACAAGAAGTAAAAAATCGAAAATCTACGGTTTTCTTGTTGAATTTTGGTTTGAGTCTTATCGTGGTTGGTGTATTTCAACATCGAATACAGTATTTTGGTAGTAGATTACAAAAAAAAAAAAAGAAATGTTGCTGTTGTTCATTAATCTATTACAAAAACTGCGTAGTCGAAGTCGTAAAGCACAAACCATTATACTTTCTCTCCATATTTCCGTTGAAGTTAAGTTAAGTCTTTAAAAATTAGTGCATATATAAAAAAGATTTGACGAAGACTTTTCAAGTCATTCTCTCGAGCGAATCACCCGATTTTGGCTGTACAAATCACCTGAAAAACAAAAAATGTAGAATTTTCCAAAAATTGATGTAAAACAAAATTGGGTGCTTGTCATCTTTCCAACCGCAAATTTGCTCTTGATTATTCGTTGACCCGTTCTTAAGTTATGAAATACCAAACTCATACACTCACATACATACTATATACACACCTACATACACATCCATACGGACATTATTGCGAGAATAGAATAGAGTTTCAGGTACTCAAAACGTTGAAATATGATGAAAATTCGATTTTTCGAAAATGAGTGTAAATTTAGTAACTTCCTATAACGGGAAATTGAAAAAACTTAGAAAGCTTAGATACTTCAGTCTAGCTTAGATTTTTTCCTCCGAATAAAAGTTCACTATTAGATATTCTTAAAATATATTTAAAATAAATAAATAAATATTTATGGTCTGTTTCACAATAACGAAAAGAAACTTTCGACTGAAAATTTATATTGAAAACAACAATAAAATATGAAAATTTGTTTTTGTTTTCAATATAAATTTTCAGTCGAAAGTTTCGTTACGTTATTGTAAAACAGGCCATTAAAATAAGTTCTACTCTGCAGTTTTAAAATCATCTCTTCAAAACTATTTATTTATTTTTTTTTTGTATAAAATACAATTTAGATTGTTATTAATCTTAGTTAGTTTGTGGTATTTTCCATTATCAATTGCAAACGTTTTTGATAAGATTTCACTGGTGAAGACAATAAAAAACTTTAGGAGTGAATCTTATAAACTCTTTTATGACATACGAAGCTTAGAGATCGTTTGCAGCAAACCTGAGCAAGCTCCTACACGTGGTATAATCTGACTCTTTGGCTACGTTCCCTTGCAATTTTTGGTTCTATTTGGAACGCAAGGTTCAAAAAAAAAAATTATCATAAATTTTTAATTTTTCCAGAAGCGAAGAAATGCCCCCCATTTTATTCCTACTGGTATTTACACTGTTGCAATTAAACTTATTTACGTTATAGTAAAATGGAAATAAAATGTAAAATTGTTAACACATGCTCGTTTCTTCTGCAGAAACAATCAGGTTACCATTTGCTTTGATCAACAAAGCAGCTTTGATAATTTTAAAATGCTTCAGCTGCAAACAAGTTTTGTTGAATTAGCTCAGCTTGAAGTAGTGAATCCATACATACATAAATACATATGTACTCGTACATATAATATGTATGTCGGGCTTGGATGCATAGATGATGACTGCGTCATCAATTAAAAAAAAGTTAACCACATACATACATACTTTGATGTTTGATAAACAAATCTATATTATTTCTATTTATAAGTGAACTTATATAATTCACATAAATAATGAGTCTAAAACTTCTAATTTGTTTTTTATACATACTTACATATATGTGTATTAAACTAAAACCTCTGCACGGGTTCTACATTTGGCTTTGAATAATTTTGGCATTTTGTTGTATAAATTTGGCCGCTTAAAAGAATAAGATTTGAATTGGTGTGATCTTGTTTTTGAACAAGTTAACTCCTCCGCAGTAGTTAACATATTTAATCTAGTTGAACATACCCAGTGGGAAAAATAAGGAAATAAATACTTACATATATCTCTTTTACACACGTTGTCACGCACTCGCCTCTGTCTCCAGAGATTTTGAAAGGACTTCCAATTAATAGCTTTTGCTTTGACAAAAAAAAAGACAAAACAAAAAATATTATTACTGCTCTTCTCCCTTCTCATAGAAGGAAATGTGAAGTGTATATCTTATCTTTTAGACAAATGTTCGGCGTATATCCGATAATATGAATTTATGTAAAATAAGACATAAATACAACACAAAGATAAAAAAAGATAAGAAGACACATTTTAACAAAAAACAGACCTCTGTTAAATAATAAAAATTTTTTTTTCCCAAAAAATGAACTTGATACCAGATTTTGTAATAAAAATGAACCAGAAATTTAAATCCTAGATCCTTCTCTGTACCTCCTTTATTTACATACAACATTTAATACATCCAACTGTTGTTGGATAATATGGATTTTGGTGATCTTTTTTCAAAATCCTAGGAGATGGGGAGAAAAAGAATATTGGAAGAAAATCCGGGACGCCTCTAGATTAACGTCCAATAGTCAAAAGTCATAAAAGCTTCTTTTAGAAAAAATAACAATACAATTTCAAAAAAAAAAATTAATTTGAAAACGATTTTGATAATTTTTTTTTTTAAATCCAGGAGATTTTTTTAATAAATTCGTGAATCATTTATGCACTGAATTAGCAAATTTTAAATTAATTCTTCTGACACAAAAAAAAATTATTTAGTGAAATTTTGAGTCGATTCAAACGAATTTGGTAAAAATTAATTGCAATTCATTTCGAATTCAAATGAATTGCAATTCGTTTCTAATTCAAATGAATTTGTCAAAGTGAATTGCAATTAATTTCCAATTCATTTGGATTGAATTGATTTTGAATTAATTCACATGAATTAGAAAAAATAATTATCAATTCATTCATTAACAACTTATTTGAATTGAATTGATTCATTGTTCTAATTCATTTGAATGAATTCAAAATCAATTCAATTCAAATTAATTGGAAATTAATTGCAATTCACTTTGACAAATTCATTTGCTATTAGGAGCGAATTGCAATTCATTCCACAAAATCATTTGAATTGAAAATTCAACCGTAGGAGATGGGTAGAAAAAGAATATTGAAGGAGACTCGTGGACGCCTCTGGATTAATGTCCAGTAGTCGAAAGTCATAACAGTCTGTTTTTGCAAAAATTACAACACAATTTCAAAAAAAAATGTTTTTTTTAAGTTTGAAATGGATTTTGTTAATTTTTTTTCAAAAACCGTAGGAGAAAAAAATTACTAAAATCCTGCTTACGCAGGCCTTTAATAACGCCTGAATTAAGAGATTGTTATGGGTTTTCCCGCTGGGTAGTTTCTTGTCGCACATAGATACATACATTCAGAAATGCATATACACATAAATATATTTATTTTTTGGTAATTAATTTGATATTTTGTTACATTTTTCGACAGCACGATTGCCTACAACTTGTCCATTCATTTTTAAAATAAAGTTTTTGTCAATATAAAATTTTATAGCTTGTTTTCAAGGTTAATTTAATTCAGTTTTTTTTCTCTCTTTTGCTTAATGGCTTTTTTTCTATAGTTCAAAACCTTTGCATGTATGGTATTTTATTAAATAAAATATATATATATTTATATCGTAAAGAACTATTGTATTTCATTCCAAAGTCTTATGTAATGGTGTGTTATGCGACATATGGAAGGCACGGGTACACTTAGGAAAAAATAAGAACGCTTCATATTGTTAACTTAATAATTTTCAAAATAATAAGTAAAGTTATATTGAAATACATTCAATCAATAATTGTCAATTTTGTATTAATGTAGTTTCTATTTAATTCATGAATTACATTGAATCAATATTGTTCTAGAAATTTAAACATATTATTTCAATATTTTTTTTTAATTTTCATTGATTTCTTAATAAAGTCAAAATATAAATTGCAAAATATTGAATTAATAAGAATTCGACATTCGAAAAATCAAAATTTTGAAAAAAGCGACAACCGTATTGTGAAAAAACCGGTTGAAAAACCGAGTCGATCACCCTAATATGTACACTCACATTCATATATACCCGAATATTTATTTATATACGTATTTATTTGTAAATTAAAATACAATTTTGCGTGTTTTAAAGCGCGTTTCAAAAAAAGTATGTAAATAATTTTATTTGTTGAAAAAAAAAATAAATAAATACACAAAACACGAGCACCACCATCATGTTTTACAATTAAATGTTGCGTTCAGTGAATGTTATTATCTCGATATTTTTCTGCATTCAAATTGTTAAATTTCTTTTATTTCTTGCAGGCAGTTCTGTAGGTCAGTCACGTTGTTTTTTTTTAATGAATTTATTGGTTTGGTTGGTAGTGGTGCTCCAATTGTTCAATTGAAAAATGTTTTACTTTCTTAACAACTCTCGAAAAATATTCATAAATATGTATGTATTAGCAAAGAAAAGCAAAAGCAAAAAGCAAAATTTTAATGAAAGTGTTTTGATGTTTTTTTTTGAGTGTGTGTGTTAAAGACCCAATTTAAATGTATAAATTAAGATTCAAATTAATGTGTCCACCCTGCTTATTTCATATTAATGGCAATGAAAAAATTTGTGCGAGCACGTGTATTAGGGCGGCTGCGTAAAAAAATATTTTAATTTCCCTTTTTAACCCCCGACCAAAAAAAGGGGTCTTATAAGTTTGTAGTGTGTGTCTGTGTATCTGTGTGGCTGTGTATCTGTGTGTCTGTCCGTGTCCACGTACAGACCAAACGGCTGGACCGATTTAAATTTAGTTTTTTTTTTATTGAAAGGTGACTTGATCGAGAAGGTTCTTAACTATGTTTGAAGAAAATCGGTCCAGCCGCTTAGAAGATATCGCATCTTTTTAGATATATCGGGGGTTTTTAAAATTTTTAATTTTTGTTATTAAAATTCAATTACAAATATAATTTAAAGATAATGATTGCCAAATTTTTATTATGCCTTTGGTGGTTACTAGTTTTGTTTTTGTATTTTTAGGGTTCCGTACACCAAAGGTGAAAATGGAACCCTATTGTTTTCGCTACGCTGTCCGTCTGTCCGTCTGTCCGTCTGGCCGTCTGGCCGTCTGTCCGTCTGTCCGTCACAGGGTATTTTCTCGAGAACCGTAAGAGCTACGGACCTGAAATTTGGACAGAGTGTATAGACCCTTGGCCGCTACAACAACAAATACATGAGAGTTGGAAATTAAAGGTTGTGCCAAAACGAGCAACGAAAAATGTTAAAATCCCATGTAATATACATACAATTGTATGTATATGCACTTGAAGTTTGTAAAGTTAGTGTATTTTTATACAGACTACAACAATTAACACTAAAATTTAAAAAATTTTAATTAAAGGGTGTACCATCAGTTAATGTAATTTCGACTATGTAATTTTGATAACTTGCTGTATCTTGGAAACCGTAAGAGCAAACTTCTTGAAATTTTCAAAAACGGTAAAACAAAAAAATCTCAAAATTATAAAATCGCCAAACCGAAAAAAAATCGCCAAAATCAAAAAAAAATCGCCAAAACGAAAAAAAGCACCAAATTAAAAAAAATTTCTAAATCGAAAATAAATCGCGGAAAACCGGAAAAATCGGCAAAATGAAAAAATCGCCAAAATGAAAAAAAATCGCCAAAATGAAAAAATCGTCAAAATTAAAAAAATCGCCAAAATGAAAAAAATTGCCAAAATGAAAAAAATCGCCAAAATGAAAAAAATCGCCAAAATGAAAAAATCGCCAAAATGAAACAAATCGCCAAAATTTAAAAAATCGCCAAAACGAGAAAAAAGCGAAAAATAATCAAAAAAAAATTATTTCAGCTGAAAAAACGTAAAAAACTGTATTAAAAAAATGCTCAAAGCCCAACATACGGAACCCTTCGTGCGCGAGTCAAAGTCGCACTTTACTGAATTTATTTTATTTATTGAGAATCACACAACTTTTAAACGTGCTGTAAATAATTTATCAGCCTAATTCTAAATAAATATTCTAAAGAAAATAAAATCCCATATTAGAACGAAAGCTGCTGAGGCAAACATTCAACATATTCAATCTACCGGACAGAGAGTGAGTAACAATAGCAGTGTATTAGTTTAATGATTATATAATTCGTTATAAATTAAATTTTCCGCTGTATTTACGCTTTTGATCATCGATATGTTACCTTGCGCGGGAAACAAGGATCGCAAGCAATTACGTTTTATCTTTTTTTATCCTTATAAGCAGTGCTTGGACTTTTATGCAACTAAGCGCTTGAAACATTCACCTAAAAATGAAAAATATGCATTTTACACATGAATCAAGCAAAAAAAAAAAATAATAACGTAAATATTTTTAAAAACGAACGAAGTGCATCTAGACGTGATAAACCAATAACAAATAAATTTATTAAATTATATACTTTCATATAAGTTTTTTAAATTTTGAAATATGCCATTTTTAGGTTAAAACTGCAAAAATATGCATTTACTGCAAAAATATGCAAAAATATGCAAAAATATGCAACTACAAATCGATGACAAATTATTTAAAGTTTAGTGAAACGGATAGATAATTAGTCCATACCTTTTATCTAAAAAAAAAAAAAAACAAAACATGAATTTGCATGAAAGTCAAAGCCCTGCTTATAAGTAAAAAATAAATAAAATTGTGTGTATAGAAAAAAAATTTGAAATATGTTAATTAAACTTTTGATTTTCATAAAGTCCCAGCAGGAATATTGTGAAACTTAGCATAAAATTTGATCCAATCGGACAACTCTAAGCCGTGTCCCAATGGGGTCAAAGTTTAAATTTAGCAAATTTCAAAGGTTTACCTGCTGTTAATTGGAAAATTCATCAATTATAAACCGATTTTTCTGAAAATTCACAAGGATGATGTTATAAATATTCTAAATTTTGTAAAAATCTGTAAAGTAGAACCACTTAAAATAAAATATTAAATTTTAATAGGCTTGACTCCGCCCATTTGTTTAAATAGAAGATTGTGTATATTTTAGAGCTCAAGTTGTGTGGTAAGCTTAGCAAAAAACCCCTTAGGTAGAACCACCTAAAATATAATAATAAATATTAATGGGCGTGGCCCCTCCCATTTTTTTTATAAAAATTTTTCCCACTTGAGAATTGTGTAATTACAAGAACCCACTAAGCTGTATGCCAGGTTTCGCAGCAATCAAACAAGTATAATATCATAAAAAAAAATTTGTGGGCGTGTTCGCATCCACTTTTTTTTACAATGGGGCCAATGGGAAGCTATACCCTCTCAGACAAAAAAATAATTTTTACAATCGGTCTAGACTGTAACGAGTTATGAAGTAACACAAAAAAAAAAATAGAAAGGAATTGTTAACCTCCTCCTTTTTTTTGAAGTCGGTTAAAAATATATAAAGATCTAAAGCTTAAAAAAATAGTTTAATTGTAAAGGTTGGGCAAATTTGAGGTTAGGAAGTAAATTGGCTGTCAAATGATGAAATGTCAAGAATTGAGCTGTCATCCTTTGACATTTATTTATTAAAATGTTGGCAAATTTTAACCATGGAACACTAGACTCTTGAGCAAAGAGTTTTAATTGTGAAATTTGTGAATTTTAATTTAAAAAACCAGAAACAACTGACACTCTGAATGATGAAATTCATTGAAATGCATTGAAGAGGATATGCGAAACTTCTTCCAAAATGTAGTTTAAAATTTTTTAAAAAGAGCGCAAGTCTGCCGACGTGGTACAGGTGAACATTTGCCCGACATTATATTCCATTATTAATTCCCATTTTTCTACTTTACATTATTGATACCACAAAGCTGAATTTGACAAAAAAAGTATGTTTTTGAGACAATTTACTTCCTAACCTTCAATTTGCCCACCCTTTTTTACATATAAAAATAGCTCGAAGAATTAGATAAAAAAATTACAGAAGGAGGAAAAACATGTTAAAATGCAATATAATAAATATAATAAAATATATTAAATCGATATTTCGCATAGATTTTGTTTTTTTTTATATATAAAAAAAGTCGACTTTAAATTTTTTGTAAGATAGGGCATTTTGCGTTTTAGGTAACGATACATTGTTGACATATCGAAAATATTGTCTTAGCTGAAAACTCCGTTTAAGCCTTTTTATGAAATTGCCACCGCAACAAGGCGCAGAGAAAAGTAGCGAGTATAAAACATTAGAAATTTGTTTGCCATGACAAATTTTTCTTTTTCTTCACATTTTAGTCTCGACAGCTTTAAGTCTTTTAATGGCGCCGTATAACTCACTATACCTACAAAATATGCTTTATATTGATTTACTTCTATATAAAATATTCTTGTTTATGACCAAACTTTATTACCAACAATTTCCACTCATCTCCAAAGAGATCAATAGGATTTCCACTAAAATGACTGCAATGAATGTACATATCGTTAGCTTGATATAGAAAGGTCCTAACTCATTATTTTTTTTAAATCGAGATATTTGCATTTTTCGATAAATTAGATGGTCCTTCTATCGAAATGTACAAGAAACTCGATCTTTAAAAAATAATGATTTAGGGCCTTTCTATATTAAGGTAACGATATGTATGTACATACATATAAAACTGGCAGTGTGTAGTACTAGTTTCAAATAGTTTGTAACAATGATTTTTACCTCTTTCAATAACAATACTCTTAAATTTTTTTTGGGGGGGGGGGGGAGTTGTTTACATAATGGCAACTCACTTGCTCACGAACCCACGAACTAACACGCAAGCAAGCACTTGCAACACTCACTTACTTACGCACGCATGTACACGTGGTAGACTGTGTTTTATTTGTTTGTGCATTTGCTAATGTTTGTTTTTGTTTCATTATTATTATTGTTGTTGTTTCTTGTATTTTACAGTACGAGTATCTCTGGTGGTGCTGTTTGCCTGTCTGTCCGTCTGTCCATTTGTCTGCTGCCAAGTGCTGACTAATACTTTTATGCTTAACCCCATGTGGCTTTATCCCTTAATTCCACAAGGGTTATGGTTTGAATTCTTTTTGTTTGTGGAGTGTTTTAAATTTTCTATAGATTTTGTTTTTGTTTTCAATTTAACTGGAAATTCATAAGAATTTCTTGAGGAAACGAATTCATTATTTTATTTGAGTTTTTTTTTTGTGGGTGTGGGAGTAAATAATGTGTACGAGAGTGTACAAAGAGATAAAAGTGTTTTTAAGGTTCGCAGAGCCAGGAATAAGAACAGTGGCGCATTTATGTTTGATGTCGCCCTAGGCCCCGTGAGATATGTCGCCTTTTATTTTTGTTATTTAATTACTGTTGGATACCGGGGTCGAACCAAGGTCCTGCGGTTTTGTAGTCAACGTGCTAACTACTTCAGCAAACGTCACACAGTGTCGTGAGTTCATATAACGAGCGGCCAAAAATAAATAAATGAAATTTGGAACACACGCTCTAATTGGTAAAATATAATCACACATAAAATTTGGCCATTTAATTTTCAAGGACTCGTGTCCTTCCCATATATCCTGAAATAAAAAATTACCATAACAGAGAGAAAAATAATTGTAACTCAATAAAATTGTGTATAGACACTAATTTTAACATATTTAATGCTTCGCAAAAATTTCGGTCAATTCAGAGATAGGACACGCATACCTCAAAAGTGTCCTTTTTCAAAAATGTGAAACAAAAAAATTGTCTTCACTTATAGTGAATTAAATGTTTAACTAGACGCAATATAGACAATAGACACCTACAATTTAACCAATTTAAATTTAAAGGACTAATGTCCTTCCCATATGTCCTGGAAGCAAAGAATATACTGGAAATATACAATTTATAACTTGAAAAATATTGTAAAAATAAATTGTAAGGGGGAAAAGGTGGACAAGAATACAAAAAATTTGCAATCTAGTTACTTGTAGAAATATAATGTGAAAGTATGAAAAATATATTTTTATATATTTTTTTCTATAGACCACTTAAGTCCTATTTTTTTCTTCCACAGATGTTTTTCTTTCCATTTACATTATATGCAACGGCACATAGCATATGAGTTACAAAATATAGAAAAATTATATTGTAACCATATTATAAGAATATTCTCCTTATGTTTTATTGGAAGTTTTAGTGCAATATCTAAAAAAAATTTAATTAAACTGTTAAAGTTTGCATGTGTCCGTACCATATTTTCAAATAGTTGAATACTGGCTTCAAACCGTTGCATTTGAATCGTCAAAACTCTTTAAAAATAAACCTTTTTTAAAAAATCCTTTTTATTTTACTTAATTAGAATATTGCACATGCAGCAAAGTAATTTGTTCATTTTAGTTTAAAACTAGTCTTTTTCATTTTTGGCCACCTTATAGGGAAGTAACCCCCTATACTCAGTTTGGCGATATTTTTATGGATCTCCAAAGATTACGAAAATCAGTATGCTCTCAAAATATGGTGTCGATCAGTTTTTGGCCAACGTCTAATACAGACTTATTGATGGCGCTTTACTATATGTATATGGCAATAATGTAGCTAAGATTCCACTAAATAAATCTCGTTAATATTTTACTTCGAACAAATTATTTCTTGATGCACTTTTTTTGCAAGAGTAAAGTAAACAGGGATTCCTAATTTTTTGCTAACAATATTTGGCAATATAATCTGAACGTGTCTAGCCACCCTAATAGGTCATACAAACCACTTTTTAATTTTTTTTCGAAATTCATATAATTAATGCACACTTCTCTGTTGAGTTTCAGTAACACTTTTGGCAAAACAAAAGTATAGTCTAGTAAAAAACGAAAATTTAACATCCGAATTTATTTAAAGTAGCAGTCAGTCAAACCGACAACTATTCGAACATGTCGACAGCTGAAATTCTCCGTTGTGTATAATATTTCGTTTCATGTGTTCGCTTTGACTGCGACTGTTTACATTTTCAGAAGCAGAAGCAAAAGCAATTGCACAAATCAGAAGATTTTAAACACTGCTTGTTAATACCTCCTAACTGGAGTACGCTCTGGTTTCGTAAATAAAAATATAAAATACACTTACCCGAATTGTCGTTAAATAACAAGAATGCACAATGGTCTACACAAGAGTTTTAGAATAAATACTATCATATAAGTCTAAAAAAAATTAATATAGCACCGATAGATTAACACATGAGGTTAGAATTATATTCTAAAATTTTCATTGATTGACAAAAATTATCAATATCAACCAATTTAAAATTTTAATTCTCATGGTACTTAAAATTTTGCCGCCCCTAAAACGATGCCGCCCTAGGCCCTTGCCTCACGGGCCTACACGTAAATCCAGCACTGTGTAAGTACAGAGTTCTTGTACACTTGTATACCCCAGTGAACAGCAGTTGTAGTAAATAATTAATATTGTTTTATCTTGAGAATTTAATTAAACTAATTTATTTAAGTTTGTTATAAAAATCATACGTTTTTTAATTGGAAATATGGGAAACAATATCACAAACAATTAGCAATTGTAAGGAGTTTACTTTAAATAAACAAATTTGTGGCAAAAAAGAAAAAAGTGCTTAAGTCGATTTTTGCTAAATATTGTGATAATCACGCCATCATGATTTCCCAATTGTAAACTATACCTTGGCAAAAATCACTTACTAAATTAGACTTAAGCACTTTTTCCTTATTGCCACAGAAATGTATGTATGCATTAAAAAAATAAATACGTGCTACGGTTGACCTTGCAGCCTATCTCTGGAATTTCTCTTTCATTTTAAGCTCAAAGCGTTGGATTTTCAAAATTTTCGACAACGATATCTCTTGAACCATTTAACCGCTTTATATTGGACCAAATTAATTCTGAAATTTAATTTGATAAAAATTTTAGTAAGATTATATTAACATTTTTCTTCAACGAATCAAAATTACGGCACTCGATCGATTTTTAGTAGTTTAAAATTTATTTAAGAAGAACTTTTTTTCGAACATTCTCAAAATATATCGAATTAAATCGGTTCATTATATCGAGCCTTATTTTCGGTTATAATCGTAAGCGACAAAACTTAAACTCTTAAACTAGAAAAATCAGGATGAATCCAGTCACTTCGATATTAAAAAAAAATTTTGTTTTGTCCTTTCTTTTTAATTTTAGCGATTTTCTTTGTTTTGCTACTTTTTTCGGTTTATGGTGATTTTTTTAGCTTCAGCACTTTTTCGTTTTGGCAATTTTTTTCGAGTTTTGGTAATTTTTTCGGGTTTTGGCGACTTTTTGCGGGTTTCACTGTTAATTGGCGGGTTTCACTGTTAATTGTTGTAGTCTGCATAAAAATGCAGTACCTTGAAAATTTCAATTGTCTGGATATAATTGTCTGTATATTACATAAGGATTTTAAAAGTTTTCGTTGCTTCCTTTAAGTTTTAACTATCATATATTTATTGTTGTAGCGGCCAAAGTTTTACATTTTTTGCAAAAATTTCCGGTCCGTAGATGTTACTGTTCTCGAAGAAACAGAATAAGACAGACAGACGGGCATCGAAGCGAAAACAATGCGGTTCCTTTTCACCTTTGGTGTACCCTTGTTCAATATCAAATATAAAAATTTTGGAATGGAAATATAATACGTGAATTTTTATTAACTTGTTTTCAATGAAATATTGATATACGATAAGTTATATTATGCTAAAATCAAACTTGTGCTCAACTGTAATTTATAAATGACAAATTGAGAATTTCCTCGAAAATCGAATCGATTACAAATATCATCTATGACTACCTGCCCATGTGGGCTTAGGCATTCCTACATACATATATTTATGCACGTACGTGCTTATACATATAAATGTATCGACAAAAAAGGCCTTAAAATATGGCTAAAAGAGTAACTGCATATGAATCAGTGATCGGCAATGAATCTTTATTTCGCTATTCATACTGACTCATGAAATCTTAAATATAAGTGAGTAGACATCATTTAAACGCAACTACTCTGATGACAATGACATTGATTTATAAATATAGCTTGAAATAAATATGAATACGACATCGACATCATAGTCATACCACACTCACACTCATAAATCACCTCAGTTCGATTTCTAATTTCACATTGATTCAGCACACTCAACTCATGCATGTAGGTTTATTTAAAATTTTAGTCATTAAATAGTTTCCAAAGTAGTATACAATAGTAGTAAATAGCGTTGTTTTTCAATTCGTGCAAAAAAAGCAATACATAACCTCATAATGAGAACTTTAATGCTCGTAGGCGAAGTTCGCATCGTCCATAGGCATTGAGTTAAGCAGAGTCGAAATCAACATCAACGTCATAAATGTTGCTAAGTATGAGTTCGATGCGCATTTCAAACTTTCTAGTGAACATGATTCATAGACAACATTGCAATAAGTATGAGTGCGCATAAGTACAAGAAATTATAAATCATGATTCAACTCTACTCACTATTTCACTACTCATTGCTGTTCTCTGATATAAACATACATGCACATACATACATACTTAATACCCAGAATAACAATATATATGTATTTCGAATCATTTTCGTATTACTTTGCTTGTATGGTACGTGACTCCATGAAACACTTCGAGTGAGTGCTTGCTTATTCACTTAACAATAATAATAATAATAATTGAAAATCCATCAATGATTGATTATCTAACGATTTTTGTTAAGTATTCATTTTATTTATTTGTTTGTTTTGTTCAATTATTCCTTGATGCGTTTGCAAACAAATAGAAATATTTTGATTGATCATTGATAACATGGAATTGTTTGCTGAAAAAGGAAAACTCTCGTACATGTGCTTGTGTGAGCATATAAGACAATTATATATTGTTTTCCAAAAATAATTAGATGTGAATGCTGTGTGTTAAAAAAAAAACTAGTACATACCAAAATTATTCAAGTATGAAAATACACTGAATGGAAAGTTGGAAACAGAAACTGAACAATAAATAACAAAACTTGTGCTTGTAAAGCTTTCAAGTGTTTACCTTCATACATACATATGTATGTATATATTTGTGTGTGTGAAGCATGGCAAATACCCACCCAGTTGACTAAGACTTTCGTTATTGATATCGATTTCGAATATATCTCGAAAATATACATATACATATGTATCTCTCAATTATTTCACATATGTAAGTGTGTGTTCTTAGTTTATTTTTTAACTCACAGTTTTGTCATGCCTCGAACTTGGCACCACTAAGGCTTAGAGTCTAAGCCAATGATAAGCAAACACATACATACATATGTAATGTAAAAGAGAGCAAATTGCATGCTTGTACGAATGAACGTGTAAAAAAGAGCATAACAAAGTGCCCACGGGCGGCCTTTTGGTGATCAATGGTCTAAGCCCAGGCTGCCCAGAGAAGCGCCAGAGTGCCGAACATCAATCGGCTTTTTATACAAATGAATACACATACGCTTATACATTACTCTCTTGTTTCTCTCGGTGGCCAGCTCTGCTCTAAACCAGTGATAACCAAGCCCCGAACGCACGCACACAAAGATATTATGTGCTTGTGTGCGGTCGCAAACAGAAGCAGAATTATTTAACATTGTTGCTCTGTGTGTTTTTGTGTTGATTACGAAAAAGAAACAAAAACAAAGCCAAACAAGCATGCGTGGTGTTGCTTTCACAAAGCTTGAGCAGAGACTGATGTTTTGAAACGAACAAAGTTGTTGTATACATGTGAATTGCCGACCGTGTCTGTATGAAAAATACGATTACTGACTGCCTCGCGAGGCTATGGAGTGGTTATCACTGCTCTAAACCATTTATCACCAAAAGGCCGCCCGTGGGCACTTTGTTATGCTCTTTTTTACACGTACATTCCTACAAGCATGCAATTTGCTCTCTTTTACATTACATATGTATGTGTTTGCTTATCATTGCTCTAAACCAATGATGCGCACACAATGCCCCCGGGGGCCGAACACTTTTCGCGATTTACACATACACAACAGGAATGTTGACGAAGCGCACTACAAAGAGTACAAAAGTTATAATTTTATTCAGTTGTATGCCAAATTTTAAGCAAGAAGGTTGATGTCGCTTGATTTGTTATGATGCAACAACAAAATACACAGTTGAGATTACAAGTTAGAGAAAAAGAGAAGAACAACTGAGTATTTTTATGATTTTTTTCCAGCATTTCAATACACTTGGAATAACTTTATGTTTACATATTAACCATTTTTTATTATTTTGAAATGTGGGAGGTATATCATGAGAAAAAATTTTTATTTTCACTAAACATATTTAATGAAGCTGAGTGCCTTGTATGCAATCAAAAATTAAAAAAAATAAGTGCATACAGTTTTAAGCGTCATTATGAAAGTCGCCATTTAGAACTGTGTAGTTTGTCAGGGGAGGACAGAGATAGGCTTATAACAAAATTAAAAAAGAATTTGGAATTGAAAAATAATAAAGCTTTGCGTGATTGTAAAATCAATACAAATACCGCAACATGCAGCCAACTAAAGGCTACATACCTAATTGCTTTAGGTTTAGCAAAAAAGGGGCGGCGTAAAACAATCATTCGTAATTGAACTTATTTTTTATTTCCACTTAATCTTTTTCATGGATATACTATTTAATTTTTTGAATGCTTCATTCATACTTCAGTTCATGTTATTAATTGAACATAAAAAATGTTGTATACAAAAACATTATTAAATACATTTACCAGCAAATTTCTCCCAGTGCACTCACCACTACACACACATTTTAAGCAGTTTCTCTTTGTGGACAACGCTGCTCTAAACTAACAGGCTGGCACACATCCACTCGGCTACCGTCACACATTCGGAAAACTATCGAGAGAAGTTCAAAGTTCGTAGCTTTAGCGAATATTCGAGTTTTGTTTTTAGATTTGCCAACAAATATCGGACAATTTTGTTACGAACGAAACTTCGTCGCTTTAGTGAGCATTCGTTTTTATCGAATCTCAGCTCAAGTGGGTAAAAATAAAAATTTATTCCTCAAACAAATACAGGTGTAGCCCTCCTATAATATGGTTTTAACTACTCAAGGCGGTTTCATGCTAACACGGAATTGAAATTGCATCAATTCTCTTATAACACGACAGTTATATGTTTTTGCAGCCAGACCATTTAATACTCGTACTTTCACCAAAACATTTCTTTTTGTGGATTTTTTTTTGTTTAAATCTGTAGATAGAAAATGCTAATCAAATCTTCATTTATGTATTTCGAACAAAAGTACATACATAATTGACTCAATAGCAAACTATTTGGCATAAGAAGCAAAATAACTATTATGACCAACAGCCATTTGAATCTATTTCTTTTTTATTTTTCCTTTTTTTATAAATTAACTCAACTGGCGAATGATCAACAATAATAAAACTTCAATTTAGAAAAACTTTTCTTACAAGCAAAAAAAAAAAAAACATAATAGAGATACGAGTACATACATCAAAGATAATAAAGATTGAAATGTTTAAATTTCAACTGCAGCCATAATTGGCTTTGGGTCAAAATAATTTAAAAGTGGAGAAATGGGAATTTATTTTTTTATTAGTTAGCACGAATTAACAACTTACAACATAATACGAGTAAATGTAAATTTTATAATAATAATTTTATGCTTAATAAAGAAAACCGCACATATGTAAATTCCAGGTATTCTAGCAAATAATTAATTGACGTTGAGTTTCTTTTATTTGGCTTGATACCAGCAATTCTTTTTCATTCTATTATTATTTCAGTTATAGTGTCAGCTAAAATCCAAAAAGGGCGTAACTACACTTTTTACTATTTTCCTTTACAGAAGAAGGAAAAAAACCTTATAAATTTAAGACTATTTATATGTTAGGTGCCAAATTGAATAATGAATAAAATTGGTATTTTGGAATAACTATATCGTTAGCCCATTATTGGTTTTGACCCAACGACCATTAACAAATGGTATGGTTTCTGAGATATTTAACATTCATTGTGCTCCATTTCAACTATTTGAAGGTTTAATAATAAGTATTGTTTTGCTGTACATTTTATTCATACAAAAACGAAGAAAATAAATTTAACTTTGCATATCTTTATGAACTTGCCTTCAAGAATCCGATCTACTGCAAATCTCTGCCTTGCTATGGACATTTTTGTAGCCCATGGATACCAAGTTATGCCAATAATAACTGCGGCAAAAATTACTTGCATAATATGCAAAAATTGGTTTATGTACTTGAAATAAAAATAAATACAAAAATCGATATTAAATCTTTAAATGAATAAAAAAAAAGTCTCTTAAACTCTAAAAAGGCAGAAATTTGGAATAAATCACACCTACACGCGAAAATCTTGAAAACAATCCCAAAACTAAAATTGAGTCCTTAACTCGGAATAAAAGGCAAAACATTATGAGGATTCAAAAAAGCTTGCAAAACATTTTAACTTTGGAAAAATAACATCTTTCCCAAAAAAAAAACAGATATTCGCGAAAAAATGCAAAATTTTAAACCAGTCATAATTTCTCTTAAAAATCGCTAAACTGTAATGCATGCTAAAAATTCAGCAAAAACGCGAAAATTCGCAAACATTTTCTTAACAGCAGCATAATAGCAAAGTCTAATATCGTTTAAAATTAGCGAAAACTTTTCATAAGCAGAATACTTGCAAAAACTCAAGCTCATCGCGAACATGGCAAGAATTCGCCAGAAAATTCCAAGAACAGAAACAAGATTTAAAATGTACAATTCAAAATTCGCATAATTTAAAACAAGCCCTAAAATAAAACTGAGCAAACTAGCTAAAACTATAAGGTAAGTCTCATTAACTCGGGAGAAAGCGCAAAACATTATGAAAACTCGGAAAACCTTGCAAAAATTTTAAATTTAAAGTCGCTTAATAAAAATATGTAAACAAAAAAAGCCAAAAACTAAAATAACGAATTCCGATAAATTTAAACAAGCCGTAATTTGACTTAAAAATCGCTAAAATTCAGTAAAAACGCGAAAATATGAACATTTGCCAAAAATTCTTAACATCAGCATAAAAACAAAGTCTAATAGTGCTAAAAATTCGTGAAAACTGTAGCAGACTACTTGCAAGACTCGCTTTTATCGCGAACATTGCAAACATTTGCGAGTAGTTGTAAAATCGGAAACAAGAACTAAAATTGATTAGAAATCGTCAAAACTATTAAAAATAAAATAAACTCGAAAATAAGGCGAAAAAATCGCAAGTTCACGAAATCGGCGTTAAACCGATCGACTTATTGATATGGACAGCAAGAAAAATAAATTTGAAGCATTCATTTTCTAAATATACAGCATTAAAGTTGTACATGTATGTACGTATGCAGCACAAAAATCTACTTTTTAACAATAAATTAAGAAAAGTGCCGCATGCGGTCCAAAACAGTATTTTTCTCCTTCAATAAAGTAATATTAACTTCTAACTTCTAAGTTCAAAAAACTTTACACATTTCTTCCAAACATGTGTCGGAGGCAATGGTGAAAATACCAAAAAATCCATTCTTTGTCGTTTTTTTCCATTCCGACTTTTTGGCATATGCACCAAACCAATAATGGGCTGACGATATGTATTTTAAGGGAAGATGTATTTTGGTTAATCACATCATAAGCAATCAAAAAGTTTATATTGAATTTTTTTGGTTGTTACGGCCTTTTGGATTTTAGGTAACGAAATAAAAATTATTCAAAACAATTTACAATTGAAATTCACGACATTTTTGCCAGTAGAGTTACTGTGAAGGCTTTGAATGTTTTTGCGTTTGTATTTGTGGTTTTTGTTAATCATTTAAACGTTTTTTTTTGTTGTTTTTTAATTATTAAAAATATATTCTTGTTGTTGCAAATGTACGGCGTATTAAAACAAAGTTCAAAGTGGCTAAATCGATTGGATTGTTATTTTTTATTTTTTGCTTGGAGTAGTCGGCCAGGCCTTTTGTCTAAGTTAGTAGTCAGTCGTTTAGTTTGCGCTTTAGTCACCGTCATGCAGTTTATTTTTTCACTGTATTCACGAGTTTGTACAAAGAAATAAAAAAACACAGTAGCTGTAAGTATTATGTTTATGGGCACAGAACCAGAAAGATATACTACAAATAAATTAACAATAAAACATAAAACATGGTGAATTAAACAAAAACACACTGAGCACTAAACAAACGGCCGCTAGTAATAAATTAAACACTCTTACCCCCCGTTTCAACAAACCGTACGATCGACTTGAGAAGAAAATTTATATGAAAAGCATTCATTTGTTTGAGTGATTTTCATAAATTTTTTTTAGATGAGTCGCCTGCCTGAATTGTGGAAACAGGGCGTTATGTGTAGTTTCCACAATGCAAGCAAGCGACTTGTCTAGAAAAAATATATGAAAAGCACTCAAATCTTTGAGTGATTCCTATACAAATTTTGTAGACAAGTCGCTTGCTTACATTGTGGAAACTACACATTAAGCTAGAAGTACATACTAGAGGTGGGTACAAAACATTTGCTTGCTTCATCTTCATGATGTACATTATTGAGTTGTTTACTTTTTTATTGCTCTTTATTTCATGAGAACACTAAAACTGTTAGTTATTCTCTTTTATCAAAAACCGGCAACAGCATTTGTTTATCTGACAAGCTAGGGTATTAGTTTGTAGCTATTAGTTAGTCGCAGCAAATTTCACTATTGCATACCAATTGACAATAGTGTCGAAGCAAATTTCACTATTGCATACCGACTGACAATAGTGTCGAAGCAGATTTCAGTACTGCATACCGGTTGACAATAGTGTCGAAGCAAATTTCACTATTGCATACAGATTGACAATAGTCTAGAATCAAATTTCACTTAGGGTATTAGTTATTGTAGCGTCGCAGCAAATTTCACTGTTGCATACCGTTTGACAATAGTGTCCAAGCAAACTTCACTATTGCATACCGATTGACAATAGTGTCGTAGCAAATTTCACTACTGCATACCGATTTACAATAGTGTCGAAGCAAATTTCACTACTGCATACCAACTAACAATAGTGTCCAAGCAAACTTCACTTTTGCATACCGATTGACAATAGTGTCGTAGCAAATTTCACTACTGCATACCGATTTACAATAGTGTCGAAGCAAATTTCACTACTGCATACCGGTTGACAATAGTGTCGAAGCAAATTTCACTATTGCATACAGATTGACAATAGTCTAGAATCAAATTTCACTTCCGCATACCAATTGGCAATAGTGTCAAATGAAATGAAATATTGTTTATAGTGTGAAAGTGTGTTATGTGTGAAAGAAAAAGCAATTAAGGCAGTGAGTACAGAAAATCAATTTGACAAAAAAAAGATGTGAATTCCAAGAGAAGGTTTTCGTTGGATTATTCTTCACAACTTTCGACGTAGATTATCTCAACAAGAATATGTCGATGAACTCAGTTTTTTGAATGGCGATAAAGCACCATTAAAGACCAAAGTATATTGCTTTTATAGTGAATTCAATCGTGGTCGTAGTTGCGTCGCCGACGAATTCCGTGCAGGTCGTCCAAAATCGATGGTTGTTCGGCAAAACATCGATGCAGTGCGTGAACTGATAATGTAAAATCCTCATGTGAGATATTGTGAGATACGGGACATCCTTGCACATTAGTTACACTTCAATACATTCCATTTTGCATAAATACTTGATTGTAAAAAAAATTGGTTCTCGTTGGATACCCCATAATTTATCAATCGCTCAAAAAAAAGCTCGCGTCAAGTGTTGTAAGGAAATTATTAAAAAGTTTAACCTTGCTGCTTCAAAAGACGTGTATAAAATTGTGACAGGTGACTAATTATGGATATATGCTTATGAGCCGGAAATAAAACAGAAATCGACCGTGTGGTTATTCCAAGACGAGCGAAATCAAACAAAAGTTGTTCGTGGAAGAAGCACAGCGAAGCAAATGGTCGCCTGTTTCTTCGCCCGAATGAGTCATGTGGCCACTGTTTCGCTTGAGCAACGTAGAACTGTCAATTCTGAGTGGTACACTACCATTTGTTTGCCGAAAGTCTTCGAAGAAATTCGTAAAAGTAACCCCCGAAGACAAATCATTCTTCATCATGACAATGCGAGCTCTCACACATCTCGTCAAATAAGTGAATATTTGAGCAGTCAAAACATCGAATTGATGCCTCATCCGCCGTACAGTCCTGACTTGATACCCAATGACATCTTATTGCTCCCGAATATCAAAAGTAAACTGCATGGCTAACGATTTAAGAGCGCCGAAGAAGCATTTGAAGCGTTCAAAAACCATTTTTTGGAGGTGTCTCAAGGGGAATGGAAAAACTGCTATGACAAATGGTTTGAACGAATGCAAAAGTGAATTGATAATCAAGGGAAATATGTATTTCGAAAAACAATAAAGCCATTTTCATTTAAAAATGTTTCTTATTATTTGCTATTCCCGAAATATAAATAGTAGCCCTGGTTTTTGTATGAAGTTTTATTATCTTTTAATATTTTATGAAGTTTTGAATTTGCGAAATGAAGTATGGTGCACTATGGAGTGTACAATAAAAATATTAAACACTTGCAACAACTGTCTATTCAACTGTACAACTGTACAACGATTTTGTGCGTTTTAATGTCTTGCGCTCACCTCTAGTAGATACATACATACATAACACGCGTTAGTGCGTCGGCGAGTATCATTCGTTTGAAAGCTTTAGGTGTTATAAAAGCATTTTCTATCAGCTGTTGTTTATAAGTTACTGTTATGTACTTCTAGTTAGAATTAAGAATTGAATAAGCAATTGAAGTACTTCGAATTGTGTATTCCATTTTAGTTAGAGTTTTTTAAAATAAGTTATTTATAATCCTAAAACTATACTTGGTTAGGCCGTCAAATCAGTGCTGTGTGTAATTATTATAAACTAATATAAAATGCTTTATATTTTCCAAATCATGATTAAAAAGTCATTGAAAGCCAACTGTTTTTAGAAAGTTTAATTATACGAGTACTAAGGCTGCCACTTTAACATTTGTAAGAAGAATTGAACCAAAAAGCTTGGTGGCAAGGCTATTAATTCATTCCACGAATCTAAAGTGATAAATTTTTAATTGTTTTATTTTTTTTTTATTATTATAAAAACTGTTTAAATTAACACATACAAAAAAAGTGATTAATTTCTGAAAAGAAAAAGCTGATAGGCAGGCAGCCTATTGAGATGAGTTTTTACTCTGTTAAAAATTTCATGAGAACTGCTGTCTACATATAGGGTCTTCCAAAAAGAGGTTTTATTTGGAAATTGACAAAAAAACAGTATTTTGAGACGAAATTTGTAATCAAAATAACTACAACCTAGCAAAACCTTGCCTTTGGTTTGATATCTTTATATGACTCCAGCTATTCATAATCGTTTATTTCTGTTTTCTTTCTTATTATTTCTTATTCTTAACTATTCTGGAATAGTGATTTAAAGAATTATACCTTCTTATGATTTTTGCGCTCAGAAATAAATAAATAAATAGTGATTAAATAAACTTATGTTTTTTTATGATTTCAACAGGCTAAAGTTCGTATCGCTTTTTAAGCCAAACTACATGTGATAATTATTAATGAACAAATAACACCAAAGTTATGAAGTTTTAAATATTCTGACTAACACTTAGTAGAACGGAACAACTAGCTGTTTTCGAAGGCCACTACACACATTCATTATCAGCGTTCTTTTGTGTTTGGTCCACTGTGTGTGGTATCAGTTTAATGTAGATTTCTGCTTTATATACTCAGCCATTATTGCAAATGGAATATGTGAATTGTTTTGATTCATCTTATTCCAAATTTCTGAAAGTTTTTTTGTAATGAAAGCTCAATTTTACCATCTCTAAATTTACAACAGTCTTGCCATTGTCGTTTGTTCTTTACTAATTCATTCATTAAGTATATTTTATACGAACTTTAGCCTGTTCAAATCATAAATATAGAATCAAATGAAGTTCGAACAATGATAATTAGAATTAACTAAACTTATGTTTTATTTATTTTTCACTACGAATTAAACGTATATGTCTGTATGTAAATTAATTTTAAACTTTCAAATTCCCTGTTTGCTTTATCAAAAATTAAGATCAATTACAGGTTTCCACCATTTAATAATGTCATGCTTCTGTTGCCAACATCCTGGCTTTTATTTTAAAAAAAAGCTATAACCAAACAAAAACTGACTAAACCATTTTGCGGTGAATCATTTACAATACAGAGAAAACCATAGGAAGTGACAATTGTGAAAGAAAAAACTATTATGTCTCTCCCTTTTTTATTTTTATGTATTTGAGTGCAAAAAGAATATAATACGTACGTTACAGATGGCTAAACAGTTTAAATGGAAATAATTTCAAAATAAAACAAGAATAAAACTAAACACAAAATAAATTTGCAGGTGAATAAACCTCAATGAAATGGTTATAAATAATAAAAAAAAATCCAAAACCATAAAATTACTGATACAACAACGAACTACTCGCACTAATAAAAATGCCGCGGCAACACGCAACATGTTTGAGGCAATTATGTATATATGAGAAAAAAAAAAACCTGTTACCTTTGTTGAAAATAATCTTGTAACACAGTTCATAAATCTAACACTGTTTTATAACTAAGTTTGTAGAGCAACAAACACAATTACAATTTAAACACTCTCTATTACATTATTTTATTAAGATGAACTTATCTAAAGGAAATTGTGTAATAAACAATAGATGGATGTATAAGATACACACAGAGTCGCTATTACTCACTCACTGGTGGTGGGAGTGTGAGTAGCTTTTCATTCACGCTAGACATGGCTCGAACTGGGTGAACGAGTACTAATTCATGGTCGTGTTCGATGTAAAAAAAAAACTATTCATGCAGAATTTTGGCTGATACACGTTCACTTAAGTGCCCGTGACAATTAAGATATACTCAAAAAAATCATACTCACGAGTATAACAATACTCTCGAGTATATATTCGACTACACATGAGTATATACAGGAGTAACTTATTTGCACACTTAAAGCATCAGTTTTGATAGAAAAGTAATTGGTAAAACGCTAAAATGGCAACATTGCATCACAGGGATGGAAAGTGAGATTTATTAATTCGCGATTGTACTAAAAACCATTTATAACTAAATATTTACTAGAAATACATTTATCAAGTTACTAATTACCAGTGACAAGGACTTAATGTATTTCCAAAAATGTATTTTAGGCGCCTAAAATATGTCATCAAAAACGAAAAATATGCCCTAAAAACAATAAAATATGCACATATTTAAAAAAATATTATTCAAAAGAAAAGTTTTTAAATAACATACAACTAAATAAATATATGAAAATATTTTCTTTTCTCAAGAGGTACGTGTACAATAGACCGTATCACAAAAAAAGTTCTTCGTACACCAGCAAATATAAAGTATTGTTCCAAGGACATTTAAAAAATATTTTTTTTATTTTTTTTTTTGCCGAATGTAGGGGTCAAAGTCAAAGGATTTTTAATTAAAAAAAAATGGCCTGCCACAGACAAACTCATCGATATATTATACTTTAATATCTGTATGTAAATACTGAAGCTATGACAAATTTAAAAAGGGTGACCCCTACGGTCTGCAACAATGAATTTGTAAAAGCATAGTTGTGCTGTAATTATCGAAATACTTTCTTAGCAAAAGTTTTATGATTTTTCTCGAGCTATAAATTTATAACATTAGGGTGTCACATTAGGGTGGTAGGAAATGAGATTTGGGCGGTAAGTACTAGAACGGTACACTTGAGGTCAATGGACCTAAGAGCAAAAATATTGGCCTCCCTGAGACAAAAAAAATTCGCTATATCAAACTTTATGATAGGACTGTAAATATGGAAGATATAACGAAAAAACTAAAATGGAGACCCCTACCTTCGGCAAAAAAAATAACATTTTTTTTTAAATGTCCTTGGAACAATACTTTATATTTGCTGGTGTACGGAGAATTTTTTTTTGTTGCCTGTTGGGCGAGACGCTCTAGTGTACACTGTACAAGCCTTTTACATAAAATTTTTACACACGATTAAATATGCACTAACAAATCGATGCAATTTTTAATTTCAACATTTACAATTTATCGAAAATTACTGAAAACAACTAAGAATTCATGTTTGCTTTTTGGTTAAGTGACGACTATTATCAGTTCGATTCTGCTCAAGAATCAGGGGGGGGGGTCTACTCTGTAATTCGAAACGAAAGAAAATGCTTTCGAATTTGTATGCTTATAACATGTGATTTGGAAAGCATTTCCTTTAATTTCGAATTACACAGTAGAACCCCAAAACTATCGCTATCGCTAAAAGTCTACAAAGTCGATTTATCGATTTTCGGCTATGAATGAATTTTTCACATGTGTACCAAAGCATAAGTATCGTTTTAAATACTAAAAAAACGTTAAAAATAAAAACGAGCTCATATGCAAACACACGCGTCAATTTTAAACAGAATACGTATAACTATAAATATCCAACAACTATGTTTATACACATTTTTTAAACTACTCAGCACAAACAACTATAACTAAAATTTATAGACTGTATGAGCTACAATCATACTCATGAGTATAAATCATGAGTATTAATCGGCTACACATGTGTATACTCGTATACACGGCTATTTTATTTACAAACATACCAAATATATTTTCCAACAGCCACACACACACACACACACCCACATATTTGACATTCCATTTTATATACACAAATGTATGTATACGCTGACGAATGATGAATTAATATCCCGAGTATCAGCATGTATTTTTTGTCCGATTAAATATTCATAGCCTGAGTAAACATAGTTAGACTGTAAGTATGAGAGAGAGCCAATGCGTTTGATACGCATGTCAGCGACTCCAACTTGGGGCTTTTAGCACTATTTTTTAGTGCTTTTTAAAGACTCAAAACGCGTTAGTGCCAAACGAAGAAAGAGCACTAAATAGTGCTTTAAAAAAAATTACTTTAATAAAAATTGGTGTATTTATTTTTTCAGTTTAAAGGGCGTGGACACGCCCACAATTTTTTTCATTTAATTTTATGATATTCTACTTATTTGATTGCTGCGAAACCTATAAAACACCTTTGGTTCTTGTAATTACACAATTTGAAAGTTGAAAAAATGGGCGGGGTTACGCCCATTACAATTTATTATATTTCACGCACTTCCTTTTTAACAGATTTTTACAAAACTTACCACACACCTTGAGCTCTAAAATAGACACAATCCTACATTAAAAAAAATGGGCGGAGTCACGCCCATTAAAATTTAATATTTTATTTGTGCCGATTTTTACCGATTTTTACAAGATTTAACAAGCACCCTGAACTCTGAAAAACACACAGTCTTGCATTTAAAAAATGGGCGGATGTACGCTGGTTAAAATATAATTTTATATATCACATACTTCTTCTCATCTTCTATCAGATCTTTGCATTGAAGTCGGTTTTTTTTGGCAGAAAGAATTATCAAGAGATTTTTTTTTTGTTGTAGTCTATTGACAAGTTTTTTAAACAGAAACGAAATGCTTATAAAAGTTGCTTAACGAACACTAAACTAAAGTTCTTCATACGTATTTCGGTATTTTTTAAATTTTATCTTTTGCAAGAAAAAAAAATCAAGAAAAAGTTCCATTATTTTTATGTTCCTAATTTTCCTTTTGTCCACTTAATATTTTTGCCACTTCCGCTATTAATTATTAATTCTAATTAGTTAAATATTTAAATTTTGAAATGAATTTGTATTAAAACTGGTTAAAGCCTCAATAACTTTCAGTTGACAGACAGGCCGATTAAATAAAATAATTATACTCACAAACGCTTTCAAATAATTCATTTCCTTTGCAATTATTTGCTATTTTCTGTCAATTATATTCTTAATTATATTTTTAGTTTTTGCTTAAAACAGCAACAAACTAGGAAATTGCCAACAAGTCTATGTAAGTTTTAGCAAAATAAAAATTAAATAAAACAAAAAAGAAAAATAATTTTTGTAACTACAAATCAATAATATTGATTTAATACTCATAGTTGTCATAATTGTACTCTAGTGTAACAAAGCAAAAGAATTATTGTCTCAAAAAATTGTATCTAGGAAAAAGAATTGTTGTTAACTTTATACATTTTAATAACTTGGCAAGAAACGCATAATCGTAGCTTTTTCTCCCCAAAAAAAGCTACAAAGTCTTGGTGTAAAACATGTAAAACATGTCAAGGCCGCTTAATGCGTCATAATTACTTTAGACTTTGGTTACATTTGTTTTAGGAATATGGACAACATAAATGTTTGAAAAATGAAAAGATGTTAAACGTGTTGTTGCCCAAAACAGTTTCATATTATTGTTACATTTGACTCATAGCAAAGGGCAGGCATATCTCGCATTACTTTCAAAAAACACGAATAATAGTCACATTCGTTTGTCTTTAGTGTTACTTTTTCCTAATGACTTAAGTTTGTACCCATTATTTATTGTTAAATTTCATTTTATGAAATAAGAGTTGATTGAACACGCTTTATGGTTCAAATTCAATAAACACGTACGCAGTAATCATGGCGTATTAAACATTAAAAAGAAAAACTATTTGTAAGTGTTTAAATTTATTAGGGAGAGATGAGCGCTTTGATTTATAGATGCGATTATAAAGCATACTTTAATCATTCATTCGTCATACATAACAAATACTTTTTAAGGGTGATTTTCCAACCCCTCTTTTGTTTGGCAAAATCAGACACAATAATTTAAATGTACGAGTAATTTACTAATATCAAAAAAAAAAAAAAAAAAAAATGGTTTAAAATTTATGAAATTAATATTTTTTTCTCAGAAATAAATTATTTAAATAAAACTGTCATATTGAAAATAGTCACAAAAGGTTTAATTGTACCAGGTGGGCGCAAAATTATGTCACAATTTCAATTGGCTGTCATATTTGCAGATGGCGCCAAATGTCGGGACAGTGACATTGGAATTAATGATTTAGATAAAAGTATATGTGACAGCTCATAGAGAAAGGGACCTAAGGGTAAAAAAAATCATTTTTCACTTTTTTTTTTGATGTGGACAACATCTGAGCATCGAATGAGACCGATCCCATGCCCCCGAAAGTGTTCCCTCGCAGAGATATGCGCGTTTTATGAAATTGAAGTCGACAATTCTAAAATTATGTGAAAAAATTTTCGTACTAACAGCGTGATATTCACGATTTAAAAGAATTATAAATAAGTATTTATTATAATTCACAATTACAGAAAATAAACCTGGATTCGAAAAAACGTGAGCAAAAGTGATATCAAACTTATGGAAACAGCGCGCTAGGTAGAAAACAGTAAAAACCAACTACACAAAACAAGAGGTAGGGACGACCTACGCGCGTTTTCAAGGTTGACCAACACGTTCCTGACGTCATGAGATGTGTCGCTTTCAAATGAGACCAATACCAACACGCTCAGTGATGGTACACCAAAGATACACGTATTTAAATCTTTAAAATGGCTCTCCTGTACAAAACCGGTTTTTACCCTTAGGTCCCTTTCTATTTTGCGCGTCACATATAGATAACTAGTTGTCAACAAGGCGATATACACCTCTCACGAGAGTGAAATTATTGTTACTGCTTAAAGGCTGAGTCACATCCCTGCAGAAAATTTGGTGACAATTGAACCAAGCGTACTCGTCGTAGGACTTGAGAAAATGGGAGTTTTAAAAAAAATTAGGGCGTAGTGTATGCTGAAAAGAAGATATATCGTGTAAGTGGTTACATATTCACCATTTTCGTGATGTATCTAATATACATATTGAAAAATGCCAAAATCTCGATTTAAAAAAAATGAGTTAGGCGGTTTTTATATTAAGGTAACTATATTGTTTATTATTTTCTATACGCTGAATTACGTTAATGCTAATGCCAGTTTAGCCGAAAATGTCCAACCAAATTCTTGAAAAAAAATTGGAATTATATAAAATCTACCATAAAGTAATTGAGAATTACCAAACATCTTAACAGCTAAAAAGCTTCAACAGACATCACAGCATGCTCGTTCTAGTTATTGTGACTCGTTCTAGTATTGTAGCTGAGTCCAGGACCTATCAAATAATATAATAATCTATTATCCGCCAGCAAAAAATTTTTTTATCCTTCGGAAAATGCCAAGTTGAAAATTTGACAATACGAGTTCAAATTCTTGCTTTTCAGAAATAGATTCAAATTTCAAATTTCAAAAGTATATTAAAAATTTACAATCTAGCCTAAGGATTGAATTTCTACTAATTAATCAGCCAATGTACCTGAGTTAATTTCAGATTCATTTGTGTTCGCTAGAATCAATGTGGTGTTTCCACGTAAGCCGGGTAAATGTTACCTGAACACATTTTTGTTCGTTTACTTTTATTCTCCATTAGTTCATCCATAGTTCAATTGGGCACTATTACGAATATTATATATTATATGTACTACGAATATTTTTTGTTTGTTTAGTATGTCTATATAAGAAAGACTCCGGTAGTGCATATTTTATATATTTTTTGGTTTAGTATATATATAAGAAAGACTTGGGTGGGAAAGACAGTCAATCGATATAAATGGACCGTCAAGTCACTCTGGAACAAGTCCCGTGCTAGACTTAGATATTAACCTAAGTTTAACAGGTGTTTATACTTTTGAAATATGAGTGCCTCTGTGGTCGAGTGGGTAGTGTGCGAGCCTGTTGTCAGTTCGAGTTGTCAGTTCGAGTCCAAAAAATAAATTATAATTGAATTTGTAACAATTGAAACAAAAATTATAAGTTTTCATTGTTAGAGTTGAATGTCCGGGTGACCGATGACGTTTTTCAAAAAGTGGCACCAAAAAGGGGATTTATCAAAAAAAAAAGGTGCAAAATTAAAAAAACGATAAAACTAATTTTTTTTGTATTAGTTATAAAACACTTTAAAAAAAGGGAGAAAAAAGTGGCAATTTGCCGCTTTAGTCGCTCAAACAGTCACGCTGGTCGGATTGACATTTTTAAATAATTTATATTATTCTAAATCGAATAGGTTACTGTGGGATAGTTCAGTGACAACTCAAAAGGCGTATACAAAGTATCAATTAACCCCATCCTAGGTCATCCCCATGTAAAAGTGACTGGTCCGCTTCATAGGAAGTGTTAGAACTCGGACTGGTCCCTATCACAGGGATAGAATCCGTCATACGTGAAACGTCGTCACTTTCAACTGACAGCTAAGTTGGAATACAGGATTTCTTATGAGCTCTCTCTGTCACATTCAGTACGTGTCCGTCAACGCAAAGTGAAAAAATTGGGCAACTTTTAGCACATGTTGAGTAGTTTGGGCTGCTATAACTTGGTTTTTAATCGACTTCAAAGGAAGGATTAGGTTAACAATTCGTCACTATTTTTTTTTTGGTGTTACTTCATAACTCGGTACATTTTAGACCGATTGAAAAAATTATGTCTTCGTCTGAGAGGGTCCCATTGTAAAAAAGTGGGCGAGGCCACGCCCCCAATTTTTTTAAATTTAAATTTATGATATTCTACTTATTTGATTTGCAGCGAAACCTTTTTTTGTTTCAATTACACAATTTTAAAAAGGGGGGGGGAGGGGTACTTACGCCCATTAAAATTTATTATAATATTTCACGCTGTTCTGGTTAACCGATTTTTACGAAACTTACTACACACATTGAACTCTCAAATAGACAAAATCCTCTATATAAAAAAGGGGTGCAGTCATGCTCATTAAAATTTAATATTTTATTTTAAGTGGTTCTACTTTATCGATTTTTACAAGACTTAACACGCACCCTGAGTTCTGAAAAACATACAGTCTTGCGTTTAAAAAATGGGCGAAGGCACTCCCATTAAAACTTAATTTTATATTTCACGTACTTCTTATCTGCTTCTATCGGATCTTTGCATTGAAGTCTTTTTTTTTGGCAGAAAGAATTATATATAAATTGTAATAAAAAAAATTACAGAAGATATAAATAACAAAAATTAAAAATTTTAAAAACCCCGAATATATCTAGAAAAGATGTGATATCTTTTAAACGGCTGGACCGGTTTTTCTTAAAACATAGGTAAGAACCTTCTCGATCAAGGCACCTTTCAAACAGAAAAAATTAAATCAAAATCGGTGCAGCCGTTTGGCCTGTACGTGGACTCGTACAGGCACACTGATACACCGATACACAGACACACACTACAAACTTATAACATCCGTTTTTTGGTCGGGGATTAAAAATTACAGAAATAGAAATAAAATTATTTTGGTATGTTTTGATTTACATTCTTGTGTTTTGTGGAAGCAAGAATAAAATAAAACGAAACGAATGAATAAAGGTTATGTTAGGTTAGGTTAGCGGGCTGTTGGTAAGGAATTACTTGGGTCCAATACAATGATCCCTTTGTGCTACCTGTGATTTGAAGAGAAGATAGTGAGAGAGGGCGATAGTGATAGAGAAGACAGACAAGTGGTGAAAGAAGAGATAGAGGAAAGCTTCATTATTTTTACAACTCTGGGGGCAAATGACGGCACTCGTTATCGAACGAATTTACGAAATATTTCAAACGAGTTTATATGGAAATATTTTTAAATTTCGAATCGTATCGAATGCCATAATTTGCCCCTGCTTTTTACACGTTTTTAATAATGCTGTGTTGCAGCGCCTCTGGTGTCAGTGAGGCGTATTAAATTTTGAAGCTGTGCTTAGTAGCCATTTTATTGGTTATTTTACTTCGCCGCTGACTGCTACACAATACCGAAGAGGAAGGGCGCTCTGATGTTACATTAGGATTACCATCCGCTGAAGCCGGTGTAGCTTTTTAGTGACCAGTGCCTTATGCCTGCATCACTAAAAATTTTCCCACAACAACTAATGCCAATCAGAAAAATTATTGGTGTTGTTATTTTAATGAATTTCGAAGACCGGGCTCGAACCCAGTACCTTCGGTTTTTGTAGTCAACGTGCTAAATATAGGATGTTTTTTATTGAGGTATAGAACTTTAAGTTGGCATCACTTTTTTAACTGGCGGCCATTTTGTCAGCTGTCAAGTGATTAATATTTAGTTTGGTTTGCCATTTCATCATGAACAGGTTGACAAAAGAACAACGCTTGCAAATCGTGCAAATTTATTTCGAAAATAATGGTTCAGTTCGCGAAGTTTACCGCAATCTCCGTCCATTTTATGGTCGACATAATCGTCCATCAGAGCAATTAATTCGGTTAACCATGGATCGTTTTCGCACTACGTTTACTCTATGTGATAATACGCATCCGCAGAGACGTCGAACAGTGCGCACCGAAGAAACAATTGCCGCTGTAGAGCAAAGTGTTGAAGAGGACCCGAATGAATCGATTCGCCACCGTGCACAGCAATTGGAGCTTTGTCCATCAACTTTATGGAAGATTTTGAATGTGGATGAGTTGTGGTTCCAACAAGACGGCGCTACATGCCACACAGCGCACGTCACAATCGATTTATTGAAGGAAACATTCGATGAGCGCATAATTTCGCGGAATGGACCTGTCAATTGGCCACCAAGATCGTGTGATTTGACACCATTGGATTATTTTCTTTGGAGATATGTGAAGTCGCTCGTCTACGCCAACAAACCAGAAACGTTAGGGGACTTGGAAGCCAACATTCGTGGCGTTATTGCCAACATACGGCCCCATATGCTCGAAAAAGTGGTTGAAAATTGGACCTGTAGAATTGGCTTTATTCGAGCCAGCCGCGGCGGCAACATGCCCGAAATCATATTTAAACATTAATGGCATAAAATTATCCTTCCAATAAAGCCAAATTGATGGACATTAAAAGGATTTTCTTGTGTTTTATTTTAATTCGAAGTTCTATACCTCTAAAAAAACACCCTTTACTTCAGCCAACACCACCCTCAAACAAATGAATAAAACAAACTTAAGATTTATTAATGAAATGGAGAACAAACCTCTTGAAGCTGCTCAAATGTTTCCGTCAACAAAGTATTCATTGTGTAAACTTCCTCCGTCGTTGCGTTGTTGCCAATTGAAAAAGGAGACGTATAACGTACGAGGGATTTTATATGACTCGGCCTTAAGGACTAATCAGTCTTATTATAAAAGTACATATAGGTTCAATCAGACGTGCCATACCATAATGCCATAGCCATTAAAAGCTGTTAAAGCTTAAATTAGACGTGCCATAGCCATAATGCCATAGCCATAACCAAACCAAAATTCAATTGGTTTCTATGGCAATGGCTATGGAGTTATGGCGAGTCACCTGTAATCAAATACAGTGCTGCTCATTAGTTCGGTTCGAACGGCTGTTTTCTATGGTTATGGTTAAGGCACGTCTGATTGAATCTTAGTGCTTTTTAATTGATTTAAATACAATGAATACAAATAATCACCCTTATCGGGAATAAAAGTTCACGTGAAAAGTGTTCCCTGTTCCCTGAAATTGTGATCGCCAATGTTTGCGTTTGTTGTTGTGTCAGTATACTATTTTCTAATTTTGTTCACCATTTTTTTGCTCAAGGGAAATATTTCACGTGAACAAAATGTTCGCCTTTTTTTTCGCGATAAGGGTGAATATACAACAGTAAATTCAATTAAAATAAACACAGATTTAATTAAAATATTAATTAAGAATATAAGTTTTTCTAAGTATCTAATCGTTTAATTGAAAATATGCAACAATAATTTTTTAAAATCAATTTAAAATGCATTTTATTTAAAATTTCTCATAAAAAAATTTTCTTTAAATAGATTTCAAATAAATTTATTTTTTTTTATGAATATAAAAAATGCATTGACATTGTGATACACTATCATACAAAGTCGTGCGATTTTTGAGAAAATACAACTCTGGTATGATGTAGTTTATGAAAATTTTCAAAAGACAATAACAATTTATCAGATCAGGGTTGTATTTTTTCTTAGATCGTGCAGGATAGTGTAGGATATTGAGTCATGGCCCTTAACATTTTCTTTAATATTACAACTTTTTTTTATGAAACGAAAACTATTTTTATAAGAAAAACAAGCAGCAAAGAAGAAATTTAAATTAAATTAAATATTTACCAGTTCATTAGTATTCTTATCTATTCACTTTTGTCATTTTCTTACATTACTCAAGCTTAATTTTGTATCATTAGATAATATGTAATTTAATTTCCCAAGCGCCTATTATTAATCTTTTCTTTTATCTATCAATCGTTTAAGATTAATCTGATAATTAATATTCATTTCATTTAAACTTCAGAGGAATATGTACGAGTATGTAATTTATTAAACCTGACCTGACCTTCAACATAAACAACATCTCATCGATTCATTTACATATCGTATCATTTAGATAGAGTTCAACATATTTTTAATTAGCAAGATTTGGTTTTAGTTTCTTTTTCGCCTTGAATTTCTTCTATGCTAAACAATGGATTTGATTAAAAAGAAAAGAAGAAGAAACAACAAAAACTGTCAGCTGGTAGCAGCAGTTTTCTTTGTTCTCTTGTTGTTGTAAAAATAAACAAAGTTATTATCTTTTTGTAAGCAGCATAAGAGCACAATTTTACATAATAAATACCAAAAAAAAAGAAGGAAAATACAAAGAAAAGCATAAGAAAAATAAAAATAAAATAAAATAAAATAAAAGAATTATATAGCAAAGTTATAAAGAAGGGCTGCTGTTGTTCTTAATCACTTTTAAACACTTTAATACAAGAGAGACGACTTTGTGCCTAAACAGAATATCGTTGGTCACAAGTAGAAAGGCCCTAACTCAAATAACTGTAATTTCCCATCAGAACGTAAAAACATAATATAAACAGTACAAGTGCTGGTACAACTGCTTTATAAAACTGCTTGTAAAAGCATTATTTTTTAAACTATTGCAATAATTTTTTGCGAAGAGGTGTATTTTTCTGAAATGTATTGGAATCACTGAAAAGCTCAATTTCGTGAAAATACGAGTTAGGGCCTTTCTATTTGTGACCATCGATATGTAGAATCGAATGCATGGACGTACAAATAGGCAGACAGGCCAAAGCATTCAGTTTGTGGGCAGATATACATACATACGAGCGAGGAGTATTAAACAACTAACTTGTGCCAGTATTATCTTCATAGAAAAGATCTTAAATTTCAATAAAAATCTTGGAAACATCCAGCTGTAAATGTTTGTGCAGGGAGATATAAAAGCTTTGTGCACGAAGTTGTTCCATAATGCATACAAAGTAAAGATAGGAGAACAGACTGTTTGTTATTGTTGCTGTTTTCTTGCACCATTTATGTATTCAAGAGTTTATCAATTAAATTAATATACATATGTGTGTATGCATATATTTAAAATATAACCAGTAGCTTAAGACTGCGACACAAAAGAGCTCCTACCTACCAAAGGCAATTGCTATAGTGAACAGAAAATGATTAGACCAATTCACAATCTTGTGCAAATGGTCTTGCATTGTGCCATGTGCAAAATTGTATAGTATATTGGTATTCACCACTTAACAATTCTTTATATACGCTAACAATCACCCCCTTGCACCCTTTCAGAATGAACCTAGTGCCCATTCTTTAAGGCACTTAGGTTGCAATCTTCGATCATAGTTGTTATCCCTGTACTACGTCAAGCACCTTGCTGAGGTGCTCAGAGCTATCTAAACTTCTTGCCGTAATGACTTTGTCAAAACAGTCCTAACTGTTGAATGGCAACAGCACATAGAATAGTGTCTGGCTGACCGCGTCAGAGCAACCACTAGCATTGATTTAACACTGGAAAGCCAAGACTATTTTCGCAGCGATTTTGGTGGCAACCAACAACCACCACGTTGAATTATCAAAGTTCTCACGCTAAAGTGTTGTGTATACACCAATAGCGAGGTCCCTAAGAGAATACCTCAACCACAGCTCAACCACTCATCCGAGATGAACGCGTGTCTGTGTCGCCAAAAATCCAGTGCCTACTCCACACACCAAAATCATCCCTCAAACCCCGTGCGGTAGGACGAACTCGGCGTTTTAGCAAAGCATCCTGACGACCGCTACATACACTCAAAATTTCAGAGCAGCTCAACTGTCGGGCAACCGGCGCCCGTGGTACCAGAGACAAGCATCTGGTGATACCTCGAAGTTCCACCATAAAGGCTTCACCTCTATCATCTTTTCAACTCAGGGTAGTTCTAGGTGACGCTGCACCTAACTGACATCAACAGGAACCTGTCTTCCTTTTATAAATATGTGCACATCCTTTGCTCTGTTGCCAGAGATCGGGTAGTAACACATAAGTTCTATGGGTAATGCACCAAAGGTACGTCAATGGAAAAAGCCACATTAGCCCAGCTGGGGCCCCGGGGTTGCCAAGCCCGTAGTTAAAAATAGACTCCCCTGGGGGGAGAATAATGTAGTGTTGCATCGCCTCTTCTGTTAAATGAGGCATATTAATTTTTTTGAAGCTGTGTTTAATAGCCATTTTATTGGTTATTTTACTTCGCCAATGATTCTGCTACAAAACGAAAGAGGGCGCTCCGGTGTTGTTACATTTATGATTAGTTAGTATCTGCTGAAGTCGGTATAGTTCAGTGACCAGTGACTATGTATTCATCACTTGAACTTTCCTACAACACATGATACAAAGGGACAGTAATGAACATCAGGAAAATGCGTGGTGTTGGGATTTTAATGACTGTTGGATACCGGGGTCGAACCCAGGACCTGCGGTTTTGCAGTCAACGTGTTAACTACTTCAGCCAACAAAACCACCCTCAATACAATAATACAATTTGTTAAATCTTTTAATTGAAATAATGCATTCAAAAAACACAAACAATTGTCTCTAATATTAAGTTAGACTTCTCATTTGTTTAAAGTTTAGCATATTTAAGGGTCACTTAAAGCTGCCATAACCATAACCATACAAAACAGCTGTTCGAACCAAACTTATGGGCAAAACTGTTTTGATTATAGTTGACTTGCCATAACACCATAATTATAACCATAAGGTGTAATCAGAGGTGCCATAACCATAGCCATAGAAAACAGACGTACGAACCAAACTAATGGGTAACACTGTATTTGATTATAGGTGACTCGCCATAATGCCATAACTCTCACCATATAGACCAATTGAATTTTGGTTTGATAATGGCTATGGCTGTGTCACGTCTAATTTACGCTATAGGAACCAATTGAATTTTGGGTTTTCGCCGTAACCATAAACAGCTGTTTACTGGTTACTCATGTGTATTTGTTGTTGAGTTACCCACAGCAAGTTTAGTGTGTCTCACTGTTACAGTTGTGGAAATATGAATTCAGCCGCGAAAAAAGGGCTTTTGGCCCCACTGTGTGATGGTCTGTTTGCTTCAAACTCACCATCACTTCCTTACGAATCAATCCATGAACTTCGATCGATTTAAAATAAGTTTCTTTCTATTCATTACATTTCAATTTTAGAATTCATATCTTTCGTTCTTCTTTAAATTTCGCCAAAAAAAGATATTGCATGTAAAAGTAAAATTTAGTTTGGCCAGACCAAGTGAAGCATCTAAGGGTTAAAGTTCCGCGGTCACAAAGAATACAGTACCAAGAAGCTACAGACAAAAAAAATTAAAAAATACTTTTAATCCAAAAAAAAAAAAATATTTAAAGTCCAAAGGTGTGTGTAAAAGTTTTTTTTTTAATATTTAATGTAGGGCACTTTATTCATTACAAAAGCATTAAGATATTTTCAAATAAAATTGAAGGCGAATATCGAAAAAAAAAACTTGCTGAGTTATTAAATAAACAATATAGAAATGTTTAAAGCATAAAAAAATAAACGAACAGATAATGAAAATGATGTTGCAGATGATGATACTCGTAATGAATGATGTTGACGACGACGACCATGTTTGAGTACAAAATTTTCATCTTTTATTCTGTTTGTTATCTGAATGTTTAAATAAATATTGAACCGAAATAAAAAAAAATCAATTTTTATTTCTCTTATAGGGTCAATGACTTGAAAATCATCAATGTTTCGTTTAAGAAGAATTTCTTCACTTTCTTCCAAACATATGACGAACGAACCCTTTAAATGAACCAAAATTTAAATTAAACATAAACAACTTCTGATTTATTCAATGTGGTTTCTTTTTTTTTTAATTTTAATTTTAATGACGCCATTTAAAAACTGAATTTAGGGAGGAGTATAAATTTCTTAAACTTTAAAATGGGCCTATTAATGCTTGTAATAACTGCTGTGGCGTAACGATTGTCTAGAAGATACGAGTAGTAAAGGGGACTTAACTGCCTTCAAATGTTAATTAGTTTTGTGAAGTCAATTAGAACGTTGTTGTGGAGGCCGGCAACTCAAAATAATAAAAAATAAAACTTTTAATTTTACTTTCTAAGCCAATGGAGCCTGATATCAATATTGAAATCATTTAAATAAATATTGTAATAACTTTTTTAAGGTATACCTATTAACAAATTTTTATGCTCTGGCAATTATGAATTAATTGGCTGGTTTTATGTTTTTGATTATATAATCTGAAATTTTATTATTATGCATTTATAGTGTAAATTGCTTATTTTGTGACTCCAACATACGTTACGTATGAGTAAGCAAATCAATAAAACTTTTTTTTTTTTTTAAATACAAACATTAATGACGCCAGTAAATTCAATTCGCGCGCAGAGCCATGAAAAATTTTTATGAGATTAAAAAATTTGTTGGTCGTTTAAAGTTTGTGCAATGTACATAATTAGTTCTTTGTGTTTTCTTAAAACAGGCAAAGGAAGGAGCACCATATAACCAATCAAAGATATTTGCTTAGACAAAGCATCTTCAAGAGGTCATCCAAAGAGATTAATAAGAGATCAGCTGTTCTCAATAGTGATGCCAACTTTTTTAATTAATCTATGCATGTTTTTTTTTTGTAATTAAGTGTTGCAAAAAAGAGAAAAATTCGTTTTTGGCATTTTTTATGAAGCTTCCAGACGTATTTAACTTAAATTTATATTCAGTGGAGTTGTAAAACGCACAAAAAGCACTAAAGTTAAAAGTGAAAAGTGAAGCACAAACTCTCAGATACACAAATTTTTTTACAAATCAAACATATAAAATTTATACATAATTAAATAAATTCAGTGAAGTGCGACTTTAGCTGAAGGTCCATACCATCCTTTCAATGCGTAGTTGCGTTTTATGCATGTGTCAAAAAGTAGAATCAAGGTAATTGTATGTGGTAGGTTACAGATCAAAACGCAAAGAACGCATAGGCGCATAGGACGGATAAAGTAGGTTTACTTTCTACTTTTGTATCCGTCGCATGCATCATGCTCTCTTTTATAGCCAAATGTTCGTGTGCTGAATTTAAAATTTTTCTCTTTTTGCATTAAAACAACAAAAATAATTGCGCATAAGACGTATTGCATGTAACTTGAATTTAGAATCGGAGAGAATGTACAGAAACGCATACCACGCATATGCAAAGAACGTATTTTATGGACCTTCGGCTTTTGACTCGTGCACGAAGAGTTTCATACGGCGCACAGAGTAATATTTGAGCCAAAAAGCAGTGACAGTTAAAAATTAAAGGGTGTTCCAAAACGAGCAACGAAAAATTCTAAAATCCCATGCAATATACATACATACAATTATATACATACATATAGACAGATGTGTTTCGGATTATCGTGAGTACCTGCCTAATCTCACGGGTGGTCTAAACAGCGGCTGTAGGTAAGACGCCAAACCATCGCCCCCATGCACCCTTAAGAATGAACTATGTGCCCACACCACAATGCACTTAGGTTGCAATCTTTGATCATAGTGGCTTATCCCTGTACTACGTCAAGTACCTTGCTGGAGTACTCAGAGCTATCTAAACCCCTTGCCGTAATGACTCTGTCAAAACAGTACAATATGTGGTATGGCAACAGCACCTAGAATAGTGTCTGGCTGACCGCGTCACACCAACCACTAGCATTGATTTAACACTGGAAAGCCAAGATTATTTTCCCAGCGATTTTGGTGGCAACCAACAACCACCATGTAAATTCTGCAAGCTCTCACGCCGCGTGTGTAGTTGCTTACACTCACAGCGAGGTCTCCAAGGGAATACCTCAGCATTGCCGGCACAGCTCGATCACTCATCAGAGCTGGACGCATGCCTGTGCCGCCAAATATTCAGTGCCTACTCCACACTGCTCAAAATCATCCCTTAGGAGTAGGAGGAACTCGAACTTTTAGCAAAAGATCCTAGCGACCGCTACATACACCCAAACTCCTATAGTAGCCTTGCTGTCGGGCAACCGGGACCCGTGGTACCAGATACAAGCATCTGGTAATATCTCGAAGGCTTCACCTCTATCGTCTTTTGAACTCAGGGAAGTTCCAGGTGACTCTGCACCTGGTTGACATAACAGAACTGTTTCCTTTTATAAATATGTGCACATCCGTTGTATCTGTTGGATAGTAACACATAAGTTGTATGGGTAATGTACCAAAGGTACGTCAACGGAAAAAGCCACATATCCCCAGCTGGGGCCCCGGGATTGCTACACCCTTAATCAAAAACAGATCCCTCTGTTTGATATACATATGTGATCTTCTCCGAGAAAAGGGACCTAGTGTGTAAAAATGAAGTTTTGAGAAAAACGCATTTAAAAAATAAAATTTTAATTTTTTTTTTAATTTTTATCGATTTTGACACACACCCGTTTTTTTTTGACACACTAGGTCACATATAGACACTAGAAATTTATATGTGATCTTCTCCGAGAAAAGGGACCTAGTGTGTAAAAATGAAGTTTTGAGAAAAACGCATTTAAAAAATAAAATTTTAATTTTTTTTTTAATTTTTATCGATTTTGACACACACCCGTTTTTTTTGACACACTAGGTCACATATAGACACTAGAAATTTTCAACTAGTAACACTAAAATTTAAAAAACAAAATCAAAAGGTATTCTAACAGTTGATGTAATTTTGACAACTTACCGCATCTTGGAAACCGTAAGAGGCAAACGGCAAACTCTTGAAATTTTCAAAAACGCTAAAACTACAAAATGCCAAAGTAAAAAATCGCCAAAAACCGAAAAATTCGCCAAAACGAAAAAAGGACCAAACTAAAAAAAATCTCTAAAACAAAAATAGATCGCCAAAAACCGAAAAATCGCCTAAATGAAAAAAAAACCCTAAAAGTAAAAAAACGTCAAAAACCGAAAGAAATCGCAAAAGAACAAAAAAAAAAACGCCAAAAACCGAAAAAAAGTTTACCGGGTACTTAAATTTTTTAAAAAAATTTCTACATCAGGTAAGATTTTAAATTATAAAGGCTTAAGTTCGTATATTATTACATATCGTCACCTAAAATTTAAAAGGCCGTAAGACCTTATAAATTTAATCAAATATTTTTATTTAATTTTTCGACCTTTTTTTTATATGTTAAATTAAACAGTTTTTTTGAGCTTTAATTAAATTTATATTTTGATTTATTAGTTCGATATTTCGTTAAACTTCGGTTAACTTCTTCAAGATATTTCTAATTTTTGGTTTTTTTTTTGATATTTAATTTTTTCTTTTTTCTTTTGTGTTTTCTGCTTTCAATTACAAGAATATTTTTTATAATTCTTCATTTAATTTAATTAATTTATTTTGAATAAATTCGGTATTTTTGAAGATATATATGTGAGTAAAATTTTAATGAAAATCGTATTTTGTTTAATCGCATCATAATCAATCAAAAAGTATATTTTGAATTTTTTGTTTGTTACGACCTTTTGGATTCTAGGTGACGAAATGTAGTGTCCTTATAGAACCCTTCGTGTGCGAGTCACTGTCGCACTTTACTTAAATTTATTCATTGTAGAAAAGTATCAAGTCATTATTAGATACACTGGCAATTTTATGAAACTTTTTAAATTTTTATTGTGACGGGTGTGACCGTACATTTTTATATTTCAATTAATCCACAAAACTCTCATTATAAGACAGACATTCAGAGTCGAAACTTCAAAAAAAAAAAAAAATTAAAGCTTGTGCATAATTTCTTTCTCCTGTGGAGCTATATTTTTTTAATAACTTAATTCTTTTTTTTTCCTGTGTAGGGTCCTTCTGCGTGGAATTGCCTATTTATATTTTGCCAGATTAAAATACCCACTGTGTACTAATATTTGACTGTAGTTGGATATAACCCAGATCATTTTGTAGTTATCCCTTCTGTCATTTACGTACCTTTTCACAATGTATGGTTAAAAGATAACAGAGACTTTAACTGCAAGTGATGAACTGTCAGTTAAAGTTCACGTTAACTCTTAACCATACATTGTGAAAAGGAACGTTAAATTACAAAATAGTTACACGGAATTAAAACAGCCAACTAACTAGAAAAACAACATACATACATAATTCAAAAATTCGTCCGACTACTCATTTGACAAACATTTATTTTTTTTTAATTCAAAATCATCCACATTGAACTTTAATGATTTGGTTCACTGAACCGTAAGTTTATTTAACTTTTTGTTTTGTGTTCATGTTGTAAATTTTTGTTTTACGTCACATTTTGCTAAAATTTTCCAAACATTTTTCTTTTAAAGAAGGAAAAAAGTAATGCATTACAAGCACGTTTCGTCAAGAAAGTATAAAAAAACAAAGAAATATAAATGAAATTCTTTAAAAAGTGCATTGCAACATAATCAATGAAATTAACTTTTTTAATGACTTTCCTGTGAATTAAAAAACAAGAAAAGAAACTGGCATATAAAATTAAACAAACACAAGTTTTTTAAAAGTAAATTTAAGTTAATGGCCCATTAAGAAAAACTAAAAAAAAAAAACGAAAAAAAATAAAAATTAAAAATCGTATGGGCATGAAAAACAAGTTTTGCTAAACGAAACTTTTCATGAGTCATTCTCATGGGAAATTCAATATGTATAATCATTTAAAATGATACGAGGGCGGTTCGGTAACCTCTTAGCCTATCAATGAAAGAGAATAGTTAGTTTTTCAAAAATATTTTTATTTTTCAATATAATCTCCTGAAACTTCAATACACTTAGTCCAACGCTTTTCTAGCAATTCTATCCCTTGATTAAAATAGTTTTCCTCAAGGTCTTCAAAATAGTGGTTTACAACTGTAATTGCATCTTCATTTGAGGTAAAACGCTTGCCAGCAAGGCATTTTTTAGATTTGGGAGCAGGTAAAAGTCACTGGGAGCCAAATCAGGAGAATAAGGTGGGTGGTCAAGCAACTCGTACTTTAATTCGTTGATTTTAGCCATTGTTAAAACACTCTTGTGCGCTGGTTTTTCTCGAATTTGTACATTTAATTGATCCAAAAGGTTGCAATAGTACTCTGAATTTATTGTTTTACCCTTTTGCAGATAGTCAATCAATAAAATACCTTTGAAGTCCCAAAAAACCGTTGCCATTACCTTACCAGCCGATTGAATTGTTTTTTCCTTCTTTGGGGCACTTCCTCCAGCTTCAGTCCATTGTTTGGATTGTTCTTTTGTCTCTGGAGTATAGTGGTGGACCCATGTCTCATCAAAAGTTATGAAACGACGCTTAAAATCCATTTTATTTCGCTTAAAACGATCCAAACAAGCTTGAGAAATGTTCATTCTTATGCGTTTTTGGTCGACTGTTAACAAATGCGGCACCCATCTTGCAGAAAGCTTTTTCATCTGTAGGTCTTCATGCAAAATTAAATGGACTCGATCATTTGAGATTCCCATGATATTAGCTATTTCACGCACTTTTATTCGTCGATCATTTAATACCATATCAATTTCTGTTGTTGTTGTTGCTGTTTTTGGACGTCCACTATGTGGTTCATCTTCAATGCTTGTACGACCACGTTTAAATTCAGCAACCCAATTTTTTACTGTTGCATATGAAGGAGCACTTTCACCTAACACATTCACCATATCATTATGAATTTCTTGTCCCGATAAACCTTTTTTATGTATGTAAATATTTAATGACACCACGCATTTCTAATTTTTCCATTGTTAAAAAATCGCGGATGCCTCTTTTGTGAACACCTGTTTCTATATGAAGGAGTTGCCAGATCGAAACAAAATTTAACATGTGTTCATAGCAGAGATGGAAGTTTCCAAAACACTTAACTTTTTTCTGTTTATACCGCGCTTTTTGTGCTAGGCTAAGAAGTTTCCGATCCGCCCTCGTATTGCTGTGCATTATTTTTAAATATTAGAGACATCTATGATGATTTCAGTGACACATTTATAAGTCTCTAGTGTGTAGTTCATCAGATTTTTATTTTTCCCTTTCCAAGAACAAATACAGAAATAGTTATTTTTATTTAAAGGATTTGTCATAATTCTGCGCTGCAAAGTCAAAACTGCTTAAGTCGACTTGAGCTAAAATTATAATAATGTTAGCACTATAATTTCACAACTTCAAGAACGTCTGTTATCTTTTGAAATAATCGGGACTGTTCTGTATTCCACGTGAACTTGAAATTAGCGGAATTTCCATATATTTGTTGTTGGAAATGTGTATTTATAACAACAATGCCTATGCCTATTCCGCACGTTTTAATTTCACATGAAATACAGAACATACTGGAATAACTTAATTTTTTTTTTTAGGAATACATGAAAAAAGTCAGTTAGACTTAAGCTCATTTTCCTTATTGCCCCAGAAATCTTGTTTTATTATACACTTAATTTCAAGTTCCCTTTTTCCCTAAAGGTCATAAAAAATACTCTTTTTACATACATAATTTATATATGCCATTAACTAACAATGCTCGATATTAAAATGATTTCACTAAAAATCATAAGCTTTCGTTGCAAGTTGCATTGTTTCAAGACTTTGCTGAAATGCATTGTTGCATACATATGCACTCGTATATTTCTTTCGTTTTTATTTTAATTTATTATCATTCATTTTTATTAATTCTTTTTTGTGTGTGCAGCATAGTGTTATAGTTGTTTACTTTTCCGGCGGAAATGTGACAGATGAAAGAAAGCTTGCTGCTTTTAATACCACAATTCGTGTACGACAAATTCTTGGCTGACTGACTGACTGACTGACTGTGCTGTGCTGTGCTGTGCAGTGCTGTGCATTTTGTATATTCATCATTATGGTGATTATTAATACATTTTAATAAAAATAATAATCACTTTCATTTTCAGGCATGTACATACATATGTAGATGCTTAACATGTAACAACATAAATTAGTTGAAAAAAAAAATTAATTAATATTTAAAAGCATACGAGCGAAATGACTAAAGTTGTTATACACTTTAAAAAATAAAAATGAATTTTAACAAAATTTTTTTTGCAAAGTTGTGTGTAGACATCTGTTTGGAACTCTTTAGCTCTTTCACCTCTCTTGTACGCTACAATGCACCAAAGGATGACAATGAGTACTCAAAAAAAAAAAAAAAATACATAAGTAAATATGTAGTTTTAATCTTAATCATAATCATAATTATAGCGCAATCAATTTGTACGCTCACATACATTCTCTCAAGCAACTAGGACTATAGCCGATTCCAAGCTACAAGAACATATCTATACTTCTTTTGTACAAAAAACTAAAGTACGCTACAACTAAAACAAAAAAGGCGCATACGTATCAAGCGCATTGACTCTCTGTTATACTTACAGTCGGAGTATGGTTATACTCAGAGTATGGATATTTAGCCGGACAAAAAAAATAGGCTGATGCTCAGGATATTTATTCATCATTCGTCGTCGTATACATTTGTATATGTGCATATAAAATGGAATGGAAAATGTGTGGATGTGTGTGATGCTTTTTGAAAACATGCTTTCAATGTGTTTGTAAATAAAATAGCCCTGTGCATACGCATGTATAGCCTCACTCAGAGTATTTTTATACTCATGCTTGTAATTGTGCAGTCACTCTTTAAGGAATGTTTAGGTTAGGTTAGGTTAGGTTAGGAAGGGTGGTGCTATACCGCACCTCCACTCGGAGATCCAATTGGGTCCATTGTGATTCCCTTGTATTGCCCATTACTAGTAATAATTATCCCTCCCATTTATAGCCAGAAGTGACACTATTATCCCTCATTAAGCCACCGAATCCCTATGATGAAGCCCCTGATGTCCTCTAGTTAACACTTCCCGATACCAGTAATGCTCTCATGGAAACGTCTGCTCAGCCATTTAAGCCTATGACGTTGCAGCTTCAGGCAGTGACAGATAATATGTTCAAAGGTTTATGGTTCCTCTTCATCCCCGCACATCCTACAAAAAATCTGGAGTGCCAGTTTCCCAAATGCTGGATCTTACTCTGACCGAGCAGTGACCTGTCAACGCGCCTATCATGATTCGCATCGCCTTCCTATCCATGTCCAATAGCAGTTTGGATCTTCCTGAGCCAAATTTTGCCCAAAAACCTATCGAGACTCTACAATCCTCCCTAATTTGCCATGAACTGTTGGTCCTGCTTTCTACCCAATTACTGAGTTCCCTATAGTAATGACCTATCGGTAATTTCACCAATCTGTCCGTAATTCCCTCATCTAACGCCGACGCTATTTTTGCCAGCTCATCGGCAGTTTAATTTCCCTCAACACTGCTGTGGCCAGGAAGGAACACAATATAGTCTGACACTATATTTATCCATAAGCAAGTTGAGGGCTTTCCTACAGTCACTAAAAAGTTTCGATTTGACATTGTGTCCCTTCACCTTCAGCTACATTCCTGGCCACCAGCTCCGTGGCCCTGAGGATCGCCAAGATCTCAGCCTGGAAAACACTGCATTCTTTCGGCAGTCTAAAAGAACTACGAATGTTCGTTCCCAAGATATAGACACCACCCCCTGTGCCTTCCCCCATTTTTCATCCGTCTGTAAAGACTGCATTACCCTCATATGACCTATCAGATTTAACCCAATAGTCCCTATCCGGAATTACCATTAATGGTGTTCTACTAAAATCGATTTCAGCCACCTTATAGTCCATGAACCCAGGGGTTACGGATTCCTGATCACCAAAAACCGATCTCATTTAAGATTGATGTGTGACCTGTTGTTCCTGCCCTCCCCAAACCTGTTTCTACGAGTCTAAGGATACTTCTAGTCGCCGTTCCCACCACAAAGTCCTAACGAATGTTAGTGCTATCAACTTATACTTAACTCTCTAATTACACCCAAGTTTGGAAGCTAAATATTTTTTGAAAAACAGCTTAAAAAGGACAGTTATTTTAGAAAATTTTGATAATTAAAGCGACAATTTTCCTTTAAATTATAATAAATCAAGATTGAAAAGAAAGACAGAAAGCTGCTATTTCTTTTAAGAACAAAATTGGCAAAAAAAAGAAAACAAATATGTAACTAAAATAAAAAGCTTTTCTGAAGTCATAAAAAAACTTAAACAGATTATGTGTTTCACAGTCATTTTCGAAATATGTAATTTAAATATCAAAATATTTTAAATTTATACTTCCACTACAACTATCTCTACACCTTATTGCAGCAAAAACGAATTTACTGTGCAATTTGCAGAGATTTGCGCCAGGTGTGTCAATTGCTTGCATAAAATAACTTTTGACATTAAACAGTGCTGCCAAGTTATGCATCTTGGAATGTTAAATGTTGATGATGCTGCAGACATGCACTGTCATCTATTTACGAATGTTCCCTCTATTAAAATTATATCTTTTATAAAGGACATTAAAGCTTTTTGTTTTTAACAGTGTAGGCAAATTGTTTCCATACAAACATATTTTAGCATCTGTGTGTGTGTGTAAGTGTAATTAACGGTTATTTTTAAACATGCTGTACTGTGCACAGTGCACTAGTAAAAAGCAACCAATAAAATAAGTAAAATTATAAATGTTTATTTGTCGTAATTAAAGTTTGATGACCACATACTTGCACATTTGTTCATACTTAATACATACATACCAGAGCAAAAATGTACATATCGTTACCTTAAAATAGAAAGGGCCTAACTCATTATTTTTTTTGAAATCGAGATTTTTGCATTTTTCGATAGAATAACATTTATCTAGTGTATCGAAAAATACAAAAATCTTGATTTAAAAAAAAATTAAATAATGAGTTAGGGCCTTTCTATATTAACGATATGTATGTAGACACGAGTGAGTAAATACTAGAGAATGCTGAAAACGACAACCAGATACACATGTCTATACATATTTTCAAATGCACATACATACATACATACATACATATTTAACTCATTAAGTACTTATTTATGTTTAACGTAACTATGGCTGTACAGTGCGTACTAAGTATGTACGTACGTATGTATGTATTTACATTTAAATTGTAAATAATTAAGCCAAATTATAATACTAACTGCAAACTATAGCATCATATCTTTCAACTTAAAGGGATTTAAAGCTTTATTTGCAAGTTATACATATATGTATACGTATATTTTATGTCGTTGTTAGGGGCACTCAAAAAATGGCTTTCGAGTTATTTCGAAAATGTTTATTTCGAAATGATTTGATTAAATTATTTCGAAAATGATTTCATTAGAGTTATCGCGTATTTGCCATACATAGTATATATGTATGTATATAAAAATCGATTTTTATTCAATTAATTTAAAAATGGGTTACACAGAAAAAAATATTCCAAAATTTTTTTCAAAAACGTGTATTTGTAAAAATTGAAAAAAAGTCAACAAAATTCTGTATTTGATTGCTTATTAAAATTGCAAGCAAACATTTAAATGATACAATAACAATTATCACTGAAAATAAAATTTTACTCAGAAATAATTTCTTAATCAGGCTTGAGTTCAGTAATTTCAATTCTTATTGAATGAAATATTTTTATTAATTAATGTGAGTATCTAAAGAAGAGAAGAAAAATTAAACTAGACTTTATTAGCTGGGGGAAATACCGATATTTTTCTGTGCAGCCACGCACTTCATCAACACCCATGTCTATCTACTGGGGGTAGAGATTATTATTAACATCAGCTATTTAACTTAAATTTCTATGAAATGGAATATGAGAATTGATTGTGTATACAATTATTGATTTACCTTTGGCAAACACATTTCTGGGGGTTATTATGTAATTTGATTCGAAACGAAAACTGTTAGAATTTGTATGTTATTAACATTGCAATTCGAACACATTTCCGTTCGATTCGGATTACATAATAACCCCCCTGATATATTTTTATCATGACAAAAGTCAAGCTTTATATTGAAAAAATTTTTTTTTTATGTTAACTGGTTTTTTTGAAAAGGTAAGGGTTCAGATATCCAAATATGTATGTATACTTATTTCGAAGAATAATCGACCTCTTCGAAAGCGAAAATGCAGACTATTCGAAAGTTAAAATGTGATTTCCTTATTGAAGTGTGAATACCCTAATAAAAGTACTTTAATTATTATTTTTTTTTAATTTTTAAATAATAAAAAACGTTTTTATACATTTATGTATTCATATACATATTTTTTTTATCTAAAATTGCGTAATTTTAGGCTGATTCAAATTTTTATGTTTAATGTTTGTTTTCAAACAAAATTGAGAAATATCTATATATATAAAAATGAAACGATCCATGTATGTAATCGCATAACATGAGAACGGCTGGAGCGATTTGGCTGATTTTTTTTATTCGATTAGAAATTTTCTGGACATGGTTTGTAAAGAAAAAAAATTAAAAAAATGCCTACTATTCACTTCTCATTTTTTCTACGCACAAACTAACAAAGTGGACAATCATTAGTAAAAAACTTCCGAGCAATGCCGGGGCGGTCAGCTAGTATCAAATAAATGTCTATAACAAATGAAAATGTGTTACTGTTTCAAGAGAAATTTTGTTTGAAAGTAAAAGTTAAATGTTAAATAAAAAATTATCTTTAAGTTAGTTTTTCTTCTAATTATTGTTAATGAACGAAACTAATTGCTTTTTCCTTTTCTCTTTTCTCATTTTAGGTAAGCGTTTATCAAAAATAGATTATAACTACAAAAAACACTGTAAGTGCTTAATAATGAATATTAAAGCTTTAAAAAAATACCTATTATTATATTTAAGAAGCGTGAATTTATATATCGTCACCTTAAATGCAAACAAACGTAACTACACTTTTATATTTTTTTTATAGGAGAAACAAAAAACCTTTCAAAATCAATAATAATAAAGTGTTCTTGAGCATTTTCTTCTAAGTTTACTTGTAGTATGGATACTTATATGTTTTTAACCATTTATTTCCTTTTTATATATATTTAAGCTCTTATGTTAGTTACGTTCCTTGCAATAAAAAATAGTTGAATTCGTAATTAAGTCCGTTTGAATTTCTTTAATAAAGTCGTCATTTTTGCTCGCAGAGGTCTAAATATTTGTGTGAACATGTAGTTTGATAAAATGAACCATAATCAATCAAAAACTCGATTTTGAATTTTTATGTAGTTACGTCCGTTTGCATTTAAGGTGACGATATGTAGTTGTGGAAAGAAGTTGTAGCAACTGCAGTACGAATCATATGACGGGATATGCGCTATGAAATCACTGAAATTACTAAAATCGTAAATTTTATTGATGAAAAAGATAGATATGGCTCATTGCCTTCAATAGTGTAATAACTCAAAAAATGCGTTTTTTTTAGCTAATTTCGTATTTTATCTTGTGTAAAAATTTCATATAAATAGCTTGTACTACCACCTCGTGAGAGAAGAATATTTTTTCATGTCTGTATTGTGTTGTATGTAAATTGAAAACTTTAAAAGCGTTTTCTGCAAAACTAAATTATTTGAGTTGTGACACTATTGAAGTAAATGAGCGATATGCACTTATTAAGACGAGAAAATACAAGCTTTGAAATTGCATTGGAAAATACACATACCCACTTTAGAAAAGGTTTAAGAAAAGTGCATGCACGTGCAAGGGCATGCAAAGTTGGACAGTTATTTAAAATTTGAGGTCTGCACACAGAAAAATTTCAACTTAAAATCTACTTAAACAAGGTTAATCTAATCTTTTTCGGCAATGATTTTGATTCATATGTGTTTCATGTTAATCTCACATGATTTATAGTAATTGTTAAAGAAAATTTGTCCTTTTGAAATAACTTTATTTCACGTTGATTTAACATTTACGTACTGTTAAAATCGAAATGAAGAATCATGTTGAATCAAAGTTATTTCAAGTTGGAACAACATGAATTTAATTAATGTAGTAATTGTATTTTATTAATTATTTAACTTACGTGTGGTCGACATAGACATCAGAAAAAATGTTTGTATATAAATTGGCTTCCCCGGACAAGATTTGAACTCGGAATTCATCGTCTGGTAGTCAACATGCTTGCACCTGCAGCCACAGAAACTTAAAATATTCTTAAGATACACACTAATATTTACCATCTTGAATTAAATTTTAATTTAACATTATTTGATTGATCATTTAACATACAATTTATTTGAAAAATTTTAGTTTTATGGCTTTTTCTTTTCTGGAAAAAGTGTAAAATTTTTTAACTTTTTATTAACAAAAATACAATTTAGCGTTCGTTTAAAGAAAAAATTTAAGCTCGCAAGGGATGATAAAATGATAATAAAATGTATCAGGGCAATTATGAATAAAACTCCCAGGGAAATTTTTCCCAGGGAACAATTCCAACTAATGGCAAGTGATAGGGAAAACAAAAAATTCTAACTGGAAAAGGGAGAAATTTCCCTGGGAGTTTTATTCATAATTGCCCTGATACATATCAGAAAATTATTTTATTTCGAATTTTCATTGAAGAGTGTAATAAGTGTAACATATTTTTTTTTCAGAAAATAAAATGCCATTAGTTAAAAAAAATACAAAATGCTTTCAGTTGAAAAGTTTTAGTTAAAAAAAAAAATACTTTGACTTGACTCCAGGATTCGAACCTGCGATCGTCCGACTGCAAGACTAGTGCACTGCCTACCAGCCACCAGCAGTTTGTCAAAATAAACAACAACAATAAACTTAATGTGATTTGAATGAATTTGAATCAAACTTTTTGCATGTTGATTTAACAGTGGTATTTTTTTTCTGTATGTATACCCAGCTTTCGATAACTAGCTGATTCGTTTACGTTTTTGCAGTTTGAAATTATGGTATTCGATATCGAAACGTATTATTACCGTGTTAGATAGCGAATATCACAAGTTCAAACTTAAAAAAACGTGAACGAATCAGCTCGTTATCGAAAGCGACGATTAGAATCCTGAGCTGGAGCAGCTTAAAGCCTGTGTCTAAACAAAATAGATCTGAAGAAATCATATAAAATATAAATAGACCTCGAATTTTTTAAGAAACAAACCTATTCCATGTACTTTGAAGGGTTCCGCATTGCTCTCTCCCCGTATTCTAGTAGATCAGTTAAAAGTCTCTTTTATGTCTTTAGCCTTAAGAGTAAGGGACCCTTTATAAAAGTATTCCATTATAATAATAACATAATAATAATAATAACATAAAAAAATAAAATAAAAATGCGATGTAAAATATTGTACAGCGATGCGCAAACGCTACGGCTTATAATACAGATAATAAATGAAAGCAAGCAACATGATGACTTGCAGTCATCATCAACAATCAATGAAGCATTCTATGCAAAAAGCAAATAGATTAGATAGATGATCGCCATTCGCTGAGGCATTAGAAGTGTTTCTGTTAAATTTTTGCAAGGTTTTAAATTTAATAGAACAACAAATGCATCTCCAAATGCAACCAAACCATATAAAAGTTCTAATGAAATCTAAAACAAAAAAAGCACACACACAACCTTATGTAAACAATATTATTTCATATTTCGTTTCAGCTGAATTGAGTATCTTTATTATTAATATTATTTTTCAGTTTCTTTGTTGTAATTTTTCCATTACGTTTCACAAAAATAAAAAAGAAAAAAAAAAGTTTTGTGTTGTTTTAAATACAAAGAAATTAGAACACACATCCGTCACGTTCTAAATGGAAAAAAATGAATTATATTTTTACTCTTACAAAAGATATTAGATTTACAAACTTTATTTTTATATACTACATACTACTCGTATATGGAGGATGATAGTGCCATAGTTTTCTTTTAGCAATTTCTTTTTATTATTTAGTTCCTAGTTCCTGGTTGCTCTTTTTATTTTATTTTGTTTTTTTTTTTTGCAAAAGAAAACTCAATTTATTAAGAACTTTTCTGCTATTATACTTACACCTTATTCGCATAGAAATTATTTGAGAAAGCCATTTAATTTTTTTCCAGGACTGATCCAAATATTCGTATAAATATTTATTTGAATTAAAAATTCTAGATATTAAAATACTATTTGGATACTATTTGCTCATACTTTTTAAAGATTTCTCTCGCTGTTCATAAGATTTCTTTATTGCATCCCAACTGAAAGAAAACAAGTTCATCTTATGTAATTTTTTCTAAAAGAAAAAAGAAATTATAATATAATACACTTAAAAAAATTATAGATCGTCCTTTTCTTTGAAGCAAAATTAAGTGTGATAATTTTTAGGCCATAAATTACACAAAAACAAATTTAATTACTCTCACGGAACAGCTGTGGTTGCACTTATGCAATTAGAAAAAGAATAGAGGTGAACTTAGGACACCCTGTTATAGCTATGCTGCTTAGCTTATATAAAACTAACTTTATGTTTTAAATAGCAGTGCAATAAAATGATCAAATTCTCTACAAATATTTCAAAACGTTTCCATTTATTTCCCATTATTTTCTTTTCTAGCGGCGTACGCTTAAATTAATCACCCTTATTCCAGTTGTCGACATCGACGTCACGTTAACACAATACTAGGGTTTGGGAAACGGGAATTCCCGGGCGGGAAATCCCGGGAAATGTCTGTCTAATATTCCCGGGAAATTTTTGAGATTTTCCCGGGAAAACGGGAAATTTAAAGTGCATGTTATTTTATAAATATATAGAATTTATAATCCAATTTTAATTTAATATAAAAACTTATTATTTTTTTATATGTATTACAAAAGTTCGTTTGAATGATTGTAAGACTAAATTTACACGAACGTTGACGCGTTTTTCATCGTCTGTTTAAACACTTACATATACCTTGTTCGAAGGAAATTTTTTAATCTTAAAATTTAAGTTGAGTTTTTGTTTTAAATGCAACTGTAAGAAAGAAAGAATTCTTTCGACGCCGATAAACAAGCAGTAAAATGTCCATATATTTTTAATATAAAATAAAAATGTGAGCTATTCAAATCTAGTCTGAAATTTCATAAAAATTCCATTAAATTGAGGTCATACCATATCTCCTATAAAAAGTGGAATAAATTGTATAAGTATCAATGATTGCAATGATATAATCGTTTCCTAAAGTAAATAATTCGATGCTAAGCGAACTTGAAGTGATTTTCCGCCGAATTAGTGAACAAATTTTGAAAAGTGTAGTGAAAATTTTAAGCTGTAAGAACTCTGAGTTGCCAAACTTAAATTTATTACAAGTATACGCTATTATGGAAACCCTGAAGAAAATATTTTAGGAGACATAAAATGAAAAATTAAAGACACTTAGACATACTGTGGCTCAGGGTATTCAAAATTCGGCGCAGCGCAGTATGGTACTGTAACCTGCTTGTACTTAACGATAAGAAACCGCTTGGAACTTTTTCAAAAAGAATGAGCAACAAGCAAGGCAAATTCTTATTAAAATGAAGGTAGGTCTTATTAGAAAATTGTCTACTAATTGTGGTAACAGTCGTCAATTGGTTTTTATATGATCTTTTGCTGTGTAATAACTTTATTCCATTTGCTTAAATTCAATTAAAAATTCTTAAAAATTTGTCTTAGAACTGCTTTCTTATTAACTCTTATTTCAAAAGAATGCTTACATTAATAAAACAATCGAAATTTCACCAACTTTCATTTAATAAATGTATTTAATTTAGAAAATTAGCTTTTCCCGGGAATCCCGGGAATTCCCGGGAACTTGATTTTTTAATTCCCGTTTCCCGGGAAGTGCAAAAGTCCGGGAAATCCCAAACCCTACACAATACCAAAAAAACTGGCTCTTGTGTACCCGTTGTCGAAAACGACTGACTGACTGACTGACTGAATGACTGACTGGGGGGTTTATGCTATTTTTTGGACCTTAAGGAACGGAAATAGATTGTCAGTAGCACAAAGTTGTGCTCGAGAGTGAGTAAACAAGCCCCAATTTTTTGGTATTGTGTTAAAGTGACGTCGATATCGACAACTGGAATAAGGGCGAATGTATTTTTGTGGCCGTTTGCGGCTGTTAGCCGCGGCTTACAGCCCATCGGCTCTGTACTCTGGTTTGTGCTCATGTGCAAAAACAATACAATAACAAATAGAGCAATACCTCTCATTGTTTTTGTTTCACTCACTTCAAAGAACGAAACAAAACTCTGCTTTTAAGTACAAAAAAAACAAAAAAAAAAAGAACATTAATTTTTCACTGTAATAGTGTCGATTATTCTTGTTACGAATATCAGGTCCTAACTCCTATATCGCGCAATAAAGAGCATAGCTATACACACTTAACAAACTTGTAATTAAGGCCCCTTGTTTTTTATGTTAATAAAAGCGTAATTTTTGATCGCACAAGTCTAAATTTTTTTTAAGAAATGTAGTTTAATGTCATTCATAATAATCAATGAAAAACTCGTTTTTGAATTTTTTTGTTATTTACGCCTTTTTGCATTTCAGCTAACGATTTGGAGTTAACCAAAAAAAAACCCACGCGTAATTCTTCAGGCAGTCAGTGTTTCCATAAAAAGTAATTGTCTCCAGGACAGATATGTCAGATTTCTCACCAAACGTGGCGATTTTTCAACTTGCTTGGCGTCTTAATTTTTGATTTGGAGAAATAATGATTCTTGGCGATTTTTATGCGTATTTTTTTTAAAGAAATTGAACTTAAAAATTTATGTAATACAGGAAAATTAGTTTGTTTAAGGAGTAGTTTCAAAAATAAATCCTTCCAAAAAATTCGTCTGCAAGAAATTAAAACACTTTAATTTGGATGATTTTTCTCATATTAATTATACAGGGCAATTATGAATAAAATTCCGCGACAAATTTCTCCATTTTCCGAAAAATTTCTCGCCGAATTTTATTCATAATTGCCCTGATAGTGTAATTAATGCGTTTTGAAATTGAATGAACAAAATTTACAATAAATAACTTTTGGCGATTTTATTTCTGCTTTTGGCGATTTTTTTCTGCTAAGTTCTTATATACATATATGTATGTGACCTTCTCCGAGAAAAGGGACCTAGTGTGTGAAAATGAAGTTTTGAGAAAAACGCATTTAAAAAATAAAATTTTAATGTTTTTCTCATTTTTAACGATTTTGACACACACCCGTTTTTTGACACACTCGGTCCCCATCTGCGTCTAGAAAGTCACAAAATGACCATAGATATCTTCTAAAGTAGGACCACGAGGAAGTAGGAGGACAATTTCTGAGTCTCAACTCGATATTAGTGAAATTTAAAATATAGTTACCCCTTCGTTTAGAAGGAGATATACTCTATGTATCTTCTTGAAAGTAAGACAAGCAAGGGGCCAGGGATGAGTCCTGCTCTTCCGAAACGTTGAAATCGGTTTTAATGAAATTTAAAGCATAGAAGAATACATAGTGTATGTACCTTTTATTTCTGCTCCTTTAACACTTCAAATCGATGTAAATGAAATTTAGAAGACGATGGGGGTAAATTTTAAAGTCGATCGGGGCAGCGAAGCACTCCGGGTGTAGCTAGTAATTTATAAAATACAACTTGAAATTACTTTGATTAAATAGGATTCTTCATTTTTATTTAACAATATGAAATAGAGTTATTTTAAAAGTAAAAATTTTCTTGGAAAATTACTCCGAATCATGAAACATATATGAAACAAAATCATTGCCGAAAAAAATTAAATTAACCCTATTTAATCCCTTTAAGTTGGGATTTTTCTCTGTGTACATAATTTAATTTTTAGAATTGTTAAACTTTATCCAAATTTGGATAAAAACAGGAAACTATTTATTAAAAACTCCCATGTAAGCAGTTAATTGAAAATTAATTATTTCTTATTGAATTTATTTCGTTCTTTTCAGTCAGTAACAGACTTAAATAAAATGACTCATTTAAAAAATGCTTTTTATTGTTTTCTACGAAAGCAATTATTTTGAAATAATTAAGAATATTTTTTTTCCAAAATATTAGTGTTGATTAAAAAACTTATTAAAATATTTTTTATAGGAACTTAACAATGAGAAACAGGTGGTTTTAGTATAAAGAAAAAATAAAACATATCAAGGTTAAATAAGACTTAATATTAGAAATATTAAAAATAATAGTAAGAACTGGAGTTTTGTTTTTAATTAAAATACTCGTATCTAGTATTGGACAGAAAATAATTGTATCATGAATATGATTTTTTTTAACTGCATGTTATAGTTTTCTCGGTGGCCACTTTTTGAGTTAGCGATTAAAGATGATATTAACTTTGATTGTTGTGTGTAGTTTAAAGTTGGCTAGTTTAAGTCATAAGCAGGGAAACCAGAAATATGCACTAAAATAAAAATATATTTTTAATTAAAAAATTCAACAACATTTGGATATAAAATAAGCAAATAAGGAAACAATAAAAAATTAACAAATAATAACTGCCGTATTAAAAACAATAATCTGGGTTTGAAGTCGACGTTGAAACAAAATTGCCATACATATTTTGACTAAAGCAAATAATACAAATTATTATTTTTTTGATAATCTCGTAAAAATTTAACTTCAAGTTCAAAAGAGATCACGATATCAGAATTAAAACTTTGGAACTGTATTTTCGATAAATAGGACAAGATTTTTATGTATAATATTTATTGCAATAAACAACAATCTAGGTCAATATAGATTTTCAAATAAAATCGTTGCATGCCACATCTAAATAAACTTTTATATATTGACAATGTTCTTCCTTCAACGTCTACTTGGGGTAGAGTACGTCACAAATAGAAAAACCGAATTTTTTATTGAAACTAACGTCCGTAATAACTACGAAAATGTATGTATACACTACATGGAACATTGCAAATGAGATTTAGAAATTAAAATAAAAAATTTTATTTATTTTATTTTTTATTTTATTTATTTAATTTCAAAATATGCCCTAAAATCGTAAATTATGCTCTAAAAATTAGAAAATATGCTAAAAATATGTGTTGTTAGAGTGATAAATGCAAAAACATGCTTTAAAGGGTAAAATATGCAAAAATATGCTTTAAAGGGCAAAATATGCAAAAATATGCACTAACAAATCGATGTCAAAATTAATAAAAAGTTCTGAAACGGATAAATATCTTGTCCCCTGGTCATAAGTAATGAACATGATTTAACCAATTACATATGAGGAGCCGCTGAACAAAAGGTGCTTGTTTGCTCATTTCAAATTTTTTGGAAATCGAGATTTATTTTTTTCGCCCCTTTCAAAAACTGCAAGCACCTGGAAATGCTAACAAGTTTTTTTACTTATCTATATATGCATCTAACTGTCATAAGTCACCCCATTAAATGTTAAGGATGTTTGATATAATTCCATTTTTATTTCGGAAAAAGGACCTTTTGCAAAAAAGAAAAAAAAAGTAAAAAAGCACGTTTTGTTAATAGAAGATAAAATAATATTGTGTAATGCGAATACACATATATGACGATAAAATTTTGACTGAACGTGGTTAAACCTGATCTAATATATTAAAAAAGCACCTTTTGTTAAGCATCAATTTTTAGAACCCTTTTATTTAAAAAAAAAATAATAATAATGCTAACTTGATTGCTTCTACAAGATTTCAACCTAACAAATTTTTCGAGAAATGCGAAAAAGCACCTTTTGTTCTGCGGCTCCTCATATATACTCGTATGTACGAGTATATGTATGAACTTTTATTAGTATTGTAACGAAATGAGAAATTATACTTAAATAACTAATAAATAAATTTGAAATAAAATCTAAAGAAATAAACAGCGTGCAGCTGCATCATGCGGTCAATATTTATTCAGTTGAGGCATAAAAAATTAACATAATAAAATAACTCCTTTTTTATTTCTTCTATAATTTAACAAGATAATGGACCCGCTTATGTTTAGTTTTCTTAAAAAAAAAATAAATAAAAAGAAATTCAACAACACTTGATTCAAACTTGAAACCCTTTCTCTCATTGCTCTTAGCAAGCATATCCTTTTGTGTACAAGAAATGACAAGATCTCTTAACATAAGACAACAGATCCATTAACAATTTCACTATAACTTACAATAATATCAAACATTATAAAGATATCAAATTTCGTGTATTGAAAATAAGGGTACCACCACAAACCTTCACAAACAAGCGGGCTAAAGGTTAAAGGCTTCGTTCGTTCTTTGTTGCTTAAGTGCTAAACATGAAAAATCAGTAACAAAAAAAAACAATAAATTAAAGAAAAAAAGGCCACACATGTATTTGTTTGTAGTTTTTGTAGTTCCTTTTTTTCTTAATACAATATTAAAATGTTAAGACACAAATCTCTTTTTTACACCATTAACTAGCTTTGAAAGATTGACGGACGGGTTTTTGAAAAGGAAAACTAAAACGAAGTAGACAGTCAACAGCCAGACAGACACACACAACAGCACAGTTGGTATTGTTTTAGACAATTAGCTTGTAAAAGGTGTGGTTTACCGCCACCACCACTTTTATATACGTTTCATACACACTCGTACAATCAGCTGACACTTGCATAATTACTTTCATTTGCAACACATGCCAGTTGTGCACTAAAGTGGTGGATTTATATATATTTCTATATCTTTTTTTCTTTTCTTTCTGCGGCTTCTGCACTCACACTCCCTCCTTAAAGTATTTACTCGTAAATGCAGATAACACATTCATGATTTTAATTAGAGCAGGCATGGAAAGTTTTATGTATTAATGTTTAACAGATTAGAATAATTTAAAATATTTCAACAAAAGTTTAGTTTCTGTAAAACGAAGAACGAATAATTGTTCTGTATTGCTGCGTTTTGTAATTTTCGTTGCTCAAACGTAGGGCCTATTCGGAATTCCATCTATGCGCTGCATCTGGTGCGCCTGTGTGATTACTTTGCGCAGCTGATACAAAACAGCTGATGCAGATGCTTAAATGAAGCGCAGATTAAATGAAGCGCAGACAAAAAAGTTCATTTGATTACAATTTCGAACTCGAGAGCATTAAAAATGGAAAAATTAATAATTAATTTATTTTTTGACTTGAATGAATGCAAAAATGAGTTGAAAAAAATTATAAGGAGCAATAAATAAATAAATAACAATTAGTGTTTTTTTTATGGGAATTGTTAAAATTTAAGTTTAAAATTTTTAAACGCACTAATAATCCCAAATTATTATTTTACTTATTAAGTAAAATATTTTTTATTAAAAATACATTGAAATTGATTATTGAGGGGTTTAGCTGGATCCTATGCGCATTTCACTGTTGCTAATGCAGGTCATTAGGGAACCTTTACCCAAATTTCTTGGAACAACTATAACATAACTATAACATAAATAACAAATCAAATACTTAGTCATCTATTTGATCAGCCATTTTTGTGATTAGTTTTTGATGTTATTTAGCTCATCATATACTTTAGTGATGCATTTTAAATTCACCACATGTGAAGTGTTGCCATCTGTAGATTTTCAGAGCGCACGACGCATCAGATGCAGCGTGGTGATGCATTTCCGAACAGGCCGGTATTTCTCCGGACATTCAATTTGAATTTTCCCACATTGGCTCTGCAGCAAGTTTGTCCCATACATGAACTGTTCGGATAAGACACAGAGGATAACAGAGTTGAGGAAAGTGACTTATGAACAGTGTTGCCATATACGTTTGAAGAAAAAACTGCCTATGTCTATCGAAGCAAAAACCTGTTTTCGAGAAGAAAAAATTTCCACAAAATTTCCAAAATTATACGATTGAACATGAATGATCTTGTCACTGTTATCAACGTCTCACAGAGGCGTATTTAAGCCAAAAAGTTGGCCAATACTCACCCTTATTCCAGTTGTCAATAACTTTTCACAAGCAATCTAAACTTAAAAAACAGTCACCCTTATTCCAGTTGTCGACATCGACGTCACTTTAACACAATACCAAAAAAATGGGGGCTTGTTTACTAGCTCTCGAAAACAATTTTGTGCTACTGAGTCTATTTACGTTCCCTAAGTCTAGAAAGTAGCATAAACCTGCCAAGAGGAGTCAGTTGTTTTCGACAACGGGTACACTAGTCCCAAATTTTTCGTATTGTGTTAAAGTGACGTCGATGTCGACAACTGGAATAAGGGTGACTGTTTTTTAAGTTTAGATTGCTTGTGAAAAGTTATTGAGTGCCCCTAGATCAATGAAATTTGGCAGAAATATATCTAATAGTTCTAGGCTGTTAAACCTTGAAAATAAGAAAAATCCGACAAAGGGGAAAAAGTTCCCCTCAGAAGAACTAATCCTACTTCTAAAAAATAAATATTTTTTCTTAACTTTATTCATACTTTTGCTTAGCAAATGCAACTTTTAACTTCGGCGAAAGCTCAAAACCATAAATACGGACCTAGGAGACCGTCCGATGCTATTTTTGCAGCCCCTCTTTCTTTTGTGGGCGGTGACAAAGATATTATTTGCAAAAATAATGTAAATATAAAAAAAAAACTTAATACTTATGCCTCAATATCATTAAAATTAAACTTTTGAGCTTTTACGGGAAAGCAGGAGTATCTCTCCCCTTGAAGCAAAATATTCCATGATTGACAAAAAGGCTTCTTATTAATATTTATCTATGCAAGATGAGCAAAAACATAAAAAACGTCTAAAATTAGAGATTCTACATTCTGTTGTATTATAAAACCTAATTCTAAATGTAAATAGCTTCACGTTTAAAAATCTCCTTCTTGTTTTTAGTTTGCAAAAAAAAGTGTAAAATTTTAATAAAAATAAAACTCAAATTTGATAATGAAATAAAACTAGAACCATGTTGAATCAAAGTTATTTCAAAATGAAACAACATAAACGATGCTAATCCAACATGATTTGCAATAAACTTAAAAAAAAAAAACTTTTCCTTTGGAAATAATTTTATATCATGTTGATTTTATATACATATCTGTACTGTTAAATCAAAATGAAGAAACATGTAGAATCAAACTTATTTAGAGTTGAAATAACTCGAATTTGATATTGAAATAACACGAATAACAATGTGGAATCCAAGTTATTTCAAATTGAAACAACATGAATTTATTTAAATATAGTAATTTTATTTTGTTTGATTAATTATATAACTTACGTAATTGATTGTGTGTAACGGCACAGGCATCAGAAAAATGTGTGTGTTGTTTGTAGTTGGCTTTCGGGACCAAGCTTTGATCTCGAACACATCGCACTAAGCTCTTTAAGTCCTAATTTACACTCAGCAAGTCTTATTGCTAAGGTGATTATTTTTTTTAGGAGAGAATGACGAGGGGAAAAGAAACGTTTAAGTTCCCCTCGTCTCTCTCTCTCTCTCTCCAACAAACTAATCAGCTTAGCAATAAGACTTGCTTAGTCTAAATTAGGACTAACTGCAACAACCTTAAATATTTTTTGGATACACACTCAATGAATACCATTATGAATTAAATTTTAATTCAATATGATTTAAACGATGATTTAACATAAAATTTATTATAAAAATAATAAAATTTGTTGATAACGAAAACTTAGTTGTTCCCTGTTCCCTTCTTTGGATCTTAACTCATAACCAGCAAAATGGCTTCAACCTTAAATCTTGCCCAAGTTTTACGCCACCCTTTATATCCCAGTCTCTATCAACACTCCCCCCGTAGCTATTAATTCATACAACCATAACTTTAGTTGAAGAGAGAAATGCAATTTTGTTGAACTATAAGGAAAATTGTACTTAATTTAGTTAAATGTACGTGCTTAGTTTTTTTTTCTTCTCTATAAATTTGTTTGATTGCTTAATTCTCAAGATTTCCTTTCCTGTCGCTGTTAAAAGACAAGGCAGGGAGCCAACTAACTTCACTATTCGTTCCTCAATAGTCTTAAGTGTCAATTGTTTTACTTTTACATCCATATATTGTGTGAGAGTTTATTTTTATAGGAAAACATTATGATTACTTCCAACCAAAACGAAATTGTGTGGTGATAGTGTTTTTTTTTTATACGAATTTCATTCTATTTCCATTTAAGCCAATTATTATTTGGATGTTTTTGTGCCACTTATAGGAAATAAAGTCTTTTATTTGCTAAATGCAATAAAAAATAATTTAAAAATGTTTGTTTCTTTTCATTTTACACTGTTAAAGCTTTGCGCTGTAAAAAGGTCTTGGCGTTATTTGGAAACATTATTCACACCTCCTTGTTAAATTTCTATCATCATACCGCGCCTCAAGCTAAGCGCCTTAAACAAAATATAAAATAAATATTTTTCTTTTCTTCTGTAATTGTTTACCTACATATGTACATATGTATATTCGTACATACATACATATGTATGCATATACATACATACATATCGTTAGCTAAAATGCAAAAAGGCGTAACTAACAAAAATATAATTTTACAGGAAAAACAAAAAACAAAATAAAAAACTGAACCAACGTGTAGTTAAGTCCCCTTGTTGTTTGTTAATAAAAGCGTCATTTTTGATCGCAGAAGTCTAACATTTTGTTAGGAAATGTAATTTAATGGCATTCATAATAATCAATCAAAAACTCGATTTTGAATTTTTTGTTAGTTACGTCTTTTTGCATTTTAGCTGACGATATGTATATGTACATACATATATTGCATTTATAGAAACATTTTTCTAACATTTCTGTGGGAAGTTGTAAAAGATTTATTGTTTAAAAAAGTTTTGAAATGTTTGAAACTAAATTGGAAATTTTAAACACCTTTTAAATGATTTTTCTTTTCTTTTTTAATTTGAAGAAATGATTTATTACCATTTTTTGAGCATGAAAATGTGTGATAGAAAAATTGTAGACAAATTTAGATACATGTATTTGAAAAAATTTCCCTTAAATATAAAATTTCTATTGTTTAACGCTTACAAAATTTACTTTCTTTTTTTTTACAAATTTTAGCACATTTTTAAGGATCCTTTTTGTTTTATTAAAAAGAACTTTTTACCAAAAAGTAATTTTTACAAAAGGTACTTTTTTTTACCAAAAAGTAATGTTTACAAAAAGTACTTTTTACCAAAGAGTCCTTTTTACTAAAGATACTTTTTACCGAAAAGTACTTATTACAAAATATACTTTTTACAAAAAAGTTCTTTTTAAAAATATACTTTTTTACCAAAAAGTATTTTTTAAAGGTACTTTTTAACAAAAATTACTTTTTTCAAAAAATGATCTACTTTTTTTGTAACAAAAATAAACCGAAGTTTCTTAAGGTACGGTCACACTTGACAAACATTTGCCCAAAAAAGCGTAATCAGACGGGTGTTTATTAAGTTCAATAGTTTCCAATACTATTGTTTTCTTTAACTTTGCCTATTTGTTAAATACGAAACTAATTAACTTAATAAACACGTGTTTGAAGCAAAAGATTTCTCATTAAATTTGCTGGATACGCTTTTTTGGGTAACTGTTTGTCAAGTGTGACCGTACCTTTAGAAAAGTTACTAAACGCAACAAAAATTTTTGGGCTAAACTTTTGGTTCGGAAATAAAAATTATCGACATGAAGTTCTTTTTTGCTCTCAATTAATAATTCTTAAAATCATTCAATCTTCATATCGATGTGAGCAGAATAGGATTTATAGTAATTTGGTTTTTTATGAAAAATTTCTTAAATCTTTCTTTTATAGATTTGAATATTTTTTTATTATTCTTTTCCATATAATAAGAACTACCCTAGTGTACGCATACATACATACATATAATTTTATTGATTCTATACCCAGGTAGCATTTTGTATCATAATCCAATCGTTTCCGAATCAGCTTGACGGGAAAATAACCGTATATGAGCTCATTTTTGGATCATAAATGATACTCCCGTTGTGAGAAAATGGTACCCTACAGATGAATCATACCAAAGAATCAGTTATGATACGATTTGCTGATTATTTTTGAGCAATTTTCATATTAAATCATTTAAATCACCTTTTAGCGGTTTGCATGATGTTCCTCTATTTTCAAGAAATCATTATTTGATCATATAGATGAATCATAAGTGAATCCTTTTTCAATCACACAAGCTATAAATCAGATTTTAATCATCAAAAGCGATCTGTAGAGAATCATATAAGATATTTCTGCCAAAAATGATCACCCAAATGCTAGCTGGGTACTAGCATTTGGGTAATAATTTTTTGCAGAAATCTCTTATATGATTCTCCTCAGATAAATGTTGATGATTAAAATCTGATTTATAGCTTGTGTGATTGAAAAAGGATTCACTTATGATTCATCTATATGATCAAATATTGACTTCTTGCAAATAGCGGAATAAAATGCAAAGAAACCGCAAAAAGGTGATTTAAAGATTTTTTTTAACACAACACAACCCGCGAAGCGATAAGCTCGTCTGCGGAAAACAGCCAGGGTCTGTGGCGGGAATCGAACCCACAACCTCTAGACTGAGAGGCTAGCATCGCTACCACTCACCCACAGGGTCACCCGGTTTAATACTATCAGGAAATGACTCAAAAATTAATCAGCAAATCGTATTATAAATGATTCCTTGGTATGATTCATATATAGGGTACCATTTTCTCACAAAGGGAGTATTATTTATGATCGAAAAATGAGCTCATATGCGGTTGTTTTTACCTTCAAGCTGATTCTGAAAAATAACCGCATATGAGCTCATTTTTCGATCATAAATGATACTTTCGTTGTGAGAAAATGGTAACCTACAGATGAATCATTCCAGAGAATCATTTATGATAAATCGTGTATTATGATTATGATTCATTTTTGAACAATTTTCTGGTAGTATTTAAATCATTGGGTTTCTTTTTGCCCCTTCCACTATTTTCAAGAAGTCATTATTTTAACATACAGGTGAATCATAAGTGAATCCTTTTGCAATCACTTAAGTGATAAATCAGTTTTTAATCATCATCAAGTGATCTGAGGAGAATCATATAAGAGATTTTTGCAAAAAATTATCACCCAAATGCTAGCTGGGTATAAGCAAATTGTGCAAATTTCCGTAAAATTATTATTATTTTTTAAACGAAACATTTGCTCTAATTCTAGCGGCGATGGGTGTGGTGTGACTAATTAAAATATGGCATTAAAAGTTTTTTTATTGTTTACTCTTTAGTTAATTATAATGAAATAATTAATTTGTTTATTTATCTTGCACAAATATAAATTTTGAATGCTTTTTTTTTAATTTGAGATTAATAAGAGAATTTGGTTGAGGTAGCAAATAAACTTAAAGAACTTAAAGCGAATGAATTTTCTGCAATATTTATGTAGATTTACCGGCCTGTCCCACGGTGTCACCAGACAGAAATCGTTCGATCGACAACTTGTATTCCAAACAACAATAACATTAGAAAATTTGTTGTTGTTTTCAATATAAGTATTAGATCGAACGATTTCTAGTGACATAGTGCGAAAGGCCGTTAATGCAATAAATCTGGCATTTCTGTTGTGCTACCAGTGTTACCATATGGTGGCTGCCATTTTCAAAATGAGAGCAATGTTTTTTTTGTGTGAAAAATATCGGATATGATAAACGTTGCCACTAGTACCAATAGTGTGTCACAAAATGCCATAGTGAGTGTACTCGGCATTAGTTGAACATCTCTCTCTCTCTCTCTCTCTCTAAAAACTACACAAACTCGTATTCGTACTAAGTGCTAATTTACACTATGCTAGTCTTATTGCTAAGTTGATTAGTTTGTGGGAGAGAGAGACGACGGGAGCAGAAACATATCAATTCCCCTCGTCTCTCTCTCTCCTAAAAAACTAACCACATTAGCAATAAGACTTGCATAGTGTAAATTAGGACTAACGAATTTCTTTTGCCAACACTTTAATTCAATTTGTTTGCACTTAACTAATTTCGCCCATTTCTTTTAACATCTTGTTTAGTTTTCACAACATATGTTTCCACATAATTTACTTGCAGTTAAAACTTTTCACTTGCAATTCTTGTAATTCAATTTTCCAGTTTCTAGTTGCTCTTGTTACGTTAAATGGGTCAGCAGTCATACACTAACACCCTTAAAGCTGATAATTCGTGTTGTAGTCATATTAATACCTATTGTAAGAAAACCAAGAACAACAGCAAAATATTACGATAATTTCGTTAGTAAACATACTAACGACAGTATTTTACAAGCATGTGTACATCGTAAATTTTTTGCTAAAAATAGTTGCGGAAGGAGGAAAAAATATATTTAAAGAAAACTAAATGTTACAAAAACATGTGTACTTACTCGTACTAAATGTGTAAAAGAAATTTAGTAGTTTTTGGGCTTAAGGCAGGAACCTTAAGGAGTCAAATCTTAAGATAGAAATGCTGAAACTTTGCAAGGTAAATTTGCTAAAGTCAGCTCTAACGCCAGCTATAAGTTAAAAGTTGAAATGAGCCCGTCAACCAGGACACTCATACACACTCACGCTTTGTTTTAGGCATTTGCTGGAAAATAGAAACATAGTAGGGGAGAGCTCTTAAAATTGCCATATGTGCAACTCGGCAAACTAGCCAGACTTGTTTCATGAACCTTTTCTGCAAACAGCTGATGTAAATTTGAAACAAACGTCAATTACTTCATTTAATAATAATATAACAAAAATTAAAAATTTTAAAAACCCCCGATGTATCTAGAAAAGATGTGACATCTTCTAAATGGCTGGACCGATTTTCTTAAAACATGGTTAAGAACCATCTCGATCAAGTCACCTTTCAAACAAAGAAAACGTGGACACGGACAGACACACAGATACACAGACAGCAGCGTTACCATATATGTTTTTTAAAAAACTTCTTAAATCTGAAAAAAAAACTTTTTTTCCAATACAAAAACTTTTTTTCTACAAAAGTACCAACATTTTAAAGAAAACATAAAATTCTAAAAAAACTTCCAAAAAAAGGAAAAACTTGACAAATGGTAACGCTGGTCAGGGGGTTAAAAATAAGAAAACTTCAAGCAATTTTTAATTTAAAAACATATTTATATATTTCTATAAAAATAAAAAGTGTGTGTGTGTGTGTCTAAAAATTCCTAAAGTTAGTCAAAAAAGCAAAAAGTTGTGTTTTACAAAATGTACAATTGCACAGATTAAGTTTACAAGTCAAAATTATTGGGCAAACTTAACAGGTTTGTGCAAATAAATTTCTTTACAATAAATGAAATTTTGTGTACGAGAGCCCAAAAATGCACAATTGCACTGTTTGCGAGACTTTTGAACATTCTCATGAAAACTCTTAATATTTTAAACAACAATAAAATAATATTATGAAACTCAGCAATTCACAAATGAAACAGTTGTTTAACAGATGTTTAGAGAAAACAATTTGTAATCGGTTCTCGATTACTTGTAGCAGTTGTTAACACGGTGCAATTTTTTATGGCACTTGAATCAAAGTGGCTCCCGTTTAACTTTATTATAGTTGGTGGTACATTTTCCGGTACAAAAAAACCAGTATAATTTAAGAGTGGACCAGTACACCAGGACAATTTGTCTAAATCAGAGCCCACCAAACGTGACTGAGCGCTTTTGTGCGCATGTGTATGTTCTTTCTGCTTTTTATGTGTGTTTGTTGTTCTTTTTGCAGTTCGAGTCATCATCATCACACACACTTTGTCCGAAGTAGCTGACGAAACAGCCAAACACACAACATCACACATACTTTGTACGACGAAGTATACGTGTGTCACCAAAACGTCGACTGCGCAAGCCCATGGGCTTGCAAATGAAATTTTGAGTGGCTATGGTCTAAATCCAGGACAAATCCTGGAAAACCAGGACGTATGGCAGCCCTATACTATAGCTAACTTTGTACTGATTACACTGAAAGAATTTTCGGCATAAATTCTATGAATTTCGACATTAATCTAATGAAAAATTCATTAAAATTCAACCAACGTCACGCTTCGTTAGATTAATGAAACCAGTTTCGTCAAAATTATTTTATTGAAAACTTCATCAAATTTATTTAACAGTGTAATTAACGCTGTGCTATAACTTAATCGAAACAATCGGCCATGTCACAGAGTTCAATTCCGTTCGGAATCGGAATTCAATGCACCCCATTTTTATAGGAGATGGTGTCTAAAAAAGAAAACTTAAATACGGAAACTTGTCAGGTGTGTCCAGACTGTGGGAGGCGGTGGTATGTTGGGGTATGCTCCGGCTAGGGCTTGACATTTTGAGGTTTTTTCAATTCCGACTCCGAACGGAATTGAAGTGTGTGACATGGCCGAATAAAATAATTTCATGAAAAGTATGAATATAAAGGGGCTTCTTAATAATTAGAAAATATTGTTGTCATAAATCCCATAAAATATTCTTACGAAACCAGAATACCAAAGAAGCAATTCCAATGAAACTCTTTCACAATATTCATGAAATTTTCATTGGATTTGTAAAATTATCATTAGATTTGTGAAAAAATTTTAATGAAATTGTTTCATTGGACTTATGAAGAAAAATTCTTTCGGTGTACTCGTAACTCAATTGTTGATTCACATATCCGAATTTTATCGGTTTTAAGTTGATTTTCCAGCTTAAGATACTTGTAGTAAAATTTGATAACGAATATTTTTGTAGTAAAATTTAATTCGCCCTTAGTAAACGACCAAAAACGACCCATAAGGAGAGACAATGCAGACCTTGTCAAAACGTTGTCGACAAGTATTATGGGTTCCAAAATTGATGCTCATGGCTGTAATGTTTCGCAACTTTGCATGTGTACATAATCGTCCCTATTTGAAAGCGTACGATTTTAGAAAACTAACTCCGACAATAGAAATATTATTTTAGATTTTTTTCAATATTACTATTATATAGATTAACAATTATGATATCTGAAAGAAAATTATAGAGTATGATTTTAAACACGTCTGCAGGTTTACGGAACAGGGTCGAATCACTGCATCGCAAATGTATACAAACTTTGTATTGATACGATTTATAACTTAACCTATACGTCAGCATTCTTTGTGCCGTCTGTTTGTCGAAACCTAAATAGTTTCCATGCACCGAAAAGTCAACGATAATAAATTCGTAGGTTTTGTTCTTAAGTTTCTTTTTTCTTTTTTAATCTTAATATGTGGCAACAAATCCAAAACAAGCCCTTATCGCAAGCAATAACTAGTTCATACATACAGACATACTTAAATAAATGTATCTGTACTTACATGCACACATACTAGAGATGAGCGCGTGTCGAATTTTTTCAGCACAACACGACCCGAACACGAATACCAGGATGTTCAACACGTATGAAACACGCTCGCGAAAAATGTTCCCAACACGCACGAAATCAATTTGAATAGCAAAAAATACTTTTTTTTTATTAAAATTACAGAGCTTTAAGCTTAAGTGACTCCTAAACTATCATCAAATTGGCTATTGTGTTTGACGATACAAAAGGTTAGGCCGAATTTACATCTCGAATACATACGAAATCAGATTCTCTATCACGACTACTTTTTGTTGTAGCTTGCCTTTTTGTGTTACGAAAAAAGAACACGACACGCTCCCATCTCTACTACATAATAAAGTTTATGCATTTTTTGTTAAAGTTAGAAAAATGAACAAAAAAGAAAACCTTGATAAAAAATTAAATTTAAAAAGTGATGGTGAAGAAAAGTGTTTCTGTCACTTGTTAGCAGCATTTAACAAACCACTAAGAACAGCAGCGGCAAAAAGTTTGTATAAAAAACCCAAAAGTTAAAGAGCAGAAGCTAAAAAAAATTAAATAAAATCGTATTTTTTAAGGAATTTTTTTAAACAATAAAACCTCTTTGAGTAAAGATAACAATTTAAACATGACAAAAAGTTATAAGATATTTTTTTTTCTTCTTTATTCAAAGATTACCTTCCCCCACAAAGACAAGAGTGTGTAAATACTTAAAAATTTATGTACGTTCATGCATACGTACGTAAATGGTATAAATTACTTTACACAATAAATTAAATTAGGTCAAAAAGTCGTTTGCAATCATACATATACACGCTGAGAGACAGAACTTAAGTGCTCATAGCACAAGCAAAATTAAAGAATCATAATAAATTTTTCTATCTACACTTTTAGATAATAATATTGTAACAAAAAGAAAAAAAAAAGACTGACAGAAGATATAGTAAAAAATTACAGAAAAAGCAAAACGAATTATATAAATAAACTTAAAATTATATTTATGAGTTTACAAGCAAACATACATTGAAGGAGGAAAATGTTAACTTAAAAAACAACTCGACTCGTAGCTCGAAATACCTGAAGAAAGATCAGTCCTACTACTTGTGGAAGCTGTCAAGTTACCGACAAACGTTGAACTTTTGGCATCTCCGTCTTGCTGTCGCGGGAATAAAATATTGTTTGCCTTATTTTTTTACCAAAAAGCAAATGTTAGGAATCTTACGCTGACAAGCATGATGTTTTTAGTAGACACTAAATAAAAAAAAAAAATATTCATACATACTACGTACCAGAGAACTGCATGAGTTGATTCACTTTTGCTGTCCACTCACAGTCTTAACTCTCTAACTCTAACTCTTGATTTTTAAGTTACGTTTGCAAAACTAATGCCCCTATCACGGTTCCCAACTAAATTCAGTTTGGTTGCCTAATAGTAGACCAAACTTAGACACGACCAAACTGTGTTTTAGTATCATGAACCACAACTGTCTTTTAGTTGAAATTATCATCGTGTTGCCAACTTAAAATGTCAAGTTTGACAGAAAATAATTAATAATTTGTGTAAATTTAAAAACACAAAGTTTTAGAAAATATATTTTTTTGTGTGTTTTAGTCCAAAGAAATCAAGCCAAATAGATAAAATTATGTGTACATTTATTTTATGAGGACGAAAAACGAAGTCGCAAATATAGATGTGCTACGTATCAAAAGAAAAATTCGTGGTGATTCCAACCCTATTGAACTGCAAGGTAAGGAATAATCAAAATTGGGAACGAATTCCTTAAAAAGTATTTGGAAGGTTTTTTAGTTATTTCTGACTGAACAAAGAAACGTTTCGTTATATGTTGGATCACCTAACATCACATTTAAAGAAATGTTTGTATCTACCCGGTATACCGATACCGATACCGATACTGGAACTGTTAAAAAAAATTTGTTATTAAGCATAATAAATATTTATAGTTGAAAATTTTCCATTTTTTCTGCTTTTTATTTCTCACCAACTTATAATTAGAAAATCACAACCACAGACCCAACTAATAAAAAGCAGTTGTGTATACTCAACGTTTTTCTCAACCAAACTTACACTGAGTTGTAAATGACGATACCAAAACACAACTGAAAAGTCAACTGTTAATTTAGTGGAGAATGGCAATGCAAATTTATCAATCCCAACCAAACTATTTTAAAAGTTGAAAACCGTGATAGGGGCATAAATAAAAAATTATTACACTAATCAAATTACTCCCAAAAGCACGTTGAATAGATGAAGTCTTGAGTTAATAAAACAATTCGTATATTTTCACACATATATGTATGTATTAGGGGTATTCACATAGTTTAAAAAAAAAAATTGTTGTTGTGGCTCAAACAAAAAGGTCATAAAGTAATAAGACCTTCTCAGCTATGTTTATTGTTTGTCATAACCAGCGTTACCATTTGTCAAGTTTTCCCTTTTTTTTGAGATGCCAAAAATTTTTTTGAAAATACAAAGTTTTTTCAAGTTTTTTTTATAAATATGTCCATAATTGAACTTTTGCAGTATATTGAATGAAAATATTAAGTAATGTTTGTATGCAATAAAACGATCTTATATTTTCTCACTCCCTTATTACTGCAACAGTATCTAAAGGCTCAGTTAGCCTAACCATTTTCGTTACTTTCCACATAACAATATCGATCAGCTGTTTTCTTTTAAAATTTTGGTACTTTTGTAGAAAAAAAGTTTTTGTTTTGGAAAAAAAGTTTTTTTTTCAGATTTAGGAAGTTTTTTAAAAAATGTATATGGTAACGCTGGTCATAACTACATGTAGAAATGCGTGAGAGTTTACCAAAATAATTGAGAGAGAGCGCGAGAGAGTAAGCACTATACAAAAAAGGTGCTATATCAAAAATACAAATAAGTAGAGTATTTATAATTTTTTAGCCGATGGCCTTAGTAGCTAGTGCTTCTACCCCTCTTATATTGTTATTGTATTTATCTATAATATCAATATTAATAAATAAATAATAATTAAATAATAAATATTTGTAAATTATGAGGGGTTGCTCACAGCAATATTTTCGTGTTATTACTTTAATCGTGATGATTTATGAGTACCATTTGAATACCCCAACTATTTAAAATTGTTTTAAGAAAACTCAAAATAATAAAAGCAGAAATAATAAGAATAAGATTTTTTTTTAATTTTTTTTTGAATCACATTTGCAATTCCAGAAAAAGGTCAACCAAAAATTTTTATTTATAAAAAAAAAAAATTAAAAGCTTTTTTAATTTTTGAAATTTTTTTACTTAAAGTAATGGGTATTATTTTTTTTTGAATTTACAAATTTTCTACTAACAATAACCTTACGCATTAGCACAAAAGAAGGAAAACGGAGTTCTAATAACAGAAGTTTTTTGACTTTTCTTTTTTTAAATTTGCATCCGTCGCACAAAATCAATATTTCTGTGGCTTTTTTGTTTCTTTTTTGCAGGAGAGCACTTTTAAGCGTTCAAGTCGATTTTCAGAAATTTATTTCTTTTACAGTTAAATTGGGAAATTCTCTGTTAACCTTTATTTTTTTTAAGCAAACATCGTCCTAAACATTATAAGTAATTTAATATATAAGTTGAAATATACCAAAGTATAACCTAAATTAAGATATTATTCCAAATGAGATTAGAAGTCTAAAAAAGATAAGTTGCAAGTCATAGTGCTATAACCTCCTGAAAAATTACACAAATTAATTGAGATTTTGACCAGGGCTACACTCGAATATGCAGATTATGAACCCCCTGTTTGTGTAAGACGTTTGAGTTAGAAATCTTGGCGTTTTTGTAATAGATTAAAGGAAACTTGTACAACTTTTCTTTAATCTATTACAGAAACGTCAAGATTTTTAACTCAAACGTCTTACACAAACAGAGGGGAAGTTATCATTAACTCAAAATCATTTTATCTCGTCTCAAGCCCTTTTTCCTTTTTGCCACAGATTTATTAATTTTTTTCAGCTGTAAATAAGCATTTGTTATTGTTTTATTTCTTTTAAACTAAAGTTCAATCAATCTTGGAAAAAAATTGCCTCTTCCGCCTTGTCGCATCCCTATATGTACTTTACCTATTTAAAAAATTAAAATATAATGTTCATATATCATAAATCTACACATAAATGATTTTCTTTCAGCTTCATTTCCATATTCACAAAAATAAATTCTTCCAAAAATTTCGCTGAATTATTTATATTTCTATAGGTGCACAAACATAACTTCTATTTTTGTCGCTTCCGTTACCCTCTGGCATTTCCTTATACCTTTTTACTATATATTGATATCGTTCAGAATTTTTTCTTAAATATACTACTCCTTCATTGCTTTAAAACACTTAACATATATGTATATTGGACCTTTCCATTCCTATCTTGTTTTTTGCTCAACTAAAAGTGTGCGTTGCCTGGGAATTGCCCATATGCTTAAACATTTATTATTTTAAACAGTCTCGTGAACATGAATCATATAAGTATAAGCATCTTTAATAGTTTTAATTTTAAGTTTTAGCTCAATATTCATTCTAATACAAAAAAAAATTCTGCCATTTGATTCGTAATCATGCAGATCTCTTATACATACATACATACGTACCAAATACTTCCAGTCAAGTCAAACAACAGCTTCCGTAGAATTTTGATGATTCACATTTTGTCTACACTGAATTTACAAATACAAAAAAATTAAATTGGTAACAGCAGAATAGACTGAATATTTAATTTGAAAAACAAATAAAGCGATTTTATATAAAAAACTAATAATAATAATGATGATATGATACTTTAATTCAGCTGTAACATATTTTTCCGTATTCACCAAGTAGAATGTAATAAATGTACACACGTATATTTCAAATTTAAAATATTGCAAATGTCGGTTAGGGCGACCGATTGTGCAAAATTTAAAAGAACCGGTTTTCGATTAGGTAAAAAGTATGAGATGTACTTTATACTAGTGATGCACGACTATTCGTATTCGAATTGTCGAATATTCGGCCATTTTTAGACATTCGTATCCGGATACGTATTCGCCTGAATTTGTTTTTTCAAACAAATTAAATAATTAAATGCACAAATCCTAAAGGAAATTTAAATAAATGGCTAAAAATATTAGTTTGTGCAAATCCATTAAATTTTTTTTTATAAAAATTTGTGATTTGTATCATTTTAGCTTAAAATTAGCTTATATACATATAAATAGATTTGATTGTTTCTCTATTTATGATTTTATGATTGGGCTCTAAAGTTCCTATCGCTCTGTAAGTCAGATTACATGTGATACTTTTTAAGGAACAAATAACACCAAAGTTAATTGTAAATATTCCGACAAACACTAGCAGAATGGAACAACACGGTGTTTTCGAAAGCGGCCACACCATCGCTATCAGTGTTCTTTGTGTTTGGTCCGCTACTGTGTGTGGTGTCAGTTGATTTCAGCCACTATGTTCCGCACTACTGGATTTTTGTGTTTCTTAGAGCTATGCTCTTTATGCCACGACACAGAAGCTAGGACATGATTTTCGTAACACTATTACAGTTACAAATTTATTTTTGATTTCTTTGTACTTAAATGCAGTACGAAGAAAACAAAAATAAACGAAATAAAATGTTTGATTTTGTTTTGTTTCGTTCTTGGAAGTGAGTGCTTGATGTCCGACAAAAATTGCCAGCTCAGATGGTTGTAACAAATTTTTAGCACATTTTACTAACAATATTGTAAAATCTGACAACCGTCTGTACATATCTAGCTTAATGATAGAGCAATTTTTTTTACCAGTTAAAAAAAAATTCAAACAATTTTCGTTTAAAATGTCATACTTCAACCATAAATTATTTTTACAGCATTTATTACATGGCTATGCGATTTATTATCTATTTAGTTTTATTTATTATTTTTCTCTTTCTTTATTTTACAATTATCTCATTCCGAACAATGACTGACACATCATGTGAAGTTAAAGGTTAAAAACACAACATGTACGAGAGTATTATTGTTTTATTTTTTACATTTTTTTATCTTTATTTGAAAGAAATAAACATTAATTGAATTAAGTTTTTTTTAAGGTCCATATAATTTGTTCAATTAAACTTTGCGATTGCGGAGGTTAGGAAAAAGAGAAACAAAAATATGGAAGTAGTATTTATTTTATAAAAGAAATATGGGTAGTCAAAAGCTTATTATAAATCAAATATTTATTTCTTAAGAATATACTTTGGACTTATGGCCACTTAATTTATTTGTGGATGTAAATACTTAGTTTTTCTTCAGATTTTTTGCTTCTCCTATAAAATATCGAACATTTTAGTTGCGCCTATCTTATATTAAGCCATCGATATCAGTGATCGGCAATGAATCGTTTTTTTTCGCTATTCATACTGCCTCATGAAATTTTAAATATAAGTGAGTAGACATGATTTAAACTCAACTACTCTGATGTACGCATATTCACGATGATATTGATTTAGAAGTATAGGTTGGAATAAATATGAATGCGACATCAACATCATAGTCTTACCACACTCATACTAATAAATCACCTCAGTTTGATTTCCGGCCTGGCCCACGATGTCACTAGAAATCGTTCGATCGATAACTTGTATTGCAAACAACAATAACTTTATAAAATTAGTTGTTGTGTGCAATACAAGTTGTCGCTCGAAAGACTTCTCGTGACATCGTGAGCCAGGCCGTTCTAATTTCAGGCAATTACTTATACTACTCACACTGATTCAGCTCACATAAGTCATGCATGTATGTTTATTTAAAAGTTTAGACATTAAACAATTTGCAAGTAGTATAAAATAGTAGTAAGTAGCGTTGTTTTTCAATTCGTGCAACAAAAAAAAAAAAAGCAACAGAGAAACACATAACCTCATAATGAGAACTTTAATGTTCGTATGCGAAGTTCGCATTGTGAATCATACTTATTTTGCAACGTCCACAGGCATTGAGTTAAGGAGAGTCGAAATCAACATCTACGTCATAAATGTTGATAAGTATGAGTTCGATGCTTACTTCAAACTTTCGAGTGAATATGATTCGTACACAACATTGCGCATGAGTACAATAAATTATAAGTCATGATTCAACTCTGCTCATTTTTTCACTACTCATTGCTGCTCTCTGATCTGGCATTTACAACAATCTGTGATATAATTCTCATATACATACTTCATACTAAATTTTTTTTTTTTTACAAACAAGCTGCAAAGCTACTTTGGCTTGTCTGCAAAAACATCCACAGGAATCTAGTCTAGAATACTAGACTGGTGCACTACCTACTAGCCATGATAATAATTTCGATAATATTCATATGCGACCCATAAAATATATATATCCTGGGTCCTTATGAATAGGGAACAAGAATAAGCGATTTCCCTCTGTCCGTCCGTCCGTTCGTCTGGTATACGTGAAATCGGTTTTCCGAAGCTCCCATAAAAAATAGACACTTCGGCCTTGGACTGGTGTATCAGAAATGGTCCAAAATAGATTGGTATTGAAAATCAGCGAAATCGAGCAGACGGTTTCAGAGCTGGAAAACTTACACAAATTTTTTGGTTTTTTTGTTAAATAAACTTATTTTATATTTCGGGACGAATAAATTTTGTATTCAAAATATATAAAAAAAAAATAAAAAAGGCGTTTCCAGGGTTGGGAACTTTAATTTTTTTGTTTTATAAAAATAAACTACTAAAACTAATTTTTCCTTTTTATCTATAAATTTAAAATATCGTACATTCGTAAAAGAAAAAAAAATTGATGTAAAAAATAAGAAAAAATTTAAAATTATGATTTCAGGGTTGGTAAACGTACATTTTTTGTGATATATAAAATTAACTAGGTCTAATAATTTTTTTTTATATTTTAATTTATATATATATTTTATGTTTTGGAAAGAAAGTTGGGTATAGAAAATTAGAAAAATAAAAACCACAGCTGGAAAATTTAAACTTTTTTTGATATTAAAGTAACTAAATAAAACTAGTATTTTCCTTATTTCTTTGTTCACTTAACATGTTTTATATATTTTTTAAAGAACAAGATTGGTATAAGCAATCAAAAAAAATCTAAAAGCATGATTCCAGGGTTGGGAAAAGCACAATTTTTTTTGAAATATAAAACTAATTAAATAAAGCTAGTTATTTCTTTGGTAATTAAATATATTCTATATTATAGAAAGAAATAAATTAGTACTCGTATTAAAACCAGAAAAATTTTAATTATACTTTCAGGGTTGGAAATTGAAAAAAAAAAATTTAGGTAAAAAAAATAACCTAAAATAATATTTTTCAGTTAAACATATTTCATATTTTAGGAAGAGCTTTACTCAAGCAAATTCTTTAGTCGAAAAAAACCGAGAGGTCACTTCCTCAAAATTGCACTGTAGCAAAGTTATTCCTATTAAAATTGCGATAAATATAATCTCACAAGTGGAATCAAGCAGCTTTCAATCAATTCCAATTAAAGTTGTGTGTAGGTTGTGAACAATTTCTGGTGATTTATTTTTTATTTTATTGTTAGTGTTTGCTGGGTTACTAAACTTTATTTATTTATGTTGTTTCATTTTTTTTTTCACTTGCGTAAGAAAACTATTTAAGTTACATTTGTTTTGGTATAAGTTACACTTACAAAAAGTGCTATAGTGGGGTTTTTAATTATAATTTATATCAGTATTACTCGTATTTTTCAAGAGCACGTTAATGAGGCTGATGTTGGTTGGTTGGGGCTGCTGCAATTCATTGCAGCCCATACAAATTTGTTAAAAGTACCAAAAAACATGAAAAAGTATCTACTTTCATTTTATTAAATAATTTATTTATTTATTTATTATGTTTTTAGTTTTTGTCGAAGAGTCTGTCGGTTCTGTTCTGTAACAAATTGTGTGGCAAGTGGGCATGAGAGCATTTGTGTGTTAATGATATTTTGAGTGTTAATGTCAAAATTCTTCGAAAGAAAAAAAAATTATATAAAGTATTAAGCATGAAAAACTTGATTGCATTTATAATTAATGTGAATTTTTTTTTTTTAATGGATTGTATGTGTAAGGGTTGTTGTTGTTCCATGTACTGCGATTTTAATGGATTTGAAATTAATTTGAAGGAAAAAGATTTTAATTCAAACCCATATGTATGTACATGCTTATGTACATATATTTTTTGAGAGCTAGAGGAAATTTTCGGGGGAGCAATTGAATGGAAATGTTTCTTTAGAGCGTTCATAGAAAATAAATAAAACTCATTACAAAAAAGGTGAACATTTGGGCTAACAATTGTAAAATTAGTGGAAAAATTTGAGCAGTTGGGACAAGCTAGTGCTGCGAAGAATCGAGCTCATGCACGTTGCTCAAGAACAACGGTGTTTTTGTTGTTGTTATTGTAGTTCACATTGTTTAGGAAAACTCAGTTTTGTCCATTTCTCTCTGCATAAACGTTTTGGTATGGCCGAAATTGGAAGATATTGATGTGAACGAGGCTTCTTTCCAAAATCGGTTAGATAGTTTCAAAGAGACAGAAATCGCCCCCTACCTTTCTTCGAGCTTTCGCAGAATGAGATCTTTCTATGCTTCGAATTTCATCAAAATCTGATAGATAGTTTCAAAGGGAAAGACATTTCCCTCCACCTCACCTCGTGCTTCAAGTTTCTAAAAACCTATGTGTCCTTGTGTACTTAGAGCTATCTATGTTCAAAATTTCATCAAAATCGGTTGCGTGGTTAAGCCGTTACGTGGTTAAAATAAATTTACTATCGCATTTATAATATTAATTAGCAGAGACACCTTCAGCTATCACTGCCACGTACGACTTATCCAATTAACGAACCTTTTAGCAAATCCACAAACCATATTGGATATTCGCAAAAACTAGGCTAAAACATCAAAAATCCCAGGAGTTCCCATGCACTTCTACGGAAAATAACGGCAGCACTGAAAATCTAAAACATTCCGTTATGCTATTTAGTTATTTCACGGATTTTGTAACCAGTATTCGCCAATATGCTTTTAATTAAAAAAAAATTTGTATTACATGCGTGGCGAACCATAAGGAACTTACGTTCCAAAAACTTTACAAATTGTAGCATCAAAGTTTTAGAAAACTTAAAATGTTTCAGGAGTCTTAAACTTCAACCGTGTGCTCTATATCGAATGTAATAATCTCAAACTTAGTCTGGTTTAGACTATACAAGTCTTATTGATAAACTTATCACTTTTTCTTCTATGAACTATTTTCGGCGTTCACACAATGCTAGTCTTATTTTTAGGCACATATTTTTTATGCATAGTTTTGTGTATGCATCAGTGATCGGCAATGAGTCGTTTTTTTTCGCTATTCATACTGACTCATAAAATTTTAATTATAACTGAGTAGACATCATTTAAACTCAACTACTCCGATTAACGCATACTCACGATGACATTGATTTATAAGTATTGGTTGAAAGAAATATGAATGCGATGTCGACATTATAGTCATACCACACTTACACTCATAAATCATCTCAGTTTGATTTCTAATTTCAGGTAAATACTTATACTAATCACATTGATTCAGCTCACTCAACTCATGCATGTATGTTTATTTAAAAGTTTAGTCATTAAACAGTTTTCAAGTAGTATACAATAGTAGTAAATAGCGTTGTTTTTCAATTCGTGCAACAAAATCTCATAATGAGAACTTTAAAGATCGTAAGCGAAGCTCTCATTGTGAATCATACTTATTTTGCATCGTCCATAGGCATTGAGTTAAAAGTAGAGTCGAAATCAACAACGTCATAAATATGAGCGAATATTATTCATTGCAATAAGTATGAGTGCGCATAAGTACAAGAAATTATAAGTTATGATTCAACTCTACTCACTTTTTTACTACTTATTGCTGTTCTCTGGCATGTATCAGAGAACTGGATGAGTTGAATCACTTTTGCTATCCACTTTTAATAAAAACTTCATACTGTTGCTTGATTGTTTTCTATAATAATCAACTTACTCACAAAAGCACGTTGGATAGATGAAGTCATAAACTGGCAGTATAGAAGCCATGTACAAATTCTCGACTGTCTATTTATATTGAAAAGAAAAACAAATTTTGAGTGCTTTCTTTTTGCTTTCATAGACTACTTTTTGCTACTTATAGACAGCCGAAAATTTTTTCATGGCTTCTATAAACTGGCAGTTAAGTTAATAAAATAGTGCGTATATGCTTTCATACATTTTTTAAATAAATTTAAAGAACATTTGAAAAGTGTTTGAAGAAAATTTAACATAATGAATTCAGAAATAATAACTATAAGAGTTTGCAAGAAGTATTCAAAACAATCATACTGATTCACTGTTTTAATGAATCATATAAATAAACCGGACTTGCAAGCAATGGAATGCATTTATTATCAATAGTCGTGTGAATGAATTCAGAAACAATAACAATATGAGTTTTCAAGAAGTATTCAAAACAATCATACTGATTCATTGCTTTTGTGAATCATATGAATGAACAGAACTTGCAAGCAATGGCATGCATTGTTTAACAATAGTCTCATCGATATAAATCATGCATTAGCATTTTTCATTTTTTTTTTTAAATGTTAAGTGGTAGATAAATATTAATTTTTCAGAAAAGCAAAATAAAAAAATATATGCAGTTTCATGAATCCTGAGTACACGTTTCTTTTCCCCTCGTTTCTCTCGCCTATGAACTAGCCATCTCAAAAATAAGACTCTCATCGTCTGAACATAGACTTAGGGCCAATTTCACCAACTCTATTCAATTGATATTTAAATATCGATTTTTAATAATTTTTGTATGAAAAAATTACCTTTAAATAGGAATTGATATTTAAATAAGTTGGTGAAATTGGCCCTTAAAATGTGTGATCGAATCTACTTGTTATCAAAAGCGATGACTAGACCCCAAAATTTGTTGGTTATGCATGTTGACTGCTGCCTAATATTTTTATAAACCGGTTTATGCGCTTTTTGCCCTTAATCCCTATTTCATGGGCTGGTGTAGTCAAATTGATTCTATTTATTTATTTTTAGAAAGAAATTAAATTAATGAACAATCAATGTCAAGGTTATTGAAAGAAATTAGTTGAACATTTTATTTCGCACAAAACTTGTTTTCTACAATATCTAAAATAAAGAATTATCAAACACGAACATAACAACAAACTTCATATCAAAAAGGAAAATCTTCTTTCCTTTAAAAAAAAAACAATTAAAGTTTGGAGGACGAGCTGACAAGACTTTGAACAAGTTCATTGTTTTAATTTGAATGCCAAAAATGACGTACATACGAGTAAATGTTCAAAACAGCATTTTTTTAAATGTTTTTATCTAAAGTAGACTTAACCATTTTCGTCATTTAACGATCATTTAAATTTATGTTTATTGTCTTAACTGAATGAAACTCAGACAGTTATAAATTCTTATGATTATTATTTTTTTATCTATTACTTTTATCTCCCATATACTCGTATTCAAATGCTGCTTCGATGTTTTTTTTTTAAATAAGAGCAACGTACTTTTATTTGCATATAATATCATAAAGATAACCTCTTCTTTTAATTTGTTTTGTATAAGTTTTTTATTTATTTTTTATTTCTCATCTTTTCAGGTAAGAATTAAACGACTGATATGTTTGAATGCCAACAACTTTGGAGGCGGTGAGTCATTTAGGGGATTTTAAATACAGAGAATTTTATTGCTTAGTACTTTGAGGTTTCAAACCTTTTGAAGATTAGCTATTTAAAATTTTTAATTTTTATATACATATGTAACATTAATTTGATGAAACAGTTTAATTAGTTTGTTGTAAAGTAATAAATCAAACAACAACAACAAAATAAATTTAGTAAAGTGCGAGTCACACTAGGCACACAAAAGGGTTCCCGTACGGACACTACATATCACTCATTTACTCAAAGAACGCCATAACTAAAAAAAAAACCAATTTCCCAGAAAACGAGTTTAAAACTTTCAATTTATATATAACTTAATTAAAACAGAAAATTTTATTTTTCTCTCAAGATTTGAGTAATGTCGGCCATACACCACACATGTTCAGTGCTCAAGTCTGGCACTGCGTAAACTAAGCTTGTGACACACACTATACAAGTAAACTGTGCATTTTTTATTTTAATTCGCAATAATGCTGGTGATTATTTGTATAATTCTAGGAACTCTGGCCAGAATATTTGCTCTGCGCTCATTTCTTGTTGTGAACTCTTAACAAAATCACGAAACAACTGAGCGTTTGCAACACTGTACACTGAACAGTTTTCAAACTTGTGCAAATATCAAAATCATTTTGATATTTACTCAGTTCACTGCGTAAATAGCACAACCACCCCCATACACTACACAAACGCACTGTACAGTGCCAGACTTGTGCAGTGAACTTGCGTAGTGTATGGCCGGCATAAAGAAGATATTTGAATGAAACTCTTACACAATATGAAAAATGATATGAGGATTAGTTCTGCATCATTAACTCAAAAATTCAAATTTTTGAGTTATGACGTTCTTTGAATAAATGCGCGATATATAATATTAAGTACCCGGTAAACTTTTGTTTTGGCGATTTTCCTACTTTTGTCGAATTTTCTTATTTAAAATTTTTTAGTTTCGGCGTTTTTTTATATTTTTAATTTTTTAGTTTCGGGGGGTTTTTTTTAATATTTTTAATTTTTAGCAATTTTTTCTCTTTTTTGGCGATTTATTTTAATTTTAGATTTTTTTTTAATTTGGTGCTTTTTTTCGTTTTGGCGATTTTTTTTCGGTTTTTCCCATTTTTTTTTTTTGGTTTGCCTATTTTTGTTTTGGTTTGCCGATTCTTTAATTTTTGTATTTTTTAGTTTTAGCGTTTTTGAAAATTTCAAGAGTTTCCCTCTTACAGTTTCCAAGATACAGCAACTTGTCAAAATTACATTAATTGATGGAATACCCTTTAATTTTGATCTATTAAATTTTATTTTAACTGTTGTAGTCTGTATAAAAATACACTTACATTGCAAATTTCAAGTGTCTATATATAATTGTACGTATGTATATTACATGGGATTTTATAATTTTTCGTTTCTCGTTTTCGAACACCCTTTAATTTTTAACTGTCAGATATCTACTGTTGTATCGACCAAAGTTCTACATGATCTGTAAATTATAGTTCCGTAGCTCTTACAGTTCTGTGGCAGACAGACGGATGGACGGAGGTCCGCCTGTGACAGTCAGACGGCCAGCGTAGCGAAAACAATAGGGTTCCTTTTCACCTTTGATGCACGGAACCCTAAAAATGGGGAATCTTGACTTTGGCTAGTTCTTGCTGTTGCTGTTAAGTTTTTCAGTTTGAGGTGTTCTGATATATGTATGTGGTAAATTATTGTGACCAAGATTTTTGTAGAACATTTCCACCCCTTCCCGCGTCTTTTTAGGGGTGATTTTAGGGTTCCGTACACCAAAGGGGAAAATGAACCCTATTGTTTTCGCTACGCTGTCCGTCTTTCCGTCCGTCTGTCACAGGCTATTTTCTCGAGAACCGTAAGGGCTACGGACATAAAATTTGGACAGAGTGTGTAGACCTTTGGCTGCAACAAATACATGAGAGATAAAAATTAAAGGGTGTTCCAAAACTAGCAACGAAAAATTTAAAAATCCCATGTAATATACATACAATTGTATGTATATACACTTCAAATTTGTAAATTTAGTGTATTTTTATACAGACTACAACAATTAATACTAAAATTAAAAAAAAAATCCAAATTAAAGGGTGTTCTATCAGTTAATGTAATTTTGACTATGTACTTTTGACAACTTGCTGTATCTTGGAAACCGTAAGAGCCTAACTCTTGAAATTTTCAAAAACGGTAAAACTAAAAAATAAAAAAAAAAATATAAAATTGCCAAACCGAAAAAAAATCGCCAAAAACCAAAAAAAAAAAAATCGCCAAAACGAAAAAACGCAAAATTAAAAAAAATCTAAAATAAAATAAATTGCGAAAAACCGGAAAAATCGCCAATCAAAAAAAAAAAATCGCGAAAATCAAAAAATCGCCAAAATAAAAAAAAATCGCCAAAATAAAAAACTGCCAAAATGAAAAAAAATCGCCAAAATAAAAAAAAAAACCCAAAAACCGAAAAATATCGCCAGAACGAGAAAAAAGTGACAAAACTAAAGAAACTCGTTTAAACTCGTTTAAAAACGCTATATTAAAAAAAATGCTAAAAACCGAATGTACGGAACCCTTTGTGCGCGAGTCAAAGTCGCACTTTACTGAATTTATTTTATTTTATTTTATTTACGATTTGTTAGAGTAGAACCAAAAACTACTTTTAAATGGAGTAGTTAGAGTGCTGATATGTTCCACAAAATTTTTTGTTTTAATATTTTCTACTAATTTGCTAAACATACCCTAGACCTTAGATAAAATTCTGCACTTAAAGGACAAAGTGATTTTTCTGGTCCTCTCTGCAATAAATTCATTGCCAGTACTCTGCAATTTGGAAAAAAGTTCTCATTTGTTGTACAGTATAATTAGTTGGTTTTAGTGAAAATGTAGGTACATTTGTAATGAGTACCCCTTATTTTTTTAACTTGTGACTTACATATATCCATACTTTTTTGTAAAGATTTGATGGTTAATGAAGGTGTTAAACTATGACGGAAGTAAACTCTTTTGAGAAATAACCTTTGTATAGAATAAGTTTTATTTCACAAATTAATAAAATTAATAAATTTAATAAGTCTCTTACACCTGCCTCTGCTGTCTTGGGTACACCATATTTCTGCCCCATATTTCTCTCAAGCAGTTTCCCACAGAAACAATTTCTGTCCATTTAAGTCACAAAATACACTGTCTAAGTTTACATGACCCAGTTAAAAACCATAATTTACTTTACTTTTTTTTGTTTTTTTCAGGCGAAAATAAAGGAAACCATAGCACCATGATTAAGTGCTTTGTTTTTTTTTATATTTTGTCCTAAGAAACTATTAGAACAAAAAAAAAAAAGGTTTCTAAACACTTTTTTTTCGATGTTGAAAATTGCTATAATTATGTACACACACACACAAAAGTATTCATATTTTTTTAACACATAACAAAACGAAAAAAAAAGTAGAATAATTGTTTTTTTTTATATAAAAAAAAAAACCTGGTCAAGCCGAAAGTCATTTTATTCCACAACTTTTTGTGTTCTTTTCAATGTTTGTTGCAACATTCATGTGAATGAACATAAATAATTTTGAAAAAAAAACGTTGCTTTTGTTTTCATGCTGCAAGTAGCAGCATTAATAGTGTTGCTTACAACACAACACAACACAATCAAGTTTCGTAAATGAAACAAACCCATGTAGAGATTTTTCAAGCCGGAAATAAATTATTTGTTACGCCTACAAAAGATTTTTGTTTGAAACAAACCGATCAAAAAAAAAAAAAAAATAAAGGATCTGAATAGTTTTATTATTTTTTTCTATTGTTTTTGCACAAAATTTCAAGTGTTAAAGAATAATAAAATTTAATTTTGGCACAAATATTTTTTTTAATTTTAAATAATTATTTATAATTTAGGGGTTGCTGTTTTATTTTTCTAACTCAGGTATTTTATTCATTAACATTTCGGTTTGTTGCAAAGTCATTAAATTTTCTGGGTTCTTGGGTAGTTTTACTTATTTTCTTTTCCCATTATTTTGTTTTGTTTTCGAAGATAATAAATAAATAACTAAATAGCTGAGCGATTTGTAAAGGTAGACATCAATAGAATTTAAACATCTGTGGGAGCTTAAGTGTTAGATAATAAATGTTAGAAGTATTATGAGTGGTATATAAATTTTAAGTTGTATTTTTCTTAAATTTTAAATTTTATTTTAAATTACGAAAAATTTCACCACAGGTTCTGTAACAGATGCAAACTCGTTTCGAATTTCCCACCTGTGAAAATAATATTATTATTTTTTTTAAATAAATCATTATTGTTTGTAATTGATCTTTACTAAACCTGGAAATTCAAGGAAACTTAAGGCATTCGATTCCGGGTGGTCTTATATATTTGGAAAGAGATAAAGAAGACTTGCAATTACTAAAAAAATATAAAATCTTAACCCGTGAAGAGGCTGCTAATATGATTTTATTGTGCTAATGTGATCTAATAATTAAATAAGCAATTTCTAAAAGGCCACAAGTCGCATACAGCGATGCCAACTTGGTGCTTTTGGCACTATTTTTAGTGCTTTTTGCAGACTCAAAACGCCAAACTTTTAGCGTTAGTGCCAAACTAAGAAAAAGCACTAAGGGCTAATAAATCAGTCAAAGCTTAAGCGCTGGTTTAGTTAAACTAAACTCAAATTTATATGTGGAATTGTGTAAAACAATAATAGAGTGCAAGAAAACAAGTCGAAAATGATCTGAAGAAAAAGTAGAGGCTTGGAAAAAATTTGAGTGCTCTTTTAATGCAAAACATATGGTCTGTAAGTAAAAAAACCATATGGCCGGTATTGGTAGTTTAAACGCCCAATTTTATGCGTTTACAGATTGTTTAAATACTGTATTGATTTATAGATTTGCTGGTTTAAACACATTTCTTAAAATTACTTTAATGAAAACTTGGTGCATTTATTTTTATCAGTGTAAATCATACCTTTTTCGTCTGATGTATTTCATTAAAGCTGATACCATTGCGAAATATAGAATTGCTTAGAAAATATTAAACACTAGCTTAACCCGGTGTGCTTCGCTACCCTACCCTCCCCACCCGCAAAAAAAATATATATATTATGGCATTGGTGGTACAATATGAAAATTGGATTTTGCAAAAATCAGATTTCACAGTGTCACCCGCCTGAATATTCTGAAGATTCTCTGAAAATTTCATCAAAATCGGCCCAGCCGTTTTAGAGTCCATACGTTACATACATGCATACATATATGCATGTTTTATATATCGAGCCATAACCCCTGAAATAGCTTAAGCGACAAATATTTTGGACTTCGTTTTTTTGACGAAAATCAACTATTTACGATCGCATATAATCGATTTTGGTCAAAAAATTAAGTTCGAAAATTATGTCGCTTAAGCTTTTTTGGCGGTTATGGCACGATATATAGATAAAAAGATTATTAAACTTCACTAGTTTGAATTTTTATTCGTTTTTCACGTTATTGCTTTTTACGCTTTTTATATTTCAAAATTACGCTTTTTAGCGCTTTTTTTAAACATTGATGTGCTTTTAGAGCCAAAAAAGTTGGCATCACTGGTCGTATATTTGGATACATACGTTTTTTCATATACATATGTACATGAGTTCCAAGAACTTCCCTATACCTGCTGGGCTTGAAAACAAAAACAAATTATAAAAATGTGTTTTTGTTTCAAATGTAAGTGTGCGACAAGTCGAACGTTGTCGACATCGTGGGACAGGCCCATTATGTCAGGGTGGCCGTTATTTTTTTCTGATTACGTCTACTCTCACCCCCAAATCGGCTTAGTTTTATTTAAAAAAAACACAAAAAAATTTCATACCGATAAGCTGCGTTTTAGGGGGTGCGTCCGGCCCTCAAAGTTGGCCCTCAAGTCGATATATTCAATGTAATTTTTTTGTTTGTTTTTTTTTTGTTTAGTTTTTTTTTAACTATTGGCATAGGTGGGTCAACTCTCCAAAATTAGTGGGGTTCGGTCATACATTTTGACTCGATCGAGGAACTCTAAATGGGTCAAAGTGAGATTTTTCAAAATTTTACCCTTCAAGAAAATTTGACCCTTCGGATCAAAAGTCGGGACATCAAAATACATTTTGGAGGTATGGTTCCTTCGGTAAAGTTTCTTATTTTGATCCCTGGAATACGATTTTCCTTGTAATTTGTGCGATTTTTAAATCGACCCGCCCTAATATACATATAAGCTCTTATTGTACATGCTTAAAATAAAAAACTTCCATATAAATATAATTTTGTTATATAAATTTTTTTTTGGTACATATTTTGTTGGTTATTTTCCTCATTATTTTCTAAAATATTAATTTTAGCAAAAAACTTTCTTCGATACTAATGTTGTTGACTTGAAGAGCTAAAATATTGCCATACATCATATTCTTGTAAAATGATTTTTTAAAAAGATAGTCATATGCAAAAAATTACATTGAAAAATGGACTTGAAGGCCAACTTTGAGGGTCGGACGCACCCCCTAAAACGCAACTTATCGGTATGAAATTTTTTGTATTATTTTTTACATAAAACTGAAACGATTTAGGGGGTGAGCGTAGAAGAAATCGAAAAAAAAGTTCTCCATACAACTAACGGCCACTCTAATGTACATACATACATATCTACATATTTTTACCTTAATATAGAAAAGCCCTAACTCATTATTTTTTTTTGTATATTTCGACAGAAAAACATTTAATGTATCGAAAAATGCAAAAATTTGTATTTCCAAAAAAAAATGAGTTAGATCCCTTTTATATTAAGGTAACCATATGTATGTATGCAAATTATTTTAATGCCTTCTTGGTCATTACTTCCGCTTCTTTAAATTTACATTTGAATAAAAAGAATATATAACAAAATAAAATCTATTTAAACACATTTATTTCATTTTATAATTGAAACAATTGACAACTGTTTCAAATTTTTGTTAACGACTTGCATGAATAATTAATCTCCAGCTCGTTGGGTTTGAAAACACTTTTTCATTCCATAGGATATGATTCATTAGAGGTGAATTGCGATTTTTATGTATTTGCTTAACTACAATTTGTTAACATATTAAACATTCCTTCCATGTACCCCTGCTCATTTACTGCAATAGTGTCATAACTCTCAAAGAGTCTCAATTTACTCACATTTCAATGAAGACATGAAAAAATATTTTTCTCTCAGGAAGGAGGTGCTAGTACAAGCTACAAGATACAATATGAAACGACGAACTAGTTTGCATTATTAATTAAAACCATTTTTTTTCACTTATGACACTATTGTAGTAAATGAGCGAAATATATTTCTTTTCTTATTCCCTCCAAAATTTTTAAAGTTTTGTTTATGTAAATTCTGTGAATTTTTATGGCTTAAAAATTGGTATTCGATTTAGTTTTTGAGTGGAAATCACTGTCAAAATTTAAAAGTTACATTTCAAAAGAGAAAAAAAAACACATTTAAATGTGTTACACGTAGTAGACATAAAACTTTATTAGTTAACTTCATTAACTCGTATTTAACAACAGGCTGACGGCAGTAGGAAGATTTTCAGAAATAATAAACATACATAAATAATTTACTATCAAATGTCAGACGTCAGAAACAGATGTTGGCAAATTAACAAAAAAAAAAAAGAAACATGAACACGCAAGTTTGTGTTAACATTTCCAAAATATGTAGGGATGTATGTATGTATGTATGTATTTATGTATGATTTTTGTTTTCACCTTTTTCGCCTTTTTCACTCCAAAATATATAGAACTTCGTACAATTCCAAAAAGTATTTAAAGAAAATACAACCAAATTAAGAACTTTCTCAATTTTTTTTGATAAAAAAAGTTCAATGGCGGTATTCGGTGTTTGCTGCAAATGGTGTTGCACAAATGCAAATTCAAAATATTGTAGCTTTTTGGTTGGTGTTTATTTTTAAGCGACTTCAAAAAAAGGAGGAGGTTAACAATTCGTCTCAATTTTGTTTTTGGGGGGGGGGGGGGTGTTACTTCATAACTCGGTACATTTTAGACCGATTGTAAAAATCCTTTTTTTTTTTGTCTGAGAGGGTAAAGCTTCCCATTAGTCCTATTGCAAAAAAAGTGGGCGGGAACACGCCCAAAATTTTTTATTTAATTTTATGATGTTTTATTTATTTGATTGCTGCGATACCTATAAAACACCTTTGGTTCTTATAATTACACAATTTGAAAGTTGAAAAGATGGGCGGGGTTAATATTTCACTCGGTTCTACTAAACCGATTTTTACAAAACCTACCACGCACCTTGAGTTCTAAAATACACACAATCCTCTATTTAAAATACATAAATTCAGTAAAGTGCGACTTTGACTCGCGCTCGCGCACGAAGGGTTCCGTATATTCGGATTTGAGCATTTTTTAATGTTGGCTTTTTTGCTTTTTTGAAGTTTTTTTCAGTTTAAAAGATTTTTTTCAGTTTGTCGTTTTTTCTCGTTTTGGCAATTTTTTTCTGTTTTTGGGGTTTTTTCCAATTTGGGGATTTTTTTCTGTTTTTGGGGTTTTTTTATTTTGGAAATTTTTTTTATTTAGGCGATTTTTTTTTCATTAGTGTTTTATTTTTGGGAATTGCTACAATTTAAGTTTAATGTTTATTAACGCACTAATAATCCCAAATTATTATTTTACTTAATTAGTAAAATAACTTTTCCATTAAAAATACATTTAAATTGATTATTGAGGGGTTTAGCTGGATCCTATGCGCATTTCACTGTTGCTAATGCAGATCATCAGGGAACCTTTACCCAAAAATCTTAGAACAACTAGAGTTATTATGTTATAAACTTTCATTTAAACAAATGAGAAGTTCAACAAATAACAAAGTTGAAACAAGAACTCAATAATCAACATGTTTTTTATTTTCTTACTTTACTACATTGGCTGACTTTTTTTCAGCTCTAGTTGTAGTTGTAAAAAGTATGTAAAGAAAATAAATGTAAATAACAACAACAGCTATATAAGAATAGAGTGTTGCCACACAAGTATTTTTGACCTGGTGCAGTCAAGTTAATAATTAGTGTTTTATTTTTGGGAATTGCTACAATTTAAGTTTAATGTTTATTAACGCACTAATAATCCCAAATTATTATTTTACTTAATTAGTAAAATAACTTTTCCATTAAAAATACATTTAAATTGATTATTGAGGGGTTTAGCTGGATCCTATGCGCATTTCACTGTTGCTAATGCAGATCATCAGGGAACCTTTACCCAAAAATCTTAGAACAACTAGAGTTATTATGTTATAAACTTTCATTTAAACAAATGAGAAGTTCAACAAATAACAAAGTTGAAACAAGAACTCAATAATCAACATGTTTTTTATTTTCTTACTTCTTTTCTTCTTTCATTTTGGCGATTTTTTTCATTTTGGCGATTTTTTCCGGTTTCTGGAATTTTTTTAATTTTGGTGATTTTTTCTGTTTTTGGGGTTTTTTTTCCTTTTGGCGATTTTTTTCATTTTGGCGATTTTTCCGGTTTTTCGTGATTAATTTTAGTCTTCGCATTTTTTTAATTTGGTGCTTTTTTTGCCGATGGAACACGCTTTAATATATATATATTTTTTAATTTTAGTGTTAATGGTTGTAGTCTGTATAAAAATAAACTAACCTTACAAATTTCAAGCGTATATACATACAATTGTATGTATGTTACATGTGATTTTAAAATTTTTCGTTGCTCGTTTTGGAACACCCTTTAATTTTTAACTCTCATGTATTTGTTGCTGTAGCGGCCAAATGTCTACACACTCTGTCCAAATTTCAGGTCCGTAGCTCTTACGGTTCTCGAGAAAATACCCTGTGACAGACGGACAGCGTAGCGAAAACAATAGGGCTCCTTTTCACCTATGGTGTACGGAACCCTAAAAATCCAACCGTGTGTAGTCATGAAAAAGTCTAAAATTCCTAAAATTATTTTTGAACTCAAAAGTACCTCAAATTACCCAATGTGCATTGGCTGACTTTTCAGCTCAAATTGTAGTTGTAAGAAGTATGTAATAGAAATAAAATGTAAAAAACAACAACAGCTATTCATTGCTTTAGCAAGAATAAAGTGTTGCCACACAAGTATTTTTGACCGGGTGCAGTCAAGTTGGTGTTTTTTTTTTTGGGAATTGTTACAATTAAGTTTAATATATGTTAATGCACTAATAATTATTATTATAATATACAAATTTATTATTTTACTTATTAAGTAAAATATTTTTTATTAAAAATACATTAATAGTGTGTGTATTTTGCTGTTGGATTTTAAGGTAAAGTTGCGATATTTTGTATTTACAGTCATGCAAGACCATTTGCATCTAACACCGCATATCGTTAATATTTTTTAATGACAAGCACTTATTTAAATCATTATAAGTAGCACGAACTCTTTTATTGACTTTTTTTAGAAGTTTTTACTTTTTATTGCGATAATATTAGGTAATTTGCTCTTTTGAGGAAATGTCAAAATAACATTACCTCAAACCCCACCGCGCCTTAATAAAAAGAAAAAAAAAAATAGAAGAAAATAATTAAATATCATGTCATGCTATGAAAAATATAAATATGTTCATATATATATATATCATAACTTATTTAGCTAAAACAAATTCAATGTCTTGCAAAAATAACTAAAAACAGCTGGCTGTTGTAGACATACAATATAAGAGCATTAGTAAATATAATTTTCATACTTTTCATAGAAATAATAATCCTTGAAATTCGACAAGAAAAACAAAGCAAAGTAAAAAAGAAATCGATATTTTTCATACTAATGCACTATGTATAATGTTAAAAGTGGTATAATATTTTTATTTGTACACATTTTGTCTTATTTCTTGTAAAATATAAAGCTTAAGCCAAATACGGGCAGACTCACGTAATATACTAGACTCACTCATCTACTTACAACAGCTTGAAAAAAAAAAATTATTGTTGCATTTAAACACATGCATACACATCATTCTGATTTTATATGTACATACATGTTATATTATTACCTTAATATAGAAAAGCCCTAACAAATTTTTTTTTTTGTTATCCAGATTCTGGCATATTTCGATACATTTTGGAAGTTCTGCTAACGAAATATGCAGCCTTTCCATATTAAGGTAACAATATGTACAAAAGTACATATCTTTACCTTAATATAGAAAGGCCCTAACTCATTATTTTTCTGAAATGGAGGTTTTTGTATATTGCGATTAGTGTGTTTCATACGGAAAATTGTTCCCGGGATCCCGCACATTTTCCGGAGAAGAAATCCCGGGAAATTTGTGCGGGAATTCCCGGGTTTTTATTTTATTTTATTTTATTGTGAAAACTTAAGTTTCCTTGCTGAGTGTCGTTATTCACTTTATGAATGCGATGGTGCCATAAAAGTTTACAACAACTAAGCCGAGTCACACATGCGATCTGAGACTTAGATTTATTTATTTGCCAAAAGCGGAACGCGACGTTCAAAATTTAATTCTACAACAATTCATAAAAGTAAAAACAGAAATGCGTTATTATTTAATCGATCTCATGAATTTTTTGTTGAAATAAATTAAATTAAAAAATATTTTGTATTGTTTTGCATCGGCCGGGGAAAAGAAAAACTCTAATTGCGATAGAAGAACATCTAAAATGTATCGAAAAATGCAAAAATTTCGATTTCATAAAAATAATGAGTTAGGGTCTTTCTATATTGAGGCAACGATATGTACATATAAAAACTAAATGTTTATTATTATATTTTTCTGGTAGATTGTTTGAAATCATGTAAGCATAAGTAAAATAAATAAGTATAACATTATTCGTGCAGAAATTTGTTAAAAATAGTATTTCTTCCCTTTTTGTAGGGGAATTTTCTATAAATTTGGTTGAAAATGATTTTTGTTGATTTCTCGGTTTTAACTAGAGACGGCAAAGTGAGTAGTTTTTGTTACCGGTTTAAGGCTGGCACTTTCTATTCTACATAATCGTAAGACTTTTTAGAAAATACGAGTACAACCCTGATCTGATGAATTGTTATTGTCTTTTGCAAATGTTTATAAACTCCATCATACCAGGGTTGTATTTTCTCAAAAGTCGCACGATTGCTTAGGATAGTGAATCACCTCCTTTACAAGCGAAGAAAGCTTCCTGGGTACGCCTACGGGCAGGTTTTTTTTAAAGCAAACTTGCCAGTCACATACAAGCAATACCACATTTATAAAGATAAGATCAGGAGCAAGTGCAAGGACTGTGAAACCTGAGTCATCTATTGTGACCTGGAAGGCCAAATTTAATAAAATCTATGATAAGAAAAGTAATTTTGGGACTGACGACAATCTGTCATCAGAATTTTGACATGAATATTACAGGAAATGTAATGAATAAGAGCAACACTATTGATATTAAACTGATGACGAATGTCATTGTTAAAATACGTGTAGAGCGGACATAAACACAACAAAGGGAATGATACGAAGACCCATTCATAAACTCGCAGTTCTTTTGGAGCCTTGAAAGTAGATATTTTCAACTCCAGCGTAATGTTAAGGCACTTCTTTAACTTTCTTTATGTAAAAAGCTAAGAGACTGCTAAACGATATCGAAACTATGAGTCTATTCTCGTTCTAAGCGATTAAAAAATTTGGGTTCATCAAAGCAACCGTAAGTGTTTTCATATAAAATACAGTTCAGCTACTTCGACAACTGACAAACGTAAGTACATGTGAACGAGCACTATCGACATTGCTGAATCTAACTTGACACGATATCGAGTGACTGACTTTCGATCCCTTAGATTTCCTTGCCATATCGTTGAACAGGCAGTAATTTTTATTTTATTTTTATTTTTAACTTCCAACTCTGTAAATTGAATTGTAATCAATTTATTGCACTCATAAATTAACATTTTTTCAATTTTCTTTCTTAATTGGTAAAATATTCAAGGTACTGGACAGAGACCTGCAACGGGTGATTGGTAAAATAATCATACGCAATCAATATCCTAAAAACATGCTATTTTTTTGAAAAAATCAAACTTGTTCAAACACGTATATTCATTGCTAAGTTTTAATCGCTCAAGTGAGTGGAGTATTGTTGGGTGTGAATTATAATCATGCGTAGCATCATACCAATCAGTTCGGACGATTGGTATTTGGTTCGACAATGAGTGTTTTGAACAAGAATATAATGCGAAAGAAAAAAATGTTCATTTTAAATCAGCATCAAGTAGTTGATGCAGAGTAAAAGCGAAAATGAAAAAAATCATTGTGTATGAATGTGGTAATTATTAAGACCCAACGCAAACTGCTGTCATAATAACAAACCAATTTTTAAGTATGTATGTATTTGTGTAGTTAAGTTGGGTGTTTTATATCAGGGATGGTAAAATTAAAGAAACTGTCTAATAGAGCTACTCGCTACGAACTTTTTGAAAAATATTAGAGACAAAAATGTTATATAAATTTCTGAGATTAATTGTTAAAAAAATGCATTTTAAAATAAAATTTGACGAGGATTTTCAATACAAAAACTAATTTTTGTTAATTAACTTAACAGAATTTATGTTTGAAATATTGAGCCCTATTTTCGACTTAATCGTAAGCGACAAAAACTAAAGTTTTTGGGAGAATGTTTTTTTAATATTGAAAAATATGTTTTTGTACGTAAATTATCGTTAACGATAATATGTATTTTAAAAGTTTTGAACAGGCAATTTACTACCCAAAATTTATGTAGAAAATTTTAACAGCCTTGTTTATAAAATATATGTACGTACATATTGTTACGGAAATGGCCGTCGACAAGATTAATGCATCATTATGCAAATAAATTCCAACAGGGTTAATAGTGCGAAAATATTCCTACAGGGCAATTAAAGAAGTATCTGGAATAATAACAAAGAAACATCCAGAAGAAGTAAACGTACACACGTACATACATACATGCAAGCACTATAACAAATAACTATATACGCATGCCTAGTACATACATACGTGATTAAACGTAAACAACCAACAACAACTACAAGCTTCTGCTTGTTGTGAAGATAGACATAGCTACATGCATACATACACAGTGATGCCAACAATCCAGCGGCAAAACGAGCCAACCGAGTAGTCAAAAAGAGCTAAAAAGAGCTAAATCTAAAAATTTAGCATATTTCCGTTTTAAATCTATGAATGTATACATATGTATATTATTCAATTTGTACTTCTAGATTTTTTTAAAAATAATAGTAAGAAAAAATAAAAGATCCATTGCTAAAAACGTACGTGTGTGTACTGCAGCATATATAGATTTGCGTGCGCAATTTATTTTTTTTTTTCTAGGACCAGCACTCAGGGGATAACCCCTACTCATGCAATGCATTGTGCTAGAACAAGGAAAATAGGTTATAGGGAAGGAGGATAGAGGGAGTAGTGTTTGTGGACATTTGATTTAAACTTTCCCACGCTGGTAGTGACAGGAAAGACCTCCGCAGGTAGTTGATTCCACATACGTACAGTTCGGCTAAAAGAGGAATTCTCTCTGTAATGCGTAGTGCGATTCATTGGCCAATCGACCACAAAGGGATGTGCCCTGAATGAGGCACGTGTTGTACGTATAAATGTGCGGGTTTCAGGAACAAGTTCCCTAATTTCATTAGAACACATTCCGTTGTAGTAACGATAGAACAATGAAATGCACCCCACATTGCGTCGATGCTCCAATGAATCAATAGAATTGGATACCCTACTGTCACCGATGGGCTTCTTCGCCCTCTCCTGTACGCGGTCGAGCAGCCCCAAAATAGACTTTGAAGCGCCGGCCCATACATGAGAGTTGTATTCCATTTTCGGTCGGATATAAGTGGCATAAATAGTAAGGAGATCAGATGGGGTGAAATATCGTTTGCACCGTTTCAAAAAGCCGAGGCACTTGAATGCTTCTTTTGCAATTTGAAAAATGTGCGCAATTTGCGTTTGTTTTGGAACGTCTGGTGAAAATGATATTTCAGGCTAGGATAGCACAATATCGTTAAATGGAGCCATACATTTTTTATGCTTTCGAGTCTCCGAATGGCGTACTAAATCAAAATCCATTTTTTAAACGGGGATTTGATTCCCAAATTTTCCTATATTTTTGGCAGTAATAATCTATTTCAATAATTTCAATAATTTATCAAAAACTGACTAATTATTCAGAAACGGAAGACGAAACAATAGGATAAAAACATGAAAAATTACTATAAGATGCAAAAAGTGCTAAACGTGCCATTTCCACAATTGAAAAGAGCTGTCTTAGCTCTTTTCTTTAAAAAATAGCTAAAGGGAAAAATTTCGAGTTAGAAGCAATCAAAAAGAGCTAAATCTAGCTCCAAAATAGCTAAGTTGGCATCGCTGTACATACATACATGCCTGGCAATTCCAACGAAAGGTAGAAATAAGTAAACAACCACTTAATGATGTATGCATATACACACGTATGTACATAGTTACCACAAGAACTTAATTACGCGCTTTATAAACAACATTGAAGATAATGATGATTAGGTCTAGACTTTGCATGAAAATTCTAGTGGTTGTTGTGCGAAGTATAAAAAGGGGTTGACGCATCCAACAGCAGTTCAGTTGTGATTAAGAGTTCAGTCGCGATCAAAAGTTAGTTGGGAATAAGTCAGTTGCGAAGAAGCTCAGTTGCGAATAAGTGCAGTTGCTAATAAGAAGTCTGTTGTTAATCAAGTGAGTTGACAATTAAGTTGTGCGCAGTCCGTGATTTGTGATACAACAGTGAGTTGATATTTGAGTCTGTGCTTTACAATACGTGAGTTGGAAATTGAAGAGACTATAGTACAGTCTATAGTGACAGTTAGAGTCTGTCGTGATTTGAGATTATTGTGGAGTCCCTTGAGTAAAGAGTAAGGGAGCAGTGAAAGCTGATAGACGTGTGAGTGAAGCCAGCGAGTCCTGATTAGTGTATCAACTGTGAGAGTCTGCCATAGAGTTGTTATTGGTGTATCAACTGTGAGTGCCGGCAGAGTGAGTCTTGTGTGTGACGAGCAACAGAGAAAGCAGAATTGTGTCAACACTAGCGCAGCCAGTGGTCTAAGACGTGCGTATACAACAGCGTGGAAGGAGTAGTGGTAACCAGTTGTGAATATTGAAGTAACCTATGTGTTTGTATTTAAGCTCTTGAATTAGATTTGGATTAGTGTTATTTATTAGTAAATAAAGATTGTATCATTCTTAACCCTAATTAGTACACTGGGGTCTTTTATTTATTGCAAATCTACGAATCTACGGAAAAGCGTTTTTAACAGAGAATAAAAACGTAACATTTGGTGTCAGAAGTGGGATTTGCAAATAAAAGCGGCACGTTTAAAAAAGGGTTAAACGTAAAGTAAGAGTGATACGAAAAGGAGAACCTCACACGTTTGAAAAGGTTGAACGTGAATAAAATCACATACGTTTGAAAAGGTTAAACGTAGGAGCAATTGGTTTTGAGGAAAATGAAATATCAAGAGCTTAATGTGGAGCAACTCAAGGAAGAGTTGAGTAAGCGGAAACTGTCGACAACTGGTGACAAGGTACAGCTACAGGAGCGACTACTGCAAGATTTCCAGCGACGCAACATCGACATAGTGAGTTATGAGTTCGATGAAAAAGAAAAATATGAGATGGAAGCATCCACTCCTTCTATTAGCACTCCAATCAGTACAGATATCAGCGCAATGCTAGCCAACATGATGGAGAAAATTCTAGGGCAAATGAATGAGAAGTTTCAAGAGTCTTCTAGGGCTAATGCCGAGTTGAAAGCTGAAATGAAGGCTGATTTTCAAGAAACTTCTAAAGCCAACAACGAGAGAGTTCTAGCTGAAGTTAAGGCCACGAATGACACACTTGACAAATGGAAGGCGAAGATTATGGTGAACGTTCAAGAATCGTCTGAAGCAATCTATGAGAAACCCCAGGAAATTGCTGAAGCCGTAAACAGACGGACAGATGGTGCAGAAATGCAAGTCAGTAAATCAGACGAAGAGATTTTTGACTTGGGAAACAGTGTCAACGAACACATTTCTGGCACAGAAGAAGGCGCTGACGAAAAACAGAAAGCTGAAGATGAAATCAACAGTGGTCAGTGTCAACAAGTTGAACGTGACCGAAGTTTTCCAGAAGTTTCCAGCAAAGTAGAGGACGTTGGTTACTTAGATGATAGTCAAGCTGTTTGTGACACGGCAGAATTAGCTATTGAAGAAATGAACTCATTTGCTCAGGGTAATGAAACTGCTACAGTATACGAAGCACGCAGCAGAAAAGCAGTAAGGAGGAAAAATACAACTTTTATACAGAGCCTCAAGCGTGTGGTAAGGCCAACTCTAGTCAAGGGACAGTCTAGAGTCGGAGCCAAGGGCCATAAATGTGGAATGGTAAGGCAAGCTCTAGTCAAGGGACAAGGTAGAGTCAGAGCCAACGGCCACAAATGGGAAAGGAGTAGTCATCTCCAGAGAATGGCAAGGCAAGCTCTAGTTGAGAGACAAAATAGAGTCAGAGCCAAATACCACAAATCTGGAAGAAGTTGTCATCTAAAGCGTAAAACAAGGCCAGCAGTAGAGGAAATACGAAGCAGATTCAGTACCAAGGGTTGCAAATGTCAAAGAAGGTTTCATCTCCAGCATACGGCAAGGCAAGCTGTAGTGGAAATACTAAGCAGAGTCAGTGCCACCAGGGGCCGCAAATATCGAAAAAGTAATCTCCAGCGTATGGCAATACACGTACCAGTTGAAAGCCGAGGCAGAGCCAGAACTAAAGCCAACAAATATGGAAGAGGTAGTCGTCTCCAACGTAACTACAAGGCGTATAGAAAACGAAGAAAAAGAAAGGCGATGATGTGCCTATTCGGGACGAATAGGCTTAAGTGGGCGGCAGTGTTACGGAAATGGCCGTCGACAAGATTAATGCATCATTATGCAAATAAATTCCAACAGGGTTAATAGTGCGAAAATATTCCTACAGGGCAATTAAAGAAGTATCTGGAATAATAACAAAGAAACATCCAGAAGAAGTAAACGTACACACGTACATACATACATGCAAGCACTATAACAAATAACTACCCTCTAGTCAGCCGGGAACCGTATGTCTCTATGTCAACACTATTTTCTCTAGCGACAATTGCACTAGTTGAAATGTCGACAACTTTCCTTTTATGCGCGAGTAGAAATACGTTAGAGACAACAGTTCTAGTGTATTTCTTGTGACATTATCAATGAGCGCGTTAATATGTAGTTTGTTTTTCTCTTTTATTGTGCTATGCAATAAGTATGTATGTATATGTACATATGTACGTATGTATATGTATTTAAGTTTGTTGCCCCAACCCTTGTAGGCGAGGGTCACTAGTCAATCTTTAGTTCAAATGTTTCCATATGGTCGTAAAAGAATAGTGCTAAAGTCTACTGGTAGATTTTCAATATCAACCCTATGTTATATGCCAATAGGAGATTACATTGGCTGCGGTACACCTATTCAGTTATACTATTGACAATGTAAATAGTAAATTACTACAAATTTACTATTTTTACAAGCGAGGAAATATCAATATTGTAGACTAGAGCCCCTAAAATTTACTAGTGAATCTTTGGTGAAAATGTCTTCATGTGGTCCAAAAAGAACTACTTAATCAGTAGTGCTACTGTCTAGTGGTGGATTTTCAATGACAAGCTAATGTTAAATGTCAATAGATGATTACATTGGCTGGGGTACACCTGGTCAGTAGTACTACTGACAATGTCACCAGTAAATCACTACTATTTCATTATTCGTATTTCCTGCAGGGTATATACGCATGCCTAGTACATACATACGTGATTAAACGTAAACAACCAACAACAACTACAAGCTTCTGCTTGTTGTGAAGATAGACATAGCTACATGCATACATACATACATGCCTGGCAATTCCAACGAAAGGTAGAAATAAGTAAACAACCACTTAATGATGTATGCATATACACACGTATGTACATAGTTACCACAAGAACTTAATTACGCGCTTTATAAACAACATTGAAGATAATGATGATTAGGTCTAGACTTTGCATGAAAATTCTAGTGGTTGTTGTGCGAAGTATAAAAAGGGGTTGACGCATCCAACAGCAGTTCAGTTGTGATTAAGAGTTCAGTCGCGATCAAAAGTTAGTTGGGAATAAGTCAGTTGCGAAGAAGCTCAGTTGCGAATAAGTGCAGTTGCTAATAAGAAGTCTGTTGTTAATCAAGTGAGTTGACAATTAAGTTGTGCGCAGTCCGTGATTTGTGATACAACAGTGAGTTGATATTTGAGTCTGTGCTTTACAATACGTGAGTTGGAAATTGAAGAGACTATAGTACAGTCTATAGTGACAGTTAGAGTCTGTCGTGATTTGAGATTATTGTGGAGTCCCTTGAGTAAAGAGTAAGGGAGCAGTGAAAGCTGATAGACGTGTGAGTGAAGCCAGCGAGTCCTGATTAGTGTATCAACTGTGAGAGTCTGCCATAGAGTTGTTATTGGTGTATCAACTGTGAGTGCCGGCAGAGTGAGTCTTGTGTGTGACGAGCAACAGAGAAAGCAGAATTGTGTCAACACTAGCGCAGCCAGTGGTCTAAGACGTGCGTATACAACAGCGTGGAAGGAGTAGTGGTAACCAGTTGTGAATATTGAAGTAACCTATGTGTTTGTATTTAAGCTCTTGAATTAGATTTGGATTAGTGTTATTTATTAGTAAATAAAGATTGTATCATTCTTAACCCTAATTAGTACACTGGGGTCTTTTATTTATTGCAAATCTACGAATCTACGGAAAAGCGTTTTTAACAGAGAATAAAAACGTAACAATATTAATAAAGGTCTTTCGACAACTATCGTAAAGAAAGTTGTTAAATCAGCTCTAAATAAGCATCAAATATTTTTTGAAAACAAGAAGGTTAAACTTCAAGAGGTATATAACAGGTTAAATGAGTTCCCCTTATGTAAGTTCTTTTGAAGATTTACCGCCATATTCATAAAAAAATATTTTAGGTTTATTACAGGTTTATTTGACAAATTTCCCATAGAATTACGTCAAATAAGCGCTTCATAAACCTAAAATATTTTTTATGATTATGCCAGTTAGTTGTTAATACTTAAAAAAAAATTTGCACCTTTTTTATAATTGGAACAAATACAAACCTCCAATTTTCCATCCCTGTTTGACACGTTTATGTGTGTGTTTTAAAATAAATTGAACGAACTTTACTACTTTGATTTTATTCAACGTCATCGCTTGTTCACGTAGAAGTTTGAATAAAACCAGTTCGAACACTCCACTTACAATTATTCAAACGATGCGTTCCTTTGTACGATGCTGATTAAATTCAACATTGAGTTTTGTTGCATGATTAAATGTGAATAGAACATTTCTGGTATGGTGAGTGAATTGATTTAAACATGTTCGATCGCTACACTCACAATCACTCCAATGAACAGATATTACTACGACGCTGATTTTATTGAACGTTGAATGTTTTGTACGTGATTAAATGTGAGTAAAAATTTTAATGTATGAGTAAATCATCAAAAAGCATGAAATTTGCAGGTCTCTGGTACTGGAATAAACTCATATATGTATATGTATTTGAAATTAATATAAAACACTTTGTTCATGTCAATCAAAGACAACGGAATCAATTTTTAATTAATTCTTGTCAAATGAAATACTTTATTTACTCAACGTAGATATTAAGAGCTTTTAAAACACACAATGTTACATTAATTCACTGCTAGAATACCACAATGTTAATATTGCTATTTTTTACACAATACTCGACTCGACTAAATTGGTTCCAATCCTAGCACATGCATCGCCCTTTTCATACTTAACACAATGTTTCCAGAATAATGTTAGCAACATCGCGATAACCTCAACATATTAGACAGAGTCTCAATTTGAAGTTTCGATCTCGTTATAAGTTCGTATTACAAATCATTCTGTTCTGGTTTGTATGTACGAGTACGTGCATTAGCAATAGAACATAATTGTACAACCATTATAGTTGTTGTTTTGTGTCTTTCGTCTGCATTGGCATATGTTTTTGTGTGGTTGTACATTTCTCAATAAGCAGAATATGTACGAGTACAACTAAATAGTTGTTGTAATAATTTGGGTGCTTAAAGCCTTTTGTTTAATTGTATGATTGTGTAGTTATGTTCCTTAGCTAATATCTGGATTACTCTTGTATATAAATGTATTTATGGAAAAACATTTGATTTCCTTTTTAATATGCATGTTTTAAAAAATACACAATTTTAATTTTTAAAAGTTGCTCACTATTAACCATAATCATGCTTGATTTTTACTTATCACTTGAGTGGTGCCCGTCTCTAGTTTTAACATAGAATATCAAATAAAACTAAGTGCAGCTCATTTGCCCTGCCTTATATTTTTCTTACATAGAACTAACAACATTACGAGAATAAATGTATAAAAACAAATTATGTACATTTTCGAAGGTAACATTTTAATTATCTTAAACAAAAATTTTTAATAAATAAATTATTATTCGGTAGTTTTCTGTAAACCGATCGCTTTGATATCGCACGATTTTAGAAAACTAACTACCACAATAGAAATATATTTTTTAAATTTTTTATTAAATGTGACCTTCTGCGGGAAAAGGGACCCAGTATGTCAAAAAACGGGTGTGTGTCAAAATCGATAAAAATGAGAAAAACATTAAAATTTTAGTTTTTTAAATGCCTTTTTCTCAAAACTTCATTTTTACACACTAGGTCCCTTTTCTCGGAGAAGGTCACATATATTTTCTCGAATATCATATCTGAAAGAAAATTATCGTGTATGATTTTAAACACTTCTGCAGAACCATTATTAATTTTTTGAAAACGAGAAATTTACTCGGATTCGGTTTACAGAACAAGGCCGATTATTGACTTTCGGTTAACTAAAAATCAAAAATTAACTTTTAATTAATTTTGCTTAAAGTATTTCAAAAAGTTTGTTTGCAATAAATTGTTGTCTACGAAAAGATTCGCTTTAATAACAGAACATTTTCAAGTAATGTCTTCCTTGATTGATCATTTTTTCCTCAAATTTTAATCCCTACAAGAAATATATAAATGTAACAGCTTCAACAAAAATTAGTTCATATTTCGTTCTTCTTCTTTTTGGCAGGTGTTAAAAGAGTTAATTTTAAATCGATTAATAGCTTAATTGAACTTAAACTTTGTATCAAACAACGGCTTTAATTGAAAAAAATCTAGGGGTCTACTCTGTAATTCGAAACGAAAGAAAATGCTTTCGAGTTTACATATTATAAGCATACTAATTCGAAAGCATTTTCTTTCGTTTCGAATTACAGAGTAAACGCCCTGGGCTCAAATCGTCACATCCGTGATACATCAATTGTATAAGCTGAATGGGATTTCAATACGTTCACGTATGTCATAATCCGAAAATGATGTTTTTAAGTACATTCACTGACGCGACAACAGTTGTCAGATCTTTAAATATTGTTCGTAAAATGTGCTAAAAATTTCTTAAGACTGTGTGAATTGGCAATTTTTCGTCTGACATCATTGCCAAAAAAAAAAAAAACATTGGCAGTCCATTGCAAGACTAGCAGCTGACAACAAATTGTCAGACATCTTACAATCATGTAAACACATTGTTAAATTATTGCCAGATATTTGTCAGACATTTTAATATTGTCAGATGCGCGAAGTTTATGCATGGCATCATTGTAAAAGAATTCTTTCTATGGGCAACACTGCACTCGCTTGATTTTAAATAAAATATATATAATAAAGTATAAGCAGGTAAAATCATTGCAGTTAGTTCTTTATGGTCTAGAATAATTTATACTTTCACTTTTTACATTTAACACAACCACAAACGATTGATATATAACAATTTCTAATAAATCCTTTGAGTCTGGCAACGCATAACAACAGATCTGACAATTTTTGCGAATTGAAAATTTTTCGATTGACGATTTTGTCAGCTGAATTTACTGTCATAATACAACCATGTGGCAATAAATTGTAAGATTTTCTGGCAAATTTTATACAACCGTGTGAACTGACAATCTACCTTGTCATCACATTGCCAGATGTGACAATATTGTAAGATCTGACAATCGTCTCTACATAGCTTGAGTTGTTGCTACTATTTTTAGGCCTAAGGTAAAAAATTGATCTTACCAATACTTTGATTTCGATACATTCGATCTTCGCTGGCTATCGAACACCGAAAATCGAATGTTCAATTAATGGGCATTATTATGAGTGTCTTATTACGACTTCGACTACGACGATTTTGTATTAGATTAAAGAACATTGCAACATTTTTTTCTTTAATGTAGTACAAAATCGTCGTATACGACACTCTTAATTAGGCCCAATATTATGAGCATCAAAAATTTCGTTGAGCAACGAATTTTCTATCGAACCGAATCTAGCTTAAGATGAAGTATTTTAGTATAAAACAATTATTATAAACGATTGTTTTTTTTTATTTTTAGGTAAAGTTGCAGCAATTTCTAAAAATCACTTTGAGCGATAACTATTCACAATGAGGACATTCTTTGTCGAATGCTCGTCGTAATACGAAATGAAAATTCGTTCGATTAGAACTTTCGAAGTTCGAAAGTTGCTTATAATAAGGGCCATATATATATTCGTTCTAATCTTTTTTAGTTTTAGTATCAGCTGATAGAAATATGTATGCGCAATACATATTTTGAATGAAGTTCTCAATACTGTCGCATTTTTTATTGAATGCGCATCGTAACAAAAATTAAAACTCGTTCCATCAGCCTTTCCGACCGCAGTCGGAGATCAAAAGTTGTGCATAATAACGATCTGTGATACTGTTTACAAATAAATTAAACTTTATTCTACAATTTATAGCATTCATTTGTTAAAGTTTTTCTTAACACCCACTTATGGGTTGACCCTCGCATAATATTATTTTTTATTTTTTTTTTTGCATTACGAATAAATGATGCTTCCATCCACTACTCGCACGAACACAAAAATTTACTATAAATGCGTTTGCATGTCAGCAACATCAAACAGACAGGCAGCTTTTTTTTCTTTCTTCCTTTTTAGGGTTCCGTACACCAAAGGTGAAAAAGGAACCCAAGTGTTTTCGCTACGCTGTCCGTCTGTCCGTCTGTCCGTCTGTCCGTCTGTCCGTCTGTCCGTCTGTCCGTCTGTCCGTCACAGGGTATTTTCTCGAGAACCGTAAGAGCTACGGACCTGAAATTTGGACAGAGTGTGTAGACCCTTGCCCGCTACAACAACAAATACATGAGAGTTGGAAATTAAAGGGTGTGCCAAAACGAGCAACGAAAAATTTTAAAATCCCATGTAATATACATACAATTGTATGTATATGCACTTGAAATTTGTAAAGTTAGTGTATTTTTATACAGACTACAACAATTAACACTAAAATTTAAAAAATTTTAATTAGAGGGTGTACCATCAGTTAATGTAATTTTGACTATGTAATTTTGATAACTTGCTGTATCTTGGAAACCGTAAGAGCAAACTTCTTGAAATTTTCAAAAATGGTAAAACAAAAAAATCTCAAAATTATAAAATCGCCAAACTGAAAAAAAATCGCCAAAATCAAAAAAAAAATCGCCAAAACGAAAAAAAAGCACCAAATTAAAAAAAATTTCTAAATCGAAAATAAATCGCGGAAAACCGGAAAAATCGCCAAAATGAAAAAATCGTCAAAATGAAAAAAAATCGCCAAAATGAAAAAATCGCCAAAATTAAAAAAATTGCCAAAATGAAAAAAAAATCGCCAAAATGAAAAAAATCGCAAAAAAAAATAACCAAAATGAAAAAAATCGCCAAAATTAAAAAAAAATCGCCAAAATTTAAAAAATCGCCAAAACGAGAAAAAAGCGAAAAACAATAAAAAAAATTATTTCAGCTGAAAAAACGTAACAAACACTTAAAAAAAAAATGCTCAAAGCCCAACGTACGGAACCCTTCGTGCGCGACTCAAAGTCGCACTTTACTGAATTTATTTATATTTTGAAACAAAATTATAAATTTGCTTTGTTTTATACTCAACATCAAAAATACTAAATAAATATTTCGACATTATTTATGCACATAAAAATCTTTGCAAAAATATGTTAAAAACACAAACTTTCGCATAATAAAAATGAAAATTTTTTCAAAAAGTTTTCTTTTGTTTTTTTTTTGCCGGAATTACTAAAGAAACAAATGAAAAATTTTGTTCAAAGTATGAAAATGATTTAACTTTAAAGCTGCTTTGTTAGAATGTGTTGGAAGAAAGGGAGTTTTATGATTTCCTTTTATATGTATGTACATATATAAAAAATTATATAAACTTAAGTGACATAAGTGTCAAAAAGTTAAAATTTTCTTTAATGAAAATTTACTGCCACAATTAGATACATGTGTAAGTGGCAGCATTAACAGTGGTATTCATGAAGCGATTGTTAAGTTTAAAGTATTCTTTAAAATAGATTTGCCATACCTAATAACTACTTTAAGCCAGCATTAACTTTAACAATCATTAAGCTATGCACAGACGATTGTCAGATCTTACAATATTGTGAGATCTGGCAATGTGCTGACAATGAACTGGCAATCAAAAATTAGTAGTTTTAGTTTAGTTGGCCAGTTCACACGGTTGTATCAAATTTGTCAGAAAATCTAACAATTTATTGCCAGATGGTTGTATTATGACAACAAATTCATGTGACAAAATCGCCAGTCGAAAAATTGTCAGTTCACACGATTTTCATATGCAAAAATTGTCAGCTTTGTTGTTAAGTGTTGCCAGACTCAAAGCATTTAATAGAAATTGTTAAATATCAATCGTTTGTGGTTGTGTTAAATGTAAAAAGTTAAAATATAAATTATTGTGGACCATAAAGAAGCAATTGCAATGATTTTGTTTGTATATATTTTCTTATATATATATTTTCTTTAAAATCAAGCGTGTGCAGTGTTGCCCATAGAAAGAATTCTCTTACAATGACGCCATTGTCAGATGCATAGATTTCGCACATCTGACAATATTAAAATGTCTGACAAATATCTGGCCATAATTTTTTAATGTGTTTACACGATTGTAAAATGTCTGACAATTTGTTGTCAGCTGCTAGTATTGCAATGTACTGACAATGATTTTTTTTAGCAACGACGTCTGACAAAAAGTGCCAGTTCACACGGTTGTAAGAAACTTTGAGCATATTTTACTGGCAATATTGTAAGATCTGACAACCGTCTGTACATAGCTTTAGTAATAAATAAGTGCAATATATGCAGTAGAGTCCATTTAAAACGAACTCTAACAAAATATATTTTTTATTATAAAAAAAGTTTGTCATAAGTGAAGTAACTGAACTATAATTTTGCGCTACAAAGCATAAGTGTCGTCTTTTTGTTCATTTATCAAGTTTGTTATAACAGCTGATTTGTGAAATGTTAAAGTAAAAAAGAAAAATTCCAAGCCAGCATAAATTAAGCCGCAGCCAATATTTGTACACTACCGCCGCCGCAAAAATTTCAACGTGAAACAAGCTTTCTGTATCTTATACATCATCTGAAAACTTATGTAATTCAGTTAAGTTTTGTTTAAAATGTAAAATGAGCAATCTCAGAAACAAACTAAATTTTTTGGTTAATAAAAATGTAAAAATATATACTATTCCTTACAATGAAAAGTATTTTTTTTTTAATCTGTTCATCATGGTTTTATTTATTTATTTATTTATTGATAACGTATTATACAAAGTAAATTTGCATAATATGGTGTTGCACAAATATGGGCGGAGTAACTAGACCATATGCCCAAGATGTTATTAACAGTAGTTTAAAAAGTTTTGTGACTGACTGTACACGACCTATGCCTTCACATAGGAAGTAGCAACGTGGTTATTAAAGACTATACGGTTATCCGTGGCAGATCAGTCAACCAGTGCGAGCGAGACGAAAAACTCTCGAAGGCCAAACGAGCCTGAACGCACTTAAGAAATAATTACGATGACGCGACAGATGTACATCAACCCAGAGCTGCTTAAGGACTGATAATGGTTTTATTTATTTGGTTTCGCGGTGCTGCGGTAGCCTTGTGGGAAGAAGACTCTGGTCTTCTTCACTACAACGCATGAAGGTCTCTTTGTTACTATGCTCGCAAAAACACGTTACAATATAATTTGTAATCTTATTATAGCTTTGCTATTTATTGCGCGATACAGAAGTTAAGACGTGATTTTCGTAACAAACATAATCGACACTATTATAGTTATAAATTTATTATTGTTTTGAAACAAAGTGAAACAAAAACAAAACCAAAAACAATGAGATCAATTGCTCAATTTGTTTTTGCACATGAGCACAAACCAGAGTACACAGCCGATCGCCCCGCTAGAAAAGAAATAAATGGAAACGTTTTGAAATATTTGCATAGAATTTGACATCATCATATAATATAATTTTATTGCATTGTTATTTCACACATGCGATTTGTTTTATATATAACTAAGCAGCAAAGCTATAACTGGGTGTCCTAAGACACCTCTCTTCACTTTTGCAAATTTAGTCTGATTTATGCAAATTTCATTTTTTAAACATTTTCAAATGCTGCTAATATTTAAGTAATTATTTTCTAAACCTTTTAGTTATTTCCAGAAAATAGTTTTAAGCCAAAATCATACAAAAACAAATTTGGCATAGCAGCCAAAAATATTCCGGCATTAAAGAAGCTTCGTATGTATTTTCCCCCTTTTTTTGGCCATTTTCAGATTTATTGATTTTTATTTTGTAACTTAAATTATTCCACAAATTGTAATATTTTATTTTATGCAGAGCCATTTAAAATGACCAGCTGCATTTCCTTGTTTTCTTAAAAGCCATTGTTGTACTCGTATTCTTGTAATTCATAATACAAAATGAAAATAATTTTCATAAAGAAATACGGATATTTTAACAAAACAAGAACATTTGTTAACACAAAGTGTCTGCATTTGTATGAATGTTGCAATCGTAAACATATTGTTAGACGTTTCTTTTTCTTTTCTTTTTTTTTTGTCATCACTCTATAGTTTGTGCAGCGTGTTTGGTTTATGGATGGCAAAGCAAATGATGCTTGTTGGAAAATGTTGCAAATTAGTAGGGAGGATCAGTGATTTTTAGCAAACAAACAACTGCATTAAGAGAGATATTCGATAGGTAGCCGCAAAAGTGAAAAATGTCCCGAAAATTTTTTAATTTCATTTGTTATGAAATTTTTCATTTTTGTGGCTACCTAAGCGCTATCTAAAAGGTGTTAACAATCATTCCTACGAAGTTCATATGTTATAGAAGATTGTTTATTGAGATCTGCGGTACATTTTTGTAGTTGAACCTGAACAGGGGAGAAAAGGTAAAAAATCTAATTTTTTTTTTTAATTTTTTGATGTTCACAATTTTTGTTCTTTATGGCAAGAGCTACAACTTTGCCTCAGAGAGTAAATCAATATTCCGAGCGGCTTGCAAGATATGTGACTGAGAAAATGCGAAAATGACACCGAGGCTCCAAATCTTTGGGGTACCATAAAAAAGTGCATGACTTGGGGCAAAACTGGGAGACACGAGTCTTTTTTTTTGGTCATTTATCACGTAGTGGTGTCCGTGTGTGACAAACACGTAGTATAACGGAACAACTAGCTGTTTTCGAAGCCCACTACACCTTCATCATCAGTATTCTTTGTGTTTGGTCCACTGTGTGTAGTGTCAGCCATTATTGCAAATGGAATATCCCAGCAAAAAAGTTTGCTTACTAGAATGCAAAAAAGTGTATGTACTCTTCAGTCGTAAGTACATACAATTTGACTGAATAACCCATTATTTTTGTTTGAGAAGTTCAAAAAGTATGCGGTACCCTTTTTGCCTACAAATATCCAAAAGGTATTAAATTACTGATTGCCTAAAGGTATTCAAAATTTAATGGGTTATTTTGTGAATTACTTTTTACCTAAAATTGTTGAAAAATAATTTATTTGCTAATAAAAATAAATAGAATTTTGTAAAACTCATAATTTTGCAAAGAAAATGTATGAATATTTAAATTTTGTAATAAATTTATAAACTTCATTATTAACTCGAAAGTACTACAATAAGTACTTTCACGTAATGATATAAATAAGTACCACTCATTACTTTGTAAGCCATTAAAAGAGTACTACCCATTACAAAATCTTGAAAAATTTTTTGCTGGGATGTGAATTGTTTTGATTTATCGTATTCAATTTGCTGAAAGCTTTTTTTGTAATGAAAGCTCAATTTAACCATCTCTAAATTTACAACAGTCTTGTCATTGTCTTCTTAAATCAAAAGAATTCACATATTCCATTTGCAATAATGGTTGAGTATATTAAGCAGAAATCTACATCAACTGACACCACACACAGTGGACCAAGCACAAAGAACGCTGATGATGAAGGTGTAGTGGCATTGGAAAACAGCTGGTTGTTCCGTTCTACTATATGTTAGTCAGAATATTTACAATTAGCTTTGGTGTTTTTTGTTCATTAATAATTATCATATGTAATTGGGCTTAAATAGCCTGATTAAATTATAAATATAGAAATAAATGAATTTCGAACAATAATAATTAAAATTAAGAAAAATTTTAGTTGAAACATTTTTTTGAGAAAAAGGCCCAACAATTAAGCTTTTTTTTGCCAAAAATTTAGCCATTTTTTACTCTCATTTCAAAGCCTTTATTTTGATTTTTTACGGCTATACGATAACTCAAAAATTTCTTTCACATATTCGGCCATGTCACAGAGTTCAATTCCGTTCGGAAACGGAATTGAATCCACCTCAATATGTCGAGTCCTAGCCGCAGTATAACTCAGCATACCAGCGCCCCAAAAGTCTGGACATACCTGACAAATTCCCGCATTTTAGTTTTATTTTTTAGACACCATCTCCTACAAAAATGGGGTGGATTGAATTGAACTCTGTGTTGTGACATGGCCGATTATCAAGGATCTCATTAAAAATTATAAAATATTTTTTTGAAAATTTAGTCTACACGACTACCGAAGATATTGACGAAATGAGGAACCAAGTCGAATCCAAAAACCAAAATTTGAAAATTCCAAGCCAAATATCTTTGAAACGTAAAATAACCTACATTTTCTTTGCTTATTACAAAAACTTTGCAACAAACTTAGAGCCATTGAAATCAGATGATATTTAAAAAAAGTTATGAGACCAAAAAGGTTTTTCATGCCTGAGGTAGTCAACTTTGACACCCTGTAGATCACCGTGTGTTTCAACAGGGAAGTTCAAATTTTAATATTCTTAAAGCTTAGGTCTTCCTCTATAACTTCTACATACAACATTTTGTTATCGAATCGCAAATTTCACAGATACTGCTATATTAACCTTTTTTTTCTATTTGGAACCACTGTGCGCAACACACTGTAATACAACTTTCAATTACCGGCAACGGAAAAATGTATTAAAATTTCTAAAGTATTGTAATTTAACATTGTGCTTTTAGAACAGCTACATATGTACGTCCAAGCCATATGCACAATGTTACATACTCTTACAAAAGAGCTTTTGTGCTCTCACACCGACGAAAGTACAACAGCCACAACAACAAAACACCAGGTTTAAATTTCATGTGAAATAAAAAGTGTGCTTTTAATAATTTACGGTCTGTCCCACGATGTCGACAGAAAACGTTCGATCGCTTGAAAATAAAAACAAATTTTCATACCTTTAACCGACTTCCAAAGAAGGAGGAGGTTATCAATCCGTCTCTATTTTTTTGGGAGTGTTACTTCATAACTCGGTACATTTTAGAACCATTGTAAAAATTCTTTTTTTTTTTACCTGAGAGGGTATAGCTTCCTATGGGTTCCATTGTAAAAAAAGTGGGCGGGGTCACGCCAAACATTTTTTTTCATTTGATTTTATGATATTCTGCTTATTTTGTTGCTGCGAAAACTAGCAAACACCTTTGGTTCTTGTAATTAAACAATTTGAAAGTTGAAAACATGGGCGGGTCTACGCCCACTAAAATCTATTATTATATTTCACGTGGTTCTACTCTAGCGATTTTTACGAAACTTACCACACACCTTGAGTTCTAAAATAGACACAATCTTCCATTTGAAAAAATTGGGTGGACTCACGCCCATTAAAATTTAATATATTATTTTAAGTGCTTCTACTGTACCGATTTTTACAAAACTTTTTACGCACCATGAGCTCTGAAAAACACACAGTCTTGCATTTAAAAAATGGGCGGAGATACGCCCACTAAAATTCAATTTTATATTCCATACATTTTTTTCGAGAATGTTCTATCAGATCTTTGTATTGAAGTCGGTTTTTTTTTGCAGAATTAAGGCTCAGTTACCCGACTGTAATGTAATGTAAACGTAACAGTAGGAAACAGCTGATCGATATTTTTATATGATTTATTTTTATACATTACATCTCTATAATCATTTTCATTACTTTTCATATAACAATAACGATCAGCTGTTGCCTACTGCTGCAGTTACTTTACATAACACTCGGGTAACTGAGCCTTTATTGTTGTTGTTTTCAATACGAGACATCCAGAAACAGAGCGTTATTTTCTTTAAAAATTAAGATAAATATATACAGTTGTGTGTATTACTTGTGTGATATGAATACCGAATACCCCTACGATTTTGCTTGAGGAAAAGTTTTCGCAACTTTGCTTTATAATTTCACCGGAAAAATATATTAAAAACAAGCTATTCCTCCATGTTGAAAGTGCTCATAAACAGTCAACCAAACAACTTATTGAACAATAAACTCTACTGAAAATCATACAAATCATGGAAAGAGTATCAGTTGCCTTCATTCCGCTTTTTTTATTTTTTTTGCTTAATCACTGGCATTATTTATAGAACATACAAAATTTATTAGTTTTTTTTTAGCAATTTATGAATATTTTTTCTTTATGCATTGATATATGTTTTCCATGTTTTATTGGTGGTTTTTGTTTTCAATTTGAGAGATGCAATGTCTGAGTATTAAAGGAATTATATTTACAATCTGCAGCTTAATGGTGAAAGAGTTTAGAACGCACTCCTCACATTTTGTAAGACAAAATAGTGGTTTTCATTTTTTTTCTAAGACGCTATTAAAAAACTTGGCTCTTCTTTAGAAAAGTTTTTTTTTGGCAAGAAAAAGGGCCAAAGTCAAGGATGAAAAAGCCATCAAATTTTTTTCAAGTGCAATAAGAAAATTTTAAAAAAATTGATAAACTTAAAATTGATTGCTGAAACATTTATATTGAATTTTTACTTAGTTAAATAGTTAATAGCATCTGTATTCATAAACGACTGTTAAAGTTAAACAAAATTCTTGCATTAAACCTTAACTTTAATAATCGTAAATGTATAGAAATAAGTTGGATAAGCGGCTAAACTAATCACTCTGAGGATTAATGGGATCGTTTCCCGCCAATGATTATGATTTTTTTCATTAACAATATCTATACAAATATATAATTTATTTATTATAATATTTAAAGTTATTCCGATGTTTAAAATAATATCATTGTGCTATATTTAATCCCTCACTTTCATTTTATTTTCTATTTTTAGGTAAGTCAAGTTCTCGTTGGGTGATACTCAAACGTCATAAATTTATGACTCATGTTTGAAATTTTTTTTGCAAAATCTCAAATCGCAGCGGTTTTAGAGTGAGTACATTTTCTAAGATGATTTCATTATGTAGTCTTATGACTAAATCCCATTTAATAATTATCATTAATTTTAAATAGAATAGTAGATATAGAATCAACCACAAGTGTGATGAATTACAAAAGTAGTTTGTGACAAATATAAAGTGTGATTTTCACAAGAAACTGAAGTCAATTTTAAAACTTTTTTACTTTGATTAAATACGAGGGCGGATCAATAAGTCCGTGACTGTTTGAATGAAACACAGTTTTTTTTTAATAATTTTTCAACATAATCTCCTTTTTTTGCAAAAGAAAAATTTATTTTTCAACATAATCTCCTTTTAACTCAATACTCCAACGTTTCTCCAGTTTTTATATCCCTTCAAAAAAATAGTATTTTTCGAGGTCCTTAAAATAGGCATTTGTTTGGTCGTTGGAGCTAAATCTCTTTCCACCGAGCCATTTATTTAGGTTTGGAAATAGGAAGCAGTCACTAGGGGCTAAATCCGGAGAATATGGCGGATGGGGTACCAATTCGTAGCCCAATTCGTAGCCCAATTCATAGAGTTGTGCCATTGAGACTGCACACGTATGCACTCGTGTATTATCTTTATGAAAAACAACTTTTTTCTTGGCCATATGGGGTCGTTTTCTTTTTAAATCCTCATTAAATCGGTCTAATAAGTTGACATAATATATATGTATATATGTTCCCGTCGATCCTATAAGGAGCATAGGGCCTCAACAAATTTAATTTCGCCCCAACTTCTGTTCATAGCAGCAGCTTCAATGTCGGTTTGTCGCCTCCAAGTGTAAGCAGGGCGACCTGCCCTTCGATTGCCCTGTGGGTTCTAATCGATGGTATTTCTGGTAATGTCGTTTGGAGGCCTTCATAGGGCCTCAACAAATATGTTCCAATGTAATTTATCTTGAGCGAGGGATTTTATTTCGCCCCAAGTTCTGTTCATAGCAGCAGCTTCAATGCCGGTTTGTCGCCTCCAAGTGTGAGCAGGGCTACCTGCCCTTCGATTGCCCTGTGGGTTCCAGTCGATGGTATTTCTGGTAATGTCATTTGAAGGCCTTCCTAAGATGTGGCCAATCCATTTCCACTTACGTTTCCTTATGTCCTTTGTAATTGGTATTTGTTTTGTTTCGGACCACAATATGCTGTTGGTTATTACATTTCGCCAAAAGACACGTACAATTCTGCGGAGGCAGTTATTGACAAACACTTGCAATTTCTGGATATCTCGGGGTGCAGCGTTCCATGTTTCGCAGCCATATAGTAGAATTGATTTCAAATTTGAGTCATATTTTGAGTTTTACTCGTCGAGAAAGCGTTTGCGAAATCCAAATGGATTTCAATCGACCAAAGGTTTGCTTGGCTTTAATGATGCGACTCTCAATCTCTTCTTTAGATCCACCATTTTTTGTTAATATGCTGCCCAGGTAAGAAAAGGAATTTACATCTTCCAGTTCGATGTTATTGATCTGGAATTTCTGCTCTGTTGATGCATTAATACGTAAGCTTTTCGTTTTCTTGGTATTTATCCTCAAGCCCGCTTCTTCTGTAATAAAAGTTGGCATAATATTCGCCGTTTATTGTTTTTCCCTTTTAAATGTAATCGATGTGGATTATACCGCGTGCATCCCAAAAAACTGTTGCCATCACCATATTGGTCGACAAACTCACCTTGTCCTTGTTCGGAGCAGGTTCACCTAGAGAAACCCATTGCTTCGAATGCTGCTTGGTCTCCGGAGTACAGTAGTGGATCCATGTTTTATCCACAGTTACAAAACGCCGCAAAAACTCATTCGGATTGCGTTTAAACAACTCCAAACAATCCTTTGAAGTTGTCACACGTTTACGTTTATGGTCAGTTGAGAGCCAAAGCCTTCACCCATCTTGCACACAACTTTCTTAAACCCAGCTGATCATTTAAAATCGAAACCACACTGCCATATGAAGTGCCTATGGCATCAACAATCTCACGCACTTTTACTCTTCGTAAATTTTTTCAACATTTTCGGGTGTACTGACCACAATTGGCCGTCCAGAACGTTCAGCATCAACGAAAGTCACTAGCACCTTTTTACCATTGACATCGATGGTGCAGAGTCCCCATAATATTTATCGAGCTTTTCCTTGGTTTGTTAGACGGTTTTTTTTTCTTGCAAAAATAATGTTTTATGAGCACTCGACATTCACTTTTTTCCATTTTAGAAAAATACACGAGGTTGTATGTTTTGAACAGCTGTTAAACGCAAAGTAAATGACGACACTTGCTCAAAATTTGACAGTAGTCTATTAACAGCTGGTACTTGATGGGAACAGTGTTGCATTTCATATCACTACGAGGGAACTTCGAAAAGTCACGGACTTATTGATCCACCCTTAATAAAAATAATCTGCCAATTGATGCTTGTAGAGGAGACTAAAAAAATATATACATATGTACGTTTATCGGCGTTTCAAAAGTTTTACATCTCAAATCCATTTTACGGCCTTTTTAAAGTTGAATTCTTGTGTCGTAAAAAAATTTAAGAAATCATGGGATACTTAGGTTTTTGGTATATAGTGTCTTCAGAACATTTATTCAAAACATTACAAGCCAACATTTTGTTAGTACACATTAACACTCTTAACTCTTCTGGAAATGGTAAAATCCCCGCCCAATTTTCCCATGGCGAGATAGTGGCCTTCCAAGCCCTCAAAGCAAAGTTTGGCAGTAGTTGATTAAATTAAGGTCACCAGATTGCGGAGTAAAAAATTTATTTGAACTCAATTTCTAAATTTTGTACATACTTTAAAGAAAAAATTGCACTCATATACATATATAATAGATGTATGTATGTAAAATTAGTTCAATAGCAAAAATTAAAAATTAAAAAAAAATACCCGGCACAGTTGACGCTGTAGCAAAACATGAAGTCAGAAAAAAACCTCAAAAAAAAAAGGTTTGCAATATCACAGCCCTGTACACATGAAGCCTACCAGGGTACACTAAAACCAGTTAAGCCCATAAAGCAGCTGTTTACTTCAACTGTCAATGTCCAAAAACCAAAATAAACAAAAAAAAAAAAATTATATATGGAGTTTCGCTGATAGAGAACGCAAATGAAAGTGAGGCTACATTGTTTAATCGATAAAAACAAAATAAAAATAGAAATCATTCTTTTAATATTAAAGATGACAAAAGATGACTGATAATAAAAAAGATGACAAAAAGAGGACTCAAATTATATAGACGACAGGGAGTTAAAATAGATGATTGTTCTCTAAAAAAGAGGACGTATGGTCACCTTAATTAAATGGAATTATGTATATAAAATACATATAATGTTATATACAATCCAATTCTGAATATTCCACAGATAATAATTCCCCTGGAATTAATTTTTTTAAGAAAAACATACTCCTATTACAAACATATGATGGCAAGGAGAGAGAATTTTGAATTTCTGTAGTCAGCTATTTTCTCCAATTATTTTAGTTTACTTCAAAGCTTGCAAATGATTTTTTTAAAATAGGGAAAAAAATTCCCGGGAATTGTTATCTATGTAGAATAGGGCTGCTATTAATTGGTATTGTCTGATGGCTTTAAACGATCCACACGATACCGTCTAAACCAAGAAAAAGTATTCTTATTTTCGTGCCGCCTGTCATATTTGCAAACATGTGTCAATTATAATTATCATAATTTCAATTTTATTATTACATTCTCTTTTATTGTATTCCGTTGCTATTGTATAGCCTGGCAATTGTTGACATCAATTTTCATTTGCAAAAAAGTAAACAAATAATACGGTGGTATTGTTCAAAATTACACTAAATGCATGCAAAGTTATTTAGTTCGCAAAATTGTTTTATTAGGGGTATTCAACTATTGGAAGAAATTTTCAGCTGGACAAAAAAAAAAAAAAAACTTCTAATTAGACTGTTAGAGATTTGCCGTATGGCGCCGCTATAAAAAAGAAAGAATTGGAAGAAGACAGTACTTCACCCCCAAAAGGAATGTTGTGCGCTATTTAATATGCACTGGAGAACTGTTTGTTCTGACAGCAAAACAGTTAACCAAACTCTCGATATTCGCGAAGCAGTCTGCATGTTTCAAGGAAGCATAGAGTTATATAGAGTAATCCCCATCATGTGCCGACTGCTCCAAGGGTATCACAAGTGAGGCACCTCGATATAGGACTGCCTTTAACCTAAACTAAACTTACCCTACTACTCCCTTAAAAGCTTTTTTTTTTGCTACAAAAGCTCCCTGTACAATGAAGAAATATGCAGAGAAGATCTGAATTGCCTTAAGCTAAGAAAATAAAAATTAAATGCACATCACATACTTGCGAATACACATGAATTAAAGAAACCCCAAAAAGCAGAAAATGACTGAGTGAAGGGGTGGGGGGTGGGGGAGGGGGCTGATATAGTGGAAGCAAATATTCAAATACTCACTTGCAGTCATTTGCATGCAAATGTTTATGCACTTTACAAGTGGGTGCGAGAATCTCGATTATTGAAATTTATATGCAACAAAACAATAACAATAAAAACAGCACTCATCTCTGTATCTTCTATGAGAACAATGATAAATGGCGTATGCTAAAGACCAGCAATTGCATACACATAGATAAATCGTTAAAAGGCGCCAATAATCTGCAAGAGTAGGTTAGTGTATAAAGCTCATTTTAACAAAGAGACAAATTAAATTGTAAGCAACTAACAATTTACACATTTTCATAAATATATACAAATACATCCCAGTTGGCCATGTTTTTCAGACATCTTGCAAGACGCATGCACGACAGTGTGAAAGCGTGGCGTAACTCTTGGCGACAGTTCAAACAGATCATTGAGGAAATTTTCGAACAAATTGCCGCTAAGTTCAAACATGACAACAAGACACTTCGCGACATGTTCGCTCATATTTTCGATTATTTCAAAAAGCAATAAACAGTGCTGAGGGAGGGTGGCGCCGTTGGAATTATCGATTGTGCGGATTTGTTAGAAGCAATTGCTTATTAATAAAAGTCTATTGCATTTTTATAGCTTCTTTTTCTCTTTTTCTACTGTAGTTTAATATAACACAAAAATAAGCGCTTTGGAAGCGCGGAAGAGCACACAGTGCATTGCCTCTGCCTTACGAGGATGCAATAACGTAAGCGAGTGACGAAATTTAACACAAACTTTACGACGTCAGTCGGCTGTTTATATTCAAACTCTCAAAGTTTTTTATAGATCATCCTCTCTCGCTTACTTGTATACAAATTTGGATGCGAATGAAATTTTTACTTCGAGTTTTTATTTTTTAGTTTTTAATTGAATTGTGTACAAAAATAAATATGTGCTTGGGTAGTTCAGTGGGTAGTGTTCTAGCCTAACATACGGAAATCCTGGCATCGACTCCTGATTCAACACGCGAACAAAAAGTATTTGATTTAATATTGTATTTAATTCATAATAAATGAAATTCTGATCTGAAGAGCAAATTTTTTATATAATTATATACATATGAAAAAGACATGCTTCCAGCTAGTTGAATATTTTTGCTGAACTCAGGTCACTCCGGCAGGCATGAAATAATCACATTTTAGATCGACGTGGCAGAGCTTCTACGCAAGGAATCCCATATAAAAATCTCGCAAAATTTCATGCATCGAGTAAACGCTTGCCTACCAAAAGAGCACTTATATAGGTGTCGCAGTGGTGAGCATCGCGCGTTCGCTGTGGAGACATTTATTAAGAGTAATGATTCTTACTCGTCGACAATTTTGTTCAAAGTTCGGTATTCGGCGAATACGTGATGGACCGAGTGTAAATTAAATTCGTTCGTGGGTGCAGAGATTCTGCGCAACTGCTTCGGGTATGAATGTTCCACGGCCAGGGCCCAGTCGATCTTCAAATACTCCCGAAAACATTTAATTGTTTGAAAGCAGTTTACTTGAAAATCCGCGGAAACGAGCAGCCACACTGGGCCTTCCAAGAGCGATTATTCATGAAATTTTAAAAAGAATCTAAAGTTCCATCCTTTTCAAATTCAAATCGTTTCAGAACTGAAAGAAAGTGACCTTGAATTACGCAAAAACTTTTGTGAAACGATGTTGCAGCGTTTTCCCACTGTAAATCGCATTTTTCTTTTGGAGCGAAGGGATTATTTTTGCCAAACCTGCGAGCTCATCCATCCTACTCTTCACACGCGTGGTTTCAACAGGATGGAGCTACTGCACACACAGCCAGAGCTTCGATAAATTTCCTTCGGGAAAATTTCCCCCAAAAACTGACCAGTCGTTTTGGGGACATCCCATGGCCACCGAGGTTACCCGATCTAAGTTCCATGGATTTTTTTTATGAAGCTACCTCAAAGAGAGGGTTTATAATGACAATTCCCAATCTCTTGTGGCTTTAAAGGAAAATATTTGTCGAGAAATCAGCTCAATTGAATCAAGTTTACTGCAGCGTATGGAGCAGAACACAAGTCTCCGTTTTGAACAGTGTGTTCAACACGACGGAAGACATCTGGATGACATCTGGATGACATAATTATTACGTTTTTTATTTAAGTTTGAAAATGTAATTCTGCTACCAGACACCCTGTACATAGTTTGATGCATGACCAGTTGAGTAGTTCTTCTTTCAATACGGTTTCTGTTAGATAGTTTTAAAAGAAATTTAAGAAATATCGTGCATGACACATGTCATTGATGAAATTATCCTCTGCGGCAAGTTGGCCAACTGGGATATATTCATATGTATGTATGCATGAATATGTATAGATGTGTGTACATGTATAAATATGTATGAATATGCACTTTAATTTTATTGATTCCTTGCATTTGTATTTAATCAGGTCACTGACATTTTAACATATTTACTCGTAAAATATTTGATTGTCTCGCTGTTAATTTCTCTTCACTTCGCTGTTTGTAATTGGAAAAAACAATTAAAAAATGTCAACTGCCATTTTAAATGTGGCAATTATTTCAAATCTTTATTGGTTCATAAAAACTAAAATTGTTAAAGAAAAAACAATACAAATTGTCAATAATATTTAGTGTTTGTAATGTATGTTACTCAGTGTAATATACAGGTCAATGAACTTTATACATACATATGTATGTGTGTGTGTATTTATATATATGTATATGTACGTACAGTACGCCCCCGCATGTTAAGCGGAACACTTCACAATTTTAAATTTTTTGCTTTTTTCAAAATAGTGTTTATGCATATGCTTACATATGTTGTTTATGTAAGAATAACAACAATAACCTGATTTGTCAGAAGCATAATAAGATAATATCGTGCCATAACAGCAAAAAAAGCTTAAGCGACATAATTTTCGAAATTAATTTTTTTTACCAAAATCAATTATTTGCGATCGTAAATAATCGATTTTCGTAAAAAAATATGTTTCTCTGCTTATATTCGATTAGTTTGAAGTTACTATCGCTTTGTAAGACAAATTGCAAAAAGAGAGTTTATCTTAAGTAGAACAAAAACAAGTAAGAGTGCTATATTCGGCTGTGCCGAATCTTATATACCCTTTACCAACGTATGTACATATATATAGTATACAGACACACAAAAAATTTATCAGTTTTTAAAGTTTCCATCTTTGGAGCTGTAATTTTCATTTTTCAAATTTCATACGCCAAACTTTTCTTTCAGAAGCATAAAATATATTCAATTTATAAAGAAAAAGAAAAAACACAAAAAGTGTGAGTTTTCCAACCCTGGAGTCATAATTTTGGATTTTCCTGATTATTGATACCAATCTAGTTCTTTAAAAAATACATAAAATATGTTAAGTGAACAAAGCAAAAACGAAATAAGGAAAAACTTAGTTTCATTTAATTCCTTTAATATTAAAAAATTCAGTAAAGTGCGACTTTGAATCGCGCACGAAAGGTAGGCTTTTTTGCTTTTTTGAAGTTTTTTTCAGTTAAAACGATTTTTTCAGTTTTGTCGCTTTTTTCTCGTTTTGGCGATTTTTTTCTGTTTTTGGAGGTTTTTTTTCAATTTGGCGATTTTTTCTGTTTTTGGGAATTTCTTCGTTTTGGCGATTTTTTTCATTTTGGCGATTTTTTTTCATTTTGGAGATTTTTTTTCATTTTGGCGATTTTTGTTTTAATTTTGGCGATTTTTTTCTGTTTTTTAGGTTTTTTTTCGTTTTGGTGATTTTTTTCATTTTGTCGATTTTTTTTCATTTTGGCGATTTTTTTTCATTTTGGCGATTTTCTTTCATTTTGGCGATTTTTGTTTTCATTTTAGCAATTTTTCCGTTTTTTTACGATTTATTTTAGTCTTAGATATTTATTTTAATTTGGTGCTTATTTTCATTTTGGCGATTTTTTTCTGTTTTTTGGGGTTTTTTTCGTTTTGGCGTTTGTTTTTCATTTTGGCGATTTTTTTTTTCATTTTGGCGATTTTTTCTGTTTTTTATGGTTTTTTTTCGTTTTGGTGATTTTTTTCATTTTGGCGATTTTTTTCCATTTTGGCGATTTTCTTTCATTTTGGCGATTTTTGTTTTAATTTCAGCAACTTTTCCGTTTTTTGCGATTTATTTTAGTCTTAGAAATTTTTTTGGATTTTGTGCTTTTTTTCATTTTGGCGATTTTTTTTTTTGTTTTTGGCGATTTTTTTTGGTTTGACGATTTTTTAATTTTTTATTTTTTTACTTTTACCGTTTTTGAAAATTTCAAGAGTTTTGCTCTTACGGTTTCCAAGATACAGCAATTTATAAAAATTACATAGTCGAAATTACAATAACTGATGGTACACCCTTTAATTAAAATTTATTAAATTTTAGTGTTAATTGTTGTAGTCTGTATAAAAATGCACTAACTTTACAAATTTCAAGTGTATGTACATACATACATACAATTATATGTATATTACATGGGATTTTAAAATTTTTCGTTGCTCGTTTTGGAACACCCTTTAATTTCCAATTCTCATGTATTTGTTGTTGTAGCGGCCAAGGGTCTACACACTGTGTCCAAATTTCAGGTCTGTAGCTCTTACGGTTCTCGAGAAAATACTGATATAGTTTTAGACATAGTTAATGTTACATAACACAAAAAGTTAAAGTTTTCCAACCCTGGAAACGTCTTTTTATTTTTTTTTTATTTTTTTAATTTAAAATTCCAATTTTAGTCGTACTGAAGTGTAAAATAAGTTCATTTATTAAAAAAAAATAAAAATTTGTTTTCGGTAGTTACTTTTATATGGCAAAATTAAGTTTAAGTTTCCCAGCTCTGCAATCGTCTGCTCGATTTTGCTGAATTTCAATACCAATCTATTTTGAAAAATGTCTGACACACCAGTCCAAGAACGAAGTCTCTAGCTTTTCTGGGAGCTTCGGAAAACCGATTTCACGTACAGACAGACGGACAGACGGACAGACGGACAGACGGACAGACGGACAGACGGACAGACGGACAGACGGACAGACGGACAGACGGACATCGCTTATTCGTCTTCCCTATGCATAAGGATCCAGAATATATATATTTTATGGGTCGCTTATTGATATTATAGAAATTACAAACGGAATGACAAACCTATATATACCCTTTTACCATTTTTGTGGTAAAGGGTATAATAAGCAAATCAATAGACATATTCATGATTAGTAAATAAAAAATAATGCAACATAAAAACTCTTGTAAATTAGTGATGTTAAAATTCGAGCTTTCATTACATAAAAAGCTTTCAGCAAATTTTAGTACGATGAATTAAAACAATTCACATATTCCATTTCCATTGAAACACACACACATCAATATCGATCAGCTGTTTCCTACCGTTGCAGTTACTTTGCATTACAGTCCGCTAACTAAGCCTTTATAAAAAGACATAAAGCAGCTACGTCGAAGCCATATGGGCAATGTGCGAGAATTTGGCAAAGAGCTTTGTGGTTTCACAACGATTTCGGCGACAACTATACTTGCTGCTTACTTTGCAAAAAGTACACAATGATTGTTAGGCCAATCATAACGTATAGCGCGATAGTTTGGTGGCAAAAGATTCACCGGGTTGTGGCGACAACTAAACTCTGTAAAGTTCAGAGATTGGCGTGTCTTCTTGCAACAGGCGCAATGAGGTCATGTCCAACCTTAGCCATTGAGGCCTTGATTGGACTACCACCCATACAAATCTTTATTAAAACATCTGCGGCAATGGCCGCTTATAGGATGGGTCTCGGGACATCTGCTCGTTGTGTTGGCAACGGGCACTTGTCGGTCCTGAGTACAATGCCCAACGTAGGACTGCTAGGAATTCCTAGTGACAGGATAAACTGTGAACTGAGTTTCGGCTGGAGATTCAATGTCACAATTCCATCCAGGGCTGTTTGGGGTTGAAAACGGTCCCGATGTGTATTTCAGAAGTTTATGTTGGTATACGGATGGATGCAAAACGGAGGATGGAGTTGGTGCTGAAATTTTTGGGCCCAACGTAAAAACTTCTTTTCCCATGGGCAAATGGCCTACGGTATTTCAGGCAGAAATACAGGCAATCACCAAATGTGTTGACATTAATTTAAATAGGGGCATTAAGCTATCTTTTCCGATAGTCAGGCAGCTGTTAAGTATCTTCTTTCATTGGAATTTCGTTGTAGTCTAGTTTTAGAGTGCTTGGACTCATTAAAAAAGCTGTCCATACGAAACAAGGTTTCCATTTATTGGATACCTGGCCACAGCGGTCATCCAGGGAATGAAGAAGCGGATGAACTGGCCAAAAGGGCCTTTGCTGCTCCTTTTAGGGGCCCAGAGCCGTTTCGGGCCTAAGTCGGTCGTCTGTAACATCTCTGATCAAAGAAGATGTCACTTCGATGGCTGTCTTCTCCTGGTTTAAGGCAGGCCAAAGCTTTGATCCAGCCATCAATGGCATCCTGAACTTCAACAGGAATAATATACGGCTTGTTACTGGTTTTCTTTCTGGTCACTTTGGACTGAATTATCCTCTGTGGAAAAGTAACCAAGTTCGTTCACCTTTGTATCGTTTATGCTTGGATGATCAAAAGATCCATCCGGTGTCGTCGCAGTGGCGGTCTTTGGACCAGATCTTTCCCCTATTCTACTTTGCAAAGAAACAAGAGCAAATTGTAAAAGCTTTCAAAGCTGTTTAACTCAAATGCAAATCGACATAATATAAAAATACATAGAGTTTATTGGCACTGAATCTGATTTTCTCCTACGAGAATTTTTGTATATATTAAAACAAATTATAACTCCAGTGTACATTGAAATTGATTGTTGAAAGGCATAGTTAGCTCCCATGCGCATTTCACTGCTGCTAATATAGATCATTAGGGAAAGTTTCTTTGGTGTAATTTTTTCCTTATTACCACATGTAACTTGGTATCCTTCAAAAACGAATTTTTTAGCCAACTAAAATAAATTTATGTCCGAAGGCGGCGGGTTAATTTCTCGCATCTAAACTGAAAGTGCAATACGGCTCCTGGCAACAGGCAACAGGCAACAGGCAACTGTCAGTTGACTTCTGTCAAAATTTGATTGTGTTGTGTAGTCGTGGACGAAACGAGGATCCAACACAGCACACCAGAGATCAAACAGCTGTCAAAAGAACAATGAGCTTCTCGGAATAAATCGGCGCCAAGAGGTCCAAAGTGGTGTTTTCAGCCAATAAAGTGCTGACGACCGTTGCTTGTGATACATGCGATCGCATTTGACCAATAAAAAGTTATTTTTCACCAAGACAATGCAAGTTTCCACTGTCAAAAATCCATCAATTGGGCTACGAGTGATTATTTCTTGTTCCTTCAAACCTAAAGAAATGGCTTGGAGGAAATAGAGTGAAATTTAAGTTTTTTAGAAAAGTTAAAAAAAAAAAAGCAGAAGCGTTGATCAAATTATGTAGAGCTCAAAAATCCGGATTTAGTAACTTTTATTACTATTATCGTATCGCTATAACAAATACATACATAATATATGTACAATATAACGAAAACTTACTGTCTTTGCTATCCGCTAACACATTTTAGCGATATTGATTGACGGCTAAAGTAAATAATATAAAATGTTAAGCTCGAATTGATTTTTTTGTATTTGTATTCTTCTTTGTGCCTTTCGCTTATTTTGACATCTTGTATGCAGCGTTGCCACATGATATATAATCAAATGGCGTGAAAAACAGAGTTGTACGATATCGTATAAAAGAAATTACAGAATTACATTATTTGCTGTAAATGATTAAATATGTAGATAAATATGTATAACGATTTTCGGTTCGCAAAATGTTGCTGGTACAAGTATATTAATATTTTTTTATGAGGAAAACGATATTTTCCTTATGCTTTTTTTTAACCCATAAATTTGGATTTTGCAACATATTTCCAATTACTATGTGGCCCACTTTTGTACCATCCGAGAGCGTACTGTATGTATTTAAAAATACTTAAAGTTCAAATGTGCAAGTATGTATGTATTTATGTATAGAAATAAATATGTTGAGAAAAAGTTTCTCAAACAGTTATGTTTTAAATTTATTTTTTTGTTCTTTTGTTTTTGTTTAATTCTTCTGTTGGCCATTTGGCATTTAACTCCTTTTTTGGAAAACTTAAAAGTAATACAAACAGCTACCAGTTTTTTAATCAAGATACCCTACAAGTGCTATTAAAAATAAATTGTTTCAATACTCAGCAAAAGAAAAATATAATTTTATATTATGACAGAATTTAAATTTCCAATAGTATAAGGAAATATATTAGGAGGATCTTCAATTAACGGCTGAGGAAATGGTATGTCCCAAAAACCAATTCAACACCTGAAAGGGATCATAGACTCTAAGATGAGGGAAGAAGCGTGCGACGAAAACTCCTATGATCCCAAATCGACTAAATTCCTTTTATCATTAACGAGCAGCAACTGTAGACTTATAGTGGGGGTGGACGGCTTCGGACGGATACTTGGTGTCACCTGCAGGAAATGTAAGGAACCCGGGGTAATTCATATGTACATCTACTGTGTCACTGTCCGGCTCTAAAGGCTCAGTTACCCGACTGTAATGTAAAGTAACTGCAACAGTAGGAAACAGCTGATCGATATTGTTATGTGAAAAGTAATGCAAATAGTTATAGAGATTTAATGTAACGTAACATACTTTTCATATAAAAGTATCGATCAGCTGTTTTTTACATTGCAGTTACTTTACATTACAGTCGGGTAACTGAGCCTTAAGCCCCACTAGGTATAACTGTCCTGGTGCTCACACTTTTCGTAATCTTGAACTTGTATCGAGAGTGGAACTGTATTGATTGCTCAAGTTTGTTAAATCTGTGTGGGAGTCATTCGATACAAGCACCACAAACTAGGCTGCCATACTAACAGGTTCTCTTCTCATATGCTGGTATCGCTAAAAATCAATCCCGGTCTATGCGAGGTCGTTGACCACCTAAGCGGATCTACTCTGTAGTTCGGAACGAAAGAAAATGTTAACACCAGGGAGTTTACTCTGTAATTCGAGAGGAAAGAAAATCTCCCTTATTCCAGTTGTCGACATCGACGTCACTTTAACACAATAGCAAAAAATTGGGGCTTGTTTACTCGTTCTCTAGAACAATTTTGTGCTACTGACAATTTATTTCCGTTCCCTAAGGTCTAAAAAGTAGCATAAACCTGTCAACAGAAGTCAGTTGTTTTCGAAAACGGGTACACAAGCCCCAATTTTTTGATATTGTGTTAAAGTGACGTCGATGTCGACAATTGGAATAAGGGTGAATACTTTCGAATTTATATGTTTACAGCACGCAAAAGTAGATCCCCTGGATTCAGATAAAATCTGGCACCAAATATTTCCCTAGAATCATCATTACCTTGTTTCTACGCATCATTACATCAGTATGTAGAATCTTCGACCACAATTCATTGTTAGGCCGGGTTTACATCGGTGTGCAAAATGCTACACAAGCGTAAAAAAAGCGTAACCAACTAATTACTAAAGCAAAACTGTTTGATTCAGACATGTATTTATTAAGTTAAATAGTTCCATACATAGCTAATAGACAATTTTATAGAATCCAACATGATTGGAAACTGTTTAAATCAATAAATACATATGTATCTGAATCAAACAGTTTTTCATTAGTAACTAGTTGGTTACGCTTTTTTGGGCAAATTACACACAAGAAATGCCAGATGTAAACTCAGCGTTAGAAAACCCCGGTGGAGTAGTGAATAAGTGTGCTGTTATATCAGTCAGGGGTTGTGGATTTGATTCGCACTAAATACTCTGGTTTGCTGCACTACATAAGATAGGTTAAGTTTCTATATAAATTTGCAATACTCAATAATATCAATTCATAATAATATATTGTACTTTATATAATTTGTTTTCTGAGCTAATTTTCTTAAGTAGTTTAAACAACTTTCCTTAAGTTTTTAAAAAAAATAGAAAATTAAAATATATTAGAATAAATAAAAGAGAATTTAAAGAGGTCTTTTGTTGCCTTCAAAACTTTAAAGTTTAAAGTCTGTGCCAGGCAGGGCAGGGCGTTCGCCTTTAGAATGGATGGCAAACAACTAATATTCCTTCTTTAAAAAAAGCATGACACAATACTAAGAATTCTAAATTTATTATTATGCTTTCAAAACATGCGAGTTGCTCTTCTCCTCTTTGTTTTCCAGCAACTCCACTACGACGGACAACAAAAAAGTTGCAAAAGCAAAAAGGACAAGTTCCGCAAGCAAACTTACATATATATACATTTGGACAAAATACAACAGACAGACAGACATAGAGGCATAAAAACACCATCATCATCACCGTCGCAACAACATCATTGTTGTTGCCTCCATTTATGTTTGGAAAATATGACTCAATATTCAGACTTTAAGACGTCTCTTGCAACATAAAACTGTACCCAAATATCAAAACTAAAAATAACACAATATTCGTTTTAAGCATTTGTTAGGAAGTGAGATAACATGCAAGAAAAAAAACCTCATTTGAGAAAAATAAATAAATAAATAAAAACAAAATACATATTAAATAAAAAGAAAAAAAAATGCAAAATCCAAGGTGTGCTGAATATGGTACCAGATGAAATAAGAATCCTTTTAAATCTGGAGTATCCTTACACCAAAAAAGGCGAATAATCCATACGCATATGTACCCTGCAGGAAATTGAAGTGATACAAGTCTAGTCACGTGACTGGTCCTTAAGTGATAGGGGCCAGTTCGACTTCTAACATTTCCTATAAAGCGGACCAAACACTTTTACATGGGCATGATAGGTTGGAGTTAATTGATACTTTGTATGCACCTTGTAACTTGTCACTGAACTATAACATAGGGCCTATTCGGTGTAGAATAATATAAACAATATATAAATGTCATTCCGACATTTAACTGTAACAATGAACAGTTATAAACTTTTTTATTGCTGCAAATGCAATGACATTTTATTTTTAATCTGAAATTTTTTTGCGATTCGAACCGACAACCTCGTGCATGAGAGCCTTGCACACTACTCACTCAACTACAGAGGCACTCATATTTCAAAAGTGTAAATAACAGTTAAGCTTAGGTTATATTCTAAGTGTAGTTACGGTACTGGTTCCAGAGTCACATTGGAGAGAGAATTAACATTATATTTGCACTATTTGATAGGACCATGTATTGAACCACATCGAGCATCCCGTTTACTACAATACTAGACCGAGTTCCAATTAAATTGGCTCAATATCAAGACGATACATCACGAAAATGGTGAAAATGTAACCATTTAAAAAACGATATATATTTTTTCACCATACACTACTCCGTACTTTTGATAACACTCGCCTTTTCTCAAGTCATAGGACGAGTACGTTTGGATCACCGAATTTTCTGCAGGGTATGTATATTCGTGTAACGTGTGTTCTATAGGGCGTTAATTAATGCCTTGATTCAGTAAAAAGATTTAGGACGTTTTTGTTTGAAAATGCTTCCGAGTTCTTGTCTTTGAATTCTCTAAATTATTTTCTTCAAAAATGGTTAATGTCTTTGATAATGAAAAATAAAAATATTATTGCCATGTTTTTAAAACATAAAAGTTCAATTAATGTATTACAAAATATGAAAAAATATGTGTTGGATATAATGTTTGGAACAAATTCATAAAGCAAATACACGAACCCTCTAGCATAGACAATAAATAATAATTGCTTTGAAGAATCAAATCTGGGGGTCTACTCTGTAATTCGAAACGAAAGAAAATTCTTTCGAATGTGTATGCTAATTACATGTACTTTCGAAAGCATTTTCTTTCGTTTCAAATTACAGAGTAGACCCCCTGCTTCTTTTTTTTTCCATAGACAAGACGATATAATCTTCGAATAGAATTAGGGCATAAGATGATTATCGAACAAATATTTAGCATGTTTCTGTGTTTTTTTTCCAGATTAAAATTAGTCTACAGTAGAGGTATTCACGTCAAAGGTTGCAACTGTTGCGGAAAAGCAAAATTGCATAGTTTTCAAATAATCTAGAAAATTATTCTGCTCAAATGATGTAAAATTATAAACGTCGAAGGAAGTGCTGCAAGATTATGAGAAGAAATTTTGCAAAATTGTGCAAAAAAGAAATATTTTACAAATAACTTGTTTTAAATCTTTTCAACTACAACTTTAAACGATACAACTGAGAAATAAATTGCAATTATTCTTTATCTGCAATATAAATAATTTTTATCATTTGCAAATTGTCTAATGCGTGTCAACAAGTTTATTACAACTTTAAATGAAATAAACAAACAATAAAAATAAGATATATAAACTAATTTGTTTGCTCCTTTTTATAAAGGCAGCACAAATAAAAATATAGACTATTTAACTGATTAAATATTTATTTTATTTCATAGTATCAAATTGCAATTAACCAGAGATTTACTGTCATTATTAAATAGAGATAGGAGCGTGGCAAATTTTCAAAATGTTAAACAGTATGAAAAATGCACGCTAAAAATTTTCTAAACACGACACAACACGCCCGAAATAAAATTAAATAAAAAAAATTTTTTTTTATTCACGTTAGAGATGGCCGTGTGTGGATTTTTTTAAATACGAGCCAATCACCAACACCAAGATATCCAATACGTCGAAACACGCACTCCAAACTTCTTTTCGCAATGCAACACGCTGGAAATAGAAATGGAATACAAAAAATTGTTTTTTTTATATTCAAATTAGAGATGGGCTTGTGTCGAATATTTCCAACACGACACGAACCGAACATGAGTACCAGAATCACGCACGCAAAAATCACTCCCAACACGACACGACAGAACACTCACGAAAGCAAATTGAATAGTAAAAATCGATATTTTTTAACTTCAAATTAGAGATGGGCGTGTTTGGAATTTTCCAACTCGACACGACCCAAACGCGAATACGCACTCCAAAATTTTGCCCAACACGACATAATACAATACGCACGAAATCAAATTAAATACAAAAAAGTGTTTTTTTTTATATTCAAATTAGAGATGGGCTTGTGTCGAATTTTTCCAACACGACACTAATGCCTGCCATAAAGTACACAAGTTCATTGCACAAGTCTGGCACTGTACAGTGCGTTTGTGTAGTGTATGGGTGTGGTTGTGCTGTTTACGCAGTAAACTGAATAAATATCAAAATGATTTTGCTCAAGTTTGAAAACTGTACAGTGAACTTGTGTAGTGTATGTTGCAAACGCTCAGTCGTTTCGTGATTTTTTAAGAGTTCACAACATGAAATGACCGCAGAACAAATATTCTGGACAGAGTTCCTAAAATTATACAAAGAATCACCAGCATTATTGCGAATTAAAATAAAAAATGCACAGTTTAGTTTACAAGCTTAGTTTACGCAGTGCCAGACTTGAGCACTGAACTTGTGTACTGTATGGCCGGCATAACCTAACATAAGTACCAACACGTACGAAACACGCACGCGAAAATCATTCCGAATACGACACGACAGAATACTCACGAAAGCAAATTGGAGAGTAAAATATATTTTTTTATATTCGAACAGAAACATATTTTTTTTAATTGCAGAACAGGGCCGATAAACCTGTTCTGTAAACCGAATCCGAGTAAATTTCTCGTTTTCAAAAAACTTATTAATGTTCTTGCGGACGTGTTTAAAGTCATAAACGATAATTCTCTTTCAGATATGATATTTGAGAATCAATATAATAAAAAAATTTAACAAAATCTAAAAAATATTTCTATGGTCGGAGTTAGTTTTCTAAAATCGTGAGATATCAAATCGATCGGTTTACAGAATAGGGATGTATGTTAAAGAAACCAATAGAAGATAACAATTATTAAAATTTTTCTTTACTGGAACTTCATGTATACATATCAAGCCTTGTTTTCGATTTTATGGTAAGCGAAATGTTATAGAAAATAGCCTTCTTAATTAAAATTAAACTTTTATAGCTAAGAATTATCGAAATGCCAAAATTGTTGATAACTTTTAAGATACAGGCAATTTTATCGTAAGCGCAAATTTACATGCAAAAACATATTTGAATATTTTAAAGAGCCCTTCCCCTGAAAAATTTAATCTTTGTCACTTACGATTAAATCGAAAATATGGCTGGATATTTTACACCTAAAATCGTTGTGTTTTTTGTGTAAATTTTGTTCGACACGACCCGACCAAGAACAGAATCAGGGTGTCTACTCTGTTACACAGAGAAAAAACTGCCTCATAAAATCAATAACATTTTCTCAATGAAACGTTTTTAGGCTAAGGGGTATCCCCGCAGAAAGAAGCGAAGATTTTTTCATAGAGATTCCTTATTGTTTTTATGTGGTAAATCTTATTAATTTTATCAGGAAGAAACCCACATAAAATCAAGAAGAAATCTTATTATTCACAGCTTTTTCTACTCAATTTCCGTTATTTTTGGCACCAAAAACAATCCATAGAGAAAAACTTCTTGAATCTATTAGGTTTTCATATAAATTGTAAACTATTGAGATTTCTTATTGATTTTGTTAGGTTGCCTTCTAGATTTTTAAAAAAGGTTTTCTTCTTGATTTTATTAGGCTGTCTTATTGATTTTTTCAATAAGGTTTTCTTCTTGATTTTAGTAGGTTCCTATATGATTATGTGTAAATCATCTTATTGATTTTTTTAGTAAGGAAATCTTCTTGATTTTATGAAGTGTCTTGTTCTTTCGTTTCTATAAATAGATATACAGACAATTTTTTCAGGATCTTTTTCAGTTTTGTATAGGAATGTTTGCACAATAATTTCAATGGTTGTTCAGGCTGCTTGTTAGCATATTGGTTAGAGTGCTTGTCTATCAGGTAGAAGTTTGCTGGTTCAATACTTGGTGAGTAAGTTAGTTAAGAATATAACCTAATGTGCATGTGTGTATGTATGTCTGTATAAATAAATAACATCTACAACATACTACACACATACATACATACATACATAGATACATACATACATACATACATATGTATATGGTATAGAATTTAACTGAAAATACATAAGTACAGAGAATAAAGAAGCAATTTTTTGTATGTTTTTATTGACAAAATCAATAAGATAACCTCATAAAAACTACAAGATTGAAAAAAAAACAATAGAGATTTCTTATCAGTTTTGTTCTATCTTATGAGGTATTTAGTAGGCACTGTTTTCTCTGTGTATTCGAATTTGCGTGCTATCGACATACAAATTCGAAAGCATTTCGAATTTCGTTTCGAAATACAGAGTAGACCCTCAGATTTTCTGTCACGAACACTTCGTGTTGAGTCGTGCGTATTAAGTGTCACCACAAGCGCTCATCTCTATAATGAAGCAAATTATGGCCGTCACCAATAAAAGAGTTGATATAAAAAATTTTAAACTCAACACTGAATTCATTCATATTCATTCCCTTCATAATTTGAAGTAAATTATTTTAAATCTTTTAACATTTTCACACTTTTTAAAATGAATGAAAAATACATATAATAGATAGATTTTGTGCAATGAGTGTTAAATTTAACGCCTTAACAAATGGATTACTGGGTATCCTGGAAAAAGGGAAAGGTCATAAAATAAAACAAAAGGAAAATAAGATAAAAGGATCCTTATAGTATATCTATCTGTATGATTACACCTACTGTTGAGTTTTTATTATAAGCAGGAAAATGCAATTGAATACAATTGCCATCTCATTGTAACACGTGCTACAAAATGGCCAAAAAGAAAATCTAACTGCTTTCCTTTTATTTCATTTCATAGAGAAAAAACATTTGTTTCCTTTTTGGAAATACCCCTGAGCGTGGCGAAGGTACAATTGAATTTGTAAGGAAATACATACATACTCGTACATACTTTAAATTGCGAGTGTTGGGAAAAACCTTGCTGCACCTGCTCTTTTGTTTGAATGTGTGCAGACACACCTGCAAAACCTAACCTCACTCAGCATTTGTGCCTTTCTATTCTTTCCTTCTTTCTTGTTTGAAGAAGAAGAAAGCAAATAAAATCAAGGTTAAATAGTGTCAAAAATATGTCGGACTCTCTTACAACTACATACACTCAAGTATTTTATTGTTCTCTGTGTCAAATGAAATTTTAATGCTGTAAATTATGTTTTTGCAAAAACCCCCTGAGGATTTAGAGGGTTCAACTTCAGTATTGTTGGCAACCAGCAGAGTTGTTAAGGAAATTTAACTTTGTGCTTAAGATTATCATCACAAATGCAATAAATGTAAAGTGATAAAAAGGCCTGTATAAAGATCTAAAAAACTGTAGAATTCATAAAGATGGTAACGGTGATAATAGAATTATGATTGAAAGAATTGGTGATTCACAAGTTTTTTATTGTAAAAATGTCTTTTATTTTTTATTTTTTTTTTATAAAACGAACATAAAAATCAAAGAAGGCGTCTCAGAACTTTTTAATGGCTCATATGCTGCCAAACTCTGTATGTAGTTAAAAGATTAGATGAATCCAGCCTAATCCAATCATATTGGCATTATGATTGTCATTATATTGACGACACTAATGCTGAGTACACATTTGGCATTTCTTTTGTTATCACTATCACACAGAGAAAAAACTGCCTCATAGAATCAAGAAGATTTTCTCTATAAACCGTTTTTAGGCTAAGGGGTATCCCAGCAGAAAGAAGCAAAGATTTTTTCATAGAGATTCCTTATTGTTTTTATGTGGAAAATCTTATTAATTTTATCAATAAGAAAAGCACATAAAATTAAGAAGAAATCTTATTACTCACAACTTTTTTTTACTCAATTTCCGTTATTTTTGGCACCAAAAAAAACAATCCATAGAGAAAAACTTCTTGATTCTATTAGGTTTTCTTATAAATTGTAAACTATAAGGATTTCTTATTGTTTTTATTAGGTTGCCTTATTAATTTTTTCAATAAGGGTTTCTTCTTGATTTTAGTAGGTTCCTATATGATTATGTGCAAAGCATCTTATTGATTTTTTTAATAAGGAAATCTTCTTGATTTTATGAGGTGTCTTGTTATTTCATATCTATAAATAGACATAGAGAAATTTTTTTTCATGATCTTTCTCATTTTTGTATAAGAATGTATGCACAATAATTTCAATGGTTATTCAGGCTGCTTGTTAGCATATTGGGTAGAGTGCTTGTCTAATTTTGTTCTATTTTACTAAATGTAGGCACTGTTTTCTCTGTGCATGGCAGAACGGAATGCGCACACAACGAATCGTAACGGAAATGACAAGCATAGCCACTAGTACTCACTATTGCCAAGTCACAAAATGCCAAAATGTGTACTTGGCATGTTTATTTGATTAAAGAAATTATTAAATTTGAATCATGTCAATTTAAAGTGATTAACAGTTAAATATATAGAAAATATCCCTTATTCCAGTTGTCGTTATCGACGTCACTTTAACACAATACCAAATAATTTGGGCTTGTGTACCAATTGACCCCTGTCTGCAGGTTTATGCTGTTTCCTAGACCTTAGGGAACGGAAATGTATTGTCAGTAGCACAAAATTGTTCTCGAGAACGAGTTAAAAATCCTAAATTTTTTGGTATTGTGTTAAAGTGACGTTGATGCCGACGACTAAAATAAGGGTGAATATTATCAAATTTATGTTGATTACCTTTTAATCACTATTAAGGTGATGAAAAAAGCAAATTTAAACGTTACATGATTTCTGTTTCACATTCACCACAAAAACCCGTAAATGAGGGGAAACCTCAACCCCCTTAACCCGCTTTAATAAGATCCTAAAGTGTGATCGTCACTTTCGATAATGAGCTGATTCGATCATGTATTTTAAATTTGAGATTATGGCATTTGATATCGCACCATATTAATATATTGTTCGATAGCGAATGTCATAATCTCAATTTGAAACAAAAGTGATCGAATCAGCTTGTTATCCAAAGCGACGATTAGAAACCTGATTTGCTCTTTTAAAAACTCGATAGACGTATATTTTTAAAACGATGAGGGTATTGATTCGTCTGTATTTTTACCCGACTGCACAACACAAAGATGGATATTGTGTTTGTCAGTCTATGTAAAGACTGGCCACTGAGAGAACACCAAGAGAAATGTATAAGAAACCGATTGATGTTCGGCACTCTGGTGCCAGTTTGAACAGCCTTGCTCTATGTATGTCCAGGATGTTCGATATCTCTCGATAGGCAGCTCTGATGTATGTATGTATGTGTGTATGTTTGTATGTATGTGTGTATATATGTTTGTATGTACGTGTGTTTCTTCGCTGCACTATATAAACCGAACGCGTGGACCGATTTTGATGATCCTTCCGTCAATCGATTTGGCGGCCAAACGACGACGTTTTGTAAGTACGAAAAACATAAAAAGTCGGCGAACTATATCAAAATGGGAAACATTCGGCAGGTATTTTAAAATCATCTTATGATTTTCATTTTGAATGACCATTAAGGATATTTAACGATAGTGGTCGCAGTCGCGTTTTTTTTAATTTTTTTTTTGTATAAATACTTGTTTAGGCATTGTTACTTTATAACACGGTACATTTTAGACCAATTTTAAAAATTAATTTTTTGTTTGAGAGGGTATAGCTTCTATTTGGTAACGTAGTCTAAAAAGTAGGCGGAACACGCCCAATAAATTGTTCTTCAATTATATAATATTTTAAAACACAATATTGCATTAAAAAAAGTGAGCGGACCACGCCGTAACTACCGCGTTATAAGAGGGATAAGTGCAAATATAAGAAAAGAGAAATTTTGATATGGGAAAAAAAACTGTTAAAATTCGAAATGATGCAAATTTCCGCTACTACATACATATATCGTGATTCAAGGCAAATTGCCACCAGATGAGCTTGATGCGGCATATAGTGATCAGCTGTTAATTTCTCTTGTGTTTTCAAATCAAAGCAAAACGTTCGGAAACTTTGTGACAGCAGGAAACTTTACAATAAAAAATATACAAGATGAATATGCAGAGTTGCAATTCGGGACCACCTGTTATGACTTCACCTCGCCTTGATTTATTTAGGATTTTTTATTGTAAGTAATCAATCAACTCCTTTAAAGTTCACGTTGTTTGCAAGTTCTTCAACGAAAATGACTTAATACATAATTTCTTCTGTAAAATAACACTTATTATACAAAGTTTAAGCGAAAAACCAAATAAAATTTTGCAAGTTTCAGCCAAAAAATAAATTTAATTGACAGAAATGAAAATTCTTTAACTATTATTTGCCCCTCAGAATGCAGACTTTTTGAAGCCGCCATAAAAATATTGGAGTATTATAACTTACAAAAATATTTTTCTTCCTAGTGCCACAGTTTGATTATACTACAAGTATTTGTTGTTGTTGCTGTTGCTGTTGTTGTAGTTGAAAAATAGAAGAAGAAGAAAAGATAAGCAGGTTATTTATTTTTGGCATGTTTGTACATTGTACTCGAATCCATGGTGAGTGTGTGTTAGTTATCACAGCAAGAGAGTGCAAGGACATGGTTAAGTGTGTTGGTCCTTTTGTATGTAAAATGATTTATTATGTGTGAGAACTCCTATTGTTTGAGGTTAAAAAACAAATCGATAAAATTGAACAACAAAAATTAAATGGTAAAATACTTGAATTGTTAAAACTTTACATTGAGTTTTGTTTAAAAGAAAAAATTTTTAACAAGTTTACTTTTATTTTTCCATTCAAACAAACTAAGCCATCTTACCAGAGAGTTTGTTTAATAAACAAGTAAATAAGGAAATTTGAGAAAAATTTCTTACTGATATTGATCTCTAGCATCTTCAAAGACTTTTTAAATTTTCAAAAAAGGTATTTTTTTAATTAAACAAATCTTTTGCTTTATTGTAGACAACTATAACAAGATTACTGTTAAAATTTTCTTTAAAAATTTATATACAAAAGAAAACCTCCTCCTTGACACAATAGTTTCCGTCATAAAATTTAACATAAATCATGATAAAATTTAACATTTATTCCTTGTTTGTTTCAAAAAAGATTGTAAGAAATCTGTGTTTTATTTTTAATTTTTTTTAGAATCGGTTTTCAATTGATTATTTGATAAAAGAAAGTAATTGTTTTTCTTATCTCACTTTTTTAAGACCATTAAATTTTTATAATATTTCATAAGAAATCTTTGCCACCATAGAGTAGAGTTCATTAATCTCACTTAAATATGCTTGTATTTATTTATATCGTACCATATAATACAATCAAGTGTCCTAATCTCTTACCGAGTCTTTGTACTCGTATCCTCTAAATCTTTTCAAAAGAAATCACAAATTTTTATTTTTGTGTTTTTTTGTTTGTTGCTCAACGCACAATAAAAAGTGAAAAAAGGGACGAAAATGCAGCTGTAATTTTATCTTAAAGACTGGTGTTTTTTTCATTATTTAATTCTAAAATTACACTTGAAAACAGTGTTAGCAGCAACAGCAGGTGACTTCTTTCCCACTTTTATTTTGTTTTTTTTTTTCGTTTGCCTTAAGGTTAAAAAATTCGTGTAAATTCAGTTTTGCCTTTCAAAAAAAAAAAAAAAAAAAAAAAAAAAAAAAAAAGGGACTCGTTACTTTGTTTCCTTTTTCTTCTTTTCAAATGAAGTACAATGTCACACAATTAAAAAAAATCTCTTTCTTTTGTTATTTTAGAGGGGAATTAATGCGCTTTACAAGGATTTTTGGAAGTGCCCTAAACTGCTGCTGGTGTTTTCATATTAAATCAAATAAAGCTGTTTTTATATGCTAATATCTAAGATAAATATTTTATTGTTTTAATTAAAATAATTCCACAATAAGAAATAAAGTGGCATGCTGTTGAAACGAATGTTTCTCTTCTATAAACATCATCGAAAGTCAGCGAAAAAAATCTTGATTGCAATCGTCTCAACTTCCAGTATAACAAATACTCTTTTTATGCAGAAAGCATTGCAGGATAATTTATAGCTGATTTACTTCAACATTTAAAACTCAAAAAAATACAGAATAATTTGGAATATCGTGTTTTATGCTAAAAATAAAATCATTCCAAGCGCTTGTACGGGTCGGCCTCTATAAAAAAGTTGTGCCACTGACTGCCTAAAATGAGTTTTATGTCAATGAAGTTTTCTAAAACAAGAATTTATTCGCAGAGATAGACTTTCAGTTCATTATCATCATTTTCTCTCACTGAACTGCATCTGCATATCAGTCCCTCCAAAATGTTAACGTGCTCTATTCAGTATACTATGCAGGACTTGCTCAGTGCTTTCCCATAACCGCCCAAAAAGCTTAATCGACATAAGTTTCGAACTTAATTTTTTGGACAAAATCTACTATTTGCGATCATAAATAATAAATTTTCGTAAAAAAACGAGGTCCAAAAATGTGTCGCTTAAGCGATTTTGGCGGTTATGGCTCGATATAGTGAATCGGCAAAACTAGAGTTGTTATCGTAGAAAAATGAAATTCTTCATACTTGTACTTTATAGTTAAACTAAAAAATATTTGAGGTTTGAGAGAAAACGATGCAAGGACATGCCTACCTCCCATACAATCTGAATTTTAAAATTTAAATTTTAGCCACAGTTATTATCAGAATGTAGCGAAAATTGCTCTCTGGCTCTAGAATTTAACACTATATTGCTGTTAGAAATTTTAATCCAATCGTTGCAAGGACATGACTACCTCCCATATATCCTTTTTCTTCAAAAATCAATTTAAACCGAATTAACGATTAAAATGCGCTAAAAATTTATATATATTTTTTGAATTGTGCTTCTAAGCTCTGTTGTGAATTTTACTGTATTCGGTGCAAGGATATGACTGCGTCCCATATATCCTTTTTCTTAAAAAAATTATTTTAGCTGATTTTATGAATAGAACGAAATAAAAATGTATATATACATACATATATATTTAAAATTATGCGTTTAAGCTCTGTTGAAAATTTTGTTATATTAGGTGCAAGGACATGACTACCCACTATATATCCTTTTTCTTCAAAAATAAAATTTAGCTGCATTTATGCACTAAAAATTTTTATGTATATTTTTATAATTCTGCGTTTAAGCTATGTTGTAAATTTTACTGTATTCGGTGCAATGACATGACTACCTCCGATATATCCTTTTTCTTAAAAAAATTAATTTTAACAACATTTATGATTGGAAGGCACCATAAATTTAAATTTATATTAAGAATTATGCCTCTAAGCTTTGTTGTAAATTTTACTGTATTCTGTGCAAAGACATGACTACCTCCCATATATCCTTTATCTTCAAAAATAAATCTTAGCTGAATTTATGATTATAACACACTAAAAATTTATATATATTTTTAGAATTGTGCCTCTAAGCTCTGTTGTAAATTTTATTTTATTCGGTGCAAGGACATGACCTTCTCCCATATATCCTTTTCCTAAAAAAAAAGATTTAGCTAAATTTATGATTATAACACACTAAAAATTTTTATATATTTTTGGAATTGCACCTGTAGACTCTGTTGTAAATCTTACTGTATTTAGCACAAGGACATGATTACCTCTCATATATCCTTTTTGTTCAAAAAAAATTTTAGCTGAATTTATGATTAGAACGCACTAAAAATTTATATATATTTTTAGAATTGTGCCTCTAAGCTCTGTTATAAATTGTAGTGTATTCGGTGCAAGGATATGACCACCTCCCATGTATCCTTTTATTTCAAAAAAAAAAAAACTTGTGCTGAATTAATGATTAGAATGCCCTAAAAAATTATATATACATATATTTGTAAATTTTACAGTATTGATGCAAGGACATCGCCAACTCCCATATATCATTTTTCTTCAAAAATAAATTTTAGCTGAGGTATGATTAGAACGCACTAAAAATTTCTATTTATTTTTAGAATTGTGCTTCTAAACTCTATTTTAAATTTTACTTACACTCTGCGGTGCAAAAACATGACTGTCTCCCATATATCCTTTTTTTTCTTAAAAAAAATAAAATTTAGCTTAATTTATGATTAGAACGTACTAAAAATTTAGACATACATACATACATATATTTACAAAAGCGAAAGCTCTGCTGTACATTTTTTTCAAATCGGTGCAAGGACATAACTAACTCCCATATATCCTTTTCTTAAAAAATAAATTTGAGCTGATTATGTGATTAGAACGCACTAAAAATTTATGTAAATTGTGCCTCTAAGCCCTACTGTAAATTTGACTGTATTCAGTGCAAATACATGATTACCTCCCTTCCACATATCCTTTTTTTCTTCAAGAGTAAAATTTAACTGAATTTATGATGAACCCACTAAAAATTTTTACATACATTTAATACATAAATTTTACTCTATTCGGTGCAAAGACATGACTACCTCCCATATATCCTTTTTCTTCAAAATAAATTTTTTTTTGTGAATTTATGAATATAACACACTAAAAATGTATATATATTTTTAGAATTGTACCTCTAAGCTCTCTTGTAAATCTTACTCTATTCGGTGCAAGGACTTGACTATCTCCCATATATCTTTTTTTTCAAAAAATAAATTTTAACTGTATTTATAATTAAATTTAACTTATTTCTTATTCCAATGAAGAAAAAACATTTAAGGCTTAAAAAAAAATGTTGATTTCAGTTACGAAAAGTCTTATGCGATTGATTTCTATTAACTTCTATATTTTCAAACGTATATGTTTCTATGTGTGTGAGCTAAAATCTTCTTCACGAGAACGGTCAAACTAAACACTTTTTTTATGTCTATACATTCTTTGTTATGATTTTAATTGACGGCAGCGCTGTATCTTTGCAAATAAAAGATTCAATTGAGATCCCGAAAAAGTAACCAACACTGTGTGTAATCATATTTTTGCGCTAAAGATATTTTTAGATTTTGTAAAACACAAAATTTACCCCAAGACAGACAGACACCCGATGCATTAAATGAGACGAAACACAAGCCAAAGAAAAAACAATAAACAGATCGTTTTAGGGGAGCTAAAAAGCGAGAAAAGAGAAATTGTCTGTAAACAAAAGTTGCGTTCCTTCCAATCTTCATTGTAATGAAGGAAACGAAATGATCAAATTGAAAACATCGCGAGTATCAAACAAAGATGATACTTGTTCGTTGTGCATTAATTTGATATAATATTTAACAGAAAATGTTCAATTTCATTAAATTTATGAGACAATGGCAGGTTTTATTTTTGCACTCGAATTGGTGATGGCCAGTGCTCACGAGAATGGTGTGAATTAATCGTGCTGACACAAAACTGCTCAAGCTTGAAAGAGAACAAATTAAAGTGCGATACTATGGCATGAGGTGAATGTGACCCTACTGGTAGGGAGTGTGATCCCGGCCCAGATCACTGCTTACTTATCAACATATGAATTTATTGTACATAAGAGAACTGAATTCTTTTCTGGCCCCGCTGCAGGTTAAACATAAATGTTATGAGATCAAACATATTTTTAAATACTCAAAGAAGAGCTGTCAAAGCTGAAAAAGTTGATACAATCTTAATTTTTTCGATAACATATGATGCTCAGAAACGGTGTTATACTAAAATAATCCTTGTATTGTACCTCCATACCAACTAAGCTAACTTATTTCATATTTTCCGGTATGTAATAAAACTTAATACTACAAAACTGTTAAGTACTTCAATTCAAAAATCCTACTGCCAATATTGCAAGTTCACATACATACATATGTATATCGCGATATTATGTCATATATATTTATTCCCAAAGAATTTTTCATTTTGTTCAGCAGAAAGGAACAGTTTCAGAGAAATGGATTGTGTTCTTTAATTATTTTTGTAGTTATGAATGACTATTCTTTAGCGATAAATTTTATGGTATCTCAAATCACTAAAATTGTGCACATAATTGTGTAAAAAAATGTTTAAATTTTCCAACCCTGGAATACTATTTTTGATTTTTCTGGTTTTAATACAACCTTGTTGTTTCGTCATAAAATGTAAAATATTTTTAATTTTACTTATGTTATTATATCCCAGCTCTGTAGCTGTTTTATATATTTGACATTTTTTATATCAAACTCTTTCCTTCTAAAAGATAAAATATATTTAATTAATAAAGAAGAAGTTTGAAATAAAAAAAATTAAATTTTCCAACCCTGGACTCATGCTTTTAGATCTTTGTGATTTATTATACCAAACTAATTATTTTAAAAATATAAAATATGTTTATAGAGAAAATGAAAAAATTATTTTAGTAGGTTACTTCTATATACAAAAAAAATTTAATTTCCAATCCTGGAATCGTTTTTTTATTTTTATTTTTTAGTGATTTTTAACCCCCGACCAAACGAAGGGGTGTTATAAGTTTGTAGTGTGTGTCTGTATGTGTCTACGTACAGCCCAAACGGCTGGGCCGATTTAGATTTAGTTTTTTCTGTTTGAAAGGTGACTTGATCGAAAAGGTTCTTAACTATGTTTGAAGAAAATTGGTCCAGCCGCTGAGAAGATATCACATATTTTCTAGATATGTCGGGGGTTCTTAAAATGTTTAATTTTTGTTATTAATACCAATTTAATACTTACTAAAATATAAAATATGTTTATTTAGTTTTGGCTACTTACTTTTACATGGCAAAATAAAGTTTACATTTTCCAGCTCTGAAACCGTGTTTTTTGTATTTTGCTGATTTTCAATACCAATCTATTTCGGACTATTTCTGATACACCATTCCAAGACCGAAGTCTCTAGGTTTTCTGAAAGCTGCGGAAAACCGATTTCACGTACGGACAGACGGACCGGAGAACATTTCCTATTCGTCTTCCCCTTTTTTTTATACTTTATGAGGCGCATATGAATACTGTGGAATTTGCACACGGAATAACCCTTTACCATTTAAAGAGAAAAAAAAACAATTTATAAAATATAAATGGAAACGGTGTATGTATTATTGGAAACGGTTCATTAGTGGAAGTTAGAGAAATGATTTAAAAAAATTTACCCGTAAAAATCAAATTTATCTAACACTTGTCTCCACATGCGTCAGTGAGCACAACTTCAATAGCTCTCACGATCCCTTCATAAGTTCAAGTGAAAACAGACCTTTAAGCATTCTAACAAATTGTATGCAACTGCAACTGTTGCGCGAAGCATCATCAACTGCGTGCAACTTGTAATGAAAGAAAATGTGTTAGCATGTTTTTGTTACCTCGTAACTAAAAATAAATGCATTCATCTTGTTAATTTTAATAAAACAGACGGGCCGGGCCGGGCCGGGCCGGGCCCTCTGAAAAGACCTGCCTGCAATTCTTCACTTTTCGATTTCATTTGCTATTTGAGAAGACCTTTTTTTTGATTTTACACATACATATACATATATTTACAAATTCTATGTAGTTGATTTCTCCCCCTTTTTGCTCATAGCTATGAACTATTTTAGTTGCATGCAGCAAAAAAAAAAAAATGAAAGTTTGTCAGAGTGACCGGGAGGGAGAAAGAGACTTGGTAAGAGTGTTTGTTTGTGTGTTTGTTTGTTTTGTAACCAAAACTTTCAACATTTATTAAATGCACTTTAGTTTATTTGTACAAGACTGACTGCATGTTGTTTAATTTGCTTTTATGCTTGTTGTTGTTGTTGTTGTTGTTGTTGTTGTAATTATTATTGTTTGTGACAACTAACCTCAATTGTTTTGTTGTTTATACATATGTACACATACTCGTATGTGTAAATATAATTGTTAGTTGTACTTTTTAATGCTTTAAATATTAATATGCGTTTTGTTGTTCATTGTTGCCATTTTAGCATTTTCACTACTAAAAACTGCTAAAAAAAAAGAACTATGTAAGTTTAAAAGCTACACCCGGAGAAATAAATTCAGTAAACTGCGACTTAAGGCTCAGTTACTCGACTGCAATGTAATGTAACTGCAACGTAGGAAACAGCTGATCGACATTGATATGTGATAAGCAGGGAAACCGCATATATGCAATTGCATGTTTTTTCTTGTATCACGTATTAATGCGGGGACAAGATATTTATCCGTTTCAGAACCTTTAATGAATTTTGGCATCGATTTGTTAGTGCATATTTTACCCTTTAGAGCATGTTTATGCATATATCAGTTGTACACGCATAATTTTTGCATATTTTCTTATTTTTAGAGCATAATTTACGCTTTTAGGGCATATTTTGATACTTTATGGAATTTATTTCATTTCAACCTGCTTGACACCACCATTCTTTTTTTAAAAAAAGAAAAATTATATGAAATTTTTTTCTAGCAACTCATTAAAATTTCATTTTCGAAATAAAAATTCAAGTTTTAAAGAAACATTTTTCCCTGCCCTATCTGGGTAAATATGCTTACAAATTAAGGGTTTGGTCCACATTTTTATTTTTCTCCATCTAAATCTCTGTTCCAATGTTAAAGTAGTGTATAAATTTTTTTTATATATAACGCAGTTTTACGGACGTTAGTTGCAATACAAATTCAGATGAGACAGAAACGATTTTTATTTGAAATTCTAGGCCAATATTTAGTTATTTATTGCAATAAAAATTATAAATAAAAATCTTGTCTTATTTATCCAAAATACAGTTCCAAAGCCTTAATTATGATATCGTGATCTTTTGAAATTGAAGTTAAATTCTTATGCATCCAATAAAAATTAATTTGTATTATTTGTTTTAGTCGAAATTTTTATACTAATTTTGTTTTAACCTGCACTTCAAACTTCTTTGTTAATTATGTTTCATTTTTTGTTTATTTATTTTCTTCTTATTTTATATGCAAATGTTGTTGAATTTTTGATTAAAAAATATATTTTCATGTACAAATAAACCAATTTATTATATTTTTAAGGGCATATTTTTTTTACTTTTAAGTGCATATTTACAAGTTTTTAGTGCATATTGAATGCGCATAAAACACTTTTTTTGGAGCATATTTTTGGTTTCCCTGGTGATAAGTAATGGAAATGGTTATAGAGATGTAATGTAACGTTACCTACTCTTCATATAAAAATATCGATCAGCTGTTTCCTACGTTGCAGTTACATTACATTACAGTCGGGTAACTGAGCCTTTAGACTCGCGCACGAAGGGTTCCGTACGATCAGTTTTGAGCATTTTTTTTAATATAGCGTTTTTTTTGGCATTTTTCAGTTTAAACGATTTCTTTTAGTTTTGTCGCTTTTTTCTCGTTTTGGCGATTTTGTTCGGTTTTTGGTTTTTTTTCATTTTGGCGTTTTTCCGGTTTTTCGCGATTTATTTTAGTTTTAGAATTTTTTTTTAATTTGGCGCTTTTTTTCGTTTTAGCGATTTTTTTTTTGGCTTTTGGCGATTTTTTTTCGGTTTGGCGATTTTTTAATTTTGGAATTTTTTAGTTTTACCGTGTTTGAAAATTCCTGGAGTTTGGCTCTTACGGTTTCCAAGATACAGCAAGTTGTCAAAATTACACAGTCCAAATTACATTAACTGATAGAACACCCTTTAATTGAATTTTATTGTTTATTGTTATAGTCTGTTGAAAAATACACTAAATTTAAAAATTTCAAGTGTATATACATATGTACATACGATTGTGTATATTACATAGGATTTTAAAATTTTTTTTTTGCTCGTTTTAGAAGACCCTTTAATTTTTAACTCTCATGTTTTTTTTTCTTGTTGTAGCGGCGAAAGTTCCGAATTTCGGGTCCGCAGCTCTTACAGTTCTCGAGGAAATAGCCTGTGACTGACAGGCGGACAGCGTTGCGAAAATAATAGGGTTCCTTTTCACCTTTGGTGTACGGAACCCTAAAAAAAAGCTTAAAGTCAATAAAATCAATAAGAAACATTAGCGAAAGTCTAGTCAAGTAGAAATTTCTTATTTGAATATGGAAGAATATTAATTTACAGTATTAATTATATTTATATTTAAGTATCTCAATATACATTTTCTATTATATTGAAAATTATTGAATTAATGTTAGGCGTTATTATTTTTAAGTTGCAGCTTTTTAATTTTTCCTGTGTAGAACATTTTAGCTTCATCGTTTTCTGGTAATACTGGCATTATTAAGCAACAAAAGCCAATAGGAAAACCATCAATCGTATTGAAAACAAATTAAATAAATTTCACTTTCCTTTTTTAATTTGATTGTTATTTGGGGGGGGGGGGTGGGGGGTTTGGCATTAGAAAAAAGGGCGTGAGTATTGTTCATTGTGGTTAAAACAAAATCAGCGATTTTTTATGAAAACCGTTTTATCGTTTTTGTTAGTTTTATCTTTTTATGCAAAATCGATCGGGATCTTAGCTGGCTATCGAACATTCCATATAAAGGGTGATTTTTTTAGCAACTTTCTTTTTGGCAACACTGTTTTTGGCAAACTCATCTGTTTTCGTGTATCATGTTACTGTTAAACATGTTCAGTTTGGTCCTTAATTTAACCATTAATCGACTTACAAAAAAACAACGCTTGCAGATTATTAAATTTTATTATCAAAATTCATGCTCGGCTAAGAGAGTGCACTTCTTCCATTTCCATGGTCAGAAGGTCGCCTACTTCTGAGGAATCTTGTGACTAAATTTCGCGCCAAAATCTCATTATTGAACATTAAACCACCAACACTCATACGTAGAGTGCAGCTGTATCCGCCAGTGTTGTTGATGACCGTGAATTATCGATTCGGCGCCATTCGCAGCAATTGGGCCTCTGTTCCGTTTTTTGTTGTTGTTGTCAAAAATGGAAGTGCTAGACTTGGCTGGCATGTGATTTCAGCAAGACGGTGCCATATGAGAGGCGAGTTCGGTGAATAGTGCATTTCACGTTTGGGGCCGGTCAATTGGCCGCCTAGATCGTGCAACTTAACGCCTTTAGACTATTTTTGTGGGTCTATGTTAAGGCTCCTGTCTATAGGGACAAGCACGTAACGGTTAATGCACTGGGAGATAATGTTTTAGAATTTTTTCGCGAGATACCGGACGATATGCTGGAGAAATTATTCCAAAATTGGACCCGCCGTATGAACCATTGCAGACATAGCCGCTTTCAACATTTACATGAAATCATTTTTAAACATTGAAATATATAGATCGCTCTACCGACTCAAATAAAGATTTCATACATTTCTCTAAATGTTAGGTGTTTAATTTAATCAAACATGAAAGCTGTTAAAAAATCACCCTATAGAAAATCACTTTGTATCATTTTGAATTCTTGTTGCGCTTGAAATTTTCTATCGCAGGGGATTTTGAATTTTTGGATATTGTAATTGCAATGTAAATATTTGGCAATTACTTTTTGCTTTCAGATTACCAAGCAATTATTTTAAACTAAAGGGTGTTTTTTTATAGAGTGATACAATTTTAAATCATAGAAAAACAAGGAAATATATTTTTAATATCAATGAAACGGGCTTTATTGGAAAGAAAATTTTATGAAATTAATGTTTAAATATGATTTTGGTCATGTGGCCGCCAAGCCTAGCGCGTAGAAGGTGCAATCTGGAACACCAATTTTCAACAACTTTTTGTGGCCGTATTTCGCCGATAACTCTTCGAATATTGATTTCCAGGTGTTCAATTGTTTTTGGTTTATCGATGAAGAAAATAATCCAATTGGGTTAAATCACACGATCTGTGGTGGCCAATTAATTTGGCCATTATGTGATATCATTTTTTCATCAAAAGTTTCTTTGAGTAAATCAATTCTAGCGCCCGCTGTGTGGCATGTGGATCCGTCCTGTTGAAACCACATATCAGCAAGATTAATGCCACGTAATTGAGGTACGAAAAAATTTCGAATCATGGTCCCATACCGTTCACCATTGACAGTAACATTCTGACCATCATCGTTTTTGAAGACATATGGGCCAATCACTCTGTCAGACCAAAAAGCGCACCAAACAGTAATTTTCTGTGGATGTAATGGTGTTTCGACAAAAGCTTGTGTATTCTCCTCACTCCAAATGCGACAATTCTGCTTATTTTCTTAACCAATCCACCAGAAATAGGCTTCATCGGAAAATAAAATTTTGAATGTAAATTCAAAATTAATATCGATTTGTGTTTCAGCCCATTCGCCGAATTGGCGGCGCATACAGTGGTCGTTCGCCTTTAATTCCTACACAAGTTGAATCTTGAATGCTTTTAAGCAAAGATCCTTTCGTAAAATCTTCCATGAAGTGGAAAGACACAACCGCAGTTGCTGAGAACGGCGACGAATTGATTGATTAGGATCATCTTCAATACTTTCCGGTACAGTGGCTACATGTTCTTTAGTGCGCACTGTTCGGCGACTCACGGGCTGCACATTACCAGTAACAATAAATGTGGGTCGAAAAAGATCTTTGTTCTTCGAATTAGCCGCTCTGAAGGACGATTGTGTGCGCCATAAAATGGAAGAAGTGCACGATGAGTTTTACGAATAGAGCAATTATTTTGATTAAAAATTTCAACATTTTGCACGCGTTGCTCTGCTGTAAGTCGATTCATAATGAAATTTTTAAAGCAAACTAAACAAAAAGCAACTATCAGCTGTTAAATGGGTGGGTGCTCAAATAAAGCAGTGATGCCAACTCAAAGTTGTGATACTTAAAAAAAACACCCTTTATTATAATTTAATGCACCAAATGTTTTGTAGTTAAATACTTTTTGTTTGATGTGTTTTTCTCTTTCAATTATCTAAACATATGTAATATTTCCCCTTTTTAGCAATTCGTATTAAATTGATTTATAATTTTTATTTCATATTTTCGTTTTGCAAATTTTGCAATTGTTAAATACAGACAATGAAATTTAATTAAGAACATTTTTGTTCATGTTCCCATAATACTTATTGTCGCACATGTCTTGTTGAATTTTGACTGCAGGAGTTGTATAAAGATAAAATGACAGTGGTGGTGATAATGATAGTGATCATCATACTCGTATAATAATAATCTACGTATGCTTACCCATATCCGATATTATATTTTTACTTTCTTTCTTTCTTCTTAAATTCATAGACTGTCACATTTGACATCAGCGTGACGTGTGATAGGGTGTGCAAACGTGAAAGCAATTCACTTCTAAAAAAACCCTAGATATCGTTCATATTTCAAAGGAAAAGAAAAAAAAAACAAAAAGATGATGTTGTTGGCAAATGGGTGTTACCATTAGTCAACAATAACAAGGACAAGACAAAGGAAGGCAAAAATGCAAAGTATTGTTTGGAAGAAGAAAAACATAAAATGAAAGCTCATATATAAATACAGCTGAATATGAATATAAATACAAAAATTTATTATTGGTACGTGTTCAACAAAGTTAAACATGTTATTATGAGTGCAAATTATCAAAATGATGATACGATGCAAATGCGAATGAATTTAATTCGTGCATTCGCCGTGCCGTGTTGCTTTTTGTTGTTTACAATGAGTGAGGAATGATGTGGGAAGTCTAGTGTTATTTATGTTAAGAATACAAACAAAAGGCCATATATAGTCAGTCAGTCGTCTGTGTGCATATGGATGAATAGATTTACGGTCTTGCCACCATCCATCCATCCATACGTCCCTTCTTTCAATGACACAAAGTGTGACAAAAGATCTGCAGGCTTAAGTGCATGTTTAGGGTTAACATTTTATCAAAAAAAAAAAAAAAAAAAAAAAAAAAAAATACAACGAGATGTTATTAACAATGTAATCAATTTAAACTAAAAAGTATGACAGCCAGTCATTAAAATGCAATTGTTTTTGATATCAATATGGAAAGTATTTACAACGAAAATATTCTACATATTTAAAGATTTATATGGAAATCACATTACATAGAAAATTTTGTTGCATGAAATTTTACTATTTTCTTACAGCAGCGCCACAGAAAAAAATGGCGTAGACTGGATCTTAAAGTATTTACGGCGATTTTTGGTAAAGGGTATACCTTTACCAAAAATGGAAAAGGGTATATGTATATAGGTTTGTCATTCCGTGTGTAATTTCCATAATATTCATATGCGACCCATAAAATATATATATTCTGGGTCCTTATGAATAGGTCGTGTTCCCTATTCATAAGATGTCCGTCTGGTGTACGTGAAATCGGTTTTCCGAATCTCCCAGAAAAGCTAGAGTCTTGCACTGTTGTATCAGAAATGGTCCAAAATAGATTGGTATTGAAAATCAGCAAAATCGAGCAGACGGTTGCAGAGCTGGAAAACTTGAATTTGATTTTGCCAAAGAAAAGTAACTAGATAACACAAATGTTTTGATTTTTTTGTTAAATAAACTTATTTTATACTTCAGTCCGAATAAATTTTGTGTGAAAAATATAAAAAAAAAATAAAAAAGGCGTTTCCAGGGTTGGGAACTGTAATTTTTTTGTTGTATAAAAATAACCTAATAAAACTAATTTTTCCTTTTTATAAATTTAAAATATCTTACATTCTTAAAAGAAAAAGACTGGTGTAAGAAATCAGAAAAATTCTAAATTCCAGGGTTGGGAAACTTGCACTTTTTGTGATATATAAAATTAACTAGATCTAATAATTTTTTTTATATATATATATATTATATTTTGGAAAGAAAAGTTGGGTATAGAAAATTAGAAAAATAAAAACCACAGCTCCACAGCTGGAAAATTGAAACTTTTTTTTTATATTAAAGTAACTAAATAAAACTAGTATTTTCCTTGTTTCTTTTTTTCTCTGTTCTTTTAACATATTTTATATATTTTTTAAGGATCAAGATTGATATAAAAAACCAAAAAAATCTAAAAGGATGATTCCAGGGTTGGGAAAAGTACCTTTTTTTTATATATAAAACTAATTAAATAAAGCTAGTTATTTCTTGGGTAATTAAATATATTCTATATTACAGAAAGAAATAAATTAGTGCTCCTATTAAAACCAGAAAAATTTAAATTATAATTCCAGTGTTGGAAATTGAAAAAATTAGGGTAAAAAAATAACCAAAAATAATTTTTTTGGGTTAAACAAGCAAATTCTTTAGTCGTAAAAAAGTAAGAGGTCACTTACTAAAAATTGCACTATAACAAAAAATTATAAATTTTTATCACAAAACAAATACCTATGTACATATACATACATACATACGTTGGTAAAGGGTATATAAGATTCGGCACAGCCGAATATAGCACTCTTATTTGTTTTTATTTAATTAGCTTCTGCACGCCTTCTATTGACAAATAAAAAAGAACTAGCATACAACTAATTTCACAAAAATAAATTCTCCATATTAAATAAACTTGGAAGCAGGGCTGCCAGGTAAGGGGATTTTCTCCCAAAATGGGGATTTGAATTCTCATTTGGGGGCAGAATTTAATGAAAACGGATTTTGGGACTATTAATTTTGAGCTCTTACATCACTATTTCTTATTTTTTATCTTAATACAATATTTACATACGTTATGTTATTTTTCTTAAAACCGTCTTCGCAGCTCTTTGTTTCTAAAATGTCGATTGATTATATATTTTTTCCTTTTTTCTTGATTTGTAGAGAATAACTTATACTAACAAAATAACTGTTGTAAGTTTTGGATTGTGCTATTGTTCTACAGTTCTACCTTGGTTATTCACCATTATCGGCAAAAAAAGGCGAACATTTCGTTCACGTGAAATATTTCCCGTGAACAAAATTAGAAAACATTGCCGATCACATTTTTAAGCAAAGGGAACACATTTCACATGAATTGTTTCACGCATATAAAGCATATACATACATATGTACCCTTAATTATGAAAGTGGTCTAAGTCATGTGCATTTTTGCTTCGAAATATCAAATACATGTTAAAAATTATTCCATAAATATTTAAAAAATATAAAATAAATTTGTATAAATCAAGACTACCACAACTCTAAGTTAAAATGGTGCAAAATATAAAAATATTTTTTAAACTATTCAAATGTAATTTACTAAATATCTCGACCAGACCACTTTCATAATTAAGGGCACATATGTATCTGTGCCCACAATGAATAACAGGTAAATTAGAGTTAAGACAAAATTCAGTTATTACTATCATTGTACTTCTTGCTTGCTAGTTGTATTTTATAGTAAATCGTGCGATTGTGCAGGACAACGTATCACGGCCTTAAGACTTAAAAACTCGTTTTTTATTGAACGATATATTTTTGAGGACAAAAATTAGGAGTTTTCTTTTGCAATGGAATATTACGTTTTAAATTGAGGACGAGAGGTAAAATTTTCCTGGCAACACTGCTTGAAAGTAATTTTTGAGCAACTACACTTTCATTATATAAAGATTCTTTTGGAAGCAATGAAAATTAACGGCCTTATTTATGTATAAGCAAAAACTGCCATAAAGTTAGCATAAGTGGTAAAATTGAACATGATCTTAAAGAGTTTTGCCATGAAACTTCACATTAAAAATCATGCTAGGACTTAGAGGTGGGTAAAAATTAGGTAATGTGACCATTTTTAATGTCAAATTGTATGTATGTAATTCAATTTCGTCAATTATGCTAACTTCATGGCAATTTTTGCTTGTACATAGGGCCGTAATTAATTACACTGTCCAACACACAAAACAAAAAATAAAATTCTTCTAACAACTGATTCTTGTAGACTAAAAAGAGATATATTCTACGTGTATCGGCGTTTTAAAAGTTCACATCTGAAACTCATTTTACGGCCTATTTAAAATTGCTGGTATTAAACTTGAATTTTCGACTTAACCCATTACCCGCCGTAATTCATAGATGCTAAAACTAGTAAACTAGTAAACGGTTGAAGTTGTCAGCTTCACCGTGAAGTTGACAACCATTTACAACTAACTGATTAGAACTTTAAACATTACCAAAGAGGATGATATATTTTCTTCTTATATTAAGAAAATTTTTTAAAAATATATGATGCAGTTATTGAGATAAACACTTTTTAAAAGACGTCCTAAAAATGGGACAATGGCGGGTATTTTATACATAATATAATCAGTTCTCATATTCCATTTCATTAAAAAATTACGTTAAATATGACAATAAGACACAATAGGACACTGTATGAGTTTACCATATATTTTTGTACTCCACATAAACTCTAGTGTAGCCTGGCATTTTACTAAAAATATACTTTTATGATTTATGTTAAAATTATTTTTTTATTTTTTTGTGACAAATTTTGTTGGGTATACAAAAACAACTTACAACTCTGCAACAAAAAAAAAAACTTTGCCAAATCAAAGAGCAGATGTGTTTTCACCAACTATAATTTTATAAATAAATGCAGCCGAATATACACGATACACGAAAAGAAAAGGAAAAGTAGAACAGACGTGCAATATAAATAAACATCTTAAAAATATTCGTATGCATACATAAAAAAAAACATCGACGAGAATTTTAATGAAAAATACAATTTCTTGAAAATACGATACATACATAACATTTAAGCAAAGAAGTATTGGATTTTACGAAACTATAAAATTAAATGATTTTTTTTAAGTGCAATAATTTATTCATGGGAGTCTTTAGTCTCAAAAGTTGAAAGACTTAATCATGAATTTAAAACACGTAATTTAAAGTTCGAACATTTAAATGAAGAAATAAGTATACAAGTTTATATATTTCGGTTCTTTCTTTTTTTTCCATTTATTAATCGATCATTGATCTAAGAACTAAACACTTTATATTGAAGAAAGAAAAAAATTTATAAATGATTTATTTTCCATTAAACTTGAATTGAATGAACTTCTATCTAAAGACTTTAAAAATCATTTACTTATCAGGCGGCATAAATAATTAATTTTATTTACAAAAAAATAATCATTAAAATGTCTGCATTCTTTGTTTCTTAAACTATTCTGTGTAAAACTACTTGCACTATCAAAATTTTATATCTTTTTAAATATAAAAAAAAGAATTTGTGGGAATATAAATAAGCGGAAGTTTTTGTTATTTTTTTTTTAATAATCTTAAAATTAGCTCAGTAAAATCTCTTCAATTTGTACAAATTTGTGTGTTAAAATTTTTTATTTTTATTCATGCTTCCTACTCAGCTTCAGAAGCAAAAACGAAAGAAAACTTTTAAAATTTTATTAATAGACTGCTTGCTGTAAAGTTTAAATGACTTCAAAAAAAAAAATTATGCATTTTCAATTTAAAAACATTTTAAAAGTTTGCTCGTCGATTTCTAAATTTATTTTTATCTCCTCCAAACGCACATAATTTAAATAAATGTACGAGGGTGGTGCAATAACTTTAACACCAAGTAAGCTAAAATATATGGCATTTGGAATAAATAATAACCATTAACACTAAAACAAAATAACAAACTTCAAACGATTGATTTTGGCAGAAGAACTCAAATTTGATGTGTAGGTTCGTCCTTGGATGTGTAGATCTAATAAGAAGGGCTTTTTGGAAATTAGACTGAGAAGGGTGTAAAAAGGATAAAATCGGTATACTTATAACTCTGAAACTACGACTGACAGAGGATTTTAAAACGGGTGAAAAAGGAATTTGGTAACTTTTTCGCATTTCCTCCTTCTAGACGAATTTCCGATTTTCGAAATTCGAACATACAATTTTACTCCCTAAAATTTTACCAGGTTTTTGATCTCAATTATATGGGTATCAAATGAAAACGAATTTTGAGAAGAAGATAAATAAATTCAGTTAAGAGCTTCTTTAACTCTCACACGAAGGGTTCCGTTCGGATGCTACATACATACATATCGTTCATTTACTCAAAGAACGTCATAACTCAAAAAATCTAGTTTGTCAGAATACGTCTTAAATGTCTTAAATTTACACACAACTTAATAGAAAAAGAAAATTTAGTTTTTCTCTCAAGAGTTGAGTTAGCAAGATATTTGTATGAAATTTTTACACAACATGACGAATAATATGAGTATTAATTCTGCATCATTAACTCAAAAAATTAATTTTTTTGAGTTAAAACGTTCTTTGAGTAAATGAGCGATGGATGTAATACTCTATGTATAATCAAATATCTCACCTGATGTAGACATTTCTATAAAAATTTTAAGCACACGGTAAACAAACTTTAGTGTTATTTGTTCATTAATTATTATCACATGTAATTTGGCTTACAAAGCGATACGAACTTTAGCCTGTTCAAATCATAAATATAAATTTTTTTTTTTAGTTTTGGCGCTTATTTATAGTTTTGGCGTTTTTTTATTTTTTTTTTTGGCTTCTAGCGATTTTTTCAGTTTTAGGTATCTCCAGGCTATTTTTAGCGATTTTTTTAGTTTATGCGGTTTTTTCGTTTTTGGCGATTTTTTCAGTTTTTGGCGATTTTTTAAGTTTTTGGCGATATTTTTCTTTTTACAATTTTAAGTTTTCGAGAATTTTTTTAGTTTTGGCAATTTTTTTAGTTTTGGCGCTTTTGTTGATTTTTTTTTTTGGCTTCTAGCGATTTTTTTAGTTTTAGGTATCTCCATTTTATTTTTAGCGATTTTTTTTTAGTTATTGCGGTTTTTTCGTTTTTGGCGATTTTTTTCAGTTTTTGGCGATTTTTTAAGTTTTTGGCGATATTTTTTGCTTCAAAATTTTTAGTTTTAGCGTTTTTGAAATTTTTAATAGTTTGCCTCTTACGGTTTACGTTGCTTGCTTTAGAAAACCCTTTAATTTTTAACTGTCATATATTTGTTGTTGCAGCTGCCAAAGTTCTACATATTCTGTGAATATTTCAGGTCCGTATCTCTTACAGTTCTCGAAAAAACAAACAGCCCGTGACTGACAGACGGACAAACGGACATCGTAGCGAAAACCATAGGGTTCCTTTTCACCTTTGGTGTACGGAACCCTAAAAATTATGATATCGGTTGATGCCGCAAAGTAGCGGACCACTACTTTTTATAAGCTCCCATGGTATGGGTGTCAAATCATATGGATTTAATTTCAAATATAATGAAGCCAGTCCAAATGCACTAAAATGGCGGTTCACTATTTTTTATACAGTCCCATGAAATGGATGTCAAATCAAATAGATTTTTTGAGAAAGAAATAAAAAATATGTGACCTTCTCCGAGAAAAGGGTCCTAGTGTGTAAAAAACGGGTATGTGTCAAAATCGATAAAAATGAGAAAAACATTGAAATTTTATTTTTTAAATTCGTTTTTCTCAAAACTTCATTTTCACACACTAGGTCCCTTTTCTCGGAGAAGGTCACATATAATGAAATCGTTCCTAACACATTAAGCTGAACACCCTAAAATGGCGGACCAGTGCTTTTTATCCACTTTATCAATATAAGACTTTAAGAATGAAACTAAAAATAATTAAATGGAATGGTGTTTAAAAAAATATTCACCCTTATCGTGAATAAAAGGCGAGCATTTTGTTCACGTGAAATATTTCCTGTGAACAAAACATGGTGAACAATATTAGAAAATACTATACTGAAACAACAAAAACGCAAATATTGAGGATCACAAAGGGAATCAATTTTTCGTGAAATTTTATTCCTGATAAAAGTGATTGTGAACCAGTTTTCCTGGTCTTTTTGTTTCGCATGTCAAATAAATTTTTTCTTATAAATGCATATCGTTAGCTAAAATGCAAAAAGGCGTAACTAAAAAGTATATAATTCTGCAGGAGAAGCAAAAAACTATTCAAACTTGTAGTTAAGTCCCCTTGTTTTTGTCAATCACAACGTGGTTTTTGATTTGTAATTTAATATCATTCATAATAATGAATCAAAAACTCAATTTTGAATTTTTTATTAGTTACGCCTTTTTGCATTTTAACTAACGATATGGTCTATTCTTTCTCAAAAATTTCATGCTGCTCCCTCGTATTTTGGTCACACTTTAATCTCTCCAAGTAAAGTGTTCAAAAGCGATATTCATTAACTAACCCTTAAAGGCAGCAGTCAATATACTGAATGATATTTAAATTATTTTATTCGTTTTCAATTTTTAAGTATTTCATTTTAAACTAATTTATTTAAAAATGTTCTTGCTTCATTTTATCTTTACGAAAGTTGAGTGTTTAATTTATTTATGTTATGTGAAGTTCATCACCAGCGTTACCGTTGAAAAATTACAAAAAGGGGCACAAAAAGGGGATTTTCCAAAAAAAAGTGGCACAAAAAGGGGATTTAAAAGAAAAAAAGAGGCAACTTCAAAATCAAGAAAAATTTAAGAAACAAGCATGTTTATTAAGTTATTTTTATTTAAAACAAACAACAAACAACAACAATTTCTCATGTATCAGAAGTAAAAAAACATTAATTTTATGAGAACGCATATACTACGTTTATACGCACGTGATATTTGCAAGTAAAAATTATAACTTACTAATTCACGAGAACAATTACTTATTGCTGCGGCTGAGATGTATGTATGTATACAGAAAAAGACATTTTTAGTTTTATAATTGTTTATTTGACTCACAGTCTTCATATATACTTATATTTGCAAATAATACCGGTATAAACGTGGTAAAGCTATTATATAAAAAAAATCATAAAATCTATGTTAATAATAAAACAGTAGTCAAATTGCTGCATGTGATATCAATCGAAATTCCAACAGAAAATAAATGGAAATTTCGTTCGATATAGAATGCAGTAATTGGCCCCAGTTCTTAAGATTTACAAAAAATTAAAGAATACGTAAATATATATTTTTTATCATTTTTGGGACATGGTTCATATCATTTATTTATTTAAATCCCTTTGTTCTTGCTTCGGCAAATTAAAAAACTAAAATTGGAACGATATTTAAATCCAGCATAATTCAAAAAATTTATTTAACCATATAAAGTTTTGATAACAGTTTGAAAATTCGATTCTGAAGAGGATAATATTATTCTTTTTAGGCATTATGCATATTTATTAAATACCTTAAATACCCTTTCTTTTGAAATTGTACATTTGTATTTATTAATAAGTTTTTTACTTGAAATAAATTTAAAGCAGACAGCATGGACTGACGAGTGTCTACTTTTAGTCTGTTTGATAATTTTTGCGTAATACGAGTACTAATTTATGTTTATGCTTTATGTGTTTTTTTTTTAATTTATTTTATATAGATAAAGAATATTGTTGCATTTAATTTGGCCAATTTGTCCATTTGCTTAAACGGGTTCATCTTATCATCTTTAAAACAAGCTTCATTTCAGCAATATCAACTTTCCTCCGAAAATCTGTATTTTTTGTGGTAAAGGCTCGGATATTTTTACATCATTTGTTTTTTTGGAATTGGCCACGTGTGTGGCTGTTTTAACATGACTTTCAATGATTCATTCGCAGATGAGCAACTGATTGCAGAAAACACATGGGTGTTTTGGTATCTGCATCCATCTGAACCCACTTATGCCGTCTCTCTTAATCATTGGAATATTTTCGTGTTTCTTTTTTTCTTTTTTACTGGTTTTTCCAAGATAATAGGCTCGCATTATGAACTAATTTCATGGGAACTTAAATGAAAAGCATTACTTGATGATAGCAATTCAGTGTGGTATTTTCATACAATATTTCCCTTAGCATAAAGCTTTTCACCTTTTAAAATTATGTACTTTTTCCAAATTGTATTTGGAAAATACAGTTAGTATTATCTATGTATGTAATTTTATATTTAAAAATCTTAAACAAAAAAAAAAAAAAAAAAACAAAAAAAATATTATATTTTTACATATATACTCATAGGAAATAAAATCTTTTTGTCGAATGTGGTAGAATCTGTACAAATTTGCGTTTATTTATTGTAAAAATAAAAATTAAAGTTGACTTTGAACAAAAAGGGGCAAAAAGGGGCAAAAAGGGGCACAAAATAATGCAAATGATACTAAAAGGGGATTTGAAAGTAAGGGGCATAAAAAGTGGCAAGGCATTCGAAAAAGGGGCAAAATGCGACTTTAGTCGCACAACGGTAACGCTGTTCATCACATATTTTTTATGCACATATTTATATTATCCATTAAATATTAAGAGAGAGGGAGAGAGAGAGAAAAAAAATCATATTAATTTCAAATACATAAATTTTTTCGCTGCGATGACAAATATTAAGTGTCATTTAAATTATGTAATTGCAGTTGTAACATATTTTTCAATAGCTTTTTAATATTTTTGAAGGCTTGATGTGAAAAAAATAACACTAAAATAATTGAAAAGAGATGTTTTTTTTTGTATGTTTGAGAAAAAAACATGAAAACAATTGCCCGAAAATTTTAAAATATTGTCCTACTACTCTGGGTAATGGGTTTTCATTTAAACTTAATTTTATTTCTTATATATGTACATATATGTACCTACATATAATTTTGAGCATTCGAAAATTAATATGTATTTCCATAAAGCTTTTATTAATAATTTTTTAATTGTTATGAATATTAAATAATTATATTTCATCTTGCATCCATGCATATCCATACCTATACAGTCTGTCAAGAATGACTTTACATTTTCAAAATAATTAAAACATTTTGAAGTTTTTCAATATAAAATTAGATTTATTTTGCTGTGTGTTCTTTAAATTGAAATAAAAATAATTTTTTTTTATAAAATAAGATAACGTTTATTTTTCTTTAATGTGAAAACTCATACTTGACATACTGTAAATTTGCTTAAAGCTTTCTAAAGTTACTTTGCACTAAGTTTAAATGTTCCTAATTTTTTGTTTACTCTAGTATAATCTTTTCAACTACATAAAAGTTTAATAAAAAATATGCTCTACTAGTTATTTTTAATTTTTTTTTGAGTTTATTACATTCACTTGAGGATTATGTAGGTTATCATCACATGAAACTGCAGATTAAATGTTATTACAATTTACATATTTAGATAAACTGAGTAAAGAAACATGCACTTGGCTGGCATAAGAAAACTAAATAAGAAATTGTATGAGGTTAAAAAACTTAACAAGGAAGTATTTCATATACAGTATCGGTCAAAACCTAAGCACCCCCTAAGTACATTTTTTTAAAATGATAATTTTTTTAAGAAAACAAAATTATTAAATTTTTATTTTTTATTTTTTTTATTTATTTTTATCTGTATTATTGAAAATCACCAACTTTAGGAATTCAGAATTTAACAAAAAAAAGTTAAAATTAAAAAACATTTTAAGTCGCAAGTATAAGCGGACAAAACTAAAGCACCCCCAATTAAGGTACAAAAGAAAAATATTGAAATCAAGATATCGTTGTGAATCCTTTATTCTGGATGACACACGCACATCTTTGAGGCATAGAGGATACTAAATTATTAATTATATGTGGTGTTATTGCTTCCCAGGACTTTTTTTTTGCGGCATCAATACATTTTCTTTAGTTTTGCAATTTTCTCGGTTGATTTTTAAGTTAACGATCTCCCACAAGTTCTCGATTGGGTTAAGATCGGAGGTTTGGGCAGGCCTGGAACCACTCCTTAACCACTTTTGACGTATGTTTTGGGTCGTTATCTTGCTGGAATGCCCATTTAAGTGACATCTCTTCTTCAGCATGAGGCAATTTCACGTCTTTTAATATGTCATGATAGATGAAACGTTCCATAATTCTATCAACCTTATGAATTGGCCCAATACCTTGTCCAGAGAAACAACCCCAGACCATTGTGTTGCCGCCTCCATGCTTTACAGTGCCTTTGCAATATTTAGGATTCAACCTTTGTCCATTTGGTCTGCGTACCCGCCTTATGCCATTTGAATCCTTTAAATTAAACTTAGATTAATCAGAAAACAGCACAGTATTCCATTTTTGGACACTCCAATTGAGATGGGCCTTGGCGAATTGAAGTCTGGCTTTTTTTTAAGAAAACTAACTAAGAAATTGTATGAGGTTAAAAAACTTAACAAGAAAGTATTTCATATATACTCGTATATACACTAGAGGCAAAAACTAAAGCAACTGAGCTATTATTATTAAAACTCTATGGCCGTATTGTAAACAAAGAATTTTTAAATAGGTTTAGAGTTCCTATTACAAACTTTTAGCGCTATATTGACCTTTTACCACCAATTTTTTTTTAAATTTAATTTAGTTAGAAAAAAAAAATAACACGAAAATAAAAATAATTCATATGTGCATGGCAGAAACTACGAGGGCGGTTCGGAAACTTCTTAGCCTATCAATGAAAGAGAATAGTTAGTTTTTCAAAAATATTTTTATTTTTCAATATAATCTCCTGAAACTTCAATACACTTAGTCCAACGCTTTTCTAGCAATTCTATCCCTTGATTAAAATAGTTTTCATCAAGGTCTTCAAAATAGTGGCTTACAACTGTAATTGCATCTTCATTTGAGGTAAAACGCTTGCCAGCAAGGAATTTTTTTAGATTTGGGAACAGGTTAAAGTCACTGGGAGCCAAATCAGGAGAATAAGGTGGATGGTCAAGCAACTTGTACTTTATAATTCGTTGTAAGCCAGGACGTTTTTCTCGAATTTGTACATTTAATTGATCCAAAATGTTGCAATAGTACTCTGAATTTATTGTTTTACCCTTTTGCAGATAGTCAATCAATAAAATACCTTTGAAGTCCCAAAAAAACCGTTGCCACAACCGTACCAGCCGATTGAATTGTTTTTGCCTTCTTTGGGGCACTTCCTCCAGCTTCAGTCCATTGTTTGGATTTTTCTTTTGTCTCTGGAGTATAGTGGTGGATCCATGTCTCATCAACAGTTATGAAACGACGCTTAAAATCCATTTTATTTCGCTTAAAACGATCCAAACAAGCTTGAGAAATGTTCATTCTTATGCGTTTTTGGTCGACTGTTAACAAATGCGGCACCCATGTTGCAGAAAGCTTTTGCATCTGTAGTTCTTCATGCAAAATTAAATGGACTAGATCATTTGAGATTCCCATGATATTAGCTATTTCTCATGCACTTTGGCTACAATTTCTGTTGTTGTTGCTGTTTTTGGACGTCCACTACGTGGTTCATCTTCAATGCTTGTACGACCACGTTTAAATTCAGAACCCAATTTTTTACTGTTGCATATGAAGGAACACTTTCACCTAACACATTCACCATATCATTATGAATTCTTGTCCCGATAAACCTTTTTTATGTAAATATTTAATGACACCACGCATTTCTAATTTTTCCATTGTTAAAAAATCGCGGATGCGTCTTTTGTGAACACCTGTTTCTATATGAAGGAGTTGCCAGATCGAAACAAAATTTAACATGTGTTCATAGCAGAGATGGAAGTTTCCAAAACACTTAAATTTTTTCTGTTTATACCGCGCTTTTTGTGCTAGGCTAAGAAGTTTCCGAACCGCCCCCGTAAAGCAACTCACATTAACTTATTAAAATTTTTAAATCTATTTTAATAATTAATGGCACATCCATTAGTTTTCAAAACAGCAGCGCAGCTTCTGAGCATTGAGGTGATGAATTGATCAATTTCGCTTTTAGAAATGCGTTCTTGGGCTTCTTTCCTTTCTAGGAAAAAATTTCGTTTATTCGACCCTTGGTACCGTTTTATCTTTCTTTCTGTCGACCATATCCCACAAGTTCTCTATAGGGTTTAAATCAGTAAATCGTGACAAACCAAATCACTCAGCAAAAGATCTCCTGCTTCTAAAATCAACTAATGCTAGGAACACAACTGGGACGAACGACGAATTTTTCGGTGCGAACTTTCGTCATAAAAAATAAAACAACACAACACCGCCGTACAACGAAATTCGTCGTGCGTGACGAATTCTGAGATAGATTTATTTCTAATTTGTACGCCGACGAACGACGAAAAAACAATTTTTTCTCTCTAACTCTCTGTCTTTGTACATACAACAACCAACTTTATCAAATATAAGAGAGGAATTCGCTGCGTAAATTCGTCGTTGTTGTGCTTCACACGACGAATTTACGCAACGAACTCTTATCGACAAATTCGTCGACGTTGACGAAATTCGTCGTTCGTCCCAATTGTGTTCCTAGCATAACTACTAATTATTTGTGTGTACTTGCCAGTGTTGGTGCTTTAAATTTTAATTTTTCTCTTATAAATATTATAAATTAATGTTCTCTTTAATAAATTAATAAATGCCCAGATGTATTTACATGCTAAAGTTATGAAATATGACTACATGTTGCTCTACTTCTAAAGTTGTGCACTTAAATTAATTCCTAACCATTAGGATGTGAAAAATAAACGTGCTGCATCCCAACAAACTATATAAAATCTTCTCTGGCTCAAACCTCAGAAAAGTTAAGCACAGAAATTGTATACCTTTGAGCACATGAAAAAAAAAATACATGCATGCGCAACTTTAAAAATCCAAATAGTTTTCCCCATAAAGCCAACAAAATATTGTTAATTTTTTATTTTATATACATACATACATATATTTTTTTCGTGTTTTCTGGGCCGGAAATGTTGTAAAGTTCTTTTTTGCTGTCATGGCTGGCGTGTGTGTGTACGTGTTAACCACGAGTTTTGCTGGAGTTGTAGAGAAAATGAGAAAAACTAACAACGTTGTATGGAAATATGTATGGTGCGCATATGTATGTTTGTATGTATATATTGTGGTCGTGTTTCTTATTTTTCATTTTTGTAGTATGATCATTCATGTCAGTATATTTATGTATGTCTGATGGTCTGAAAGGCTTTTATAAGCCCCATAAATCCCTTGCTAAGACTTTTAAATACTTCTTAAGCAAATTAAATGCATTAGGTGTATTCACTTAAATGCCCAGGAAACGATCAAATGAACTTACTCGTAAGAACATAATTGTGTGCATTCGTCTTTTTTCGTCGTGATTTTCAGCAAAAAGTTTTAATTTTTTATTTGACGGCTGATTATTTGATCGTCTGCAACTCTGATTGAGAAAAACAAACATTAGTTGCTTTGTAACAAACGATTAAAAGTTTATATTGCAAAAATTATTTGACTTTGACCACTCACTCACTGCCAATAAAGTAAGTTAGACAAAGCAGTAATTTTAGCAATTGAAGGTTAGCCGCGAATAACGTTTTAAGTGACAAAATAATAATTTTTCAGGAGAGTCCAAAAACGTATTTTAAAGCAAGATTGGTTTTTTCGTTTAAATTTTTTTTAGCTTATCGAAAATAATGATAACTTAGCATTAACTTTTCTTTTTGTATCTCTGCTCCATTTATCAATTATTTTCGACAATTTCGTTTGCATGATTTTATTAGTTACTTACAAAGTTTTCCACCGACTGACTGATTGTAATTGCATTTTGACGGCGATAGGGTGCACAATTTTGGATGGTTTGACGTTTGAACAACGCAAGAGAGTTATGTTAATGTTAATCTGTGAAAAAAGTGGTTTTTTAAAAAATGTCTTTTACAACGTTATTCGCGGCTGTGGTTCAGTTGGTGATGTATAATTTCATGACTATGAAGTAAAGCGTGTTTTTTTTAGAATGTCACAACTTTGAGTTGGCATCACTGCTTTATTTGAGCACCCACCCATTTAACAGCTGATAATTGCTTTTTATTTACTTTGCTTTGAAATTTTATTATGATTCGGCTCACACCAGAGCAACGCATGCAAATTGTTGAAATCTTTAATAAAACTAATTATTCTATTCATCAAACTCTTCGTGCACTTCTTCATTTTTCCGATGAAGCCCATTTCTGGTTGAATGGCTACTTAAATAAGCAGAATTGTTGCACTTGGAGCGAGGAGAATCCACATTTATATACACAGAAACACCATTATATACACAGAAAATTACTGTTTGATGCGATTTATAGGCTGGCGGGGTCATTGGCCCATATGTCGTCAAAAACGTTGATGGTCAGAATGTTACTGTCAATGGTGAAAGGTATAGGAACATGATTCGAAATTTTTTCGTACCTCAATTACGTGGCATTAATCTTGCTGATGTGTGGTTCCAACAGGACGAAACCACATGCCAGACAATTGATTTACTCAAATAAACTTTTGATGAAAAAATAATTTTACTGGGGTGCCCCTGTAGCTGAGTGGTAGCCATGCTAGCCTCTCAGTCCAGAGGTCGTGGATTCAATTCCCGCCAGAGATCCTGGGTGTTTTCTGCAGAGAAGCTAATCGCTTCGACTGGTTTTGTTGTGTTTGTTAAAATATAAAAAAAAATTAAGTTTAACGTTTATTAACGCACTAATAATCCCAAATTATTATTTTACTTAATTAGTAAAATAACTTTTTTATTAAAAATACATTGAAATTGATTATTAAGGGGTTTATAATCAGATAATCAGGGAACCTTTACCCAAATTTCTTACAACAACTAGAGTTATTATGTTATAAACTTTCATTTAAACAAATGAGAAGTTCAACAAATAACAAACCCCAATGGATTATTTTCTTTGAGGTTATGTTAAGTCACTTTTCGACGTAGACAAATAATTGAACACCTGGAATTTAACATTCGAAGAGTTATCAGCGAAATACGTCCGTAAATGCTGCGTAAAATCATATTTAAACATTAATTTCATAAAATTTTCTTTCATTGATATTAAAAATATATTTCCTTATTTTATTACGATTTAAACTTGTGTCACTCTATAAAAAAAAACACCCTTTATAAAGTTAATCTTTTGAATTAATCCTCAGTTTTACTAACTTTCAACCCACTGTGCATAGAATAATAATAATAATTGAAACAGCTGATGCCAGATGATTTGTCTATTTAAAATTTGGTCAGATGCCCTTGCACCTGACTTTTAAAAAAGCAATGGCGGTATTCGGTTGTTTGATGCAAATTGTTTTGCGTCATTGTAAATGCAAAATATCGTAGCTTTTGTTTAAAATCCAACAACAAAATATACACACAATCCAAAGAAAATCTGCGCTATTTTGCATTTTCACTTACGCAAGACCATTTGCATCAAATATCGAATAACGCTAATGTTTAAAAGATAACACGCAACATGTACATATGTATGTAGCAGAGAGTAGCAATGAGCAGTGAAAAAGTGAGTAGAGTTGAATCATTACTTATAATTTCTTGTACTTATGCGCACTCATACCTATTGCAGTATTGTCTATATTTCATATTCACTCGAAAGTTTGAACTCATACTTAGCAACATTTATGACGTTGTTGATTTTTACTCTTCTTAACTCAATGCCTAATTACGATGCAAAATAAGTATGATTTACAATGCGAACTTTGCATGGTCCTAGTTTACACTATGCAAGTCTTATTGCTAAGCTGATTAGTTTGATGGAAAGAGGGAGACGAGCGGAACAGAAAGGTTTCTTTTCCCTTCGTCTCGCTCTCTCTCTCCTAAAAAACTAATCAGCTTAGCAATAAAACTTGCATAGTGTAAACTACGACATACGAACATTAAAGTTCTCATTATGACGTTATGTGTTTCTCTGTTTGCTTTTTGCTTGGTTTTTTTTTGCACGAATTGCGAACTATTTAATAACCAAATTTTAAATAAACATGCATTCATGAGTGAGCTGAATCAATGTGAGTAGTGTAAGTATTTTCCTGAATTTAGAAATCAAACTGAGGTGATTTATGAGTGTAAGTGTAGCATAATTAGGATGCATTCATATTTATTTCAACCTATACATATGAATCAATGTCATCGCGAGTATGCGTAAATCAGAGTAGTTGAGTTTAAATGATGTCTACTCACTTACATATATTTAAAATTTCATGACTCACTGCCGATCACTGGTATGTAGGTGGGAAATTTCATGTATGACACCCTTAAGTGAACACCTCTATTGCTGATTTATTTAATTTATGTATATGTATGTATGTATATTCTTCTGTAAAATCAATAACATAACTAGGCATACGTTTAACCTTTCTGACACAAATGTCCATGCCTTGTCACTACCGAAATATAATATGTACATACATAAATCCATTCATTGTTTCCCATACCCTTTACATACGAGTACAACAAATATAAAGAAAATATACATACAAAGAAAGAAAAAAAATGTATAAGAACGCTGTCTGTAATAACCACTGTGAAACCCCTACGCCAGCCAGCACCACCACAATAAGGAAATTGTTTTTAAAAAAAGAGATGATAAAAAAATTAAAAGTAACTATTTATTTCTTATACATATTAAGGCAAATGCGACGACCTTAAAATTTCCTTATTCATTTATACTCGTAGATTCGTTTGGTTGCTGCTGTTGTTCGTTCCCCTTTTCCTTCCTAATAATTTCCATACAAGAAGTGTACATACGAGTGTGAGTGAGTGTACGTTGTTTATACGTTCATTTGTGTGGAGAATAATGCACATGGAAGTTCTTGACTTTATGAATAATTCAGTCAATGTTATGCCCTTTTCTGATGGATAAGTGTCTTGTACTGGAATAAAAAAAATGAAAAACGAAAAGATAAATCGACAGGCAGTTGAATGTTAAGAGAAATTGATTTGTGCGACACAAAAATCTTGCAGTTACTGTATAACTATTAAATATGTTTAAGCCGAGTAGGAAAATCTGGGGAATGGGTGTTTTGTTGGGAAACTATAACGTACTTAAGTATAAGCAAAAACTGGTATGAAGTTAGCATAAGTGACTACATTGAACTAGGTGCTAACACATAATTCCCCTTATTGCGAATGGCGTCGTGGACGTCACATCAAGACGACAGTAAAAATTGTCACTTGTCTACTCTTTGTCGACAAGAATTTACTACTATTAACACGCTTATTACTCGTACTTTACAAAGCCTTAGATATAAGCAAGAGATTGTCAATTAGAGCCAATTATTGCCGATAAAGAGTAGACAAGTGACAATATTTACTGTCGTCTTGATGTGACGTTGACGACGCTGTTCGCAATAAGGGGGCATATATTTTTAAATCCACTATCAAATTCTAGCGTGATTTTTAATGTAAAATTGTATGGCAAAACTCGTTGCTAGTTTTTTCTTATACATAACAACGTAAGATTGTATATAATAAATTTTTTGTTTATTCAAATTATATTATTTCCCGTCTGCCTTTGATTAAAACAAATATATACATATTAGAAAACTGTTTTGTGTCAATATTGCTTCATTTTTTTTATATGTATGAATATATGTATCAGTGATCGGCAATGAATCGTTTTTTTCGCTATTAACACTGACTTATGAGATTTTAAATATAAGTGAGTAGACATCATTTAAACTCAACTGCTCTGATTTACGCATACTCACGATGACATTGACACTCACAAATCACCTCAGTTTGATTTCTAATTTCAGAAAAATACTTATACTACTCGCATTGATTCAGCTCACTCAACTCATGTATGTATGTTTATTTAAAAGTTTAGTCATTAAACAGTTTGCAAGTAGTATACAATAGTAGTAAAAAAGCAACAGAGAAACACACAACCTCATAATTAGAACTTTAGTTTTCGTATGCGAAATTCCCATTGTGAATCATATTTATTTTTCATATTCCATAGGCATTGAGTTAAGGAGAGGCAAAATTAGAGTTGGGTCGAACTCGTTCACTAGTTCATTTTTGCCACAAACCAATGATCAAACCCATTTAAATTACATGGGTTTGATCATTGGTTTGTGGCAAAAATGAACTAGTGAACGAGTTCGACCCAAGTCTAATCAAAATCAACAACGTCATAAATGTTGCTAAAGGCCGTTTCACACTATTATACAAGTATTAATACTTTTGACGAAAATCCATCCCTAATCTAATTTCTGTTTCAAAAATTTCAAAAGACAATAACAACTCAACATGTCAGAGTTGCATTTTCCACAAAAGTATTAATACTTGTATTATAGTGTGAAACGGCCTTAAACGATGCTTGCTTCAAACTTTCGACTGAATATGATTCATAGACAACATTGCAATAAGTACGAGTGCGCATAAGTACAAGAAATTATAAGTCATGATTCAACTCTACGCACTTTTTCACTACTCATTGCTGTTCTCTGATATGTATATAAAAATAGCACGTGCATTAAATCTATTTATTTTTTTTATTTTTTTTTAGTTTTTTATTATTGAGTCTAGCCAATTGTTTCATGTTACACGTATGTACATGTTACGTACATACATATGTACGTATGTATGTATGTATATATGTATGTATATTTATGTATTTGTATTTCCTCTATACAATTTGAATTGTTTGCGGGAGTTTGAAATTTAAATTTTATAGCTTTTTTACGATTCGATAAGAAATTGTCGATAGAAGAGATGTTAATGTCAGCAATTTCTTTTTATATATATATTTATACTACAATAATATATTCCAGACATAAAGGTCGTTTAAGGAAATCAAATAAAAAAATATTAAGTTATAAAGTTTTCAAAAGATTTATAATGGGTGTTTTTTATTGAGGTATAGAACTTTAAGTTGGCATCACTTTTTTAACTGGCGGCCATTTTGTCAGCTGTCAAGTGATTAATATTTAGTTTGGTTTGCCATTTCATCATGAACAGGTTGACAAAAGAACAACGCTTGCAAATCGTGCAAATTTATTTCGAAAATAATGGTTCAGTTCGCGAAGTTTACCGCAAGCTCCGTCCATTTTATGGTCGATATAATCGTCCATCAGAGCAATTAATTCGGTTAACCATGGATCGTTTTCGCACTACGTTTACTCTATGAGATAATACGCATCCGCAGAGACGTCGAACAGTGCGCACCGAAGAAACAATTGCCGCTGTAGAGCAAAGTGTTGAAGAGGACCCGAATGAATCGATTCGCCACCGTGCACAGCAATTGGAGCTTTGTCGATCAACTTTATGGAAGATTTTGAAGATTTTGAATGTGGATGAGTTGTGGTTCCAACAAGACGGCGCTACATGCCACACAGCGCACGTCACAATCGATTTATTGAAGGAAACATTCGATGAGCGCATAATTTCGCGTAATGGACCTGTCAATTGGCCACCAAGATCGTGTGATTTGACACCATTGGATTATTTTCTTTGGGGATATGTGAAGTCGCTCGTCTACGCCAACAAACCAGAAACGTTAGGGGACTTGGAAGCCAACATTCGTGGCGTTATTGCCAACATACGGTCCCATATGCTCGAAAAAGTGGTTGAAAATTGGACCTGTAGAATTGGCTTTATTCGAGCCAGCCGCGGCGGCCACATGCCCGAAATCATATTTAAACATTAATGGCATAAAATTATCCTTCCAATAAAGCCAAATTGATGGACATTAAAACGATTTTCTTGTGTTTTATTTCAATTCGAAGTTCTATACCTCTAAAAAAAACACCCTGTATTAAGACCTGGGTTAATAAAAAAAATAAAATAAACGAAGAAAAAAAGAAATTTATTAGTTGAAGCTCAAGGCCGGAAATATATTCGGGCATGTTCTGTAAACCGAATCGGACATGTTCTGTAAACCGAATGGTCCCCTTGATGTGTTTTAAATCATACATACTAAATTAATTTCAGATATGATATTTCAAGCTCTAAAAAATAGAAAAGTACAAAAAAGTTAAAAAAATTTGGTATTAGTGGATTTAATTTTTCTAAATCGAGCGTTTTTAAATCGACTCGATTTACAGAACAGGCAGGACTTACTTACAATCTATTTATTTTCACAAAGTAATAGAAATATGTAATTCAAAGCCAGTGATGAATTTTAATTAAAAATTAATTATGCAATTGCCAACACTTAAATGCAAGAAAATAGAAAAAGTTTCAAGTTGCATTTTATGTGTGTGAAAATAAAACCGAATTTATTTAGCAGAGGCCAAAACCAGAATTTATAATTTAACAATTTTTATTAATAACAGAGCACTGTTAGTTACTTAACATTACTTGCCAAATGGATTAGGATTCCAAATCCTTAGAACTGACACGAGATCAATAAAAAAATTTGTAATGGAAAAAATCGCTCTAATAGGTATTTATTTAAATATTGTCGTTGTTGTAACTAAAAGACCTAAGTTGCATTTTTTTTTAGAAAAATTAGTTACTATCACCTTTTTAGGGTTCCGTACACCACAAGAGAAAAGGAACACTATTATTTTCGCTACGGTGTCCGTCACAGGCTGTTTTCTCGAGGATCGTAATAGCTGCAGACCTGAAATTTTCACAGAATATGTAAAACTTGGGCCGCTACAGCTCGCTTTAGGCTGTCCTAAAGCGAGCAACGCAAAATTTTTAAATCCTAATGTAATATACAGATAATTATCTAGAGACACTTTAAAATTTTAAAGTATTTTTATGCAGACTACATCAATAAATACTGAAAATAAAAAAAAAACAAAATTAAAGGGTAATCTAGCAGTTGATGTAATTTTTTCTCTTGAAATTTTCAAAAACACTTAAACTAAAAAAAATTCCAAAATAAAAAAATGCCGAAACGAAAATTCGCCAAAATAAAAACGCTTAAATGACAAATATCGCCAAAATTAAAATCGATCGCTGAAATTAAAAACTAAATCACCAAAAGTAAGAAGGTCGTCAAAAAATTAAAAGAAAACGCCAAAACGAAGAAAGCGCTAGAATTAGAAAATTCGTTAAAACTAAAATACAACCGAAATAAACTGCAAAACCTGAAAAACGCGCTAAAACGAAAAAATGTTAAAAGGAAAATACGCACCAAAAACTAAAAAAGCGCTAGAAAAGAAAAAAAGCCAAAAACCGAAAAATTCGACAAAAGGGAAAAAGCGCCAAAACTAAAAAAATGCCTAGATGAAAAATGTCACAAAAAAAAATCGCTAAAATGCAAAAAAGATACGAAATTTCGCAAAAAAAGCTTAAATAACAAATATCGCCAAAAAATAAAAAAAAACTGAAATGCAAGAAAAAAATCACCAAAACTTAGAAAGGCAAAAAAAATAAATAAAAATCGGAAGAAAACTGGAAAGAAAACGCCAAAACGAAGAAACGCCAGAATTATAAAATACGCTAAAACTAAAAAAAAACAACCGAAAAAACGCAAAAAAACTGAAAAACACCGCAAAACGAAAAAAGGCTAAAAAGAAAATAAGTTTCAATAATTAAAAAATCGCTAAAAACCGAAAAAACCTCAAAAACCTCAAAAATCGGCAAAACGAAAAAAGCGCCAAAACTAAAAAACGTCTAAATGGAAAATATTACCAAAACTAAAATAAATCGCTAAAATGTAAAAATGTACGAAAATTTGCTAAACAAAAATGCTTAAATGAAAAATATCGCCAAAAATAAAATAAATCGCTAAAATGCGACCTTTTGCCAAAAGTAAAAAGGTTGCCAAACAAACTAAAAAAATTGCCAAAACAATTAAAACGCCAAAATTTAAAAATTTCTAAAACTAAAATTAATCGACAAAATCCGGAAAAATCGCTAACACGAAAAAAACGTCAAAACTAAAAAAAGTGTAGCGGGTACTTAATATGTCTACACCAAGTAGGTTTCTGCAGCTTCTGAGAAGTTCTCGCATCGAGAATAATTAAATAATTATATTGGTTGTCCTATTTTACACAGAGTTACTCACATTAAAACTTATATAAACTTACAAAAAATATCAACAAATATGTATAGATTTTTTCTGACTCACCCTGTGTTTCACAGGATGATAACAATTTTTTTCGACTCGAACAGTTCTTACATTCCTTACAGAAACGAGGCACTGACGCATTGTTTTACTCGTTGCAAAGAACAAAACAAAATGAAAGCAAACATTTCCTTCTGCTTATTTTCGTACTTTGCTCCGCTCACATGAGTTGCACGATTATGTGTAAATTATTGTTTAAAATCACGTGAACGTGCATGCATTGTTTTTAAATGATTTTACACATCCTGTGAAAAACAAATAAATTTTCTTCCTTGGGAATTATTTATGCCTCAGACTATGATCTCTGGGTTTTATGAAGTGAAAGCATTTGATCATTTAAATTTTGTTTATATACTAAATAAACTTTAACTTCATAACATAAAATATAAATTAATAGAAAGTTCGTATCTACTACGAGGGCGGTTCGGAAACTTCTTAGCCTAGCACAAAAAGCGCGGATAAACAGAAAAAAGTTAAGTGTTTTGGAAACTTCCATCTCTGCTATGAACACATGTTAAATTTTGTTTCGATCTGGCAACTCCTTCATATAGAAACAGGTGTTCACAAAAGACGCATCCGCGATTTTTTAACAATGGAAAAATTAGAAATGCGTGGTGTCATTAAATATTTACATACATAAAAAAGGTTTATCGGAACAAGAAATTCATAATGATATGGTGAATGTGTTAGGTGAAAGTGCTCCTTCATATGCAACAGTAAAAAATTGGGTTGCTGAATTTAAACGTGGTCGTACAAGCATTGAAGATGAACCACATAGTGGACGTCCAAAAACAGCAACAACAACAACAGAAATTGATATGGTATTAAATGATCGACGAATAAAAGTGCGTGAAATAGCTAATATCATGAGCATCTCAAATGATCGAGTCCATTTAATTTTGCATGAAGAACTACAGATGAAAAAGCTTTCCGCAAGATGGGTGCCGCATTTGTTAACAGTCGACAAAAACGCATAAGAATGAACATTTCTCAAGCTTGTTTGGATAGTTTTAAGCGAAATAAAATGGATTTTAAGCGTCGTTTCATAACTGTTGATGAGACATGGATCCACCACTATACTCCAGAGACAAAAGAAAAATCCAAACAATGGACTGAAGCTGGAGGAAGTGCCCCAAAAAAGGCAAAAACAATTCAATCGGCTGGTAAGGTTATGGCAACGGTTTTTTGGGACTTCAAAGGTATTTTATTGATTGACTATCTGCATAAGGGTAAAACAATAAATTCAGAGTACTATTGCAACCTTTTGGATCAATTAAATGTAGAAATTCGAGAAAAACGTCCTGGCTTGCAACACAAAAAAAAATAGTTTTCATCAAGACAACGCACCAGCGCACAAGAGTGTTTTAACAATGGCTAAAATCAACGAATTAAAGTACGAGTTGCTTGACCACCCACCTTATTCTGCTGATTTGGCTCCCAGTGACTTTTACCTGTTCCCAAATCTAAAAAAATTCCTTGCTGGCAAGCGTTTTATCTCAAATGAAGATGCAATTACAGTTGTAAACCACTATTTTGAAGACCTTGATGAAAACTATTTTAATCAAGGGATAGAATTGCTAGAAAAGCGTTGGACTAAGTGTATTGAAGTTTCAGGAGATTATATTGAAAAATAAAAATATTTTTGAAAAACTAACTATTCTCTTTCATTGATAGGCTAAGAAGTTTCCGAACCGCCCTCGTATATCACTATGTCAAACGCATTTTTAGGAAGCACTCCAGCAAAGTTGTCACTTAAAATAATTTTACAAAAATTTCCATTTGGTTTTTTTAAAGAAATATTTTTATACCAATTGAATTTTGTTACACACCACATATTCATATTGCAGTTCTTTTAAATATCTTGTTCGAAGATTTTTTCTTCAGCATCCAAAACTCTTCAATCTATAAATTAAGTTTTATATCAATTCGATAGACTTTTTATTTAATGTCCTAATGTTTTCCATCTCCAATAACAAATCATTCTAATGTTCTTATTTCGAATGCATTTAATTTTTAACTTTAATTTCCCTTGTGTGTGACGTTCCCCTAATAGACTGTTGGGTTTTCATCATCTCGTTGGGCATTTAATGACTTGTGATGGCGTGAACAGAAAACTAGAACTAGTTAATGACTTTTATATATTCTTGCCTTCTACTTTGCTCAACTACGAGCAACTTTAACATTTGCAAAATTTGGTTGTTGGTTGTTTGTTTAATTAAAGTTGCAAACATTACACTTGGTTTTTGTCTTATGGATCTGTGAGGGATGCACTTTAACTCTATTTCACTAATAAACTTTATTATAAGGGCAAAGCAATGAGAAACCAACATGTGAATTACAAAATCATATTAAAACTTTTACATGTAAAAAGGATGTAGAGAATTATTTATTATTATTTTTTTTTAAGAACACACCTCCATGAAAGAAACACTCGAGGGTAATAAGAACAATAAACAACAAATTTTATGTACAAACACTTTGAAGGATATTAATTAAAAGTGCTTCTACTTCTGTTTCCCACTGTATTTTACCACAGTATGAATTCAGTCGTATAAGGCTTAAATGACTTCATAATCTGTGAAAAGCTTTTAATTTTTTTAATTTTGATGACAACGAAGGGGCTGAAATAACGTTTTGCAGTTTCAAATTTTATTTGCTGTTTCAAATAAACAAATGGATACGCCGCATACACAGTGCAACACGAAAAAATATAACCATATACGGACACCACTACGTGATAAGAGACCACAAAAAAAAAATACCCGTGTCTTCCAGTTTTGCCCCAAGTCATGCATTTTTTTAGGGGCTCCCAGATATTTGGGCTCATATCTTGCAAACCGTTCGGAACATCGTAGATATCAACTTAGTGTACATCGTATAGTTTGATCCTTGTATAATAATCATATATTTAAATATTCAACGGTGGAAGTCCACCATAGGCAAGGGTAGCAGGGTACCTGGGTGACAACTTAATACCAAAACGACTTCGAGAGACTTGTAGATTTAAGTCGAAACTTAGGCCAAAATAAACTTTCGCTTGCCGAATCATAGCCTTTCCGACTGATATCACCGCTATAACGAAAAGCCATTACATTATCTATCTAACAATCCATATCTTTACGGATAGTAAAAAAGTTATCGAAGCCTTAAGAGATCTTAAAGTTTAACCTCGAAGAATTCTTGAATCCAAAAATGAGATAAAGTCATACTCATATTGTAGATACATTTAGGTTATATGGATTCCAGGACATCAGGGTATCCTTGGAAATCAAGAGGCGGTTAATATAAGATCACATTAGCACATATCAAACGTTTTCAATAATTTAAAAATGATATGAAACAATTGGCTATAGAACAATACACTAGAGATTGGCAGAACTCTACTGTTGGAAGAGCGGCCGAAATTCTCTGGGCAAACCCAAATAGTGAAAAGACAAAAGAGATTCTAACTTTAAAATGCCCAACTCTGCGGAACATGGTTAGCATAATAACAGGACATACAGAGTTCAAAAATTACAGGAATATTGTTGACGGTACAACATGTAGAGCTTGCCAGGAAGATGATGCAACTTTCGAACAGCATTCAGTCAAATTAGAAAACAAATCTTCCACCAGGAAAATATACCAAAGATGAAATATCTTAGGGATTCATACTAAAAAACCCTAAGAGAAAATATTGAAGATACTAGGTTCCTAACCTGACTAAATTCGATAGGTTGTATGGTTCTTTATTAGCCACGAAACGGATTGGATCAATATTGATTGTCCGTCTTTCAACCTAACCTAATCTAACCCAACATAGTCCAAAGTAGTATAAGTTAAGTTAAGTTAAGTTTTATAAATAATGATTAATGTGTTTACTGAATATTAAAACACAAACAGTTTTGTGTTATTATTAACAAAGGAACCATTTCTTTTGTACTCGTAAGATCCTGGACAGGCTGAATATTATAATTATGTATTTCATGGCGATTGCAGTTAATCATTCCTATTGTGAATAACAACTGACATTTTTGTTCCCTTGAAATTTGTATTCCCCTCGAAGGGAAAAATGCTATTGTGAATCTCCTTGGAAATTTCCCGCCATCAGTTCTTAGTGAATGTAAAAAATGGGAAGGTGATTTTTAAAGCTTAAAGAGAGTCATTAAAAATCAAACAAATTTAAGTTTAATAATAAGAAATACATAAATTTTGGTTTTTAAATTAAATATTTTTAAGTGAAAAGTAGTGTGTTTTTAAATAATGTGGGTTCAGTGGAAAAAAATGTACTGCATGTGAAGCAAAGATGCAAAAATATGTTGCAGGAAATTATTGTGAATTATCGTGAATACGAGTATATCGCTCATTTACATCAATAGTGTCTTAACTCAATAGGCACAACACCACCCTTCAAAAATCATCGTTTGGTAATTTTAAATTGAAAATTGTTTTCGAAAAGTTCTCGTTTGAAATGAGTTCTAAATAAGTTCTAAAAGAAGTACTTAAAGCAAATGGTGTTAAAAATAAATATTGAAACTAATTTGAAATGTGTGAATTTTAAAAGAAATTATCTGCTCATAAACAACTCTAGAATTTTGTACACAAAGATTGATGATGGCGCTAAAATCTGTGCTTGTATGTGATATATTCACACGTCCTAGACCTGAAATTTTGTTATTACGCTGGTGTTAATTAATGTGTTATCACATTATGACCTCCAGCAGGCAAAAGGGCACATATATCCACATACATTCGAGTACATTCATACTTATTCATGTAAGAATTCATGTGTTATTCTAGGTCTCACTGCCACTCAATTGTGAATTGTGTAGAGTAAATATTATTTCTTTATTGTGCCATAGTATGTTGATTTTTGTATCCTTTTTTTTAGTTCAAAGTCCCAGGCGTTTACTTATTGCCTACGCATTGTTGGAGAAAAATCAATATGAAAATGTATGAGTTATAACGCCTTGTATGCAACAAAATGAGAGCACAGTAAAAAGGTGTTAACTTGTGACTTAACAAGCCAAGTTTGTAAATATTTATATATTTATATACATACATACATAGTTACATACATAAGTACATCGTATTGTACGAGTAGCAAACGTATGATAAAGGATACAGCAGCATTGTACTTTTGCCGCTATAAATGCTAAGTAATGAGAATATTATATAGGGGAGTTTTAATATTATATATAATAGCATTTTAGTATAGCCCAATTCACAAACTTGTGCAAATGGTCTTGCATCGTAGCATCTGCAAAGTGGTATAGTATATTGATACTCACCACTTAAGAATTCTTAGTGGTGAGTATGAATATACTATACTATTTTGAACATGCTACGATGCAAGACCATTTGCACAAGATTGTGAATTGGGCTTATATAAACATATTATCCTAATTCACAATCTTGTGCAAATGGTCTTGCATCGTAGCATCTGCAAAGTGGTATAGTATATTGATACTCACCACTTAAGAATTCTTAGTGGTGAGTATGAATATACTATACTATTTTGCACATGCTACCATGCAAGACCATTTGCACAAGATTGTGAATTGGGCTATTAAGTTAAACCGGAGCTGCTTTGTTTGACTGTAAAAAATAAAAATTAAATACATATCTGTGGAAATGTTGAATAATGTCTTAAGTATACTTATAGTATGTTCCCACCGGCATGATTTAGACAAATCATGATGATTTGTGCAAATCATGTTGATTTATACATGATTTGCCATACATTTTGCATATGGATAAATCACCCCAAAGTGGTTGATTTATTTTAAATAATGTCGAAAATACTATTTTTCGAACTCGATTTATGTATCCAACCCTGCGTTGCTTTTAAAATTACAAACTCCATCCCTGGGTCATCCATCAATAGTGATTGACAGTTTCGAAAAAATGACATTAAGGAATATTTAATCAATTTTAAATGTCAACCACTGTGAATAAAATTCACATTACAGCTGCTGCGCCTACCTCATAAGGCACGTGCATAAATTGAGTACGAAAATTCGAACAACAAATCACTCACAAGTTCGGTGGAAATACTTTGAAGTGATATACTTAAACCTAGTTGATTTAAAGTCAGTGGAAACATACTATTAAGTAGTTTTGAGATTAAAAGGGTCTAACTCATGGCTAATTTCGTCTTATCTTATTTTCCATATGTTGCATTTTGTACACTGCATAATAAAGCTAAATTTCCTTAAGTCTACTTAAGCTACTATTCCATATGCTACAGATGTAGTATATATACTAGCCGGGCCGGTTCGCTTTGCTATACCCATCGTAAGGAAATAAAGTAAATATTCTTCCCGCCCGTAGTCCGACAGCCTTTTGTTCACACATACGTACACTAAATTTGGAATTTTCCTGATGTTACATAACATTTCTCTTGTATAAGCTGCCCTTCTGCCTTCTCTAATTCATTCATACGAAAAATGTAAATACTCTACCCCTGATATTCATAAAAAAATAAAATGAATTTAAAGTCCATTTAAGAAAAATTTTATATGAAAAATGTTTGAATAAAATACATTTCAAATTCATTTTAAATTTTGTGAGTATGAGGGTACAACTACAAATAGAAAGGTACATTCGTTCTGTGCATGTGTCTTACTTATACTCAGAATATGCTTGTACTCAGAGTATGGATATTTATTCAGACTAAATAAACATATGAATGATACTCCTAGTAGTTATTCATCATACACCCTCGTATGAATTCAGGTGTATGAAATGAAATGGAAGATGTGCTTTGGCTATTTGAAAATATTTATCAGATAACTATGGGGTAAATTTAACAATCAAATAGTTTTTTCAGTTTTTCATTAGTAATTAGTGGTTACGCTTTTTTGGGCACACATGAAATGCAAGATGTTAATTCAGCCTTAAACTCGTTTTCTACAAAACTATTTCTTTTAGTTATGATGTTTTTTTCCAGTGAAGTAAATGAGCGATAAGTAATAAGCATGTTTTAGCATGTTTCTTCTCACCAAAATCAAGCTTACATATTTGGCTGATACATTCCTGGCAACACTGTATGCAACCGCTAAATATTGTGAGTGAAAATCATCTGCATTTCTAAATGCATTTTAAAAAATTAAAATTTTATTTATTAACTTAAAGTTTCATTAATTATGTGTAAAATGTATATAATATTTTTATAATATTCTAAAAAATCTATGCATTTCAAAAACACACACACATACATACATATGTAAAGATACATCTGGATATATTTTGATATAAACGTCCATGGAAATTTATTTTAAAACGTGAATAAAAGTTCTTTTCTTTTAACTTTTGTATTCAAATTTAGTTATATAGTTCTTAAAAGACCAGAAACATACTCGTACATACATACGTAATTTCACACGTACCATCTTGTGCTTCCCACTTGGCCTGAGATTCGATAAAAACGAATACTCACTAGAGCGAAGAAATTTCGAAACAAAATTGTTTGATATACATATGTTAGCAAATCTAAAAAAGTTCAATGTTCGCTAAAGCTTCGAACTTCGAACTTCTCTCGATAGTTTTTCGAATGTGTGAGGGTAGCCGGTGGATATGTTCTAGTCTTTTAATCTAGAGTTACCAAGCTCAAACCACGACAGCGCTGTAAGTAAAAAAATTAATATAAAAAGACATACTTACATATATATGTATGTGCAATAATTGAACAGAATAAAATTTGCCACTATAGCCTAGTGGGTGTGTGCTAGTCTGTTAGAATGGAGGTTCCTTGTTCAAAAAATATAAGGTATTAAAAAAAATAAATAAAATAAGTAAGTTAAAATAAATAAATTAAAAAATAAAATTACTTTTTTACTTTTCTACTGCCTTTTTGTGAGATCGAAATTAGTTCGATATTCTTTCACTTTTGATATTGCTAGCGAAACTTCGCGATCGAATGTTTTTTGGGACAAAACTGATCTACAGATGAACTTTTTTCGATTCAGTTTTGAGTGTATAAATCTTCGAGTTATATTCGAAATCGATATCAATAATGAAAGTCTTGGTCAACTGGGTTAGCACAAAATATTTTAAATACGTATACATACATATGTACGCACATATGTATTTAAAGGGGATCTTGTTAAATTATGCAGATGACATGCAAGAAGCTGCATATAAATTGTAAAGTGACACATAATTTAGCAACAAGTCATAATTTGTATAAAATTATTGTAAAAAATTTTCTTTTTTTTCTAACGAATAAGCGTGCTACATAATACATATGTGCATGCATACATACATATGTACATGTGTATGCATGTATGTAGAAAAATTCATAAAATTAAAATCAAATTTTTTTTCTACGTATGCATCTGCATATGGGCATTTCTCCGAGAAATTCAATTTTTTTGTCACGTGCGACAGCGAGCATTTAACCTTGTATTTCTGAACTCAATTCAGACTCAATTTTTCTTAAACTTTTAACTTCGTAAAGCTGCTGACGGCCTACATAAATATAAAGAAGTATAAAAAAAAGTTTCGTTTTTTTGAAAAAAAACAAGCATATTTGCTTAGTGTTGCACGCTACAAAAAGTTGACATTCCTGTGGAAATGCCCACATGTATGTATATCCTTAGTTCATGTGTACACGTGTGTGTATGAATGTATGAACATATGTAAATTTATATTTTATGACATGACTTTCGTTAATTATTAATATGACACAAGAATTGTTCTTCATTTATCTCTTTTTATTTTTCGTATTTTCCCCCTCTTTTTCCCCCACATTTTATGAGATATTTTAATGGACAATCTTCATTTAAATGCTATAAACTATTTAACAGGAGTGAGTGTCATGTTTTTTTTAATTTATGATTTATTAAAAGTTTCTTCCAGCAGTAAAATAAAAAAGGAATAAAAAAAAATCACTTAAGGTATACAATGAAAAGAAATTTAAAAAACAATTCCTGTTATGTAAAACGAATAAAATAAAGTCTGGCAACGTTATTTGAAAGTGAGGCTACCGGATTTTCTACCGCGTCATGTTCCCGACAATGACCGGAGAAAATAATGCAAATAATGCAATTTGTAATGAAATTTTTACTTTTAATTTATATTTTACTTTTACTTTTTGGAACGTAAGTTCCTTATGCTACGCCATGTAATTACATCAATGTTTCAAATGACAAAAATCAATGCTTGGTAGTGGGAGGGCAAAACAAAAATTTCTTTGAAATTAAAAAATTACTGGCCGCGAATATTAGTACCAACTACATAACATAATGCTATTGACACTGCGGTTGCTTTGGATTTTCAGTGCTGCCATAATTCTTCAGGGAAGTGCTGCGGAACTTCTGGAGTTATGGGGTTTCAGCTTAGTTTTTTGGGAATCCCAATATCGTTTGTGTCTTTGCTAAAAGGTTCGTGACTTCGATAAACGATTCGTGGTCGCAATATCTGAGGTGGCTCTGCTAACTAATATTATAAAAAGTAAATTTATTGTTTGCTTGTTGCGCTTTAACGGCTAAACCACGGTGCCGATTTTGATGAAATTTGACACATAGATAGATCTAAGTTTAGAAGGAAACATAAGTTACGATAGGAGCAAATTTCTGCCTCTCAGAAACTAACTAAATGATTTTGATAAAATTCAAAACATGGATAGATCTAAGAGCCTACAAGAAGACAAAGGCTATACACTTTTTAAAAACTAAAACCACGAGGGGAAATTTATGTCTCTTTTTGAAACTATCTAACCGATTTTGATGAAATTCGAAAATGGATAGATCTGAGTCTGCTATATATTTTATTTAAAAATAAGTCCACTACGGGGTAAGGGACAATTTCTAAGGTAAGGAAAACGTAAAGAAGTACGTTCCTACCCGGTGTCCCATGACACCGTACTTTTTTCTATACTTTTAGTTGAACAATAAAATAAAAGAGAACTGTTAATCCAGATCTTACATAACTAGTTTTTCTATGATTTTGTATTGCCAATTTATGCCTTCTGGCAAACGAACGACAGGATCTTTACAATGTTGAATCGTAAGAACATATAGCGACATGAATGTTTAGGCTTATTAAAACATTAAGATCACTCGTTCCGGCTATGCCTGAATAATAAGCAGTAGGGAACATACAGTGGTGGAAAAAATAATAGAAACAAACTGAATTTTTTCATAAGAAAAAAGATATATCTTTCATACACATTCCATTGCTGAGTTAGTTAGTTTCGTATTCATTTAATTCGCGTTTTTTAGTGCCTGAAGTGATGTAGGTAATTTTAATTTTTTTTTAAATTATAGAATTAAATGCATTTTATGCACTCAGGAGGTGAATATTGCAATTCTGAGCCTTAAAAAACATTTATTTTATATAAAATGATTAAAAATCACACACACAAAGGGTAGTGGAAAACATCGAACTGAACCGTAGAAGGATATTATAAAAACCCTTTGTAGGAACTCTAAAATAATGGATTAAATAGAAAATATTAGGAAATTCTCAAAAAAAAAAAAATGTTTTTAGCGCGATCCGTGCCAAAACGCGAGTTGAGTCACGAGGACGAACACGCAAAAATACATGTAAAACTTCCGAGTATCTTAAAATTGATATATGGATATCACAAGCGGAAAAATTGGGAATATGCTTAAGGAAGCTGACTTAATGGCAAGAAGTCCAATAAAGGTACAGATTTTATCTTTTTCCAAGAAACACATGGAAACGTATCGTGGTCAGACGAAACTGATATAAATTTATTTGGATTAGATGGCAAAAACTATGTACGATGTCCAATAAACACAGTCTATGCTCCTAAGTGCATTTAGAAGACTTTTAAGGATGGTGGTGGTTCTGTTATGCCTAGAGGCTGTTTTTCATTAGATGGTGTGGGTCTAATTTAAATGATAGGAGGTAAGATATCGGCATCAGATTATCTTAAAATATTGCGGATGGAAATGCTGACATAAGTTACTGCTAAAAAGGAAATGCATCTTAAATGGGATCTCATGCGGGAGTATGACATAAAAACTCATCCATTCTGATGAGCAATAGAGCAAAAAGCAATAGAATTACTGTCTTGTAGTGGCAATTTCTGTTTCCAGATCGTATCCACACAGAATCTTAAATAAAGTCATTTGAAACTTTTGACCTATAAAAAAGCGGAACTATGTAAAAAAGAAATTAGGGAGGAGTATCATTCGATACCACGAGAAACGTGTGAGATGAGTCTCGCAAATTCCGCAAAAAGCAGATGCAAGGAAGCGGTACGGAAGAAAGAAGGATCAACAAAATATTAGGTTTAAACAAGTATTAGGCATCGCGTATTAGTTTAAGTCTTGTTCTTGTTCTGTTTCTATTATTTCTGTGGCAAAAAGGAAAAAGTGCTTAAGTCGATATAATCTGATTTTGAGTTAATGGTACCTATGTAATCTGCATACTTGAAAGTACCCCTGGTCAAAATCTTAATCAATTTGTCTGATTTTTCAGGAAGTTATAGCAAAATTACTTGCGACTTATCTTTTTTAGACTTCTAATCTCATTTGGAATAATAGCTTAATTAAGGTTATACTTTGGTAGATTTGAACTTAAATGTATTATTTACAGTGTGTAGAACGATGTTTGTACAAAAAAATAAAGGTTAACTGAGAATTTCCCAATTTAACTGTAAAAGAAATAAATTTCTGAAAATCGACTTGAACGCTTAAAAAAGCTCTCCTGCAAAGCAGTAAAATATGACTTAAGTACTTTTTCCTTATTGCCACAGATTTTTTCCATCCTCAAATAAAAACATCAATTAAATTTCAGGTTTATTTTTTACTGATTTTATTTAGAATTGAATTCTTGCGAAATATTTTGTTACGAGTAATATTAAAATGTTTAAGCAAATGCGTTAAAAACACTGTTTCTATTATATTTTCCACCACTGTATGTAGTTGCATTAACTTTCTGATTCTTGTCAAATAAAGCTTTTGTCAGTCATAACTGAATTTATAATTTTTGAACCGAAAACTTTTCATATACAAAGTGGGCTTATACATATTAATATGTTCATAACATTTTTTTAGCTTCACTGTAGCTATAACTTTGCCAAATATTGTTGGAGTCCCTGTAATTTATTATGGAAAATGTGAAAAAAATTGCCCTTAATTTTTGGCATAAAAAAGTCCACGAAAAAAAAAAAAGGGGTAACATTAAAAAAATCGACACAACTACATTAATGTTCTTATTTTTAATGTATTATTATATAATTTACTTTAGAAAAAGGGGGACGAAAAGAGGGAAGGCAATCGAAAAAGTGGCAATTTGCCACTGTAGTCGATCAAACGGTCACACTGTACGATACAGCGACAGAGCTTCGACTTCTGCTACAGCTTGTCGTCACTGTTGAAAGTTTCGCAGATTTCTCTGCATTTTGCTGATTTTTCATTGAAAAAATTATAAAATGAAATTTGCAGATTTTCTGAAATGCTTGTGTAACATCAATATTTCATGTTTTTCTTTACTCCGTAACAGAAATAACCATGGTGTCACTGTCAGAAACATACACATAAGAAACACTAACAAATAAGAAGTGTTTGACGTTTAATTTTGCAGTAACCATACCACCAACATAACAATGGTAAAAAGAAACTAGCTAATCTGTGCCAAGATGCATGAATATACATACAAACATATAACCTCCTCCTTAATTGAAGACGGTTAATAATTCGAAAACAAAATGTTTATAGGTGTTTTTATTGTTGCAGATTTTTTTTCCGATTTTTTAAAATAATTTTGCAGATTTTTCAGATTTTTTAGCCAATTTTTCCAGATTTTTTGTAAAATTTTCTGGCACCAGTGCTTGACGTTGTAAACATTCACCCCTATCGTGAATAAAATGTGAAATTTGCTATCGGGAACTTCATGGGAACGTTTGTTCCCGCCATTGATTCGTAGTGAATGTAAAAAACGGGAAGAAAATTAAACAAATTTATGTTTGATAGTGAGAAATACACACATTTTTTGTTTAGGATGCAATGTTTTTAAGCTATTACATTTAAATTTGTAATTCAGTTTCATATTTGTATTGAGCTTTATTTTCAATATTTATCGTAAGTGAGATTTATCTAATTGAAAATAGACCTTTTTATTTAAATTAAAATTTTATGGGCCTATCCATAGTTAAGAATTATCAAAATGCCAAATATTTTATAACTTTTAAGATACGAGTACGGGCTGTAAAATTTTATCGTAAGCGAAAATTAATTATGTGAAACAAATTTGAATATTATAAAAATAATCTTCTCTTCTAATTTAAATACCACATACAAATTGTTAATTTTGTGTTAAAAAAGTAACCAAAATGGAAAAAAGTACACAAGTACACATTGGAAAAAAAGTAACCAATTTTGGTTACAAGTAACTAAAACGGCAACGCTGATCATTGCATACGCTGTTTACGAGACTGTAAAAAAGGAAAATAATAAAAATCAAACATAAATACACACATGCTTTCGCTCTCACCAATGCGAGCGCAGCATACACTGCAGAAAAAAATGAAATGCTGACGGGCAGCGTGACCGTTTGACCGACTAAAGTGGCAAATTGCCACTTTTTTGACTGCCTTGCCACTTTTTTTCTCCCTTTTTTTAGAGTGAATTATATAAAAATACATTAAAAATAAAAAGTTTAATGTAGTTTTCTCGTTTTTTTTTTAATTTGGCCCCTTTATTTTATAAATCCCCTTTTGGTGCCACTTTTTGAAAAATATCATCGGTCACCATGCTGACGGGTTCTACTGGAAATACCCGCATAGAAAATTTTAGCTTGTATGAGATGCGCATTCTATATGATTTATATTCTTTGCTAATATCTAAAGCTTTGTAAATTAATGGAACATATTAAAAATAGTCAATTGTTGTCTTCAAAGAGTAGGCAAGTGACTATTTTTACTGTCGTCTTGATGCGACGTCGACGACGTCATTCACAATAAGGTGGATTGTTTTTTGGCATAAGATGTTAACAAGAGTGGTTCGTTGTACTCTTAGCTACATTGCTGTTATATATAGTTAAGCGCTATTGACCAAAAACCGATGACGACATTTTGTTTTAGGGCGCACTGATTTTCAAAAATTTTGGAGGCCCATAAAAAAAATTAGTCACCAAAATCGCAAAACTGAGTATAGTGTTTTACTACCCTTTGGTAGTACTATCGCACCAATACTGTCCACTCCCTGTGTTTTTCCAAAAGTCTTCATTTGTTGCATAGTGTGATTAATTAATTATAGCTATAATTAATTACGAATAAGTATGTACTATAATGCAATGAATTATGCATTTCATAAAAAAAATTAATTATAGAATGCATTCCTCGAACGCAGTAGTGAATTCTGGAATGAAAACTTATACATCCCTCTCGTTTCTTGTTCATTACATTTTCCCGCTGCGATGATTTTAAATGAAAAATTTGCTCACAAATGCATTTCTATTTAGAACGCAGCGTTCTTCCCTTATTGAAAAACTCTTTACCACAATCAATATTCCCACTCCGTTTAATTTTCCTTAACACATTAAACACCATCACTTACTTGTCACATATTTAAACGGTCGTTTAGAGTAATACGAGTAATGGCGCCACATTTAATTACATTTACATACAAATGATTAAATTACTCTAGTCTTGCATCTCCTCATATGATTGTGTTACAATTAATTTACATAAAAAATCAATAATAAAAAATACTATGACAGCAAGCATCAGTTTACAATGCAGATGATAGTAACAAAAATAAACTATATAAAAAGAAAATACCTTGCCTTAGATGATTGAAATCCTGATCCGAATACTTAAACTATTTTTAAAAGAAAAAAAAAACAAAGAAAACTTGTTCTAATTCTCGTTGACGAATTCGTCAAATTTTTTGATATTTTTTTATGTCAGTCAACCTTATCAACACTTCATATGCATTAAAACATTAATTTTTTTTTAAGACTCCTAAAAACGTCGTTGCAAGTCATACTTGTGCAAACAAACTGTGGCGTCATGTAAAATGTTTGAGGCATAAAAAAAAAGTCATAAACACATCGATTTCTAATACAATAACCATCTGTTGGCACTTGTAACTGAATGTTCGAAGAAAATGTATCTGAGAAGCAACTCGACTCAACTCATCAGTCATTCTGTTATTCAAATTGGACGTGGGAGGGATGTTGCATAACCTATTCTTTAGATTTTTATTTTTATTGGTTTCTGGTGATAACAGATTATTGTCTTGTAATCTTAATTTGTCTCAGTTTTTATGTGGCATGAGAATAAACTTAAATTATGTTTGAGTTCCATCAACGAAATAATACAAAGAATTATTTATATGACATAAGATTTGTGGTATCTAGATGCTGCCAAATGTACTTGACCCATTAGCCCATAAAATTTATTAATGCATATAAATTTTCGCTAAGTAAAGAGTTGATGTTTTGATGGCTTTGTGCAAAAAAAAAATTAACTCAGCAAAGTTATATTTATAAAAAATTAGTTTTAATTTGAAGAAACGATTCAAACTGTTGAAGAATCCAGCTTCAATCGTTTTTTCGTTATAAAACCTAGTCCCCGGATGTATAGATCCTCTAAGAAAGTATTCCCTGTTAATGGGGTGGTGTTAGTGGGTGGAAAGACAAACAGCTTTTGTTCACATGAAGCTTTGCTCTTTACCCTACTGCGCGACGCAAAGAAGAGTATTGTGTTTATCAGTATATCGCTACCTTAATATAGAAAGGCCCTACCTCATTATTTTTTTAAAATCGAGTTTTTTTGTATATTTTGATAGAAGAACATCTAATGCAAGGGTGTCCAAGCCCTATGCGCTTGGTGCTCATTTTTTTTTGTAAATGCGCTTAACTATAGGCTGTGTGTTTCAATACTCACAGCAGACACTCAGCACCAGGGTTGTCAGATTTTTTCTGGCCTATTTCGCCAAATTGATTTTAAAAATCGCCAAAAGTCGCCAAAATAAATTTTATGTAGTTTTTCTAAAATAAATATTTGATTTTATATAAATATTTGATTTTATATAAAACTTTTTTTAATATAAATTATTACAAAATAATCGTATAGAAATTTAGCAGAAAATCGCCAAAAGTAGAAATACAGTCGCCAAAAAATATTTTTACAGGTTTTTTTCATCCAAGTTCAAAATGAATTAAATAATATAAGAAAAATCATCTTGCAAACGAGTTTTTGTAGGATTTATTTTTTTAAACTACTTCTTCAACAAACTAATTTTGCTGAATTACAAAAATGTTGAGTTTCAATTTTGTTAAAAAAATAGCCACAAAAATCGCCAACAAATTTATTTATCGCCAGAAAAATCGCCATGTCGCCAAACCAAAAATTTAGACGCCAAACAAGTTGAAAAATCGCCATGTTTGGCGAGAAATCGCCATATCTGACAGCCCTGCTCAGCACTAGCAATACGAAATACACAAACAACTTTGTCTGCCCAGCGGGAACTAGAAGGAGTAAGGATGCCTTCTAGAAGGCCTCTGCACGCAAAGAAAAGATATGGTTGTAAAATGGTTGAGAAAACAATATTATGTTCTCTGAAACAAATGTGTGGTCGTTGAAAACTAGTTATTGTTATTTTAAACATTGATTTCGTTACGATAAACAGAGTAATGTTTGAATCAAGGTTGGCAAACGGTATCGTAAAAATACCGATACCGATTCAAATACCGCTAAAATTTGATACCGGTATCAATACCGATACCGAAATTTATTTCGGTTAGAAAATACCGGTATCCAGACTACCGTTTACGTCTATACCGGTACGTACCGGTATACCGATTCCGGCCAAAAAATAAATAATAGGTGAGTTGTAGTTGCCAAATTTTTGTTATGTATTACAACTTTTTTAGCCATGAGACAACTGATTTTTATCAGTTGTATTTTGGTTTTTATTTCGACCATTGTGTTCGTTTTGCTTTATTATTCCAGATTCCAACCAATCCGATTTGTCAACCAATATTATTTTCCATGTTCATAAAAAATAGAGTCTCAAGCAAAAATAGACAGAATTAAAAATATTTAAAATTTAATGGATACTATGGTTTCAAAAAACATAGCATATATAAGAACCTTTGTTTTTCGAGAATTAATTCGAAGACAACTAAAATTAGTTGTTATTCAGAATACCAAAAAACAGTTGTTTAAAAGTTAAGTTGTTGCAATTTCAATCCAACTTAGTTGAGCTTTAAACTGTAATATGGGCACGATTTGCAAAAAAATATTCAATTAACTTTCTTTCTTTGGTTTTAGTCTTGTTTACACATTTCACCGTAATAAATAAGGTTGGTAGAGAAAAAACGTATAAACTTTTATATTTGAAGTTGAAGATTCCTCTCTTGAGGTGAAGAAAAGTACCTGCTTTAAGTTTTTTAATGTATAGTGTACAAAAATATTGCTTTCTTTGTTTTTAAGTTGGCTAAAAGAATATTGTATATTCTTTGAATTGAAATATTCAAATGTTCGTTTCGTTTGCAATTTGGCGAGAAAGTTATAAACAATATGGGTCCAGTACAAAAATATGGCCTAAGAATGAGTTAAAATTATAAAAGTGTCTAAAAAACCGAAAAAATTACATTTGGTGAAAAATACAGACATATATTTGAAATTTACTGAAACAAGATATATGTATATGGTTCGAAAGGTCTTATGCCCTAATTATGTTCGACGATTGTATCGTCTTGTCTATGGACGAAAAAAAGAAGCAGTTTTGATTCTTTAAAACAAATATTATTTATTGTCTATGCTAGAATGTTTGTGTATTTGCTTTATGATTTTGTTCCAAACATTGTAAGCATTATATATTTTTCAAACTATTGTATAATACTTTAATTGAATTTTTATGTTTTAAAAACATAGCAATAATATTTATATTTTTCATTATGAAAGACAACAACCATTTTTGAAGAAAATAATTTAGAGAATTCAAAGACAAGAACTCAGAAGCATTTTCAAACAAAAACGTCCTAAGTCTTCTTACTGAATTAGGGCATTAGTCTGTTCTTTCTGTATCCGTTTATAAATTTAAAATCGGTTGATATTTAACTTAGTTAGAGGTTGATAAGTGCCTACGGGTACGAAAAAGCGGTTTTTTACCCGTAACAAAGTTTGTCACACAGTGTAATTTAGCAGTATATACAAAACTTATATTTTTACTATTTTGTTTAATTAACCAAAATGTATAGTTTATATAGAAACAAATAAGTATACATGCTTTTATAATTATAATTAATAAAAAAAGATTTTTTGCTATATCCACTGCCTATAATAATAAATTTATCAGTAATATCGGTATACCGGTATTATAAACTCGATAACGGTATGTACCGGTAATACCGATACCGAAATAAAAAAAAATACCGATACCGCTACCGATACCGAAATTTAAAAAATAATTGTACCGGTATCAATACCGATACCGTTATTTGTTTCGGTTTCCAACCTTGGTTTGAATTTAATAATTATATTATTATATTCATAGAAAGTGCGATATGGTTAGAGTTAAACAATATAGTTTTGTTAAAAATTTATGACTACAATATAATTTGTATTATTGTGTAAAAATATTATGATGTAAATAACAATATAATGTTATCCAAAACCATACTATGTTAAGTTTTAAAAAAAAATTTTTCAGAAACACCTTCTGTCAGTTCAGTGTTTCGTTTGTAAATAAATAAAAAAAAAAGTATAAACAAAAGGGCAGATAAATAAAAATAATATGTACAAATGTATGTATGTATGTATATCTCTTTATACAGATGTGTTTGTATTTCGTGTATATACATACATATATGTAAGTATACATTTCTATACATACAAACATACATTTTATTTCAACAATGTTAATTTATTTTTATTTCGGATTTACCGCACAGCTGTTTTGAACAAAAGATTTGCCAATAAATATATGATTAAAAAACAAAATATTATTATTACATAAAATAATACTATGGTCGTATTTAACAATATTATTATAATATTAGAACATGGTGTGTCAAGTCTCAATTATATTTTAGTCACATCTAACAATAGTGTTGTCTTATTTACAATAATAAGATTAGGTATAACAAAGTTAATTGTTTTTGTAGATCATATTATTATTAACTCAGAAAATAATATTATTTAAACTTTGCTTTTCCATTGACAATAATATGATTTGACTGCAACCATATAATTCAATCGTTGTATGTTGCTGTTTGATTATGGTTACCTCAACCATATTTTTTCTTTGCGTGTGTTTATCCTTCTTTTGGATGTAGAAGGCCTGCTCGCTCCATTCCATACTCATACATATATTTTTTACACGCGTTCTCATTGCGGAGCAGGCTTTCTGTGTTTGCTTCTTTCGCCAGAGATTCTGGAAGGCCTTCAAATTAATGGATTTTGCTTTTATTTCGGTAAAAAACAAAACAAAACATGTTTTTTTATGCGAAAGAGCGCTTTAATAAAGCCTGCACCAAGAAGGTCTTCTGAGTTTTACCGCTGGGTTATTAGCTTTTTTTGTCGTTCTTCAGTGTATAGACGCAAGTGCAAAGCAACAACACGTTTTCTTTTTTCTTTGTATGTATTGGTTTTTGCAACAAGAAATATTAAATAAAAATTAGTTTTTATTTAAATATATTTTTGTTTACTCTTCAATAAGGAACTATTGGGCACCCCTGATCTAATGTATCGAAAAATGCAAAAATCTCGATATCCAAAAATTAATGAGTTAGAGCCTTTCTATGTATGTATGTATTCCCTTGCGGTACTCTATAAACTGAACGCGTGGACCGATTTTGATGATTCTTACGTCAATCGACTTGTATTAATCCCGGGAGTGTCACTAAATATATGTCAGTTGTCAAAATGGGTATGATTCAACAGGCATTTGAAAATCATCTTTAGGTTTCTCTTTCGATTTTTAGTTTGGAATGACCATTTAGGATGTTTAACGGTTCAAAGTTGGTCGTAGAATTGCTTCCAACATCTCATATTACATTTTGTTGCGTATTTTTTTTTTGGTAGTGTGCATTATTGGTTAATCTGCCTTGATACTTCTTTTTTATTAGAAATCACACACTATGAATAGTAACACACATTTTTAGACTTGCCAGACGCATATTTCTTAGTTCAAAAATCATTCTTGTTTGACCATCAGTTATAAAAAAAATCCGCCAAAAATTCCCTCAAATTTGGTTATCATCCCCAACAAATCCCCAGATCCCCAATACGAAATTTTCATCACCAATCGCGAAAAAAAATCCCCAATTTGGGGACAAATCCCCTAAACTGACAAGACTGTCTTGATGTGACGTCGACGATGCAATTCGCAATAAGGGGGATTGTTAATACATAGAATCGCTAGATTGACCTAAAAATACCTCAAATCCCATTACTTTTTGGCAATAACAACAAAAAGAGTTTTGGCTGGCTTCATATAATGACAAGGTTTACGCACAGCAATTATTGTTCAGCAATTTTTGAGCTTATGGAAGAGAGTGGAGCAGATAATTAAAAGAGAAGCCATCATATTTTCCTAGTCAAAAATTGCTTAGCAAAAATGTTTGTGTATGAACCCAGTCTATTAAGAACTAATTGGCCAATGACTCCATCTGAGCAAACAGCCACATTAAGATGAACATATCTTCCCAGTCTCATTTAATGTAACCATGTAACTTGGGTCTTACCTCAGCACATGGAGGCCATAATAGGTCACAAATTAAATTAAAAAAGAAATAGCTAGAACAAGATAATATCTCATTGCCACTACATATACAATCCATCTTTGCTTTGTTCTTACCCTGCAGGAAATGCGAATAGTGAAATTTTAGTGATTTACTAGTGATATTGTCAGTAGTACTACTGACCAGGTGTACCCCAGCCCATGTAATCATCTATTGACATTTAACATTAGCTTGTCATTGAAAATTTACCACCAGACTGTAGCACTACTGACTAAGTAAGTAGTTTTGTTTGGGACCACATGGTGACATTGGCACCAAAGACTCACTAGTAAATTTTTAGGGCTCTAGTGTACAATATCGCCCCAACCAATATAATCGCATATGGACATAACATAGGGTTGTCATAGAAAATCTACCAGTAGACTTTAGCACTATTGATGAAGTAGTTCTTTTGCGACCATATGGAGACATTTGAACCAAAGGTTCACTGGTACATTTTAGTGACCCTCGTCTACAGTTTTATAGGGGTTAGGACAACAAGCTTAAACACACATACTATATATTTTTGTTTAATACTATTTTTTTATTAAAAATTAAATAAATTACGAGTATGTATTTTTAAATTATTTAGAGCGAAATATTTTTTAAATATATACCTTTTTCGATTGCAGCTTAAAACATATCAATTGAAATAAAAGTTTTCATTCCAAACTAAGACATTTGTTTAAAATTGAAACAGTCAATCAGATGCAGTAGCGGATTGCAACTCTGCTATTGACTTTACAGCATAATAATAAAAAAAGAAAACAAACTATTGACGCCTTCGTTGACAATGTCACCGGAAATACACTGGAACTGTTGTCTCTAACTTATATCTACTCGCGCATAAAAAGAAAGTTGTCGAAATTTTAACTAGTGCAATTGTCGCTAGAGAAAAGAGTGTCGACATAGAGACATATGGTTCTAGGCTGACTAGAGGGTATGTACTGAAAATTACAACATACAAGTAATCCATGTTTGCCACACAACAAAATTTTCTTACAAGAGTTTATTATTGGAATTTTGTAAACTTGAAGTCTCGAATTCAATACTTCTTACATACATCTGAGTAAATAAGCTTATTGAAAGGCATTCGCTAAAGTCTGTCTTGAGTGAAAGTACAAAAATAGTTAATAATAATTAGTACGAGTATTATTATAAGATTTGTTGCAACTACACATAATACTCGTAATAATAAGAGGATTTCGTAATGTTCATTAAATTTAACTTGAAAGCAATCTTGGCAGCATTTTCAATGTTAAATAATATATACGATTTTTAGTTACACTTCTGCAGCTTATTTTTCAATAAGTATTTTTCCAATAAGTGATTCAATATAAAAATTTCTAAAGGTTTTTTTTTGTGAACAATAGCTCTTTTTCTAATTTATATCCATTTTTTTGTTCTTCTTTTTACTTTCAGCTTATTCAACGTCAAGAGCGTCGTCATCATCGCCATCATCATTATCATCAACTTCTGATATTATAACGGGTGCTAGAACTGCCACTACTACTTCAAATAATTTTCCAGCTCTTGATGAGTTTTCAACACATTCTGTGATACGTCCAAAAATATATCATGCCATACATAAAACAGAACTACGTCACACATTAGATGCGGTAAGTTATTTTGTACGAGTAGTTTAATTGGATTTTTCTTTATTTCTTCTTTGAAATAATTGCATTCATCTTAAAGCAAGTTTTAAACAAAGAAAATTAAAAAGTGATTCATTTTTTATAAGCAAAATATATCTATTAAAAATATACTAGTATATTAAAATTAATAATAAATATTTAATTTGATTAACACATGCAAATCAAAGGTGTGCTGCGTTTTTTTTTTTTTTTTTTTAATTTAAACAGGCAAATAAAATGCTGTTAGTCAGCGCTACTTTGGATTTTTTTTTTATTTAGTTTTCAATAAATATTTTCTTAACATGATAACTTTTCTAAATGGTACCTTTGTATCTTTGCAGAAAGCACCCTTTCACAGAGCACAAAAAGTACTTTTGCTAAAATATGTAGCAGCTTTTCCAACATATTTTATTTTGCTAACAGACTTTTCTTAAATTACCTTTTCAAAATAAAGTCTTATGTGAAAAACTAAAATACGCTACAACTAAAAATAAAGAAGCACATACATATCTCTCTCTCTCTCATACTTACAGTCTGAGTATGTTTATATGGATATTTAATCTGCAAAAAATACACTGATACTTGGGATATTTATTAATCATTCGCCACCATATATCGACGGCCCCATTCTAAAACATGCTAAGTCGACATAGCATGTTATGCTGGGAATAGCATTTCTGAATTCATCGTTTATTAACTTAGATTCTCAGCATGATTTTTGCAATTACGTCCTCAAAAGTTAATTTAAAATTTTCTTCAAACTAAAACATGCTATATGTACTTAGATGGCCATTGTAGGTGAGAAAGGACCACCAGATAGATGCTAAGTCTACTAAGAGGACAATCTTAAGTATTCTATTTAACTATGATCTACAACAAATTTATAAAGTTCAAATAAACTAAAAAAATTCTATTGCAATTATTATATGATTACAAAAAGTTTCAAGTTTCTATCTCATAACATTCCCAACATATCATCAATAAACTTTGAAGGCGTTTATCGCAAAACTAGCTTTTTTGGCTTAGCATGTTTTAGAATGAAGCCGTCGATATGTACCTACATTTATGCATATAAAATGGAATTGAAAATGTGTGCATATGTTTGTGTGTGGCTGTTTGAAAACATCCCTCTAGTCAGCCTAGAACCATATGTCTCAATGTCAGCACTCTTTTCTCTAGCGAAAATTACACTACATAGTTAAAATGTCGACAACTTTCCTTTTATGCGCGAGTAGAGATACGTTAGAGACAACAGTTCTAGTGTATTTCCGGTGACATTGTCAACGAAGGCGTCAATATGCTGTACAGTCAATAGCAGAGTTGCAATCCGCTACTGCTTCTGATTGACTGTTTCAATTTTAAACAAATGTCTTAGTTAGGAATGAAAACTTTTAATTTTAATTAATGGGCCTTATTACGAGTGTCGTATTACGACTTCGACTACAACGGTTTCGTCCTAGGCTAAAGAGCATTGTAATAGTTTTTCTTTAATCTAGTACAAAATCGTCGTAGTCGTAGTCGAAATACGACACTCGTAATTAAGCCCAATATGTCTTAAGCTGCAATCAAAAAATGTATATGTGACCTTATGACTCAAAAAACAACAACTACCGAGAAACTGACGAAATGCATTGTTTATCTTTGCATTGTTTATCTTTAACAGCTGATTTATCTTTAACAGCTGATTTTGAGTCATAAGCCACCTTTTCATAGACCGGGTCACATAAATATATATAAAAAACATTTCGGTCTAAAAAGTTTAAAAATACATACTCGGCCCCATATTCATAAAAAAAATAAAATGAATTTGAAATCCATTTTAGGAAAATTTTGTATGAAAAGTTTGAAATAAAATGCATTTCAAATTCATTTTAAATTTTATGAATATGGGGGTCGTAGTTTATTACATTTTTAATAAAAAATAATATTAAACAAATATATAGTATGTGTGTTTAAGTTTGTTGTCCCAACCCTTATGCATTAAACACATTCACCACAGCAGGCTACACGAACACACGACTTCAAATGCCGCCAACAGCATTTCTCGCCTCGTATCCAGCTACTTAATTATTTTGGACACGACAGCAGCACCATCTGCAGCTGATATTCAAGTACAAATACATAGTTCAGTATTGCCACTTTCATATATTTTGCATTTATAAAAATTTATTTTTCTTTTAGAATGTACTTATTTCACGTAAAAGTACAAAAATTAATCAATTTATTCTTTACATCAATTTTTGGACATCGTTTCTGGTAAATAATATGAAATAATTATACGATATCATTCATTCAACATTTTGTATTACACTGGCAACACTGCATTTGCTCATTGTAGCCAAATAAATAGAAATTAGTTTAATTGGAGTACAACGACAAAATCAGCATAGACAACAACCTGTCGCCGTGTTGCCTTGCTGTCTTCAAAAGAATCATTCTCATATATACATGTGTATTCTGTCCTTGACATTTGGTAGTCGGTAGCTTGCTGTGGTGAATGTGTTTAATGCATTATAAAACTGTAGACGAGCGTCACTAAAATGTACCAGTGAACCTTTGGTTCAAATGTCTCCATATGGTCGCAAAAGAACTACTTCATCAATAGTGCTAAAGTCTACTGGTAGATTTTCAATGACACCCCTATGTCCATAAGCGATTATATTGGTTGGGGTACTACCTGCTATTGTGAATGTCACTAGGAAATCACTAGAATTTTACTATTCATATCAATCGAGGAAATATCGATATTGTAGACTAGAGCCCCTAAAATTTACTAGTGAATCTTTGGTGCCAATGTCACCATGTGGTCCCAAAAAACCACTTAGTCAGTAACAGTGTTACCATATGTCAAGATTTGAAATTTTTAGACACGAAAAATCGAGCAAAAAGATTTCTTAGAGAAAAATAATATTCTTAAAAACGCTTAATAGTTCCCTGGAAACAAAATAAATTTTAACTTATTTTCGTTCAATAAAAGAACAAAAAAAGATTTTTAATTAAAAAAAAAAGATATTTTTTGCTCGAAGATTTTTTAAAAATAAATATGGCAACAGTGGTCAGTAGTGCTACAGTCTAGTGGTAGATTGTCAATGACAAGCTAATGTTAAATATCAATAGACGATTACAAGGACTTGGGTACACCTGGTCAATAGTACTACTGACAATGTCACTAATAAATCACTACAATTTCACTATTCGCATTTTCTGCAGGGATGCTTTATGTGTGTGTTTGTGTGTAAATAAAATAGCCCTGTATATACGCATGTGTAGAATATTAATAGTCAGAGTATTTGTACACTCATGCGTATGATTGTAACTCACACAGTCTATAAATTTTAGTTGCTGTCATTTGTATTTTAAAAAATTTTTATAGTTATACGTATTCGATTAGAAATTGAAAAAAAAATTAAATTCAGAAAGGAATCATTAGATTCTACTTGAATGCCTGCGTGTAGTAGGCAGCCACGTAAACCAACCAGGCTTAATGGCGACTTCTTCCCTTAACCAATTTTTTTTTTGTTCTCTTTTATCCCTTTTGAAATTTTTCCATGTTCTGATTGTATACGTTTTGGCGACAGATTTCCGCTTTGGCGATTTTTTTATGTTTTAAATTTTTTTTTTGAATCTTAGCTGGGTTTCCCTACTAAAGTTTTTGTCCGTGCTGGGGCAAAGTTTTCTGTTTCGCTAAATTTTTTCCATATTGGTAGTTTGTTCTCTTTTTAACAATTATTTTCGTATGCTGACTTCTACGTCGTATCGCTAGATTTCGCGACACGACGTAGCGATTTTTTGCTATTATAGCTTTTGTTCGTAATGGCGATTCTCCGTTTTGACGTTTTTTTTGCGATTTTTACTCTTGTAGTTTTTTTTTGTTTGTTTTGATGTGTTTTTCCTTCTTGGAAATTTTTCCATATTGGCGTCTTTTTGCGTAATTTTTTTCATTTTGATTTCTTTCGTTTTGACGACTTTTTTCATTGCTGGCGATTTTTTCCAGTCTGGCAAATTGAGAAAAAACACAGATTGTTTTCTAATATCTTATTCGATTCTTTTTTTTTTTATTAAAAAATTCTTTCTTATGAATCACCCTTTATTATTTGATGATGTTAGAAAATGTTTAAACAGTGAAAGTAGTGGGTGTATGGCGTATGGCTTTAATTTATATTTCTGCCAGTATATTTAATTTGGCTAAAGCTGTCAAAAATGTGGGTTAAGCTGAGGGCACACAAGGCAAATATTTCGCAGAATGAAGAACATAAAAACAAAATATTAATTTTTTTACATTACATTACACATACATATATATAAAATTATATATAAAAAATGTCTCCCAAAATGACAGCAGAAACATTTTCACACATTGCACAAAAATAATAATCACACACTTATTTCATCAAATATTTGCCAATGGCTGCCCCATCAGTTGTGTACACACTTGTGACCGTGTAATATCGTTATAACTATAGTTATGTATATAGCAATTAAAATAGCACACATTTAATTAAAATTTATATTACTTTCAGGATGGTCTTCATGCATCTCATATCACTTTAACGTATCATCATAAAGGTCAACGGATTTTAATTGATCTTAAACGTAACGATGACTTACTGCCTTCAGAACATTTTCTACGTTATCAAAACTCGAATACAACACAAGGCCATGTTGTGAAAAATTTTACCAAGACTGAAATCGAATTGTGTCATTATCAGGCAAGTACATACACTCGTAACTTGTGCGTTTAATTTTTTCTTTCTTTCTTTTTTACAAGTTAATTAAATTGTTTATTTCTTTTCTTTATTTTTTTTTTAATTTTTATTCAATCAGGGTACTATACGTGACCAACCTCAATCGTATGTTGCCATTTCGACGTGTAATGGCGACATTAATGGCATCATTTTTGATGGCATTGAGACATTTTTCATACACGCGGGCAGTGATGGACAATTGTACGATGAACATTTTTTGTACAGGTGAGTTGTTTTTATTAGTTTTTTTTTTAGATTAATATTATTGCATATTTTTGTTGAAGTAAGCCATTTTTAGTGAAACATAATTTCTGCCTGATGTGATACCAACCCTATCGTTAAAAATCTTTAAAGCTTAATCAGGCAATGGCTTAGAAATCTAATCGAATTTAGCTTTAATTTTAGCCAGTTATAGAATATGGGTGCAGATTTTCAAATAATCTGTTGTTACTTCAAATAAGTAAACATTATTATATGTAAAGGGTGTTTTTTATAGAGTGATACAACTTTGAGTTGGCATCACTGCTTTATTTGACCACCCATTTAACAGCTGATAGTTGCTTTTTGTTTAGTTTGCTTTGACATTTCATTGTGGATCGACTTACACCAGAGCAAAGCGTGCAAATTGTCCAAATTTTTAATCAAATTAATTGTTCTATTCGTCGAACTCATCGTGCACTTCTTCCATTTTCCGATGAAGCCCATTTTTGGTTGAATGGGTACGTAAATAAACAGAATTGTCGCATTTGCAGTGAGAGAATCCACAAGCTTTTGTCGAAACACCATTACATCCACAGAAAATTACTGTTTGGTGCGCTTTATGGGCTGGCGGAGTCATTGGCCCATATGTCTTCAAAAACGACGATGGTCAGAATGTTAATGTTAATGGTGAACGGTATAGGAACATGATTCGAAGTTTTTTCGTACCTCAATTAGCTGGCATTAATCTTGCTGGTATGTGGTTCCAACAGGACGGAGCCACATGCCACACAGCGGGCGCTACAATTGATTTACTCAAGGAAACTTTTGACGAAAAAATAATTTCACGAAATGGCCCAATTAATTGGCTCCCAAGATCGTGTGATTTAACCCCATTGTATTATTTTCTTTGGGGTTATGTAAAGTCACTTGTGTACGTCGATAAACCACAAACAATTGAACACCTGGAAATCAACATTGGAAGAGTTACGGCCGCAAATGCTGCGAAAAGTTTGTGAAAATTGGTGTTCCAGATTGCGCTGTGTCGGCCACATGGCCGAAGTCATATTCAAACATTAATGTCATAAAATTTTCCATCCAATAAAGACCGTTTCATTGATATCAAAAATATATTACTATGGTTTATTATGATTTAAACTTGTATCACTCTATAAAAAACACCCTTTACATGCGAGTACATATGCTTTTATAGAAAACTTCTCTCAATAACTACTCCTCAGGCGCCCTTAGACGTCATTCACCATTTACTGGTGAACAAAATGTAGTATTTCATAACGAAGTATTAAAATAACATTGACAATGCACACCCTTTCAAAACGTCGTCGACAAGTATTAAGGACGCCGCAGACAAGCAAGCAGCGCATCAATCAAAGTTGATACTCATGGTTAATAGGTTTCGCACACGATATAAATACCGCTTGCGAAAAATATAAAAATTTTGTATTGATACGCTTTGGAAGTCAGGCCATGCAATGTGGTATGCAATTTATTGCGGTAGCGGCTAATAGCGATGCCCTCATTGCTCGTATCTAGACAGTTCTTACTAAGGATCTATAATATTTAAGATGAGTCTAAGATGGACGGACGCTATGGTGTACCTTAGGGGACCTAATGTTCGTAATTTCTTCAGAGTTGCGAACGAGTGTAAGGTGTTCTAAACTGTGATTATGACGGAGCATAAAGGCCACAGTTTTAGTGTCCTCGAATGTTGATGACTAAGTATCTGGGCCGAAAGCCTAAAAGCTTTAAAAGAGCATATTTTCAGATCGAAACTAGTTCCTATACATTTAAAAGTTGAGGCAAATGAGACTGCCCTCAAGTTGCCAAGTTAAAGGTCAACGTCGGATGTGCCGATTAAACACCTTTTGAGACGACTCCGTAATCGGTTTTGAAGAAGAACGAAACAAATTTTTTTTAGTTAATTTTAATTATTATTGTTAGAACTTCACTTGTTTCTATATTTTTATAATTTGATCAGGCTAAAGTTCGTGAGCCAAATTACATGTGATAATTTTAGTAATGAACAAATAACACCAAAGTTAATTGTAAATATTCTGATACACACTTAGCAAAACGGTACAACTAGTTGTTTTCAAAGGCCACTACACCGTCATCATCAGCGTTCTTTTGTATTTGGTCCACTGAGTGTGGTGTCAGTTGATGTAGATTTCTACTTTATATACTCAGCCATTATTGCAAATGGAATATGTGAATTGTTTTGAGTCAGCGTATTCAATTTGCTGAAAGCTTTTTTTTGTATTGAAAGCTCAATTTTAGCATCTCTAAGTTTACAACAGTCTTGCCATTGACACAGTCAAATTAATTATTATTATTGTTCGAACTTCATTTGTATAGTGTAGTAGCCTTCGAAAATAGCTAGTTGTTCCGTTCTACTAAGTGTTTGTCGGAATATTTACAATCAACTTTGGTGTTATTTGCTCATTAATAATTATCACATGTAATTTGGCTTACAAGGCGATACGAACTTTAGCCTGATCAAATAATAAAAATATAGAAAATTTGTTTAAATTGTTTTAAATTGTTTTAATTTTTGACCCCCGGCCAAAAAAGGGGTGTTATAAGTTTGTAGTGTGTATCTGTGTGTCTGTCCGTGTTCAGCCCAAACGGCTGAACCGATTTTGATTTAGTTTTCTCTGTTTGAAAGCTGACTTGATCGAGATGGTTCTTAACGATGTTTGAAGAAAATCGGTCCAGCCGTTTAGAAGATGTCACATATTTTCTAGATATATCGGGGGTTTTTAAAATTTTTTTTTGTTATTAAATTATAAATGTATTTCTAGTAAATGTTTAGTTAGAAATATTTTTAGCACAGTCGAGTATTATTTAGTGACACTTTTGAGCCCTTTGCCATTTTACCAATTCAGTTTTCTGGCAGCACTGATGCTTTGAGTGTTTGCAAATAAAATATTCCTATATATACTCGTATGTAGTCGAATAAATACTCATAGTATTTTTGTACTTATGGGTATGATTGTAGCTTATACAGTGTATAAATTTTACTTATAGTAGTTTCTGTTGCGTAATTTAAGGTTTGCATATGAATATATGAATATATTGTTGGTTGTTAATATTTATACATATTGGTTATGGTTTTTATAAGGTTTTTATATTTAACTGTACCAATTTATAGTTGCTTGATGGCCAATACTCAAAGAGTACTTAAAACTATAGCATACGAGGCATATTAATCGCCTGTGGGTTACTTATATTAAATTTTAATTTTAATTTAATTTATTCATTCATAACACGAAAACCTAGCCTAAAGGCCATAATCGGTTTACACTAATACTACTTCAATAGGTACTATACAAAAAAAAAACGATATCGCGGATTATAAATCCAAGGTTATTTCTTTTTAAATTGCAAAGGCATATCTCGCGCAGTGCTGTCAGATATGGCGATTTCTCGCCAAACATGGCTATTTTTCAACTTGTTTGGCGTCAAAATATTTGGTTTGGCGACATGGCGATTTTTCTGGCGACAAATAAATTTGTTGGCGATTTTTGTGGCTATTTTTCAACAAAACAGAACTTAAAAATTTTTGTAATTCAGGAAATAAATCCTACCAAAACTCGCCTGCTAGTATTAAAACAATTGGATTTTGATGATTTTTTTTTTTATATTAATTATAGTAAATAATGCGTTTCGAATTTTGATGAAAAAAAGTTACCATAAATAATATTTGGCGATTTTATTTCTAGTTTTGTCGATTTTCTATTAAATTTTGTATACGATTATTTTATAAAAATTTATATTAAAAACAGTGTTATGCAAAAACAAATTAATTATCAAATATGTACATATATATAAAGAAAAACTATCTAGAACTGATTTTGGTGACTTTTGGCGATTTTTAAAATCAATTTGGGGAAATAGGTCGAAAAAAATCTGACAACCTTGATCTGGCGTACTGTGTACATTGCAGCGCGCTGCTATAAGCCTCGCTAGCGTTCGTGCTATTTTTATTGATTAGATTTTACGAAAATCTATACCCGCATCTAAAAAAATTTGAAATTTGAAAAACAAATTATTTTTATTCGAGCGATAATATGAAATCTATAAAAAAATACTTTTAATTTTTGACGCCCCTTATCGACTCTTCAAGCAAAGCTTAATTGTTTACTATTCCTCTTAAATTACGAGTGTTTGATGACACTATAATACTTTCATAATAAATTCTCTATTCCAAAATTGATTTAATATTTACTCGTGGTTCAATAAATTTAATATTATACAACAATGACATTTAAAATCACTATATAAATAAGTACACTAATGTAAGATAATATATTTTTGAAAAACGTATTGTATATTTGTTAAATGTTGACTGAACCCCTTAAAATAGCACAAGCTACATACGAGTATTTATGATTGTACACACAAATAAATGTAAACATACCTTGACACGCCATAGAAAGTTGGGAGCGTTATTCATTATTATTGTAGAGAAAAGTTTGTGGTTCGCACTTGAGCTTTTATTTCTGCTGCTGCTGCTGCTGCTGCTGCTGCTGCTGGTGTAAACGGCTAAAGCAAACAAAATACTTGTCTTTAATATTTGCTTATGGTTTATTTGGCAAACAAATGATAAATAGACATGGAAAAGAACATTAAATGTTTATTGTCTAACTATACGCATTGCTTTTATTTGGATATTATGAGGAAGGAAATAGAGGAAGAGATGATTATATGTACTCGTATATTTGAAAATGTAGTTAATAGAATATTACTTCTTTGGAATTTGGGCTTGCTAGTTATTATTGCTTTTTTCCCCCTTTTCACATACTACTTACGAGTATTAATATTTGATGTCGATATGTAATAAATGTTAGATGAAATATTAAAGGAAAAAATGTGGAAAACAATAGCAGACCATCCCTGGAACTGCCTACTATTCCCAAACCCCAAGTGGTTATTCTACGCTTGGTTTGGGGCAGAGATTGGCAATGAATCATGTTTTCTCTATTCATACTGACTCATAAAATTTTAAATATAAGTGAGTAGACATCATTTAAACTCAACTACTCTGATTTACGCATACTCACGATGCCATTGATTTATAAGGATAGGAAAATACTTATACTACTCACATTGATTCAGCTCACTCAACTCATACATGTATGTTTATTTAAAAGTTTAGTCATTAAACAGTTTGTAAGTAGTATACAATATTAGTAAATAGGGTTTTATTTTCAATTCCCGCAAAAAAAACAGCGACAAAAAGCAACAGAGAAACACATAACCTCATAATGAGAATCTTAATGTTCGTATGCGAAGTTCGCATTGTGAATCATACTTATTTTGCATCGTCCACAGGCATTGAGTTAAAGAGAGTCGAAAAATCAACAACGTCGTACATGTTACTAAGTATGAGTTCGATGCGCACTTCAAACTTTCGAGTGAATATGATTCATAGACAACATTACAAGAATTTATAAATCATGATTCAACTCTACTCACTTTTTCACTACTCATTGCGCTTCTCTGTTTTGGGAAAGAGATGAAATTGATTAAGATTTAAATTTTCAAAAAGTAAATTAATAAGTGCTGAAGATGTATTTGGCAAGGACTTAAGAGGAGATTAAAACTAATTAGATTTTGGTTAAAAATTTTGAGCCAGATTGTTTCCTTAGATGGCTAGAATTAAGGGAGGTAAATCTCCTTAGAATAATGCCTGATGACCTCAAAATGTTGCGATTTGACGAAAGCTCGATTTTCGAAAAATGAGGTGAAATCAGTAACTGCCTAATTTTGTTAATCTAATCGAAATTAAAATGATGGAACTCTGATTACTAACACCTAATAAAAATTCATAACGAGAATAGAGAAGGCCAGCAGTAAAACTCATAACATAAGACGCCACTTCTTCTAAGACTACAAAATTTTCTATATCATTTCCATTACCAGAAAACATAAAATAAAAATTCTTTTCTCGGTAATTTTGGAAATCTCGACGATTTTATTCCAAAAGCGTTCATAAATGTTTTGCCCATATTAATAAATTTTTGGGAATGCTATTCATTCCAGAGCTGTTAAATTTCGATTACGATTAGTAATTAGATTACATTTTAAAAAGAATTAGATTACATTTTAAAAAGAATTGTAATGATTATATAATTGCCTTCAAAAGAATTGCTGATAAATAATTGATTACGATTACTAATAATCGAAAAGTAATCTGAATTACTTAAAATTACTAAAAATAATCAAAGAGCATCAAAAGTAATCAAAACGTAATCCGACTACTTTCAAAGATTACTCAAAGATCAAATGTAATCCTTAGAAGTAATCGGATTATTTTTTGATGACTTTTGATTCTTTTTGATTATTTTTAGTAATTTTAAGTAATTCAGATTACTTTTCCATTATTAGTAATCGTAATCAATTAGTAATCGTGTGAAACTGAATATAATCGTAATTTAATCATTACTTCACCGTAAAAAAAAGTAATCAAATTAGTAATCATTACTTAACAGCTATGATTCATTCACACGTTTTTTATGTCTAATTCAGTAAGAAGATTTAGAACGTTTTTGTTTGAAAATACTTTTGAGTTCTTGTTTTTGAATTCTCTAAATTATTTTCTGCAAAAAATGGTTGTTGTCTTTGATAATGAAAAATAAAAATATTATTGCCATGTTTTTAAAACATAAAAATTAAATTAAAGTATTATACAATAGTTTGATTTAATATATGAAAAAATATGTGCTGTATATAATGTTTGGAGCAAAATTATAAAGTAAATACACGAACCTCTAGCATAGACAATAAATAATAATTGTTTAAAAGAATCACAACTGCGGCTTTTTTTTCGTCCATAGACAAGACGATACAATCTTCGAACAGAATGAGGGCATTAAATTTTTCTTTATTTTTTTATATACTTCTGTAGATCGAATCACATTGATCTAAAATACAAGCTTGATTTCTTGGTCATCATGAGTGACAATAAGTTTAAATTTCTGTGAAATTGCACACATGTATGTAAGTCATTGGTCATTGGCCGGACAAAGAATGTAGTTCCATTTACTCGTTTTCTGCGCTCCTTCTCCAATTTATCACGCTGAGCTTGGAACGATTTCCCTGCACTTGAGCTTTCCAATGTATTTTCGGCCAACTCTTTTTTCTGCTTCCCTCAGGATCACATTTAAACACATTTTTTGCTGGAGCCTCTTCGTTCATTCGCAGGAAGAGTTCAAGCTAGTGCAATCTTTGAGTTTTTACGAGTCTTAAAACACCGATGTCTGCGTAAAGCTCATACAACTCTTAGTTCGTACGTTGCCTACGCAGATTGGTCCATATATCGTGCGAAGTATTCCCTCGATCACTGCAAGAACCACTTCATCTGCTTGTTCCTAAATTGTTTGCTTAGTAAATATGGTCCTTCGCTTACTTTCCAAACTGGTGTCATTAGTTTTTTTTATGGCGATACCGAGGTATACAAATGCATCTACTGCCTAGAAGTTACCAGGACGTCTACTCTGTATTTTGAAACGAATGAAAATGCTTTCGAATTTGTATGGTATTAAATATTGCAATTCAGAGTGGACTCCCAGCATTCACAGATTATTGTTGTCATTTACAATCAAACCCATTTTGGTGATTCTTTCTCTACATTACTAAAGGCAGCAGTGACATCTCACAATTTTCGTCCTTTGATGTCGATATCATCGGCATGTGGATTTTGCTGCGTCTCGTATGACTTTCTCCAATAAAATAAGATAGTCCTAATTTACACTCAGCAAGTCTTATTGCTAAGCTGATTAGTTTTTTAGGAGAAAGAGAAACGAGGGGAAAAGAAAAATTTATGTTCCCCTCGTCTCTCTCTCCGACAAACTAATCAGCTTAGCAATAAGACTTAGACTTAGTGTAAATTAGGACATAATGAATCTCCTGCTGAACCTCAACTCAAAGTTCATACATACCCAAAAAAGTTTTTATGGAATACAATCAATGTGAAAAAATTTTGTTTGTTGTTGATTAAGCAACGTTTATATTCATTTCGTTTCTGCTTAAGAAACTCACCAATAGACTTCAGCCAAAAAATGTCTCAGAAAACTAAAAAACTTTTTATGTTTATAGAAAAACTCGCAAGCTATTATTGAGAATTACATACACAAACATAACGAGTTAGGAAGCCTCAAACAAAAATTTTTTCCCAACAAACATCTTTATTCGATTATGAATCCGTTTTTAATTTTCCACAATCTTTTTACAATTATTTGGCACATTGAGCAACAAGGAGAGTAACTAAAACACAAAATTAAATTTATTTTCTTAATTTTTTCCAGACATCTGGATTACAATAAAAATGCTTCATGTGGTTACGATCATGAGCACCATAAGGAAAAGCAAGATTTCCTTAAAGACATCGAAGAGAAAAAATTTCCCGATATATCAAATCATATCGATGGCTCAGAATTTAACCGAATTTTAAGAGTAAGTAGTATTGTAATTAATGTGAACTTATCTAATCTAATTTAATCTAATCTAATCGAATCGATTTTAGCATAAACGTTCTTATGATGAAAGCGATACGATACGTGGCCCCTACAATTCCGACAAACATTCTTCCTACGTAGAAATAGTCATAGTGGTGGACAATAAGGCTTTTAAATCTTTCAATGAGAATATCAAGAAGGTTCATCAGCATTGCAAGGACTTGGCCAATATTATGAATGCGGTATGCTTTCACGTTAATTTTATAATAAATTGGAATGATTTCTAAATAAATGTATATAATCTTTTATAGATTTATGTTCCTTTAAATATTTTCATAGCCTTAGTGGGTGTTGTCATATGGAATGAATCGAATGAAATCGAAATAACACCCGACGCTGATATAACCTTAAGAAATTTTTTAAATTATAGACGCACAAAATTGGTGCTGCAGCATCCAAACGATTCGGCTCAGCTGTTGACAAAGATAAAATTTGATAAAGGTGTTGTGGGTAAGTCGAAATGGAAACTACGAAAGCCCAAACTAAAGAAGTGGGTGTCTGCTCTTTTGTTGAACAGAACAGAAATTATGAAAAATAAAACAATTTGTTATTAATTTATATTTATTATGTTTAATTTATGCCCACAGGCAAAGCGTTCAAGGGTCCCATTTGCACTTACGAGTATTCTGGCAGTGTTAATGTAGAGCACAGTCCCCTCGTCGCCGTTGTGGCCACTACCATGGCCCATGAGTTGGGCCATAACTTTGGCATGGAACATGACTCTACCGATTGCAATTGTGTCGATGAAAAATGTATTATGTCTGCCAGCAGTACATCAGTATTGCCCACCCATTGGAGTAGCTGTAGCATAGATCAATTAAATATTGCCTTCTCGCGAGGCATGAACTACTGTTTGCGCAACAAGCCCACAAAATTGTTCGATTCTCCGCAATGCGGCAACGGTTTTGTTGAACCGGGCGAACAATGTGATTGTGGTCTGCATGAATATTGCACGAATTCCTGCTGTGATCCTGACAAATGTATGTTGCGCGCAAATGCTTCTTGTGCCACGGGCGAATGTTGCGATCTGACAACTTGTCGTCCCAAAATCGCTGGTACTGAGTGCCGTAATGCTGAGAACGAATGCGATCTGCCCGAGTACTGTACCGGCGAATCAGAATACTGCCCCAGAGATGTCTTCAAACGTGACACCGAAGAGTGTGACAATAGCCAGGCTTATTGTTATGAGGGCAACTGTAGATCACATTCCTATCAGTGCCGCATTTTATGGGGACCCACGGGTGAAAACTCTGAACCTTGTTATGCCGAAATGAATGTTCAAGGCAAGCGAGTGGGTAATTGTGGCTACAATCGTTTGAACAGCACCTTTATAGCGTGTGAGGAGGAGAATGCTTTGTGTGGCATGTTGCATTGTCGCCATTTGAATGAAAAACTTGAGTTTGGTATGGAAACTGCAGCCGTTTTGTCCCACTCCTTTATCACACATGACAATAACATAGTGCCCTGTCGCTCGGCTTTAGTTGATTTGGGTTTACAATTTACGGATCCCGGTCTAACGCCCAATGGCGCCAAATGCGGCAACAACAAAATGTGTGTAGATCAAAAATGTTATACCATAGAACATTTACATTACTCCGGCATGGGCACAGCGTGTCCGGAGAACTGTAATGGCAATGGTATTTGCAACAGTAAAGGTAATTGCCACTGTAACATTGGCTTTGGAGGAGCGACTTGCAAAATGCCAGGACCTGGCGGTTCAAGAGACAGTGGACCCGCCACAAACCCCAACAGTGAGTATATGCTGCATAATGGTAATATATTTGATAATTTTCGATTTTCTTAAAATTTATCAGGTCACGAGGCCTTCCAGAGATTTATGTACATCTTCTTCTTTGCCGTCCTACCGATCATGGCTGCCTTCTGTTTCTTCATGTACTATTGCCGTCATCATCCCTTGTTCGTTGGCGGCAAATTGGCTGAAAATATGTATGTATCAAATAACAAGACTGGTTTATCCTTTAGCACTAGTTCGTATAGCACAGTAACACCTAATATATGTAATGGTTTAAATTCTCCTTCCTCTTCCACCACTTATTCTTCTCCCTCTACCTCATCTTCTTCATCTACTTTTAAATGCAATTCCTTTCTATCACCTAAAACTAGTGTTAAGCTAAAACCGCCAACACTTTCAAAAACTGCAACTACCACACCACCACGAACAACAACAACAACAGCATTAATAGTAGCAAAAACACCTGAAACCAATAAAATCCTTGCTAATACTGCAACAACAACACAACAACAAACACTACCATTTAACATTAAAAATACGACAATATCTTGCACTAGCACACCCAAGTTATCATCAACACGTAAATACGAGTATAATAATTTGCATTCTTCAGCATCTAATGAAAACTTTTCCAAATTTAATATACAACAAAAACATGACAATTTAACTATCTCAAAATCTAACAACGAAATTGCAACAACAACAACAACGACCATTATTAAACCGATTACGGCGAATATAACAAAACCTCATACAAAAACGAAAACGAAAACTAAAATAGCTATTATAAAGCCACCTCCGCCACCACCCAGTGTCAATAATAATAATAATAATAGTAGCACCATCAAGACAAAAAATAATACAACAACAACAACTACTAGTAGCACTGCAACTACCACTAATACTACCATAAATTTTAATAATAATTTAATAATAAAAAATTGCACTACTGATAAAAACAATAGCACTAATATTAATAACAGCCGAGATGATGTAAAATTAAACTCGAAATCACATGTTAATGCGAACTCTAGTCCAAATCCAAATCCAAGCACGCATCAAGTCAATACATTGAGACGTAAATTCGAAATCACTGATGTTCGCTTAAATTCTACAACAAATCCACATGCACTTGTAGATGGCACCACTTATACTATTAACGATGAAACCAATAGGTGTGTCTATCATTTGTAACATTCACTGTCGAAAAATTCGATGTCGAAATAGTGCAAGACATTATTATTAGAGTGTGATCTTAAGCATTTTTTTTTTTGTTTTTTAGTTTTTATTTTAATAGGTTTATTTATGCAATTATTTTCTTTGTTTTAAAAGCAAACATTTTAATTCTATTTTCCTTTTGAATATTTATAGTTATTTTAGTATCTGATGCACAGATATTATAGAAATTAAAAGTATGTACACAAGCATCTTGAAGACGTTGCATTGGTTTGATGGGGTTGATATAAATGTTGGGACTTTTCGAATTAGAACTCGCCAAAAATTGTGTGACCTTAATAATCAGGCACTGTGTAATGGGATATTTGTTTTAACAAAAATGTGAAAGCGAAAGAGTTTCGAAGTTCCATATAGATCGCTATTATTAGGCAAAAAACAGGGGGTTTATTATGTAATCCGAATCGAACGGAAATGTTTTCGAATTGTAATGCTAATAACATACAAATTCGAACAGTTTCCTTTTCGAATCGAATTGCAGATTTTCTACAAAGATTAGTTGAGAGTGCCAGGAGGTGCTGTTGACTGTAGTAGTTAGTGCGTCAACTACAAAGTAAATTACGGTATTCGAGAGCCCGAGTTGAAACCCTGGCCAGTTACACTCATACTAAAATCATAGATTTTTCTGATATGCGTTATTGTCTATGCTAATGAATATCGCAGCATCTTCTTTTCTTCATTCGTCGATATTTTTAGCAATTAATTGCCGGAAAAGTAAAATCTATATAAATACAAATCAAATGTGGTTCGTTGGTAATCGCATCACTTAAGAACTGTTGCACGCCCACTTTTTTAAACTTATCTAAAATCGGAGAGCGACTGCGCCGATTTCACAATTTTTTAAATGTTTGTCATAACTAACGTATTTTGAAGAAAATACCGCCAAAAAGCGGGACTTAGAAGTAAAAAAGAAGAGCGGTGTCTTAGGACACTTGGTTAGAACTATGCTCCTTAGCTGCATAAAACAAATTTCATGTGTTAAATATCTATGCTATAAAATTATATTATATCATGATGTCAAACTCGCCGCAAGTATTTGAAAACGTTTCCATTTATTTCCCCTTATTTTCTTTTCTAGCTGCGTACCATTAAATTAATGTATTGTTTCTGTTCATGTACAAAAACAATACAAAAACAAATTGAGCAATCGTTCTCATTTTTTTCTTTTGTTCTACTCTTTATTCTAAGAACGAAACAAAACAAAATCAAACATTTTGTTTCGTTTATTTTTGTACTCTGCATTTATGTATAAAGAAATCAAAACAAAAATAAATTTACGAGTATAACTGTGTCCTAGCTCCTGTGTCGTGGCATAAAGAGCATAGCTGTAAAAATATCTTAGAGAGCGCGGGATGTGTAATAAGCACATACACAGTTTCATATGTACCTAGGAAACACAGTTTTCAACTCAAAAAAGAAAAGCTTTTAAATAAACAAAAATATTTACCTATATACATAAATAAAAGTCAAATGTCCTTCATTGGTAAGTAAGGCTGCATCGATTTCACTTTTTTTTTTAATATTTATCATAACCCAGCTTAGGTTTTCGTTGAAAGAAAATTTGGCCACGCCCACTTTTTTAATTTATCAAAATTAGAAGAAAGGCTGGAGTGACTTGTCGATTTTTTTTAAAGAACTTGTTTTAAGGAGTGGAAAAGTGGGCGCGGCGCGGCACCTTCCATATATTTGCAAATATTTATTTTGAAATATCTTGGGAACTAATAGGGTAAAATACCTGAGATTTTGTAGTAGTTACTACATTATCCTTATAAGTTGTTAAAAAAGAAAAGCTCGGAATAAAATAAGTGGGCGTGGCACCTTCCATATACTTCTTTTTATTTTGGAATATCTTTGCATCTAGTGCAGCAAGAAACGTGAAATTTTGTGTAAGTAACGGTTTTAATAATGTGCCATGTGTTAAAAGAAAGTATCGAAAATGTGGGTGTGGCACCACCCATAAATAGAAGAAAGATATCTGGAAAACTAATATAGGGAGAGCGTTGAAATTTTGTAGGCATAACTCTGTTGATAATGTGCATTGTGTCTGAAAACAATTGAAGCACAGCCGCGAATAACGTTGTAAAAGACAATTTTAAAAAACCAGTTTTTTCACAGATTACTATTAACATAACTCTCTTGCGTTGTTCAAATATAAAACCATTCAAAATTATGCATCTTATCGCCGTCAAAATACAATTACAAATCGGTCAGTCAGTGCAAAACTTTGTAAGTAACTAATAAAATCATGCAAACGAAATTGTCGCAAATAGTTGATAAGTGTAGCAGAGATACAAAAGGAAAAGCAAATGCTAGTTATCATTATTTTCAATAAGCTAAAACAATTTTAACGAAAAAAGCAATCTAGCTTCAAAATACGTTTATTGGCTCTCCTGAAAAATTATTATTTTGTCACTTAAAACGTTATTCGCGGCTTACCTTCAATTACAGAATTGAGAAATTAGGACTGATGCAAATTTTTGTTTGTCTTCCTTCAAAAATAATACCCACAGCATTTTACTGATGTTCTAGAGGAAGCAATAAACTATTAATATTTTAGTGTCTAAAGTTGCCATGGCGCTTCCCACATATAAGCAACATTTATTTTAAGATATCTTGGAAGCCAAAACAGTCCAATTTTTGAAATTTTTTTTCGTAAGCTGTAACGAGAATAGTGTTATAAAATGAAGTCAATACTGGAGTAAAAATTGTGTCACCTCCTAAAGGCCATGACCCACTATTCTACACAATCGCACGATTTACTAAAAAAATACAACCCTGATCTGATTGTCTTTTGAACATTTTCATAGACTTCATCATACCAGAGTTGAATCGGGATTGGACAAATGAGCGTGACTCCTCTCAAATAGAGAAAATGTTTATTTAAAAATCCTATATCTTGGAAACTAATGCAGTGAGAATTTTGAAACTTCAAGGCTATTTATGTTAATAATGAGAATTGTATTCTGCAAAATAGTTAAGGTTGAACCGCAAACGTGGCATTAAAAAAAATTTATTTTCATCTCAAGGCCTTTGGCTAGTTAAGCAATAACTACACTTGAAAAAATATTTGGAATGAATTTTTGTCAGTTACATTCTAATAAAAATCGAACAAGAAATTGAATTTTTTAAAACTCTAAAAAGCAGAATAAAGCGACGACATCAGCTGAAAAACTGGATAATCCCGACTAAGGCAGTCGGTCAGTATTTATATTATATATATATGTATTGACATAAATATTTCTATTTAGCTAATAATTATAAGAATTTCCAGTGCAGATGTGTTGCATTGTATAGCGGTCAATCTGAAATTTTATTTATGTTGGTTCAAAAAAAAACTTCATATTTTATATGCTTAGATAACACGTTGACGCTGAAAATCTTGACGTTTCTATAATACATTAAAAGAAACTTACACAACTTTCCTTTAATATGCATATTACAAAAACGCCAAGATTTCTAACGTAAACGTCTTACAAAAAACAGGCTGTATTTTTTCTGGTTGAAAATAGATTTATTGTTTTAAAAGTCTAGGTAATTTTTCTCGATCATTATGTTTTTGTACAGTGAGACATTTGATTGCCTTCGTTCACTTCCCAATAGAATTGTCACTAGAACACAAACTTGGTCAGAACTTTGAATATATGGTTTAATTCTTTAGATTCTTCTTATAGCTGAGTTTTCCTCCAGGCTCCGTTCAAAATGCTCTACACTTAAATAATAGAGTTTTTATTGGTAAAATACTTTTGTTTTCATAGAAGATTTTTACTTTTTCTTTTCAATAACAAAATTACAAATGGTCTTGCAAATTTCCATCGAATTTTATTCAAGCATGAATGTAAAAGTGTTGTATAGCAAAAAGTAAATAAAAGAAAACAACTGATTTACCAAGAAATAATAGTTTACGCTTCAATTGTTGCAAAGAAAATAAAAAAAGAATAATGCTTTTGTTGAGAATGTGCGTTGTAGTATTATATTTTCTTATAATATTGTTAAAAAATGCTTGATATTTCATATAATAAAACAGTATTATTAAGGGTGTTCACCGCATGTCGTTTTTATAAGCACACGTTATTATCACATGTTACAAACTTTTTTATATTTTTTGTTTGTTTATTTATTATACTGTGAATTATTATTTGGATATTTTATAAATAGAATTTATTGTTATTTTATAAAGAATAAATAACTAAACTTGAATTAATTTAGTTTTTTTCTCTGAATGTATTTAGATATTTTAAGCTTACTTTAAAAGTTTTTATAATTTTTTGTAATTATGTATGTATTTTTTTTAATTTTAATTTTAATAAATTAATTTTGCTTCTAATTAAATACTTTAGTTGGGCTTTTATTTTTGCATGGTATTTGGTTTATATCACATAGTACATTTTCACTTAATACTATTAAACATTTTGATTGTTTTAGCATTAGATTTACATATATATGTATGTATGTATGTGTGTTTCGAATTTTGTAATTGTGGCCTATTAAATTGGGTAATTGTTTTAAGTTTTAAGTAAATGTTGCTTCCACACACATCTAAGGCATGGCATGGGTATGTTAAACTTACACACATTTACCACAAACACTCAATTATAACACAAACTGTACACTATTCTGTTGGTTGTTATTGAGCTTTTCCAAAACATGTAACACCTTTATCCAGTTGCTAATTAGTATGTGGACTTTTGTTTTTAGTATTAAATCAGCCAGCAACACCAAACAACCGCCTCGAGGTGCCCATGGAAATAGTGGCAATCAAATGCCAGCCAATGGTTTACCCAAGTCTACGCCCAGCAGTACGGATGATATGAATTCGGCTTTGCTGAAATCACCCAGTGACTCAAATGATAATGTGGGCAATGGTGGGCTATATGGCAAATTTAAAGGTTTCACTCTAAGACCACTCAACGATGCCACCTCGCCGACCAACAATTTCACCGGACCAAATGTTGCCTATGTGCAGCCAACCTTGCAGGATAATTCATTGCAAGTGCCGCAAAGAGCAGCACCACCGCCACCCTTGAAACCCAGTGAAGTGAAAATGAATGGCACTTTGACCAGAAAAGCACCTCCTGTCCCAGTTGCCCAAAATAATGCACAAGGACCCGCCTTACCGCCACCAAACCCTGGCTCTACCGCCAGACCCATTATATCAATGCCAGTATTAGAGACTTCCACGCTAGCAATGTCTCCTACCAGACCAGCTCCCACGGTGCCTGAAGTAGAGTTCCTAAAACCAGCTCCATTACCACCGGTGCCTTTGCACAGTGATCCCAAACTGAACGTAAAAAGAGACGGTACCATACGTAGGATAACTTCTTTCCTGAAAAAGGAGGAGAAAGTACCAGCTAAAGAAAAAACTTACATGGATCGTGAGAAATTGAAAAATTTAGAAATATCGGCTCCCATACCTCTCAACAACTCGCCACCAGGAGAATCATCTAACTCCGATTCGGAAACTCTAACACCCAAAGAGCAAGAGACCAAAAATCTAGTTAAACGTGCTCAATCTATGCGCTCACCCACTAAGAAACCCATCATTCAAACATTTGGCTCAATGCGCCAAACCGCACAGGCACAAACTAGACCCAAAAGTGCCGTTTCCTCGCAGACATTAAATGCGACTAGACCCAAAAGTCCACCACCCAGACCTCCACCACTTAAAAAAACCAGTTCAACGACTTCATCTGGCTATCAACTACCCATAGCTGTGAAACGGGGCCCCGAACACACCTACGATGACTGCGAGTTTGTTGAACAGTCTTTGGCCAGTGTTGAGGAACAAGATTCTCCTGTCCACCAAGCCAATACCGCCGAAAACGATAATATTTACTCAGTGATCGATGAAATTCCACCAGCTGCCCAAACCATCAAACGCAGTGATCTGGTGGGCAGCCAACGTAATAGTGTAGCCAGCAGCTCCGATCTGGGGCTATTGGGTGAAATAGTCAATGAAATTGAGAAACGCAATGGTGGCGACTCCATATACTCGGCCACCGCAACGAGCCTAGTTAAGCAAAAGTCCAAAGATGAAACACAAAAACCCAAGTCAGAGGAGACGAAAAAAGAAATCACAAAAAAAGAATCTCAAACAAACACAAATAAACCTAATCTAAGCTTAGCACAAGCCCCAACATCATCCTATTTAAGGCCAGCTCCGGTAAATGCGCCCATAGCACGTGTGGCCCCCACAAGAGCAGATATCTCACCCACCAACGCATTTTCAAGTTTTAAACCACCGCTTCACACAGCCACAATCCCAACTACAACGTCGCCCGCGTCTAACACAGCGACGCAAAATAAATACAATGCTGCAAAGGCTAAAACGTTTGTACAAAAGCCCGCTGTACAACAAAAATCACTGCCAGCAAATAGTGTGGCCAGCAAACCAAGTGCTACCATACAAAAACCAAAGCCATTATCGGCGAAGCCATCATTCAGCAGCAGCGCAAAGAAGCCCACAAAAGCTCCCACAGCACCCACAACAGCAGCAGCTGCACCAGCCACTAAAGCGACGGTTTCGAGGAAACCATCGTCCACAGTGGCCTCATTGACACAAAAATTTGAACCTCCTTCGAAAACGAACAGCAATAGTGGCAGCACAATAACAACGACAACTTCCCTAAAAAAATAGTTTTAATTTAAGATATTCTTTAAGTCTAGGAATCACTATTCTACACAATTGTACGACTTTTGAAAAAATACAGCCCTGCTCTAATTATAATAATAATAATAATGTCTTTTTAAAATTTTCAATAAACTCCCATCATACCAGGGTTGTATTTTCTCAAAAGTCGCACGATTGTGTATTATAGGGAATTCTAGCCCTTAGTTTTTAATTCTCCTAAAATTATATAATAAAAAAACGCACTGATTTCGGTTTAGAAAACAATTTTATTAACAAATAAAAAACAAAAACAACAAAAAAAAAGGTGGATGATGAATTTTTATAATACCGAATTTATGAAGGCATGCACAAGCTACTCTTCGTAACAAACGATATAAAATCACAATAATTTTATTACTGAATTAACGAAAATTTACAATAATCGCACAAAATTGTGCTGATTTTCGTTTTGGTTTTCTTTTAACTTTCGGACTTTTTGCAAAAACTAATCAATCAATCATCCATCTTAAACTAAATAATCAATTGCTTTCTAATTTTAGTTTAAAACAAATGTTGAAAACCATCGCTAAGTTTTTTTTTATCCTTAAAGAAATAATATTTATTAATTATTAATATTAATTAAACTCATTTTCAAATGAAAATTAATTAAATATGTACATATATGCAAGTGATATTCATTCCTTTTAATTTTTTTTTTAGTGACACTAAAATTTTATAAAATTTTGAACGTCGAACGATATTTTGTAGCATTTGTTTATATGAAAAAAAAGAAAATTTGTAACATTATTTTAAATTTCTTAAAAAGTATAAATTTTTGTATAAATCTTGTATTTTAATCTTTTATTTCTTTTTAATTTTTTTCAGTGTAGAATTTTTCAATTTAAGTTTTGTAATAAAGTACATATTTAATTTTAAATATTTTAATTTTATTTTACTTGTATAAATAAACTTGTGCATCTATTTTTTTTTCGTTCTCATATGTAATTTTTTCACAATGAATTAAGTTATTTAAAAAAACAAAAATCTATTAAAACAATATTTAAACAAACTATGTATGTACTTATTTGTTTTAATTTTTTTTACCTACCTGCCTTAGAACATATTTCACTAATTCTATTTAAATATTAATTCATATTTAAAAGTCGTTTTTCATAAAAAAAATATATATATATATGTATATATATATGTATATCGATGGCTTAATATAAGAACTCAAATTTTCGATATTTTACTAGGAGAAGCAAACAACTGAACAAAAACTAAAATGTAAATACATGCAGATATAATTTTTTTAAGTGGCCATAAGTCCTTGATTTTTAATTGTGACGTACTAAGATCTTCAAGGACGATACAATTATACGTTGTCTCCCAAAAAACGTTAAAAACGAGATTTCGAAAAAAAATTGAGATACGCCCTTTATTATATTAAGCCATCGATATGAAAAACTACTTTTAAATATTAATTGATATTTAAATAGAATTGGTGCAATAGGCTTTTAAAATCCTTTTAGAACCCATTTTTTTTAGAGTACATATTTTGGCAACTGAGAAATTTTAATTTCTCCACCACGAAACTTTTGCAAATTCGTTATAAATAACATTTTTCGACAGTAGCAACCAAAACGGCTATAAGTTTTATTAAAATAGTCAGTGCAACAAACATGAATATTTCCTTGGAAGTCAGTTTCCACGAAAAATTATTTATGCAGAACGTTTCTATGTAAACTCCCTTCTGTACAAGGCAAATATATTTGTCTACAGAAAACGTTGGATCCATTACTCACACTGAAAACAAAAACAAATTTTCTTATTTTACTGTTGTTTTCAATTTCAGTTGTCGATCGAACGTTTTCTCTCGACATCGTGGGACAGGCCGTTATTCCGCTTATCCAGGCAGAAATTGTGACTTAGGTCCTATACCACTACAACACTGTATATCTGAGCTGCCCAAAGTAGCACCAGAGTGGCGAACTTCAATCGGCTTCTTATACAAATGAATACACATACGCGAATACATTTCTCTCGTGTTTCTCTTGGTGACCAGCTCTGCTGAATATAAAAAAAAAATTCACAGTCAGTTTCCCAATACCCCATTTGAGTAGGAATGCATTTACATAACTTCCAAAATTGTCAGCCCAATTCCAAATATTCCCCGGGAAATAATTCCCACGGAATTAATTAATTTAACTTAATCTGTTGAGTTAAAACATAAAATTTGAGGGAGAACTGCGAATTTTCGAAGTCGGCAATTTTGTTTCCAGTTGTATTATTTAAATTGAAAGCATGCAAATGACTTCAAAATGGGGGAACGAACAATGAATAGGGAATAAACTTCCGGGGAGATGTTAGTCAGGTTAAGGCTGTAATGTATGTTAAACTCAACAATATTGTTGATCCCAAATGATTTTCAAGTAATCATGTATGTATGTAAGATTGTTAAACGTTCGAATTGGCAAAAAACTCGATTAAATTTCTTAAAATAGCATAACCGCTGTTGGAAAGACTTAAGATACATACATAGCTACATACAATTAATGAATTTTTAAACCCGTTTGACCCTATACGTACGAATTCCACCCGCTCAATCCGAAAATCACCATTAAGGGCAATTATGAATAAAACTCCACGTGAAATTTCTGCCATTTCCAATTAGAATTTTTTGTTTTCCCTATTACTTGCTATTATGTAGTTGGAATTGCATCCCGGGAAAAATTTCACGCGGAATTTTATTCATGATTGCCCTGATAAATTTTGATTCAACCGAATTTTAATATTTTCCGAGTTTGGGTCTTAAGTCTTTTATAATTTTTCTACACAGCTACAGGGAAGAAAATCAAAAGACTTAAGACACATACATGAAAATGAAAGAATTCAATGGAAATGAGCCTTCGAGTGAATTTCGGGCAGGTGAAACTATCAATGGCGGCATATTTGTACTATCGTATTTATTTAATATACCTTCATTAAAGCAGCAAACAATAATTATTTTCTTAAGAAAAATTTGAATTAACAGAAATACTCAAATTTGAAAATTTTTAAAGCAATTTAAAAATTGCACTCGACCAAAAAAAAAAAGATTCAACTTGAGGCTGATTTTCTTTGATTCTCCCATTTTCGTGTATGTGTCTTAAGTCTTTTGATGTTTATGCTGTAGCTGTGTACTGGAAGAAAAATAAAAGACTTAAGACCCACACTCGGAAAATATAAAAATTCGTTCATGTTGATTTTCAGCCTGAGCGGGTCGAATACGTACGTATAGGCACAGGGTCTACTTTGTGGTAAGGGGTCGCGCGTTTCCAAATTAAATGAAAAAATTCACTAAATGTGTGTTGCTGTCTTAAGTCTTTCGAATTTCTTTATACAGCTGGTTGCAAGGACTTAAGAGACATGCCACCAATTGAAGAATTTTAATAAATCGGCCCTGTTCTGTAAGCCGAATCCGAGTAAATTTATCGTTAGCAAAAAAATTAATAATGGTCCTGCAGATGTGCTTAAAATCATACACCATAATTTTCTTTCAGATATGATATTTGGGAATCTACGAGTATATAATCAAATTTTAAAAATATTGCTATTGTCAGTTAGTATTCTAAAATCGTGCGGTTTTAAATTGATCGGTTTACAGAACAGAATATGTTTACCAACATGAAAACCTCCTTATCAACGCGAAACCTCCTTATCAAATTTCTTTTTACATTTACAACTTTCCAATGTTATGAAAGGAAGTTTTTAATGCAAAATTGTGTATATTATGTTGCGGATGACGGCCATTTGGTGTTATAATTTTAATTTTATCAGTACATTCAAATTTTGATAAACATAATGTACTGGTACTGATCTTATTTGTAATCGCAGACCAACGTGCCAATTAACTTTTTCTGTGTGGATAATTTGCGAAACTCGAATCCCTCAATCCCTTAATCGTTACATAATATGTGAACAATTCCTTTCAAAACTTTTTTTTTATTTTTCCCTTAGCTAATTAATTCAATTCAAAAACTTAAAAGTTTCTTACAATGTACATACAAATAATAACCCATTGGGTAGTATGAATAAAAAAAGTATTTGCTTTTTACTTAAAAATTTGTTTAAAAAAACAAAAAACACATAAATATTTGGAGTTTTAAAACAAATTTTTAAGTAAAAAGCAAATACTTTTTTTATTCATACTACCCATTATTGCTAAACTATAGAAAAGATATTAAAAAAATATACACACGAACTAAAATAACATACAATATCTATCTACATATTAAATATTAGTGTTTTGAAAAAGTTTATTAAATATTAAAATTTGTTCAATTAGCATTCAATAAAACAATTTTTTTATTGCTTAGTTAAAAAATAAAACGAATAATATAATATTCTAACGAAACCCCTTTTCCAGATATTGTACAGATCAATTCTTTTATAGAAAAAAAAATATTAACATTAAAAAAGTTACTAGAAGCAAGAAAAAATATTAAACAAATTAGGCAGATTATGTATGTAAAACCGAATAAAATAATAAAAACGCGAAATAATACAACAAAATATAATAATCGAATACTTACATAGTTCATAAATAAATACTAGTATTAAATTGAATTCAATTATTTTCTTACTAAATGTGTTATCAAAAAAAAAAAATAAATTGAAAATTTCAAAATAAAAACGATTTAAAATGGAATTGAAAATATGTATGTAGTTTTAATATGCATGCAGAATGTTTTAAAAATTACTAACGATAAACGACTACTTATATCGCCAGATGAAATGCAAAACCATGTAACTAACAAAAATCACATTTCAAATTAATTATTTCTTATTACATCGAAACACATGTCCCTACAAATTTTCAAACATTTATCACAAAACTTTACTTGAATATTTTTGTTTAGTTTTTTCTCTCTCCTATAACATTTAAAAAAGTGTAGTTACGTAATTTTGTAGTTCATTATCAGCCTTATTCCGAATAAAATCTCCCCGGGAGTTTATTCCTGGTTCATTTTTTACTCATTTTAAAAAATCATTTGAAAGCTTTCAATTAAAATAAAACAATTGGAAACAAAATAGCTGATTTTGAAAATTCAGAGTTCTCCCACAAATTTTAATTTTTTTTTTTGCTCAAACTGTTTAGGATAAATGCATTTTATTTTTAGAAAAAAATTAATTCCGAGGTAATTATTTATAATTGGGCTGTATATATGTATGTATGTATGTATAATTAATTTACAAACTTAAAAACTTTACAAACTTAAAATAAATTACTCAGCCTCCATGAATATCTTTTATGTACTCGTCCATAATATCTTGCGCTAGAGTTCTTTTAGCAGGTGGTTTGCGTTTAGGAGGAATGGGTTGAATATTTGGTAAACGAGTTCCCCTAATTTCGTGCAAGACCAGAGGTACATCATCATCATCACTTGTTTCATTAGTCTCATAAATTGCAGACAAAGGACGTTTATTTCTGTTTGCAGCATTGCTTGTTGTAGGCTGTTGTGAAAGTCTTCTTATCACATCATCCTGGTCATCGGCAGTTTGATGTGTTATCATTTGTTTTGTCAATATGACTGGTGTTTTAGCAGTTAAGTAATCCTTAATTGTTTTTTTACGTATTGTAACATTAGGTTGATTTCCATTTATTCCTGGAAAAGTCTTTTTCTTAACAGTTTGATTATTTTGGTTTTCCTGCAATACGATATGTGTATTACTTATACTTGTGGACAAAATTATGGGCATTAAGCTTACGGATGAAGTGTTAACTGCAGGCATATTTGTAATTTTACTAGAATTATCCTTACGATTACTGTGAACGGAGGAATTTGTTTTTCTATTATTCAATTGACTAAGCGAAGTATTATTGCTGCTATTTCTACCATTCTGTGCTTGCATTAGTTGCACAGGATGCACACTTTCATTCAGCGAGCTTCCGGATGTTGATGCACTACATGATGACTTACTTGTTTTAAGTGATGATATAGAACCATTTTCAAGGCGGCGTGACTTTTGCAACTCAATTGCTCTTTTAAGTTTTATATTGTATAATTTTGTTATATCTCGTTTACATGAACGGCACACTAATTCATGGGGTAAAAAATCTAAATTTCTTTTTTGTATGAATTCAACAATAGCTTCCTCTTCGATTAGGACGCCGTCGATAAGGGGATGATTCAATATTGGGCATATTGTTACCATTTTTTTAACACTACTTTTGCAAAGTTATTGAAATCATTGAAATTGTTATTATTATTCTGTGATTGGAATGCACAAAAAAGGTCGTCTTATGGAAATGGCGCAAGTTCAGGAATATTGATGTTGCCATTCACAGTGCATTACCAACACAGCTGATGCCAAAAAGTCACCACTTATCAGTGATGGTAACTTTTTTCCCGTAAAGTAGCTTGAACTCTTTCGCAGCCATTTTCGTTTCGGTGTCTAAAGGATTATATCCCCTCTGTTTTTGAAAGCATTTCAAAGCAAAGCTGGAATGTGTAACCTCAAGTTATAGCAACTAATTTTGGGCCTCATGGATAAAAAATCTTTGACAACTTCAAAACTTTTTCACCATATGCATAAAAGTTATGCAAGGAATACCCTAATTATTCACCACAGCAGGGGGGGATTTTTTTATTTACCACTAAAAACAGCTGTTCTAACAACAGTTAGTGCCGGGTTTTTTCTTATCGAATATTTGGATTTAGTGAAATTTTCTAATATTTATAATATTGCTTACAAATAAATGAAAATAATTGGTAAACATGTTAATACCAAAAGTGCAAAACATGAGAAGGTTCTGTGCCGCTGCCAATCAATCGTTTTATGTAACTACACCCATATTCTATGTGAATGCTGGTGAGATTTAAATCAGAGAAGAAAAAAAAATCAAATAAGAACTTAATATGTAACCACGAATGAATATTTTTATTATTTAAGCTCCCCATATTGGTCATTTGTATTCGGCTGTTATAGCTGATGCTATATGCCGCTATGAAAAACTAAGACATCCTGAAAGTGCTAATGCAGTTACCCTCTGCACCGGGACAGATGAACACGGCATGAAAATACAACAAGCTGCTGCAACCCATAATATGCCAGTTGAACAGTATTGTCAAGATATCTCGTCCAGATACCGTAGTATTTTTGAACAGGCCTTCATACAAAATACTGATTTTGTTAGAACCACAGAGGAACGCCATAAAAAAGCTGTGAGTAACTTTTGGCAAACGCTCAAAAACAAAAATCAAATATACTCGGACAATTATCAAGGGTGGTACTGTGTGTCAGATGAAACATTTTTAACCGAATCTCAGCTACGTTTGGACAAAACAACAGGTCAAAGATTTTCATTGGAATCAGTTCATCCTGTTGAATGGACTGAGGAAAAGAATTACATGTTCCGTTTATCCAAATTACAATCTGACGTCTTGTATTGGCTCCAGCAGGGTGGTAGAGTGAAGCCTTTAAAATTTGAAAAGATTCTATTCGATATGCTTGCTGAACCATTGGCCGACGTTTCTGTTTCTAGACCAGTTACCAGAGTACCTTGGGCTATACCAGTGCCTGATGATCCTGCGCAAACTATTTATGTTTGGTTAGACGCTTTAGTGAATTATCTAACATCAGCCGGCTACCCAGATCAAAAGTTCTATTCCAGCTGGCCACCAAAAGTGCAAGTTATAGGCAAAGATATTTTAAAATTCCATGGCATATATTGGCCAGCATTTTTAATTGCAGCGGGTAAGTTTTTAAAATTATTGAATCAAATTAAATTAAAACCAAATTACTGTATAAGTTTGAATATTTTTTAAATAATTTTTCTAAATTATCTTTTGTATTAACGTATTAAATATATGTAGCCGACCTCCTAAACACATATTTTCTTGCACATGTAACTATTTACAGAAAGCGTACACAGAATGAATAGCCGCCCTCCTTTGTTACTAGCAAGCGATAAAATAGACTTAAAATAAATTTTGTAAAAACAGTGCAAATCAAATGCTTGGTCTTATTTAGGAAAATGTGACATTATTGAGCGTGATACTGCCAGCTTTTTATCATATCAAATTATGTATCTATATCGAAGCAGCAGCAGAATGTGATCACAAAGATCAACAAAAACCGCTTAAGTAGGGATACTTAAAAAATAATTTTCTTTGGAAGTAGTTTTTCCCACTTTTGTAAACTCTACATCAATATCTTAGAACGACAAAAAAAAATTAAAATTAAAATTTTTATTTAATTTTGTGAATTAGGCACTGTTGAAATATTACGTAACGCTCAAGGAGGAGGGTAGAGATTTTGTTATGATTTGTTAAGAAAAGGGGGAGGGATTTTTAAAAATGTTACGTAACCGAAAAAAATAATTTCGTATTTGTTTGGTGTGTTCTTCCTGCGGTGGGGAGGGGGGGGGGAGGGTGGTGTTAAAAATCAGAAAAATGTGTTATGTAATGGTTGAACATCATTCAAAACATTTTATTGCCACGAGTTCTGCCTTAAGAAAATGACAAATTGTAAATAAAAATGTACTCTACTGCTACTTGAACACATTTGTAAAAAAATGTTCTTACAGGTTTTCCCACCATTTTAATCCCGAGAAGTTATTATGTAACTCGAATCGAAAGAAAAACAATGGAATCTGTATATTATGAACATTACAATTCGGAAACATTTCATTTCGAATCGAATTACATAAGAACCACCCAGGTTATAAGCTATCTATCAGAGTGCGGAGAGTGCTCGAATTAAACTCGCTCGCAAACGAATTCAATTCGAGCGAGTTTTATTTTTTGTATTGAAAAGAGCTACTCTTGTCTGCTCGCGATTTAAAAAAATAAAACTCGCGAGCGCACTTAATTTTTGAGAATCGAAAATAGGACTCGCGTGAAGAATTCAAATTTTAAGAGTGAAAAATAAAACTCGACTCACGAGTCGAGTTAAAAAGAATTATTCACGAGTTTTATTAATTTTGTTTGCTCAAATTCTGTTTTCTATAGGTCGCATTTAAGCATTTAAGCATTTAAGCATTTGCATAACTTTTCATGAAGCAGAAGCCTTAAAACATTTGAAAGTAAGAACATATGTATATTTTTATATATGTATATGCATTTGTAAGTACTATAATTTTCAAATTCGCATATAAATACGTATACTTTTTCGAATAAACAAAAAAAAATTTTGTAATAACTTCTCGTTTTGAATTCGTTTATGCTCGTTTTGCACTCTTTTAAAATTTGTGCTTACGAGTTTTAAAATAAAACTCGCGAGTACAAATTTTAAGGCGATTTTAATGCATACGAGTCGAGCACAAAAGGAGTACGAGTCAAAAATATAAAATCAAAATTCGAACTCGCGAGCACAAATGTTAAGACGAGCGAGTTAATAAAAGTTGTTCTCGCGAGCATAATTTTTCCCTACCCTGCTATCTATAAATGTTAGGAATTTTAGACAAGTAAATATTTCAAACCTCATCTTAATGTTCCACAAGTTACATATTATTATTATTATTTGGAAATATTTTCAGGTATTGAACCGCCCCAGCAATTACTTGTTCATTCTCACTGGACTGTTGACGGTCAGAAAATGTCAAAAAGTAAAAATAATGTGGTGGATCCATTAGAGGCGTCGGAAACTTATACAATGGAAGGTATAAGATATTTTTTGTTGCGTGAAGGTGTTGCACACAGTGATGGCAGTAAGTACAAATTTGAGACGCATGTATGCCAATATTTTTATAGTTGTCCGTAGACTTGTATCGAACTCTTTCAGTAGCTCGTTGTTGATACAAACCAATGATCAAACCCATGTAATTTAAATTTGTAAGCATAAATTTTTCGCATAATTTTATTATTGAAAGCATTAAGTTACCGATTATTAAACTATTGAATTTCGACTATTTTATGCTGTTGCCCAATTGATTAATTTTATCGGAATTTGTCGCTAAAGAAAATCAGTTTGAATACCGTTTTAAAACGACCGATAAAAACTACAATTGAGGCCACCAGCGCAGAAGTGGTGCAACCCACATCTAGTTATTTAATCAATTATTTAATTGCTTTATTACTTTGCAATATTATGATATGTGCAAACTACTATTTTTCAGCTCCATTTTCTTTAGAATACCAGAATTTTGTTGAATAGTTGGTAATGTAAATTATTTATTCATCACCAGAACAGCAACCAAAAAAAAAAAAACGAATGTGGGTTACACCACTTCTGCCTCAATTTTACAATCTACCGTATTATCATAGTACCGTGCTACCCTAGTACCGTCTTACCATTAGGCCCGAATGCTTTACGTTTTTAACCGACTTCAAAAAAAGAGGAGGTTAACAATTGGTCTCTATTTTTTTTGGGTGTATCTTCATAACTCAGTAAAATTTGTAAATTTTGTAAATTTTTTTTGTTCTCTGAGAGGGTATAGCTTTCCATTGCTCCCATTGCAAAAAAGTGGACGGGGACACGCCCACAACTTTTTTTATATAATTTTATGAAATTCTACTTATTTGATTGCTGCGAAACTTATAAAACATATTTGGTTCTTGTAATTACACAATTTGAAAGTAAAAAAAATGGGCGGAGTTACGCGTATTAAAATTTATTATAACATTTCACGCACTTCTACTTAACCGATTTTTACGAAATTTACCACACATATTGAGCTCTAAAATGGACAAAATAGTTTATTTAAAAAATGGGCGGACTTACGCCCATTAAAATTTAATATTTTATTTTGCGTGTTCCTACTTTACCGATTTTTACAAAACTAAGCAATGAAAAACACACAATCTTGCATTTAAAAAATGGGCGGAGGGACGTCCTTTTCTTCTATCAGATCTTTGCATTGAAGAAGGTTTTTTTTGGCAGAAAGAATTATTTATCGTCTGTAAAATTCTTTGCGAATTACACTGGGTAATATTTGTTATCTTTTTTGGAAGTACGGATATCTTTGTTTTATGACTATCCTAAACAAACTTTGCGATAACCGTTCCTGAATGAGCTGGATCGCATGTAAAAAAGTTTTTTTTTAATACCAAAATTCCTATTCAAAATTTCGGCCATCAAAAGTAATGATGGTTTACAGTTCCCGATATCAGTAATGCTTTCATGGAAACGTTTGCTCAGCAAACTAAGCCTTTGATGTTGCAGCCTTCGGCAGTGACAGATAATATGTTCAATGGTTTCTGGTTCCTCTTTATCCCCGCACATACTACAAAAATCTGGAGTGCCAGTTTCCCAAATGCTGATTCTTGCTCTGACAGAGCAGTGACCTGTCAACGCGCCTATCACGATTCGAATCGCCTACCTATTAATGTTTTGGCCACATAGCCCTCGAGACTACAATCCTCCCTACTTCTCCATGACCTGTTGGTGCTGCTTTCTACCCAATTACTGAGTTCCCTAGGGCAACCTGCTTACTTCACAACATTTTTCCCTATATAAAGAAGTAAAGAGAAGTCCGTTATTATCAAGAGTAAAAATACTGCCAAGTAAGGGGTTCCCTGCAAATGATATGGCACCCTCATCAAACATACGTCCACTTTTGAAAACTTACGCACTTGCGTAAGTGCAATGTGCATGCAAAATTTCAATAGAGTAGCTTGTGTTTTAATTTCTATGTTTTCCAGTTTTTCTAGTTGGTATAACCAACTAACTATTTGTCTACAAAATTGCAAATTCTACCGTATAGTAGTACGTTAAATTTTTATGGACGTGTCCATAAAATTTGATACCTGGCTTCAAAATCAGTGCTTGCGGATTTTTCCAGTTCGTATGGCATACTTTTGTATTAAATTTCAGCTCTAGCGCAAAATGTAATTAAACTAACTCAAGATTATGCTATGGCTGGTGCTTGTAGTTCATGTAAAGTTTGGCAGGAAAAGGCTTTTGAGAAATACATATGCAAGTAATGGACTAAAATCTGCTAAGCCAAAGTACATGAAAGAGAAGACTTAAGATCTATGGGTGTAGTCACGCCCACTTTTGAAAATTGAAAATTGATGCCTTGGATAAGTACAATGTGTATAAAAAGTTTCAATAAAATCGATCGAGTTTGAACGTGTTAAATTTAATTCTTAATTTTGAGTTTAAAGGGCGTGTCCCGCACCCTGATTGAAACTTCCGGGTTTTAAAATTTTTCCAGGTGATCTCTGATCTAGATTTATTTGTATATCAATTTTCAGTTCTCTAGGGTGAATTGGAGTTTTAAGGGTATGCCCCCCGCCCCGGATACAACTTTTGGGTCTTTAGACTTTTTCAGTTGCTCACTTACTTGTGTATAAAATTTCAACTCTCCAGCGCGAATTCTAGCGTTAAATTTTAGGGGCACAATCCCGCCCACTTTTTTAAACTCAAGATTTTGTTATGGGCAGCGCTTATCATTCATGTAAAGTTTCGTAAAAAACGTCTGATATGAAATACATAAATAATAGAAGTAGATGAAAATCTAAAATTTTATGAGCGTGCTCACGCGCTCTTTTCAAGACAGTATCCAGCGGCGAAAAAGTCGATTACAGAAGCGATGATACGATGCACACATGTAAGACAGTAATGCACACCACCTCATATACGTACCTAGTATACATTTTCAAATGCATTGCCGCATTTGTGGAGTGAATGCCTTTCACTTGCACACAAAGTAAGCGAGATACGGAAGTGTTCATCCAATCAACATAAAAGCTCTGTATTGCCTAACATACATTTTAAGTTGGCAGTGGGCAGTTCGAATACAATCTAGCTTACTTTCGTACACTTTGTAAGCTAGCATTCATTGAACACAAAGTATGACAAACATCATTAAAGAGATGCAATGTGGTATGCAGCGTTCGCCGCTGGGTAGTTTAAAGCAGAGCTGGCCACCGAAAGAAACACGAGAGAAATGTATTCTAGTATGTGCTACCTTGGGCAGCTCAGCTATGCACAATGTGCAAGCTTTTATAAAGAGCCTTTTGCGCTTTCACACCGACGAGAGCACAACAGCCAACCAGATCTCAGCGACATATATTAGCACAGTCACGCCTTCCATATAAAGCGTATTTGTTAAAATATTTCGATGTCTTTAAACATTTTCTATATAACTTTAATTTTGTTGTGTATATAACAAATGTTTTAAAGTTTTGCGCGCCTTTGTAGCAAGATTTATATAGTTTTTCTTTGTTGTATTATTTCGTTTATTCTATTCTTTTGTATTTGTTATTGTGTAGGCGACCCTTGTTTGTGTGCAACTTGTCGAAATGAAAACTTTTAATTTGCATAAAATATTCTACTAAAACTTTTCCATTTCCAAACAACAGCTAAGAGAACAAAAAAAAAACAGAGTTTAGTACACTGATCATTGTGAGAGACAGCGTTGTGATTCAAAATCAACTTGTAGTTTTTAAAACAATTCTTGAGACAATTATTTGTGACAAGGACATTCTTCGATAAAGTTTAAAACTGAAAAGTTGTTCGTATTATATTTCTAGCTCAAGGTACATACATAAATTGTTGTTCTTGTTGGTGGTTTATTGTGTCTTAGAAAATTGTGCTGAACGTTTTAATCAAAAATTAAAAAAAGCTTTTTTTATACCAAAGAAAATCTTAGCTCACTATTAAAAGTTGAGCAAATCATTTTGTTCAAGCCAAATTTTTAATTGTAAAATTTATTTTTAGCAAGTCATAAATGATTGAATCGACCCAATGCATATTCTGTGCTTCGAAGAAGTTTTTTCATAGGTTAAAAAATAAATATTCCTTATATGTAAGTCGGTGATGAACCCGTGCATGTTCCCTGATTTTAAAGCTTTTTGGATGTTAATTTCAATCACTTGAATACTGGCGAATTTATTCAGATTTAGGAAGGCGTTAAATATGAATGCGCTATTGAGTTTAACAATTTTATTGAACTAACTTAAAAACTATTTTATTATACAAAAAACATATTAAATGACATAAATTACATTTCAATACTTTCCCTAATTTTTATTTAATTAATATTCAAACAGTTACGTAAAAACTGTAGTCGAGGTTTAGCTAATGGTTTTGTCATGATATCTGCAGCTTGATATTCAGTGGATACTTGAGATACTTTTAATTGACCCTCAGCAACCTTCTCTCTGATGAAAAAATGTTTTAATAGAATATGTTTGGTCCGCTTATGAAACTCGGGATTTTGCGCTAAACGTATTGCTGCAGTATTATCAATTTGAATAATAGGCACTTCGTTAAAGTTGTTAAGATCCTTAAATAGTATCTTTAGCCAAATTATTTCTTTTGCAGCCTCGCTTGCAGCTACAATTTCTGCCTCTGTTGTTGAAGTTGACACCATAGCTTGTCTCTGGCTTATCCAAGAAATTGCTCCTCCACCATAAGTAACAACAACTCCAGAAGTGGATCGACCTGTAGTTACACAACCTCCAAAATCAGCATCACTATAGCAATTCAGCTTGTTTGAGCCTTGCTTTTTGTAAATTATACCAACATTTAAAGTTCCAGCAATATATCTGAAAACTCTTTTTACTTTTTGAATGTCCTCTGTAGTTGGATTTTCTAAGGATCTTGATAAAAATCCAACACTATATGCCAAGTCAGGCCTCGTTCCCAACATGAGGTACATGAGAGCACCTACTGCTTGACGATATGGGAATTCATAAGTAACTTTCCCTGAATTCATTGCGCTTCCTGATTTTTCCATTGGTGTTGATACTGGGCGGCATTCAGAAAATTTGAACCTTTCGAGAATTCTTGTGGCATATGCTTTCTGATGAATTTTTATGTGATTGTTATCTTTCTCTATTTCTAGACCAAGGAAATATGTTGCATCTTTTACAACAATTTTAAATTCCATTTTCAATTCTTTTAAAAATTCATCTATGTCTCTAACATCAGAAGCTGCTACTAATCCATCGTCCACGTAGAGAGCTAGAATCAACTTCTTTCCATTCTTCTCCCTTATATAAAGGCAACTGTCTGCAGCACTTGGCTTTAATCCAAGATTTTCCAGAAAGGTGTCCATACGGGTATGCCAACATCTGGGTGCTTGCTTTAAACCGTATAAACTTTTATTGAGGCGGCAAACTCTTTTCGTACCATCACTAAAGCCTTCTGGTTGATTCATATAAATTGTTTCTTGTAGTTCACCATACAAAAAGGCTGTTGACACATCAAATTGTGCTAGATGTAAACCTTCAGTTGCAACTACACTCAGAAGTGATCTAATTGTTGACATTCTGGCAACAGGACTAAAAGTTTGTTCATAGTCTAAGCCATATTTTTGTTTATAACCTTTAATTACAAGTCTTGCTTTGTAATTTTCAATGGATCCGTCTGCGTTAGTTTTTATTTTATAAACCCACTTGCATGGAAGTGCCTTTTTTTCTTTTGGCAATTCTGTAAGTAACCAGGTATTATTTCCCTTTAATGCACCTATTTCCACATGCATAGCTTTCTTCCACTCATATTTATGATTACTTTCAACAGCTTCTTCATAAGTTGTTGGAATAGAAATTTGATTAACAAAATCTTGCGATGACATCAGAAAATCTTTGTGAGATGTATTTGCAATCAAAATTGTTCGATTCCTTAAACGTTTCACTTTTAGTCCATTTTCGTTAACCTCATCATCGGCTTCTTGTCTTTCACGCTTGTTAGTATGTTTCAATTTGGCATCTGGAATCGCATTGTCTTCACCATTATTTTGATTGTTAGCTTCATCTTCAATTGAATTTTCTACTTCTTCGAATCCTTCGAAGTCTTCAGTATCACTTTCACTATAATCTTCAGAATTAGATTCTTCCACTTCATCGCGTTTTAATTTTATGGTTACTTTTCTTTGTTTTTCCTTTATTTTTGAGTTGGTATTTCTTGAGTTAAAAACACCATAATGCATGCTTCGACCTTGCTGACTAACTTTTTCATTAAACCTAACGTCTCTTGATATTTCAACTTTGTTTTCTTCTTCAATATATATTCTGTACCTTTCGTCTCCATCGTAACCAACGAGATATCCTTTTATTGCTTTTATATACATTTTTCTACGTTTTTGGCTTGGAACATGGACATAACAAGTAGAACCAATTATACGCAAATGATGAATTCTTGGCTTTTTATTAAACCACAGTTCATAAGGACTGGAATCTGCAACAGATGATTTACCAGTTCTGTTCAAAATGTAAATTGCGGACTTCACAAATTCAGCCCACAATTTATCAGAAAATACAACTTCAGGATTTGAATACTTGAAAGTCCTAGCCATTTCAACAATTGTTCTATTTTCCCTTTCGGCTCCACCATTTTGCTGCGGAGTGTATGGAGCAGTCAACCTTTGAATTATTCCGTTACTTGATAAAATTTTCTTTATTTCAGCATTTACAAATTCTCCTCCATTATCACTTAGCAATGTTTTTATAGTATAACCTTGGTTTTTAGATTTTGCTATTACTTCTAATAAAGTGTCCTTGACATCAGATTTATGCTTTATTATGAAACCGTACCTATATTTAGTGTAATCGTCTTTATACAGAACAAAATACTTGAAACCTTTAAACGAATCAGGAAAAGGTCCACAAACATCTTTATTAGACTCAGCTATATTTATTTCATTGGATACTATATTTAATGCTACATTGGAATGTATAATTCTTTTGGGTTTTTAATTGTTTGGAGAACCATCTGCGATCCACTTTCGACATTCTTTTACCCAATGGCCTTTCTTTTTGCAATAGTGGCAAATATCTTGTTGCTTATTTTTAAATTTGTTTATTTGCTTACCTTTTATTCCTTTCTTTTGATTTAGGATCAAAGCTTCTTGATTATTTACACCAGTATCATCATTGTTTCCTTTATTAAAATTTCTTTCATACAAACATAACTGCATAATTAGTTCATCTAGAGATTTGTCATTTTCCCGTGTCAACATCATCCAGCTTGATTTGAACATTTCATAAGAACTTGGTAATATGTTTAAAATTTTGCATATTAATAACAAATCTGGCAATAAATTTTCTCGTTTTATTCGTAATCCATTGTTAATTTCCGACCATAAATTTTTCAATTTGGAAACATGAGTTGAAACATCATCAATAACGCTCCATTCAAATGAAAATAAATCGTTGCACATCGCATACAACTGATCCTTAGATGTTGCCTCAAATTGTTGATGTAACGCCTCCCACATTTCATAAGCAGAATCTTCATCCATTATCTTCAAATAGATTTCATCTGTTATAGTACTGGTTATAAGACTTTTTGCACAGCTATTAGCTTTACGATAAAAATCCACTTCTTTTTTGTGATTTTTTATCTGCTGCTCTGTTGCATTATTAGTAATTGCTTCTGGCTTAGTTAGTTTTCCTTCAACAACATCCAGAGCCCCTTCATGAAATTCAAGGAGAACTTTTACCTTCCTTTTCCATATTGGCCAGTCTGTATCAGCAGATAGTAGCTTAATTGTTTTTGAAAATTCCATTATAATTAATGAAAAAAAAAGATCCTTCGATATTTTTTTAAAGATTAAAAAAAAAAAAAAAAACAATTTTCTTGACTTAAAAAAAAATGTTCTTGACTTGAAAAAAAAAAAAAATTTTTTTTAATTTATTTTTTTAAGCTCTGTTGGGCGCATAACCTATTGAGTTTAACAATTTTATTGAACTAACTTAAAAACTATTTTATTATACAAAAAACATATTAAATGACATAAATTACATTTCAATATGCGCATCATGTAATTATTAAGCAGGCGTTAAAAAGACAATGCTCTTTGAACTACATAAATTTTTTGTTTGCTGGGTTATGTTTGGGAAAATCCTCAACGCTGCATCAACTTTAAATGGCAATCGTTGCTCAACAATCAGTTTTCTTGCGTACATAATTTTAAATTGCTTATTTTTCTCCTTAATAAAGTCTTTCTTTTTACTTCAATCAAATAAAGTTTTCTATTCGTAAAATACAGACGAATGCCAGAACATAATTGTTTCTATATTTCCAATTGGTTGATTTTCTCTGCTAAATTCTTCTTAACACTTGAGTGTTGAAGTGCAAAGGCACTGATACTTTTTTTTTCAGTTAATATGTTCATACATATAAATTTTTTTTCTATCAAACTAATGGGCGCACACAGCCAGAAAATTTCAACTTAAAATATACGTAAACAAGGTTAAATTAATCTTTTTCGGCAGTGATTTTGTTTCATATGTGTTTCATGTTAATGTAACATGATTTATAGTAATTTTCAAAGAAAATTTTTAATTTTAAAATAACGTTATTTCCCGTTGATTTAACATGTACGTACTGTTTAAATTAAAATGAAGAATCATGTTAAACCAAAGTTATTTCAAGTTGGAACAACTTAACTTCGATACTGAAATAATATGAAGAACAATGTCCAAATCAAAGTTATTTCAAGTTGGAACAACATGAATTTAATTTAATGTTGTAATTATATTTTATTAACCCCCGACCAAAAAAAGGGGTGTTATAAGTTTGTAGTGTGTGTCTGTGTATCAGTGTGTCTGTCCGTGTCCACATACAGGCCAAACCGCTAGATCGATTTTCATTTAGTTTTTTGTGTTTGAAACGTGACTTGATCGAGATGATTCTTAGCTATGTTTGAAGAAGATCGGTCCAGCCGTTTAGAAGATATCACATCTTTTTTAAATATATCGGAGGTTCTTAAAATTTTTAATTTTTGTTATTAACTATTTAACTTACGTTTGTTTGGCACAGGCATCAGAAAATTTTTTGTTTGTATATAAATTGGCTTAAACGCGCTTACCCCTGCAGCCACAATAAATTTAAATGTTCCTTAGATACACACTAAATATATACTATCATGAAGGGAATGACGTTGGCTGAAGTAGTTAGAACGTTGACTACAAAACCGAAGGCTGGGTTCGATATCGGTTTCCGACAATCATTAAAATGATAACACCACGCATTTTTCTGATGTGCATTAGTATCCTTTGCATCAGTTTGTGTAGGAAAACTTCTAGAGATGCAGGCATAAGGCACTGGTCACTAAACTTCATCGGCTACAGCGGATGTTAATCCTAATGTAAAATCAGAGCGCCCTCCTTCGTCGGTATTGTGTAGCAGAATCATCGGCGAAGTAAAATAACCAATAAAATGGCTACTAAACATAGTTTCAAAATTTAATACACCTCATTGACACCAGAGGCGCTGCAATACTGCATTATTAAAATTGTGCAAAAAACAGTTGCAAAAAAATAGAATGAAGCTTTCCTCTATCTGTTCCTTCAAAACCTGTCTTCTCTTTCACTATCCCTTATTTGAAAAGTTTTAGTTAAAAAAAAATATACAAAATACTTTGACTTGTCTCCAGGATTCGCACCTGCGCACAATGGGCGAAAAGGCTCATCTAGCGGCGTTTAATTAATAGCGCTTTTTTTTGTTTGTGTAATATTTTTTTTAGTTGAAAATAGATTAAGCTACAATATTAAATTAAAAAAAAAATTTTTTTAATATATTTATATATTTTTTTGTTGTGAAAGTTGCAATTTTTTTCATAAATTAGATATTGTGTATTTCATTCAGGAGAACATGATAAAGTCAATATATTTAATTAATTAATTAATATATTTAATGTTTCACATTCTTTTGGACTAAAAATATATTAAACTGTTAATATTAACAACTTTCACCGATTCGGAACTACTAGATGAATCTAAAGTGCAAGGTACACAATGTTCTGACAAAAGTTGTAAAATATCATTATCGACATCCTTCTTTTTTGAGTTGCCTTGTGGTTTGCGTAAATTTGAAATCAAGGGATCTGATGAACACAAAAGCGCATGCATTAAGTCCTCCATTCTATTTAATCGGGATGTCTTTCGCGTATGGTGCTCACGGAAATTGCGGTAATCTTTGTTACGGGCTTCTAACGCTTCTTCCGACATTTTTCCTATTGGAAGTGGTGATACTTTAATTATATCGGACACACAAGTAAATACAAAAACACATACACACACACACACACACACACACACAACCACAAATACATACATACATCCATACACTGTAAGCACAACGCTTCTCTACAATAACAACAAAAGATGTACACACAAGTATACATACATATACAAAGAATCAAACTCACACACACACACACACACGCACATATATATAGCCAAGAAAATCTCAGCATGAAAATCCCCAAAATCCCCCCATTTGTAACAGGGTTGCCATCCTTTTTGATTTTTCCCGGTTTTGAATTCCCAAAACATGTCGCAGGCCCCCATTACTAATCTACTGACACTTGTAATAAGGCCCATTATGTGAAAATAAACAAAAATAAATTTTTTAACCACTCCGTGTTGTTTTCTTCAAATTTGTGGCTGATTCTATGGTTGAATTTCCATTTCTGAACCAATTGTACTACACAATTTCTAAATTTTTTGCTTATTACAAGGATTTCATTAGCATTATACATGTTGATATTAATTTTATTATGAAATATGTGACTCTCAACGGCAGAAAATTTTTTAGTAGCCACAGGCTCGTTGCGCCATAGTAAATAAACTTCTCGTCTGAGAACCGACATTGCTCCTAAAAAATGCAATATTATGTAAAGTTGCAAAAAGTAGCAGATGACTTGGATATTTTACAATCACAAGACAACATAGTAATTAAAAAAAATATTCTAGCACCAATACCCACCAATATCAGAAGTTCTGGTCCACGGAAGTCTTATTTTGGCTTTTTTCAAGCAGTTAGTGGTATAGTCAACTTCAACTCTATTTTTTTCTAAAACAGTTAAGCACAGGTCACAAACAAAAATTTTTTTAGTTAATACATACCTCTAACTATATATAAAACCACTTTTCTTCCACTTAATTGAGACAAATGTAAATTTAGAGAACATTTGGCAATGCAAAGAAAACACGTGTTAAAGCTTATTCATGCACCGCCTGAAACATATTTTGTGTTTGACAGCTCACAGCTGTGCAACTAGATCATGTCAATCAAAAAAGAATCGATATATAAGTTCAGTGGTATATTAGTAATCGATTGAGACACAATTTTGGCGCAATTAAACACTTTGAAAATTGAATTAAACGACGCTAGATCGACCATTTCTCCCACAGTGCTGCGCTCCTCCAACTACAAGACTATTACACTGAACACCAGCACACTTAAACAATATATTCACCCTTATTCAAATTGTCGACATCGACGTCACTTTAACACAACACCAAAAAATTAAGGCTTGTGTATCCGTTTTCGAAAACAACTGACTCCTGTTGGCAGGCTTATGCTATTTTCTAGACCTTAGGGAACGGAAATAGATTACCAGTAGCACAAAATTGTTCCCGAGAGCGAGTAAACAAGCCCCAATTTTTTGGTATTGTTTTAAAGTGACGTCGATGTCGACAATTAGAATAAGGGTGATTATTTCTTGTAAATTTAATGTGATTTGAATGAGTTTGAGTCAAACTTTTTGCATGGTGATTTTACATTGGTATTTTTTTCTGTGTGCATGAGTTGCACCAAAAGGACATATTGCTTTGCGTAGAAAACCCTTTTATATTAAAAATGCTTGTGGTCCTTTTTTGGTCGTAGTAAATTAATTCCATCTTCATCTATAAAATATGTAAAGAATATTGAAATCTTTTGATTTTATACCGCACTATTAATTAAAAATTGTTTGTGGTATGAGTATGAACTGTTTTGAGTGGCTTTTGCCAACAAAGGACATGGATATACATATATAAATGAATTTTTCATTCTGTATATGAAAGGAAATATTAAATTTTTTAATTAGTAAATTCTTTGTGAGGATGTATGTAAATTTGATTTCAATATTACAATTGGGCACAGATGACAAATTGTGTATGAGAGTGTTGCGGGATATAAATATCAAAGATGAAAATATCATCAAAATGCAACCAACAAAACAAATTAATATTTATTTTAAAAATTAACTATCATCATTGTTGGATATAACAAATTGAAATTTTGTTTGGTCAATTAAATTAGGCCCCTTTCAGATTACGCAACTTTAATTGCGCAAGTATAATTTTAATTTTTATTTATTTTCTTTTGAACTTGCTTTTATGTTCACATTCAGCAACTTTGTTGAGCAAGTTTAATTTTCTTATGCTCGAATTTTCTTAATTTGTTGACGTTTTGTTTCATTTCGGTATTCATTGTAATTGTGAAAGTGATTTGAAATTTGGTGTATACAATGGAAGTTGAAGAAAATAATAATTTAGTTAAAGATATTCTTGAATATACATAATTGCCAAGTACAAGTACAGAATTGCCAAGTACAAGCAAGTCTGTACTCAAATCTCGGCAATTGTTTCCCCTTCAAACCGACCTTTCCTCTCACACCCACAAACACAAGACTTGCGCAAGTAAAGTTGCCTAATCTGAAAGGGGCCTTACTCAACTAAATTATTTGTTAAATTATATCATAATAGAACGAGTACATATAGAAGAAACATAAGACAAAAATGAACTAGTGAACGAGTTCGACCCAAGTCTAATAGCTTTAATTGAAAAAACTTTGAAATCTAACAAAAAAAGTTGTAAAACATATTTTTTCTATTTTTCTGATTTTCCTTTAACTTACAATTTCGTTAATTGTATTTACAAAAATCTTTGTAGGTTGAAAATCAATTACTTATTTAATTGATATAACAAATACTTTTTTCTGTGATTATTAAGAGTTTAGTTTTTACTCTTAATAGTGGGCCTTATCACGAGTGTCGTATTTCGACTACGACTACGACTACGACGATTTTGTACCAGATTAAAGAAAAAATGTTGGAATGTTCTTTAGTCTAATACAAAATCGTCGTAGTCGAAGTCGTGATACGACACTCGTGATAAGGCCCAGTATTTTAAAATTGGCAAGAAAATGGTTAATGGTTCAAAATTTAAAAATTATACATCAAAAACTTTCCAAATCTTAACTGAAATCATGCTGAAAAGGAACCATGTAAACATTAAATTTACTAACCAGTCAGACCAATTCTAACTTACGAATCGGTAGTATGGTGGAGGCCAATGGGTAGAAAGTGCAACACTAAAATTTTGGAGGAGGTTCAACGAATGTGCTGCCTAGGTATAAGCGGCGCTATGAGAACTACATCCATCTGGGCATTGGATACCACTCTTCATGTTCAACCTATAGACATTAGTATTAGATACGCAGCAGCTCTTGTTACAAAATGTCTACTGTAACTGAATGTGAGACTTTGATACCAGAAAGACACTCCTGGGTCAATCGAACCCAGTAACAAACACCCGTGGGAGTTTGCTGCTACAAGGACGACTCGAAGCTAAGGGAAAGAACCGGAGACCAGAATTTACTTCTGCTCAACTTCGTGCGATCATGGAGATTTTAAAATGGATCAGTGTGCATATTAGGGCTACAGATGTCAATATATTTACTGACAACAACTCGGCAATTAGGGCAATCACAACCGAAAGATTTAACTCTAGGACCGTTTTAGATTGGAAGCATATGATTAGCGCTTACGCAGTATGTGGTAAAATTTGTCTTGTGTCGGTGCCAGCCCACTACGATGCAATCAGAAATAATCATGCTAATGAAGTGGAGAAAAAGGCCAGGACATTACGGACAGTAAAGGCTTAGTTAGTCGACTGTAATAGAATGTAACTGGAACAATAGGAAACAGCTGATCGATACTGTTATGTGAAAAGTAATGAAACAGGTTATAGAGATGTAATGTAACGTAAACTTACTTTTCACATAACAACATCGAGAAATTTAAAGGTGGTAGAATTGAGCTTTCATTACAAAAAAGCTTTCAGCAAATTATAATACGGTGAATCAAAACAATTCACATATTCTATTTGCACTGAAAAATAAGTATATAAAGTTGAAATTTGCATCAACTGAAATCACACACACACTAGACCAAACACAAAAACATAGATGATGAAGGTGTGACGGCCTTCGAAAACAGCATTTTGTTCCACTCTGCTAGTGTGTGTCATAATAATTTACAATTCGTCTTTTATGGAATTAGTTTCTTAATAATTATCACATGTAATTTGGCTTACAGAGCGATACGAACTTTGTCCTAATTTAATCACAAACAATAAATAATTATTTTTCTTCTGTATTAAGTTCCCTTTTTGGCCGGTTCCTTATTTTTTTTTTTTTTGCTACCAATCAGCTGTTTTTATTAACTTTCCATCGGAGTTAGTAGTTTATTAAAACAATGGAAGGAAACGGTTTTGTGGTCGCGATATTAAAATGAAGGTAAGGGCGTCCCATAACTACATGGAACATTTTAATCCAGCGGATGTCGATAACAGTTTGCAATTTAAATATGTAAGTTGTGAGTTACACACAAAATGAACTGTTGAACTTTTGAGGTTGCTCCATAAGGTTTCACCAAAATATTATTTTTGAAGCGCGGCGCTGTGCCTACCAGAGAATGCCAATGAGTACTAAGAAAATATACATAACTAAATAGTGAAATTTATATGCTGGTGGTTAAGCATTCTCTATATGCATTTCATTGTTGCTTTAATAAATCGTCAGGAGACTTCGAACACACATTTTGAACAGTCAATATAAATTTCTTGATTAAGTACATAAATAGTAATAATCCCAATTGTAGCGCAAACAATATGTACGATTACATACTTTCTCTAAAGCCGATACCAACATACCAGAGCACCTCTACTTCGTTCATGCAAAAACCTAAAATTCGCTACAACTAAAAATCAAAAGGCTCAAGCGTGTCAAACTAATTAACTCTCTCTCATACTTTCAGTCTGGGTATGTTTATATGCAGGCTATGAATGTTTAAGTAGTAAAAAAAAATACAGGGATACTCGGGATATTTATTCATCATTCGCCATAATCATTTGTGTACATAAAATGGAATGCAAAATATGTGGGTGTGTGTGTGGCGGTTTGAAAACATGCTTCATATGTGTGTGTAAATAAAATAACCCTGTATGCACGCATTTGTAGTCGCTTTAATAGTTAGCATATTTTTATATTCGTGCGTGTGATTGTAGCTCACAGCAGTCTATAGATTTTAGTTCCTGCCATTTGTGCTGCTGTGTTTGCAATTTTGCGTGATTTTTATTTTTAGCTGTCATAGTTGTTTAACGTCCAATACTCAAAGAGTACTTTAAACTATACTTCTTTTATCATTCTCTGGTGCCTACGGTACGTAACAAATTATTTACACATACATATGTACATATATAATAATATATGTCGTCACAAATGTAACGAAACTTGTCAAAATGACTCAAATCAGTTCAAAATATTTAAATGGTGTTGATAAAAATAAAAATGTTTTAAAATTTCAATTACATTTCTTGTTACACAATTTTGTCCAATTGTGTAATTAAGAATCCAAATAACTTTTACTCTCTCTTAAGCATTATTTTTTATTTTTAATTAACGATGCTCTTTAAAAACAAATTGATGCATACAAATACTATGGTTTCGTATTCTGCAAATGCAATTATGTGCAAAATGCATGAAAAAATAATAAAATAAATGAATGAATGACTCGTTACACAGCAGAGCAGAGCAGAGCAGAGCTCACAAGGATATCAAAGATGAAGCAAATTCTTTCCAACTCCTTGTAGATTTTGTTAATGTTCATTTGATTCCATATTCAACATACGAAATGTACATTTTCTACTGCATTTACATATTTATTTTATTTAAATTTTTTTTTTCTCTGCTTGTATCCTTAGGGAGATATTTGACAAAATGTAGTGCAACAATATTTTGCAAACTTTTGAACTGACTTTTTTTCACTCTCTTTCAAACTTTATTTTTTCTATAGAAATTTGATAAAATGTACACAAGTTTATACAAATGTATGTATAACAAATGTATGGTTGTATGAATTGTGTGTGTATGTATTTTGCTTTGCATCAATTACTTTTGTTATTTTGTTGAGTATACTTATTTGATTGATTTTAAAAAAATATATAAATTTAATGATTTTAAATTTGGCAATATGTGTAAAGTTTTTCAATAATGTAAATTACCTTTAAAATATTAGATTTGAGAAAAGAAATATCTGATGAATTTTGGATAAAATGTAGTAGTTTTTGTTAAAAAAAATCAGTAATCAATAAATAAATAAAACATAAGTTAAATAAATTAATAAAACAAAATGACTACATTAAGTTAAATCCATGTTGTTTCAGCTTGAAATAACTTTGATTCAAAATGGTTCTTTGTGTTATTTCATTATCAAATTTATGTTGTTTCAACTTGAAATTACTTTAGTTCCACATGATTTTTCACAGTACTGAAATGTTAAATCAACATGAAAAAAAGTTATTTTAAAAGGAAAGATTTTACTTGAAGATTACTGTAAATCATGTTGAATTAACATGAAACACATATGAGCAAAATTATTGCCGAAAAATGTTAAATCAACCTTGTTTTCGTAATTTTTAATATAACAGTTTTCTGTGTGTACATTAATATATAAAGGGTGTTTTTTTTATAGAGTGACACAAGTTTAAATCATAATAAAACAAGGAAATATATCTTTAATATCAATGAGACGGGCTTTATTGGAAAGAATATTTTAGGAAATTAATGTTAAAATATGATTTCTGCCATGTGGCCGCCGCGGCTGGCGCGTAGAAGGCGCAATCTGGAACACCAAATTTCAAAAAATTTTCGCAGCTCTTGCGGGCGTATTTCCCCGATAAATCTCCGAATGTTGATTTCCAGATGTTCAATTGTTTGTGGTTTATCGACGTAGACAACTGACTTAACATAAGCCCAAAGAAAAATAATCCAATGTAGTGGCCCAATTAATTGGGCCACTACGTGAAATTATATTTTCTTCAAAAGTTTCTTTGAGTAATTCAATTGCAGCGCCCACTGTGCGGCATGTGGCTCAGTCCTGTTGAAACCACATATAAGCAAGATTAATACCACGTAATTGAGCTACGAAACAATTTCGAGCCATAAATTCTTATGAATTGAATTAGGCTACTGTTCGTAACGCTTTTTAAGCCAAATTACATGTGATAATTATTAATGAACAAATAACATCAAGTTAGTTGTAAATATTCTGACAACAACACATAGTTGAACGGAACAGCCAGCCGTTTTCGAAGGCCACTAAACCTTCCTCATCAGCGTTCTTCTGTGTTTTAGTCCACCGTGTGTGGTGTCAGTTGATGTAGATGTCTGCGCTATATACGAAACTTTATTGCAAATGGAATATGTGAATTGGTTTGATTCATTGCATTTTTCAACTTGCTCATATATATGTTTGGTAATGAAGGCTCAACAATTTACCATCTTTCATATATATTACAACAGTCTTACCATTGTCGTTTGTTCCTTACTAACTATGCACATGCTTGTTAATTTGCTTATTTTTGTTCTACTTAAGACAAACTTTTTTGGTTTGTTACTATTAAGTATATTTTTATTTTTACCACAAGCCAATGACTATTAATTTTATTCGAATCATGGTCCCATACCGTTCACCATTGACAGTAACATTCTGACCATTATCGTTTTTGAAGACATATGGGCCAATGACTCCGCCAGCCCATAAAGCGCACCAAACAGTAATTTTCTGTGAATGTAATGGTGTTTCAACAAAAGCTTGTGGATTCTCCTCACTTCAAATGCAACAATTCTACTTATTTACGTACCCATTCAACCAGAAATGGGCTTAATCGGAAAATAAAATTTTGAATGGAAATTCAAAATCAATATTAATTTGTGATTCAGCCCATTTGCTTTGGTTGTAAGTCGATTCATAATGAAATTTCAAAGCAAACTAAACAAAAAGCAACTATCAGCTGTTAAACGGGTGGGTGCTCAAATAAAGCAGTGATGCCAACTCAAAGTTGTGACACTCTAGAAAAAACACGCTTTATTAATAAAAAATGTATGATGATAAAGTCACATAGGTTATATATATTTTTAAAACTATCACCAGGACGGCAATAGGGGAGAAATTTCTGCCCCTCCGAAATGTTCCAAGCGATTTTGATGAAACTTAGAAGATTGATTGATCTTCGTCCAAAAAGTAACATAGGCTATGTGCATTTTTAAAACTAGGACTGGGAGGGTGATAGGGGGCATTTGTGCCTCTCCGAAACGTTCAAACCGATTGTAATAAATTTTAGAACAATGATAGATCTGCATTTAAAAAGTGACATAGGCCATGTAGATTTTCAAAACTAGGACCACAAGGGTTTCTTGAGGAAAAATTGTGCCCCTCCGAAACGTTCGAACCGATTTTAATGAAATTTAGAACATAGATAGATCTGCGTCAAACCGATTTTAATGAAATTTAGAACACAAAAATTTATTCTGAAATAAATTTATCTTCAAAATTTTGGTTGCTTATGAAAAAAGTTTACTAGGATTGTTTTTTTTGTGGGGTGGGGAGGGGAGAGGAGGGGAGGGATAGCGAAGCACACCGGATTAAGCTAGTTTTTTTATATAATGCCATTCAATCAGCCCTTTAAAGCCCTCAACAAAATATATTTTCCAGAAGCTGCTTCAGTAGGCTGATATCAGAGCTGTTAAATTTCGATTACGATTAGTAATCAAGTAGATTACATTTTAAAAAGAATCGTAATGATAATGTAATTGCCTTTAAAAGAATTGCTGTTAAATAATTGATTACGATTACTAATAATTGAAAAGTAATCTGAATTACTTAAAATTACTAAAAATAATCAAAAAGAATCAAAAGTAATCAAAAAATAATCCGATTACTTCTAAGGATTACTTTTGATTCTTTTTGATTATTTATTAACGATCAAAAGTAATCTTTGAAAGTAGTCGGATTACTTTTTGATTACTTTTGATTCTCTATGATTATTTTTAGTAATTTTAAGTAATTCAGATTACTTTTCCATTATTAGCAATCGTAATCACGATTACTAAGTACGAAACTGAATATAATCGTAATTTAATCATTACTTCAACTTTAAAAAAAAGTAATCAAATTAGTAATCATTGCGATTAGTAATCATTACTTAACAGCTATGGCTGATATTCGGGCACTTGAGAGCAAAATAGGTCTTGTCTCTCACAAGAGTATACTGAAGTGAACTGATTTACATATTTAGGCTAAAGAAAAGTTTAAAGAAACACTAAAATAATAATAACTGAAATTAAACATGTTTTCTTTTGATTTTAATAAAAAAAAAATAAAAAAATGTCCTTTTGTTTAATAAATATGTGCGTGAACCGTTACTGCGTTATTTCGGAGATTGGACAGTAACATATACCCACATACTCGTACGTTTTATGGGTAACCGACTAATGGTAACGCCCGAAAAAGCCGAATTACCCAGATTGGGGCTCCTTATCTCAAAGAGATACTCCTACGATGAGTCATCTGGCAATCAAGCGCCCAAAGTAGAGACACAGTCCCCCTTAGCTTTAAAGCTAACTAAATGCATTTCGTTCAATTGCCAAGCCGCCAATGTTCCAATATTTTATTTGAACATGTGCACAATTCGTTTCTATTGACAATCCTTCATCCAACAACATCCTTTTGCATTCATATTCAACGATGTGTATAAATTGCAATCACAATACGACGCGTTGCTATTATGTACTTGCATATTATGTGTGTATTTTGCTTATTTTTTATTGTATTTTTCTATTCAGCACGATTATAGTTTTCCTATTTATTATTTATGAATGTTTATGTTCTGCATATCGTACATATTTATATAAATTTTTATTCGAAGCATAAAATTGGCTTTAGAAGTGTACAAATAAATGAATGATTTTAATATTTATGAGTAATATTTATTAATACGAGCAGTATTTACTTTTATAATGATTCTTTGTTTGAGTTGTTTAACAAAAAAAAAAACATAATTCTTTTGTGGTTTCATTAATGCATAATTAATGATTTTAATTGCAGCTGATTTTCTTGTTTGACATTAAATTTCTAATGTCCTATTATACAAATTAATATTTTATTATAAATGCTAATTATTATAAATGAAATATTTTAACTATAATAAATTCATAGGAATTTCTTTCGAGAGAGAGAGGGAGCCTGCTTAAAGTTTCATTTCAATGTCATTCGATTAAATTACTTTGGTTTTTTTTAACATTAAATGCCTTATTCAGAAAAAAAAATAGTTTAGGTTTACAAAACGCTTAACAAATAAATTTCCATACAAAATTAATAATTAAGGCAATAAAGCATTAAAGATAAATTACTGCTGACTGTAAGGACGGTTGTATAACTCGCAAAAAGAGCAAATAAAATAATAAAATATCTCAATGGACCCAATTGAACCTTCGAGTAGAGGTGCATTTTTGGCACCACCCTTCCTAACCTAAAATTAAAAACAATTTATGCACTCTCCAGTCGTAAGTACTTACAATTTGCCTGAATTAAAAAAAAAAAATAAAAAATATAGGGCACCCCTTACAAAATTTAACTTGGAAAAAAAATTTATAACTCGTTTGCTAGAATGTATTATTTTTTCGGAAGTTAGTGGATTACTTTTTGTCTACAAATAACTAAAAAATAATTATTTTTCTTAACAAAAACTTTAGTCAGTTGAATGTAAAATCAAAGTTTATTTATTGAAATTTAAGGTACGAATCTTGTTTGTTTTCAAATTGTATTTTCACGATTTCTTTAACAGCTGAAAAGTACTGAAATAAGTACGGTCAAATAATGATATTAATATTTGTTTATTTTATTCATTACGGGGAAGTCATTATTGTACATATGAAATAATTAGATAAATAAGTACCACTCCTTACTTTGTAAGCTATTAAAAAGGTACTTGCCTATTACAAAATCTTGAAATTTTTTTTTGCTTGGAAACTAGCGAGTATTTACATACTATGTATATGGGGCATTCCGCGCCAAATCGCACGGTTTGAAATATTGTTTTGATTTGGTTTCTGTAATTTTGTGGTAGTTTTTAGCGCGTCTCAAAAGAGCCTCCCTGGTATATTTGGGAATTTTTTTATTACTCATTGAAAAGATCATCACCCCTATCGTGAACATTTTGTCCTTCGAAATATTTCTCCTTTTCGCCAAATTGCATTCGTGCATAATTTTTCTCTATAATTGTTTTCCCATTTTTGATTCCCTTATCATAAACAATATTTTTCACACCGGGATTTCTTTACTTTTCCCTTGGTTTTGTTCACTTTATTTTTACAGGCGAAATGAATTTAATATTATTTGATTTTAAATTTTATATCGTGTTTTTGATAATGAGTGTATCGTTCGATTTATTGGAAATTTTTCATTTCAAACTTCTATCTACCCAATAACTTTTAAGTCCGGTGCGGTAGTGGGCATTTCATAACTACTACTTTTCAGATTTTTTTTTTTTTTGAAACACGATATAAAATTCAAAATCTTAAAGTATTGGTGAAAAACACTTGGAATATTTATTTTCTATTTCTTTTACTTTATAAAAACATCTAAAAACAAAAATAGAAAAAATTTTTTTTTTAAAGCTTAGAATCTAAACTTTTTAACATTTATTAAGGAATTTATGGACAAAAAAATAGAAAAAAGTGATTTTTTGAAAATTTAATAGATATGTATCTTTTCAACGACTAATAAAAAAAGTCCCCAAATTTACGAGGCTGGGGTAAATTATAAAATTGGGGAAATCAAAAGAAAAAAAAAACGTGCAAACCATCCGATGTGGTGTGGAATGCCCCATATACATACGTACATATGTAAACATACATGCACTCAGAGAAAAAACAGCCTAAAATTAATAAAAACCACATTGCATTAATAAGAAACAATAACGAAAGTCTACCCATGTTGAAATTTCTTATTTCAATATTCAAAAATATTAATTTATTAATTTTATTTATTTGTGAGCATATCCGTACATTTTCTATTATATTGAAAATTATTGAATTAATGTTACGGGTTCTTATTTTTAAGTTGCAGCTTTTCCCTGAGTGTAGTTATATACGAGTAATTACAAAGTTTGGGAGAAATTAAAAAAAAAAATCTTCAAACCGTTCGATTTGTCGTGGAATGTCCCATATACATACATATGTGCAAATGTGTGATATGTGTGAGTAGCTATGTATGCCCTTGCCAAAATCAAATTTTATTATTCCAAATGCAATTTACCTTAAAATTCCGCGTCTGGTATGAAGGACCAATCGATGTATTGTATGGCCAATCTTGTTTGCTTAATGCTTAGATACATACATTTGTACACGAATATGTATCTACATATTAAAATTTAAATATTATTACTATTGCTATTATCTATGGATGTTTTGAATTTGTTACTTTGTTCAAATATTTACTAAAACGGGTATTTAGCAAATTTCCTAACAAAAACTATTGCAATTGAGAGTTTTAGGTTTGATGAATGTTTTTGTTTACGAGTGCATGTTTTTGTATTTTAATTAGATAGAATGATTTCCATTCAACAATTAAATTGAAAATGCATTTGCTCATGGCTGGTGGTTTTATTAGATTTTAAAAATATTGCTGCATTCTTAATGTGAAATGGAAGTGCGTTGCATTAACATTTTCGTTCTGAGTGTAATTACATACATAGTTGTATTAAAGTTATCAATTTCGATGTAGAATAGGTAAACTATAATAAAATGATTGCTATAATTAAATATATATATATTTTTTTTTTAATTTTTGGTTATTGTGTTGTTAGTTAAGCACCGTCTATATGCATTTCATTCCTGCTTCAGGAACTCCGCAGTGGAGTTCAACTAAAATTTGTTGAAATTAGCTAAAAAAAAACCTCATATGTTGATATAAAGACCTTTAATGCGTTATTAAGAATCACATCTACAAACATAATAACTTTAAAAGCCTCAAAAGAAATTTCTTACAAAACAAAGGCTGTGAAAAATTAAAAATTGATGTAAAAAGCGTATAAAGAAGTTTGTTTTGCAAAGGCAAACATTAACAAAAATATAGCTAAACAACTTAAAATGTAAACTCAAACATGGGCACGTCGTTCGCAAGGCATATCTACAAGTCCTGAAAAATGTATAGTGACATATAAGATATTCAAATTGCAAGCGGGGAATATGAGCACTTGCGACCACTCGATATGTATTCACCTTGAACGTTCACTGATATAAGAAATAGAAATAAATCTATTGTAGTGTGTTTGTTTTTCATATACACCAACATGTACATATATTTTATTTTTGGTGAATAATATTTGCGACCAAAAATTCGTCGTTCGTCCCAATTTTGGTCCCAGCATTAAATGAAAACTTTGACCGCCTCTTCCAACCCGTTTCCGTAAGACGTAAGAAAAGACGATGGAAAACATGATGTTTTTGTAATAGATTAAAGAACACTTTTACAAGTTTTGTAAAGTAAACGTCTTAATTGAAAAATATCATCAAAACAATCATTGATCTTCAACGCGGAAAAAGTACTAAAACGGAATTAAATCGCAGAATAAAAAAAATTGCCAAAGAAAAAATAACGATAAATCGGAAAAAATCGCTAAAAGTATAATCAAAAATTAAAACTTGCTAAAGTTGGAAAAATCGCTAAAGTGAAAAAAATCGTTAAAAATATAATAAAAAATTAGAACTTGCTAAAGTTGGAAAAATCGCCAAAGTGTAAAAAATCGTTAAAAATATAATCATAAATTAGAACTAACTAAATTTGGAAAAATCTCCAAAGTGGAAAAAAACGCTAAAAGTATAATCAAAAATTAGAGCTTGCTAAAGTTGGAAAAATCGCCAAAGTAGAAAAAATCGTTAAAAATATGATCAAAAACTAAAACTTGATAAAGTTGAAAAAATCGCCAAAGTTAAAAAAAATCGCTAAAAATATAATCAAAAATTAAAACTTGCTAATAAAGTTGGAAAGTGGGAAAAATCGCTAAAAATATAATAAAAAATTAGAATTTGCTAAAGTTGGAAAAATCGCCAAAGTGGAAAAAATCGCCAAAGTTAAAAAAATCGTTAAAAATATAATAAAAAATTAAAACTTGATAAAGTTGGAAAAATCGCCAAAGTTAAAAAAATCGCTGAAAATATAATCAAAAATTAAAACTTGCTAAAGTTGGAAAAATCGCGAAAGTGTAAAAAATCGCTAAAAATGTAATAAAAAATTAAAACTTGCTAAAGTTGGAAAAATCGCCAAAGTTAAAAAAATCGCTGAAAATATAATCAAAAATTAGAACTTACTGAAGTTGGAAAAATCGCCAAAGTGGAAAAAATCGCTAAAACTTGCTCAAGTTGGAAAAATCGCCAAAGTGGAATAATATTAAGTGAAAATCGTCACATTATTAAGATAAACTTACTGCAGTAGTATAAATCAATGCATTCTTGCATATTCACATTATATTTTGAAAATACGCAGCTCAAAAAATTTTCCTTTTGGAAACCCGACTATTTGTTACTTTATTTTTTTTTTTAAACAAATTTTAATTAATACGAGTATAATTTTATTTGTTTACTTCTCGCTATAGGAAGCTACTGATTTTCGAAAATCGGGTTTTCATCATATTTCGCCATTTTGTGGTCTCCTGGTAATCCATTCTTTTTTCTAATAACTTTGTCAAATCAATATAAATATTCAATGACTTTTATAGACTTTAAAACGTTGAAAGGATATTGCATATTTTACCAAAAATCTGCAGCTTAGTGGGAAGTTTCAGGGATGGCCTGCAAGTTCAACCGACGATTTCCATATTTTATTTTTTTTGTTTGCAAACATTAAAGTCTAGTGAATCGTGTTTGATTCCTACTACTCCATGTATAAAGATCCATAAGTTTTCTTGTCTTGCACACGCATCCTGTTAACTAATTCCCACTGAAAGTACGAAAAGAACAATTTAAAACAAACTTTTACTTTTATTATTTAAAGTTTTAACAAAGAAAAAAATCAGTGTTAAGTTCACGTTCTTGGCACACACTTGTTTGGATTTGCAACAATTGTTGAATAAAAAAAAAATACAAGTGAAAATAATTGAAAGTGTAAAAGATAACAACGTGTACAACGAACGTTTGCTTCCTTAAGTGTAAAACTTTTGAAATGTTTTTGTTTTTGTTTTTGTTTTCATACTTATTATAATTGTTATTCCAACTGGTGCTACTGTCTTGTCACTCATATCCTGTGGAGGAACTTCTTTGTTTGTCTTTTCTTCCTCGGTATAAGTTTAAATGTAAAGTTCTAACTTTTTTATTACTAAAGAATTTACTTAGGGTGAAGTTGTTTCTTTGCTTTCCTTGAGTATGTGTGTGTGCATATTTCTTGGCATTAAAGTGCAGTTTAGTGGCACAGGTGGATGGATATGGTATGGTGACATAAAAGTAAAGAAAAACTAGAAAAGTTTAATAAGCAAGAATAGGTTTTGTTGCTTTTTAAGTTGATTTGATTTTTTTTCAGTGTCCCACGACAACAACTTGTTGGGTTAATATTATATAATAGTAAACTTTTAATATTTTAATTAATTAGGGCCTGTGCCACGATGTCACCAGAAATCATTCCATCGAATACTTATATTGAAAACACCAACAAATTTTTTAATGTTACTGCTGTTTGGAATACAAGTTGTCGATTGAACGATTTCCGGTGACATCGTGGGACAGGCCGATAAATCCTTTTAAAAGGCATGCCTAAGCATGCCAAAAGTTATGTGTTAGAAGTTTCTGATTTTTGTTGCTTATATAGTACATACATATATGTACATATTTGTATCTATATTTAAGTCTACATTTAAATTTTGTAGCAATGTTTATAAACATGTATTTAATATTTCTCTATAGTTTAAGCTTTTTCAAGTTATCACTTCACTTAGAAAGCAACTTCTCTTTTCTGGCCATATTTAAATTTTTTAATTTTATGAAATAAAATTGTATTTGTTTGTAGAAACAAACAGCATCCTAATTCCTTTGTGGTCGGTCTATTTGAATTTGATGTTGTCTATTTTTTTTTTGTTTCTCTTTATTCGCTATACTTTGTGTGAATATTTTGATTTGGAAATTTATTCAGCTTGCATTTTTTTAATCGATTCTCCTCTAGTTTTGAAATGATAGTTTTCTTGCAGAAACCATTTGAAAATATAAAACAACAACATTAATTTTCAGTGTGTATTTGAAACTACTGCTATTGTTTATATAATATTTTAAAAAGAAAGCCTGAGCAAATTAATGATAGTGATAGTTCTGGTGTGTAAGGTTAGGCTGGCATTATTGGACCTTTAAAAATGAAGCCGTAGCACGCTACCACACCATGGTCCATGATTTTCTTTTTGACGCTACGTGGCATATGACGCTCGTAAACATTGACTTATTGAAATCAAAATTTGACTAGAAATGGACCTTCAAGGTTGTGCGATTTGACACCTCTTAATGACACCAAAATTTAAGGTATGGAATATGCTGCCACGGTGACACTATGCCCGAAATTATAATCAAATATTAAAGCAATTTAGAGTTTTTTGTGCCAAAAACGACAACCTGAATTAGACTTGAGTTAAACACATTCCGTCGGCCACAAACCTATGATCAAACCCGTGTATTTTAAATGGATTTGATCATAGGTTTTTGTAAAAAGCGACCGACTGAATGAGTTCGAAACAATTTGAGCAGAAATTATAGACTTGTATCGAACTCTTTCAGTAGCTAATTTTAGACTAAATCGAGCTACTGAAGGAGTCCGCTACAAGTTTAAAAAATTTGAAAATTTGAAAATTTTTTAATTGTTTAACTTCGCCATCGAGCCATCTAAGCTGTGTAATTCCTTGTTCGTCCAACATACCCATGCGAGCATACCAGTGCTGCCAGTTTTTTTTTCTAGAGCGTATCCCCAATTTTTCATTTATCATCCCCAAAAATCCCCAAATTGAGTTTTTTTGATTCAAATTTTGTCTTGTGAAAAAAATAAAAAATGTTTAATTTTTTTTGAACAAAAATAACATATTGATTCAATAAAACTCATTTATATCGATAGCTACGAGTATATTTACGTACATATATTTAATATACACGAGTATAAAAAAATTGTTAACCCAAGTTTACCATTTCAAAAACTTCAGAATCGAAATCTTCTGATTCATCAGCCTCAGAAACTTTGTTGTACATAGTACACTTGTATTAAAAAGCTTTAGCATTTCAGCAGAAGGATTAAATTTGTCAAAACAAATTTAATTATTTTTATGGTGTGTGTTTATTCTAAGAAGTGCTTCCGACAAGTCATATTCCATTTTGTTACGCATTTTTGTTTTGGTAGTGTTCATTATTGGTTAATTTGCCTTGATAATTCTTCTTTATTAGAAACCATACACTATGAATAGTAACACACATTTTTAGACTTGCCAGACGCATATTTCTTAGTTCAAAAATCATTCTTGTTTGGCCATCAGTTATAAAAAAAATCTCCCAAAAATCCCCTCAAATTTTGTCACCTCCCCAACAAATCCCCAGATCCCCAATACTAAATTTTCATCCCCAATCGCAAAAAAAAATCCCCAATTTGGGAACAAATCCCCTAAACTGGGAACACTGAAATAAACAAACTCAAGCTGAGAGTTGTTTGTAAAAAATATTTTCCCTCTCTCTCAAGAAGAGAAAATTTCAATTAGGATTTCAACATGTTTGGTTGCTCACTTTAGAACACCTTTTAGTTTTAAACTGTCATATATTTGTTTGTTGTAGCGGCCAAAGAAGTTTTAGGTACATATTCTGTGAAAATGTCAGGTCCGAAGCTCTTACGATTCTCGAGAAAACAGCCTGCGACAGGTAGACAAACAGACAGACAGATACAGATGCACGGACATCTCAGCGAAAACAATATTGTTCCTTTTCACCTTTGCTGTACGGAATACAACAATTTTAAAAAAAATTGACAATTGAAAGCTTTGAAAAGAATTAATTAATTATATTAAAATTTTGCCAGGGTTATGGCAAATAAAAAACGACGTTTACCACAATAGAAATTTAATAAATAAAATGTTTATTTTTCTCTTCGGCTTTTCTTATCTATACAAATTCTCCAATGACTCAAAGAGCGCTATTTGAAGATTTATTTATACGGATGTTTTCTTATATATGCTCTACATTAGAAAAGCTCACGAACGACCAACTTGCTCGACAAAATGCTCGCTGTGTAATAGCGCCACTTTAACTGAACTTTAACTGAAATACACTTTGTAGCTGCCACTGGCCAATAATTTCATTTTGATTTCATAGTTATCCTTATTTTAAAATCAAAAACGATGAGAAAAAATAATATATGTGCGCGCATACGCCACAAATTTGTTTATTGGGTGCAGCTTTTTCATGTAGCTAATTTGTTTATAATTGTTAACAAGGCTTCAAGTATGTTTTTGATTGGAAAATTTCTTTGGGCTGGTTTGATGAAAATTGCTAACTTTGCCTGATTCAGCTAAAATGATGACTGTGCAAATTGGCTAAAAGCATTTGATGGGCAAATATTTGGCACGTTGGCGTTTTCGTTTAAAACTCACACAGAAAGTAATTGCCAGTTTGAAAGCTTTAACTTTCAATAGGAAAATGAGTCATCACAAATTGTTGAATAACAAAAAAAAAAAAAAAATAGAAAAATTCAATGAAAATATGTTGAGTATTATTAGATTTGAATTTGCAAATTGCTAAGCTTTCAAAATGAATGAAAATGGCAACTAATGCTTAGAAATACAATCAGCAAATGGGATTAATTGGCCAGCAAAAAAAAAATAAGAAAAAGGAGATGTATTTGAAAATTAAGGTTGATGTGTTTCCATTTATTCGATAAATTAATGATTTGTTTTTAAATAGCTATATAATATAATATACTACATACATACATATCGCTCATTTACTTCAATAGTGTCACAACTCAAAAAACTAGTTTTGCAGAAAACGCATTTAAAGTTTTCAATTTACATGCAACTCAATGAAGAAATGAAAAAATATTCTACTCTCACAAGGTAAAATATAAATATAAAGATAAAATATAAAATGCCGAATTATTTTGCATTATTAACTCAAAAACCGCATTTTTTGAGTTATGACACTATTGAAGTAAATGAGCGATATGTGTATACTTGCCACATTTACATACACATACGAATATATAAAATTGATATAATTTATACTCTAAAAATATCTTCAATATTTTTTTTCAATGGTTGTAATTTTTGTTCCTTTTTTTAAATTATTTCAGATTACAGCAGCGTTAAAGCAATGCGTTTATTGAATGCTGAGCTTGCCGACACTCTGGGTAATCTTTTATCTCGCGTCTGTGCTAAAGCTCTTAATCCGCGACAGATCTATCCGCGTGTTCATACCGCACAATTGCGAGATATTTTAAAAACGAATAGTGCCCGCAATTTGTGGGACTGCTTAGAGGAATTAGATGGTAAGTGATTCCCTGAAACTTATTGTTTGCATTTTATGAATTAAATTAAATTGTGCACGTGAGATGAATTTTATATGTTCATTGTACATCTGCATAGATAAATAATGTTTATTTCCTAATTTTTATTTATTTATTTATTTGTGTGCATTATAAACAATTCCTTTGAAATCTTTAATATTTGTACATATTTTCTCAAGTTCCCTTCTTCTTTTGTTTGGTGTTTATTATGCAAATTTTTTCTTTCAAGCATTTAGTTTATTTATTGCTTTAGCTTCATATAATATTTATATTAAAACTTATTAGTAGAATATATCCCGCAGCTGGTTCTAGAATTTCGAAAATTTTCAATTATTAAAATTATTTTGATCATGTTTTCCGACAAAATGATTTTTATAACTTGCATCATAAAATAACTAAATGATCAAACAGAATTGCATCGTGAACACATTTTCCATACAAAACGATACAAAAAGGAAGCTATAGAAAGCAGTCGGAAGCTAGAGTCTATTGCATTTTCACAGCGTTTTTTCTTATGCTCTCACATTTACATTTTCATTCTCGCAACTAGGCTACCACCATATTTTCAATAAATTTTATACATTTCGTAAATAAAATTGCATAGAAAAATAGGTACAAAAGAAATTTAAAGAAAAATTATAGAGCATTTGAAGTTACTGCCGTAGATTTTATTTATTTATTTTATCGATCAGCTGTTTCCTACCCTTGCAGTTACATTCCATTACAGTCGGCTGACAGCCTTTAATGCTCAAACAGAACAAGTTAACATTAACATTAACTTCAACTGTCAGGTTGGAAACGTAGAGTAAAGCTCTTGACAAGCCATATTCATATAAGCCAAAACAAATTCATATTGGTCTCAACAGCTCAGTTAACTATTGTATTGCTTGTAATTAGAATACCCGTTACAAGGCGAATTCATACTAGGTGGTCGCAAGGGATCAGGTGGCTATTTTCGCCGCTTGTAATTTGAATATACATACGTTGGATGTCAACACACATTTTTCAGTACATTTTTGTGACATATAAAGTATAAATTTCTCAAAGCGAATTGAGGTGAATATATCTTATATGAATTTGCCTTGATCCGTTGCAGTACGAATAGACGAGAAATTTCTATTTCTGAACATAAGAAATAACGTTGGCAGAATGACGTCACAAAAAAGTTTGTGTTGAAACTTATTTTAATAGCTAATAAATCAGTGAATGTTTAAATATAGTTTGAGTTAATTTTCATTAAAAATTAAAATGTGTTTAAATACACTTTCATTTTTTCAGTGGTTAATTAAAGTTATTATCAAATTAAGTTGAAAGTACGGTAGCACTACAATATTATGGAAAGCTTTCCAAAAAACAGCTGTTCAATATAAACAAGAAAGTTGATTTATCAATTTGCAGAAAAGTGAAATAGCAAAAAACACATTTTATGATACAAAAAGAGCATCAGAATGCATTTTTCTATTTATATATTTCATGATATGAAAATATGTGTTACATTTGTTGTACATTTGCGAAAATTAAACGAAATTCATTTTAATACGACCACATGATGTTCATGTACGTGCCTTCAAAAAACACACACATGCACAAAACATATGGTGTGTTTGTAAAATTTAAACAACACTTAAATCTACAGTGTTGGCTGTTTAAGTTTGATTTAATTGTGCAGTGAGAAACAAATTTTTGTGTTTAAATAAGATTTAAAAATAAAATACAAATAATCATTGACTGATTTATTAGCCCTAAGGGTGGCTAGACGTATAATGTTAAAAATCAAAATTTAAGTTCTCGTTTGCATGCAAAATGTGCGTTTTAAGCATAGCTGTTAAGTAATGATTACTAATCGTAATGATTACTAATTTGATTACTTTTTTTTAAAGGTGAAGTAATGATTAAATTACGATTATATTCAGTTTCGTACTTAGTAATCGTGATTACGATTACTAATAATGGAAAAGTAATCTGAATTACTTAAAATTACTAAAAATAATCAAAAAGAATCAAAAGTATTCAAAAAGTAATCCGACTACTTTCAAAGATTACTTTTGATCCTTAATAAATAATCAAAAAGAATCAAAAGTAATCGTTAGAAGTAATCGGATTATTTTTTGACTACTTTTGATTCTTTTTGATTATTTTTAGTAATTTTAAGTAATTCAGATTACTTTTCGATTATTAGTAATCGTAATCAGTTATTTATCAGCAATTCTTTTAAAGGCAATTATATAATCATTACGATTCTTTTTAAAATGTAATCTACTTGATTACTAATCGTAATCGAAATTTAACAGCTCAGGTTTTAAGTTTTGATTTTTTAATACTTCTACCACAGAGCATATATTTTGTTCTTTTGCTTGATTTTTTTTATAAAAAACATACTATTTTTAGTTTTCCGCAATTATTTTCTACGAGAAAAGTAAATTTGACAGCTTGTGTCCTAACATAATTGCTCAGACTTGTGTTTGAGCAAATTATTTCCAAACATGTGTTCGAACACTAACATTTAAGGTTTACACAGTCATTTTTTGTGTTAGCAACAGATTTTGACAATTGCCAACATAAAAATATCCAAAGTTATGTCTCGTATAATCTCACTGTTAGATGTCAACAATAATTTTTTAGTACATATTTCGACTGTAAAACTATAAATTTGTCAAAGCTAATTGAGCTGAGTAGCACGACATCAAAGTAGAACAAGAACTCAATAAGCAGCATGATATTTATTTTCTTACTTTACCATTGCTACATTGGCTGACTTTTTATACCCTTTACCAAAGATGGTAAAATATATATATTCTGGGTCCTTATGAATAGGGAAGACGAATAAGCGATGTCCGTCTGTCCCTCCGTCCGTCTGGTGTGAAGCATCCAGAAAAGCTAGAGACTTCGGTCTTAGACTGGTGTATTAGAAATGGTCCAAAATAGATTGAATTTGAAAATAAGCGAAATCGTGCAGACTGTTTCAGAGCTGGAAAACTTAAACTTGATTTTGTCATATAAAAGTAACTAGATAACTTTAAAGAAATTTATTATTTGGCATATTGTCAGAAGTATACATACAATAATTGAAATTTATTTACTGGTAGTTTAGCATGTCTATTTCTAATTGTATAAGGATGTCGAAAAATAAAATGAATTCACCTGAATATAAATTATTTGCTGGGGTTTGTATCAGTTTCAAAGCCTACTAAGCTTATTTTTTCTTTTGTGATTTTCAAAAATATTATTATTTTATGAATTCTCATATAGTTTTTGAAAGTCTGTGCATAAAGTAAGAGGTTTGTGACTGTTGAAAATTGTGGTTGAAGTCTACTGATGATTTGGTTCAATCGCCAATGAAATACGTATATACACAGAAAAAATTATTCGCAAAAAAATTTCAAACAAACGTGTGTTTTGAAATAAAATTTAGTTTCGGTAAATATTTTTACTGTTCCAGTAAATTATTTGTTTCAATTTTGTTTTATATAAAAAACTGTATCATTTACTGCCTGTCCCACGATGTCACCCGCAAACGTTCGATCGACAACATATTTTCTAATGTTATTGTTGTTTGCAATACAAGTTGTCGATCGAACGTTTGCGGGTGACATCGTGGGACAGGCAGTTAATTTCACTTGCTTGTGTTGGTGTTTTCCTTGCTTGTTGATTGACTGAACGTGGTCATGTGCTGATGTTGTTGTTTTCTTTAAATGCTCGTGTTGTATACGTGTGAATTCGCACAAGAAGCTGTTTTTTTACTCAACAAAGTTATTTTTCAAACAAATTATTACAAAATTTTGTATTTGAATTTACAAATTTCTTTGTAGGGCCTAAATTGAAAAAATTAATATTTGATTCAGAGAATTTTGTGTTTGAAATGGAAAATTAGTTTTTTCTGTGTAGACATGCTAAACTACCAGCAAATAAATTTCAATTATTGTTTGTAACTAGATAACAAATTTTGATTTTTTTGTCAAAGGAAACTTATTTTATATATCAGTACGAATAAAATTTGTATTAAAAATATAAAAAAAAATCAAAAAGACATTTCCAGGGTTGGGAACTTTATTTTTTTTTATATAAAAATAATTTAATTTTTTCCATATAAAAGTTGGCAACGCTTAACATTAGGCGACTTATGCCCGTTATTTCTAGCCATAGATATCTATTAGTGTACATATATGTATCGTGTAAGTTAAATTTTGTAAGGCAAACTCGTAGGTAAAAATCTTAGGTAAACTACCTGTTTGTAGAAATAATGGGCATTATCCGGCTGTTCTCCTACCAACTAGACGTCCCGGGATGTAAGCAAGAAAGCAACTTCAACAATATTCGCTTAGAAGTCCGTCGATCTCAGACTTATATTTCTGAAAGCCAGACTGTTGGCTATAAATGGCAACAGCAGTACCAGTTTAGGATGCTATGGGCTAATCACCCGTACTTCCAAATTATATTCAGCGATTATTGTAATCGAAAGAAATAATATCCAACGGAACTCTACGATAGACTTGAAAATAGGGAAACGATTTGGAACCTGTAACATTCGAACTCTGTCAACGGCCTTATGTTTCTCCTAGGAATTGAAAGGATTAAATAAATAACGTTTTCGTTTCAAAAAATATGATCCTAAAGCTTAATTAGATGGAATTTTCGTTTTTTTTTTTGTAATTGTACGACTTTGGCTTTCAGCCCGTCAACTGCGACGATTGCCAACCTTATGTTATAAGAATACTTTCATGAATGCTTATATTTAGTACACATATTGATATATTTAATGACCGTATTTTTGTATTAGTCTGAGTAATGTTATAGGCTTTTGTGTGACTGGCACCACTGTTAAATATAACTCTAAGATATTAATTATTTTTCCAAAAAAGAAATCATGTTTGTTGACAGCATTTCCGAGGACGTTATTAGTGCATGTCATCGATATATTTATGGGCTTAAAAATATATATGTACATACATACATACGAGTACATACCCTGTCGGAGAATGTGTGGTTGACTGCAAAAATAATTAACTTATAGTTAACTTTTCTTAGACTAACTAAAAGCTAACTGCAATGTCATCCAGCACAAATCCAAAATTAATTCTTAAGCTTAATACGTAATCGAATTTGGTGAGAGCCAACAAATTTATTCGCAACTACTTTGAAACTCATTTCAGTTTTATATTAACACTAGCTTAACCCGGTGTGCTTCGCTAACCCTCCCTCCCCGCAAAAATAATAAATATAAATATATATATATATTGCATTTGTGGTGCAATGTAAAAATTGGATTTTGCCACGCCCCTCCGCCCGCAGACCGAAAATAAAAAATCAGACTTCACAGTGTCACCCGCCAGAATATTCTGAAGATTCCCTCAAAATTTCATCGAAATCGGCCCAGGAGTTTTGGAGTCCATAGGTTACATACATACATACACACATCCTGTTTTATATATATACATAGTTTGAACTCCAGCAAAATTTTTTTTAAATTTACTGACTACCAGGTGACTTAAATAAAATCAACTTTAAGTTAGTTGAAAAGTAGTGCAGAGTGAGACAATTGACTACCGCCTAGGACAATGCAATGTCAGTTGATTATATTGAAAAGTAATCCAAGTGCCAGTCAGTACTAGATGCGAAATAGTTAGCTTAAAGTTAGTTTAAAGTTAACGGAATTTCCGGCAGGGTACAAACATAAATACATACATCCTTGCATACATACATACATACATAGATATATGAAAAGAAAGTAAAACGTTAAACATAAATTATGCTTTGATTTTGTGCAAAATGTTTTTTATTATTTGTGCTTTGGTGTTTAATAAGATTAAATTAAAACAAAATAAAAATGTTAGTGCAATAAAATACATAATTTATTATGACTGCTGCATTATGTTCAAAGTCTTACAACAACACGTATTTGCGAGACCCTTAAGCTGCTTAACCCGTAATAAATATGCTGTTTGCCTTCATTTCATAAACCACTTGCAACAAAATTACTGTTTTATTTATTTTCTTTTTTTATAACTCCCTTCAGTGCTATGGTTTTTGTGTTTTTTTCTTTAATTCTTGTTGCATGCAACTAACCCACTCATATATACAACATTCGCCATTATAATTCATCCTTTTGCCATTATTCATCATTATCATGATAATCACAAGCTGCTGCTTCTATGCACCACAACTCTGGGCTCAAGTGGCAATGTGTAAAGTTCGAGGCACTTGTAATATTTCATTAGAACTCAGTATTTTGTAGCTTCTGCTTTATTCGAAATAATACAATCTCAGCTTATTTCAAATTCTCTCACTGCTCGTAAAACTAACAAATAATTAATGAAATTCCTTTGCATAACACTGCACACAACTCACAAGTAAGACATTTCTTGCTAAAGTGCCTAAGTGTGTGTAAGAGAGAAAGAAAGAGAGAGAGAGAGAGAGAGATAGAAATAGAGCAAGAAAGTGGCAAAAGATTAAATTGTTTTCTTATTTTTTAATCTAACTTAAATAAATTTTTTGCCTTTTTTTATATGTGGCGCTTACTCCTGCCAATATTCACAACATCCCAATCAAACTGTGGCCACAATTTAATGGCACTAACTGTTCCATTCCACTCTCTGTCTTTATTCATCAACAACAATTCGCTACATGCAGCCAAGTGCACTCAACATTATAATGATAGAAATTTTTATCTGGTCGCTGATTGCGTTATGTTAACATTACATGCGGCAAATACTTTCTTTGAAAGCTCACGTCCCTGGGAATTGAAATTGAAATCTTTCCATGAAGCCGACAAAAGAACAAAATTACTCATGCCTCAGTGTGATGAGAATGCCTTAAGGCTGGAAACTATTACGGCTATGACAATGGATACTTTACGTCTTTGCGGCATTGTGCTGCAGCCTCTTTTGCCGCAAATCTCCACCAGGCTGCTGGATAAATTGGGTGTGCCTTGGAATCAGCGTTTGTGGAGAAATTTGAAGGACCACTTCGGTCTGGTGGCCAACAATCTAATTGAACCTCCCCTTGAAGGCAACCTTTCGCGTGCCGAGGCAGTGCTCTTCAAACGCATCTATCCGCCACAAGTTGACGATGACAATCCACAGCCGCAGAAAGAGAAACAACAAACGAAGAAAGGAAAGAAAGTGAAACAAGATGCTGAGGACAAGCAAGTAGCGCAATAGCTTCAAACACAATAAACTGGTAATAGATGACCCTCGTAAATGATGACAGTTAGTTTGTTGCATGTAAATGAAAATCTTAAATCGGAGGCTGTACTGGATCCCTTTTAGTTAAGCCACTTTGTAATAAATCTTATCATATTTTATTTGATTTATATATGTTTTATTTATTTCAGTTTGTTTTCTATGAGTATATTTCATTGAATTTACTTAAATTTATATAAAAGAATAGAAAACGCAAATATCATTGTAAAACAAATAAAATAAAACAATAAGGCTTATATTTATAAAAAAAAATAAAATGTATTTCAAATCTGTTTTAAGATATATGGGCATAAATAACTATAAATAAAAGAGCATTCTAAAAGAGTTCCCATTGCTTCAAACAAATATCTGTGGTTTTTATAAATGCGTAAGTAAATAAATTTGATATAATCGCATGTACGACGGTGGATCAATAAATCCGTGACTTTTTGAATGAAACACAGTTTTTTTTTTGCTAAACAAAAATTTATTTTAACTCACTCAATACACCTAGTCCAATGTTTCTCCAGTTTTTGTATCCCTTCCAGAAAATATGATTTTTCGAGGCCCTTGTTTGAGGAATGTTTCGTTGTTGGAGTCAAATCTCTTTCCGACGAGCCATTTCTTTAAGTTTAAGAATAAGAAATAGTAACTCAGGGCTAAATCTGAAGAATAGAGCGGATGATGGAGCAATTTGAAGCCCAATTCATGGATTTTTGCCATGGAAACTGCACATTCGTTTGTGAGCAAACGCGCCACCCATCTTGCAGACAACTTTCTTAAACCCAGCTGATCATTTTCAATCGAAATCACACTGCCATATGAAATGCCTATGGCATCAACAATTTTACGTACTTTTACTCTTCGGTCGGCCAACACTATATCGTGGGGTTTTTTTTTCGAAATCTTCGGGTGTACTACTGACCTCAATTGGCCGTCCAGAACGTTCAGCGTCATTTGTACTCGTGCGACTACAACGAAAGTCAGTAAACTACTTTTTTACTTCAAATCGATGGTGCAGAGCTTTTTCTGGGTTTAATTGACAATTTTTTTTTTCGCCAAAAATAATGTTTAATGAGCACTCGAAATTCACTTTTTTCCATTTTTAGAAAAAATACACGAGGTTGTATGTTTTGAACAGCTGTTAAACGCAAGGTAAATGACGACACTTGCTTAAGATTTGACAGTAGTCTATTAACAGCAGGTATTTGATTGGAACAGTGTTTCATTTCATATAAGTACGAGGGAAGTTCGAAAAGTCACGGACTTATTGATCCGCCCTCGTATTTCATACCAAGGAGTTTGAAATGTTCAGATTTGGATTTTCTCGATAAAAAAATATTTTACAAATTTTTTTTTGTCCCTCATCAGCAAAGTGGTGTGTAGACATGCGCGATTATTTATGACAACAGGTATAACGTTTTACAGTTAAGCTTACTGCAACAAATATTAATACCAGCATTTTTCTGTGCCGCCATGCACTTTATCAGCAGCCAGGTTCAAGTGATGAAGGCATAGACAGTGGCCACTGAACTACTCCTGCTTCAGTGGATACTAATGCTAATGTAACATCAGAGGGCCCTCATTCGTCGGTATTATGTAGTAGAATTATTGGCGTAGTAAAATAACCAATAAAATGGCTACTAACCATAGCTACGATTTTAATACGCCTCACTGACACCAGAGGCGCTGCAAATCTGCATTATTAAAAACATGCAAAAACAGAGTTGCAAAATAATGAAGCTTTTCCTCTATCCTTTTTTACTTCTCTTAAAAAAAAAACATATTTACCAATGGTAAACCAATAATTGTATATAAGACCAATCTAATCATATACATATGTATATATGTATGTATATGCGATTATATAAGTGATCCGCAAAATAAAAAATATATTTGTAAAATTAAGTAAAATAAAGTTACACGTGAAGAAAAGTTTTGTAATTTAAAATTTGAATATTTTTTTTTGCACAAAATGCATTTGTCAAGAAATATTTCTTAGCTTCCATAATAATTTTATTTTGCTGTACAAATTTATTAAATTTGAAGTTTAGTTTCGTTTCGTGTGCTCAAAAAAAACTAAGCAAAACACCAGGAAAAAACTCTTACATGCGTGCACACCTTCATTCGTCGCTTGCTTAGTGACGACTAAATGAAAGAGCATAAGCATGTGTGTGATTTTCTTGTCCACACTTGTGGTATGGCGTGCGGTTAACTGGATTATATCGTTTCAATTCTCATATTCCATTTCATTAAAAATGCATCTTAAATACATGTTAACCGCCTTATTCATACAAGATATTTCTATTTAATAAGATGTTTATGCAACACATTTTCTATGGAAATTTGATTAATAAACCTTCTATAAAATCAAAATATTTTTTATGAATTAGGCCCTAAATATGTTAACAAAAAAATCCCTGGCCAAGTAGATAGTAATGGATGACGAGGAGGTGTGTAGCGGTACAGAAAATTTTCGACATTTTCCCCAGGTAAAGTCTGGTATAATTTTTCTTGTCTTTAGAAAATCACGCAAATTAATAAAAATATTTCATTCCTTAAGAATTGAAAATTCTGAACTTGAAAAATATAATTTTAAAGCTATTGAATTTCTGGTAAAGTGGAACACACAGAATAATTGATACACTGTCTCATTGGAGGTGTTTGCGTGTATACCATTTTATTATCTATTGTGATACATATTTGCATAAGCTTTAACAACTCAAAATCTGCTAAAAACATTTTAATGTTAAACACATTTTAATGCAACATATTAAATACTTATTATGTGTGTCGGTTGGTTGTTTGCAATTTATTGCTATTCTTATTGTGAGAGGCTTTAAAATACATACATACATATGCATACCTGTGTACATATCAGTGATCGGCAATGAATCGTTTTTTCGCTATTCATACTGACTCATGAAATTTTAAATATACATAAGTGAGTAGACATCATTTAAACTCAACTACTCTGATTTGCGCATACTCACGATGCCACCCACTGATTTATAAGTATAGGTTGAAATAAATATGAATGCGACGTCGACATCACAATTATACCACACTCACGTCCCTTTTTACAATGTATGTTTAAGAGTTAACGTGAACTTTAACCTAAAAAAATTTGCCGTTAAAGTCCCTGTTAGCTTTTAATTGTACATTGTGAAAAGGATTTCTAATTTCAGGAAAATACTTATACTACTTACATTGATTCAGCTCATGAATGTAAGTTTATTTAAAAGTTTAGTCATTAAACAGTTTGCAAGTAGTATAAAATAGTAGTATATACTATTTACTAAATGGCGATATTTTTCAATTCCTGCAAAAGAAGTAACACATAACCTCATAATAAGAACTTTAATGTTCGTATGCAAAGTTCGCATTGTGAATAATACTTATTTGCATCGTCCATAGGCATTGAGTTAAGGAGAGTCGAAATCAACAACATCATAAATGTTGCTAAGTATGAGTTCGATGCGCACTTCAAACTTTCGAGTGAATATGATTCATAGTCAACATTGCAATAAGTATAAGTGCGCATAAGTACAATAAATTATAAGTCATGAATCAACTCTGCTCACTTTTTCACTACTCATTGCTGTTCTCTGGTACATATGAATATGTATGTGTTTAATTGTTTTGACACATGACGCACTTAAGCTTATGACGAAATGTCATCCAAGCGCAACAATTCCCATTAGCCATCAATCGAACATTGTACATTAAGTGGAAATAAATCTGTTTTTATAAATCCATGTATAGAACAACAATTTAATTCAATATTACTTATAAGGGCATTGATTGGCCTGTGGAATTCAAAATTTCCATGAAAACAACAGAATATGAAATAATAAAGGCATCACTACTGTATTTCCATTTAACTTCCCAATAATATTTTATATTTTACTTCAAGGTATACTTATTCATATGAGATAGATCCACCTCAATTCGTTTCGAAAAGTTTTTACTTGGGACTTATACAAAATTTTCAAATTACAAGCACGGCGAATAAAAAGTCAGCTGAACTGTTGAGGCCACCTAATGTAGATTCGCCTTGCATACCACCTGTAAGTGAACTCTTGTCTTGTATTTTATTTAGAAATATTTGTTAGATTTTGCTTAATTTTTTTTTTCATGATTTTTATATAAAGTAAATATGTTTTCAGGGCATATATTCATATAAAGTAGAAAAATTCATATTGTTAATGACAAAAAAAAAAGAATGTACTGAAAAATGTGTGTTGACATCTTGAGGGATATTGAAATTACAAGCGGGGAAACAATCACCTGGGCTGTTGAGATCACCTGATACGAATTCGCTTTGTATGTTTGGACATAAATATTAATAATAATAATATTTAATGGCATAAAGTTAAATATGATTTAAAGTAAACACACACATTTTACTCTGCAAATACATACTTATGTATGTACTTATAACCAGCTTTACCCACTTCAGTGATTTCCTAATGAATTACAAGATTGAGTATGTGGGAAAATCATGTGTTCACATCAACACACAAGAGCATTGTTTGCACAAGTGTTTTAAATCTGCTTGGTCCTTAATGTATGAACATCTGCTGGATTAATCTTCAAAATGTTATTTGAAAGATTAAATGAAGCTGTAAAATACTTTGACAAATAGTTAATTAAATTAACTGAATCGAACAAGTAAACAAAAATTTCACTTTAAGCATTTGTTAAAATATGTATAAACAAATGCTTAAAGTGAAATTTTAAGCTTTTCGTAATTGAATGTGCCCAAAGAAAGCGTAACCACTAATTACTAATGAAAAGAAAGCGTCTTTGGGCACATGGCACACATGAAATGCCAGATGTAAACTCATCCTTAGCTATTTGCAAATAAATAAAACTTAAAAAAAAATTAAACTAAAAAGCTACAAATACTCGTAATATAAATCTAGTTAAATAAAAGATTTTTATTATGTTTGAAGTTGGTGCCAGCAACATTGGTAAATAAGTACATACATATGTATGTATGTACATAAAAATTACTTGCAGTTTTTTTTACCGGGCATGTTCCCTATGTGTTTAGTACCAGTATTACTGGCACCAACTTCAAACGGCACTGTAGGTAACATAGTATATAAAAATCTTTTATTTAACTAGATCTATATTATTTGTAGCTTTTTAGTGCTTATTTTTGAAGTCGGTTTAATTTAGTTATATTTTTACCTTTTTAGTGCATACTTTTGAGCTCTGGCCAATTAAAATGTAGTATTAAATTTTATAGGGCGTGGTTACGCCCCTTTTTTTAAAACAAGATTGTGTATTTTTAAGAGTTCAAGGTGTGTGCCAAGTTTCGTACAGATCGATAAAGTAAAAGCACGTGAAATTAAGTATTAAATTTTATGGGGCGTGGCTACGCCTACTTTTTAAAACAAGATTGTGTATTTTTAAGAGTTCAAGGTGTGTGCCAAGTTTCGTAAGAATCGGTGAAATAGAACCCTATGAAATATAATATAAAATTTTAATGGGCGTGACCCCGCCTATTTTTTAAAAAGAAGATTGTGTCTATTTTAGAGCTCAAGGTGTGTGCCAAGTTTCGTAAGAATCGGTGAAATAGAACCATATGAAATATAATATAAAATTTTAATGGGCGTGACCCCGCCCATTTTTTACAAAGAAGATTGTGTCTATTTTAGAGCTCAAGGTGTGTGCTAAGTTTCGTAAAAATCGGTTAAGTAGATATAATACATATTATTGGGCGTACCCCCGCCCATTTTTTCAACTTAAAAATTTTGTAATTACAAGAACCAAAGATTTTTGCTAGGTTTCGCAGCAATCAAATGAGTAGAAAATCACAAAATCAAATTTAAAAAATTGTGGACGTGACCCGCCCACTTTTTTCAAATGTGACCAATGGGAAGCTATATCCTTTTAGACAACAAAAAAATTTTTGCAATCGGTCTAAAATGCACCGAGTTATGAACCTACACACCTAAAAAAAATAGAGACGAATTGTTAACCTCCTTCTTTTTTTTGAAGTCGGTTAAAAACTAATGCCGCATATACATAGGTAAAATTCTCTATTTGCAATATTTTTATTTGTCAATAAGTATATGAAGATTAATTCATTAACTCAATAATTAAATTTATTAAATTTTTTTATCATGAAACTGCAATTTGCAGATTCGGACTTTAATTTTCCATAAATTAACTTTGATCTACAATTCGTCGGTTGGTTTCTGGTTTGCGGCACAGTATATTCAAAATACATTATGTCTGCAGCAAACCAGAATCCAAACAACGAATTGTGGGTAAAAAAAAGTCACATATTTGTAGGCAAAAAGTACTCGTAATCCCTTAACTTTTTGTTGAAAAAAAAAATAATACATTCTTGTAATCCTTAACTGCATTTATTTTGGAAGTATATTTGGAAGGAGTATCCTATAGTTTTTAACTTCTCCAACATAAAAATTGGTTTTGCGGTCACATTGTGGGTACTTGCGACTGTAGAGTAGATACATACCCAGCAAAAAAAATTAAACATTACAATCACCCTTATCGCGAATAAAAGTTCACGTGAAATATGTTCCCTTTCCCTAAAATTGTGATCGCCAATGTTTGCGTTGTTGTTGTGTCAGTATACTATTTTCTAAATTTGTTCACCATTTTTTGTTCACGTGAACAAAATGTTCGCCTTTTATCACCGATAAGGGTGATTAATAAGTAAAAATACTTAATGTGAGTATCGTAAAAGATAACACAGTGTGACAAAAAAAAATACCTGCGAAGTGTTACTATTTTTCTGGTAGGTATTGTCGAGTATAACAACAATCTGTACTTGGAATTTTCCTTTTCCGAACACCCCCAAAATCTTGAGTTACGAGTAAAAAACCGGACTTTCGTACCCGTAAGCACTTATCAACCTCTAACTAAGTTAAATATCAACTGATTTTAAATTTATAAACGGATTTAGAAAGAAGAGACTAAAACCTTTCGAATCGTATATCTCTTGTTTATATAAATTTCAGATATATGAGTGTAATTTTTCATCAATGATGTATGATGTTTTTGGCGTTTATTTATACGCTTTCTGTGTATTTAAGCTTCTAGGATAATGAAAGTACAATTTAATAGACGTATATCAACACAGAGTACAAAATTTGGTACAACAGTGGTCGCCAAACTTTTTTCCTTCAGAACTACATTTTTCACATATACCACCTTAATAATTCCAAACCCGATTACTTTTTTTTTAATTTTTTGCTAGTTACATACATAGTACATATGTACACTTTTTTGCATCCTAGTTAGGAAAGTTTTTGCTGGGATTATATAAATTATTTAGTGTCATTCTGACTGGAGTCATGCATACAACTCATATGTATGTGTGTTGAAATGTGCGAGTGTGTGTATGTGTGCATCCGTTAAGTTGCTGAAATTTCAAGTTTTTACTTCTAATTTATTTTTCTCTTTTTTTTTTTGGACGAAAAAACTTGCTCAAATGTCGCTTTTGCTTGACATATTTTTTTTATTACCAACTTTTTAAATTAGCTTTTGAAGAGAGCAAAAACTTTAACAATTGCCCTGACAATGATGTCCAATTAAAGGAGGTGTGAAAAAACGGCATTAAAAATACTTAGTTCACAGCCGTAAAGAATGCTAATTATTTAGAAATAAAAGTAAAATTACTACGCTTGTTTAACTCTGGAAAAAAAGTTTGTTACTAGAAATGCATTAATATTCAACAGCATTTCACGTCGTTCTTGCCATTACTTTAGAACTTTTAATAAAAAGAAATAAAGTGTTAAAAAGTACACACAAAAATTTTCCAGAAATTTTCTTACTTTTAGAAAAAATTTAAATTTTGTGGTGCAGTGTTGTCAAAGTATTTCAAGTCTTAGAAAAACTTTGAATTTTTAGATTGAAGTCATTTAAGCACATCTGCTGCAGTATATTTGAACAACAAGATGCCAATATTAATACACATGTTTTTTTCCCCTCAACGATTATATAAACATTCTTGTAACTTATTTTTCAAAAAATAAAACTTAGTTAAACCAAAAAAAAATAAAATTTAAATATGTACATAACCTATAAATTGTGACGCAGTAGCTTTCTGCGTAAATTTACCACAAAAAGCTCTAATTTGCATGCAAATATTTTGCTAAAACAGAGATTTAAAATATTATTAAGTGCAGTGGTTATACTTTCTTTCCTACTTGAATTACGAGTACCAATAAATGTATAACATTGTTAGCGTATGTTAGTAATTTGAATTTTGACTTCTGCTTTTGCGAACATATAAAGCTAATGTTTTACGTTGTGGTTAATATGGGGAATTAGTTGATGTAACCACTATTTTTTTTCAAATGTTTGCCTAAACCCACCAATTCAAATTAGTGGACTTTTTTAAGTTACTAATTTTTCATTATTTGAAAGTATCTATAGTTGTATTTTTTGACTTTATGACATCAGAGCTTTGAAAGCTCTTGAATTTGTTCTTGTTTCTTTGCAAAGTACGAGCAAGCATTGTTGTCGCCGAGATCTAATTGGCTGTTGTCCTCTCTTGTGCTCTCGTCGGTGTAAAAGCACAAAAGCTCTTTTGTAAAAGTTTGCACATTATACATATAGCTTGGACGTAGCTGCTCTACCGCAGAAGATAATTTACGAACAGTAGGCACATTAAGGTAGTGAAAGCGTCTATTAAACACCACTAATACTTAATCACTGATTGACGTGAGCCCATAACTGGAGTTTTAAATTTTGCCACTTGTTCTCCTTTGGTTCTCAATCGCTCAATTAAAACTTTATAAATTTTTACCAATTTTGATTTAAAATCTATTGATAGAGCACTGTTTTGTAAAGAATACAAATTCTTATTTCACGTAGAGGCTTGTGCCTTAAAAATTCTCTGGAAAAGACGAAACGTTGAAAAAATGTATTAAAGTTGTTTTATTAACATTAAGAAAAATCGAATACACACTAAAATAATGATTACTAATCGTAATGAATCGTGATTACGATTACTAATAATGGAAAATTAATCTGAATTACTTAAAATTACTAAAAATAATCAAAAAGAATCGAAAGTAATCAAAAAGTAATCCGACTACTTTCAAACATTACTTTTGATCCTTAATAAATAATCAAAAATAATCAAAAGTAATCCTTAGAAGTAATCGGATTATTTTTTGACTACTTTTGATTCTTTTTGATTATTTTTAGTAATTTTAAGTAATTCAGATTACTTTTCGATTATTAGTAATCGTAATCAATTATTTATCAGCAATTCTTTTAAAGGCAATTACATAATCATTACGATTCTTTTTAAAATGTAATCTACTTGAATACTAATCGTAATCGAAATTTAACTGCTCTGCTAAAAACAATATTGGCCAAAAAATAACTTAAACTCCAACAAAAGCAGCAGAGTAGTTAGTTGCGCTTATTGCCCGAAATATTTGCCATTTGTGACCTTTAACTTTATGAAAATGTTTCATTTTTGTTTTGTGTGTACGAATGTGCTACGAATTACCAACGAATCTTGCATATTACATAACAATTATATTTGATGATAATGATGTTGATGAGGCTGGTGATGCTGACTGACATTGTTGACTGGCTGGCTGCTGCTGTGTTCTTGTCATTTTACATACGAGTACGACATGATTATACGCATATCAATTCTCTGAAGGCTTGTTTTGTTTGTTTTGCATAAAGGTAGACGGACAACTATTGAATAACCCACATATTGGCCTCTAAAGCCCTCAAACTAACGCAATAATCTGACGATGCAGCTTCCATGTAATAATGATGATATAGAAAATGATATAAAAGGAGAAACAAATTGCAGGGTGGTCAGCCAATTGGCCACAAAATCATGTTGTGTTTTGCAGATAGAAATCAACAATATGGCATAATAAAAAACAGTTTATATGCGGAGGATTGTAGTAATAAATTGTTTGTGTAGAATGTAAAACTGTACGCACAAATATGAGCAATTATTTCTTTAGCATTGATTAAAATTTTGTGGTATTTTCTTGTGGAGTTTTTTTTTCATTTTAAATTTAAGATTATTAATCTAGTTATGATATAAAAATGAATCGCTGAATGTGTTGCTAAGCGCAAATCTCGAGAGCAGCTGAACCGAGTTCGCTAATTCTTTTTTTTTTTTATATAATATTCCTTAAAGTGCAAGGATGGTTCTTTCCTGAAAAAGTCTAAAAACAACACTTTTCTATATTGCCGTACAAAAGATTCGTAATCTTTATATATAATAAATTCAGTAAAGTGCGACTTTGACTCGCACACGAAGGGTTCCGTACGTTGGGGTTTGCGCATTTTTTTAATATCGAGTTTTTGACGATTTTTCAGCTGCAACGATTTTTTTGTTTTACGCTTTTTTTCTCGTTTTGGTGATTTATTTCAGTTTTTGGCGTTTTTTTCCATATTGGCAATTTTTTTTAATTTTGGCGATTTTTTTCATTCTAGCGATTTCTTTTCATTTTGCCGATTTTTTTAATTTTGGCGATTTTTTTCATTTTGGCAGTTTTTTTCATTTTGGCAGTTTTTTTTTAATTTGGCGATTTTTTTCATTTTGGCGATTTTTTCGGTTTTTTGCAATTTATTTTAGTTTAAGACTTTTTTTTTAATTTGGAGCTTTTTTTCGTTTTGGCGATTTTTTTTTGGTTGGTGATTTTAAAATTGGGATTTTTTAGTTTTACCGTTTTTGTAAATTTCAAGATTTTGGGTTTTACGGTTTCCAAGATACAACAAGTTGTCAAAATTACATAGTCAAAATTACATTAACTGATAGAACACACTTTAATTTAAATTTTTTTTAAATATTAGTGTTAATTTTTGTAGTCTGTATAAAAATACATTTACTTTACAAATTTAAAGTTTATATGTATACATACAATTATATGTATATTAAAAATTTTCGTTGCTCGTTTGGGATTACCCTTTAATTTTTAACTCTCATGTGTTTGTTGTTCTAGCGCCTAAGGTTCTACACACTATGTCCAAATTTCAGATTCGTAGCTCCTACGGTTCTCGAGGAAATATCCTGTGACGCACAGACAGACAGACGGACAGACGGACAGCGTAGCAAAAACAATAGGGTTCCTTTTCACCTTTGGTGTACGGAACCCTAAAAATTAATCTTTGTTTGTATGTCCTTTATGCGCGGCCAAATTGCACATCCGATCGCAAAGAAATTTGGTGCACTTAGTGGGTGCAACTTATTAAAACCTAGGACCAGGAGGGCGATATAAATTTAGAAGATAGATAGATCTGCGTCTAAAAGGTCACATTTTTAAAACTAGGACCAGGAGGGCAATAAATGTCTGCCCCCAAGAAAAGTTCAAACCGATTTTAATGAAATTTAGAAGATGGATAGATCAGCGTGTAAAAAGTTACATAAACTATGTTCATTTTTAAAACTAGGATCAGGAGGGCAATAAGGGGAAAATGTCTGCCCCTAACAAACGTTCAAAATCAATAAAATTACTCAAAATGTATTAAATATTTGTGTAATGTCTTTCCTTCACATTTATTTTAGTTGGTGGCGTAGCAACGCCCAGGGTACACCTACACGTAACGAAAAAATATGGTTGCGGTAACCATAATCAAACAGCAACATTATATTATTGTCAATGGAAATTCAAAGTTTAAATAATATTATTATCTGAGTTAATAATAATAATATTATCTACAATAACAATTAACTTTGTTATACCTAATCTTAGTATTGTAAATATTACAATACCATTGTTAGATGTGACTAAAATATAAATGAGACTTACTATATCATGTTCTAATATTATAATGGTATTGTTACATACGTATGTATGTTGAGGCACTTTAAGATTAAAAGTAGCTTATAATAAACAAAAAATATTTAACTAACTTTAACTATTTTGAAGTTATAATAATGGTCTGTGTTATCTTTTTTTTTAGTAATAATAATTATTAATTTAATAATTTTGCTAATAATACTTTAATAGTGCTTTAATGAAAGCAGCACTTAAAGAAACCTCTCAAAAAGTTTCCTTGCCATAAACATAATTGCAAAACCTTGAATATTAATTTAACCTCAAGCAGTTTCTCCACCTTAAAGCTATAATTAAAACGTTTTTCTCTTCTTTGTTACAAACATTTTTTTTTATGGAAATAATAATATTTATTTAAAAGATTTTAAAAGTTTACAAGAATATTAACACTTGAACAAAGCTTGTTATTTGTCTGGCTGAGTGCTTTTCCATCAGTTTCTTTCTGTTTTGTTTTTCTTATTAAAAGAAGAAGTAAGCGGTAATTTTCTTTCTTGCCCACACTTTGCCAAGCTTTGTAACAAAAAATTTTTTTTTTGTAACCTGAAGGCTGTGATCTTAGAAAAACTCATTACGGTCTTAAGACTACAACTGTTCGAGGATGTAAGCAACACTATAAAACAGTTCAAGGCCATTACATTAAAAATAACCGTGTGTTTTATTTTATATTATCTTAACAAATACTTATTCTTCATGCAACCATATACTTTATCCTTCAGTTTCACACATTAATTTATATATATTTTTCGCTTCCTGTCTTCTGCTGGTTAGCGGAATTATTGAAACTCATTTTGACTTAACAATTCATAGTAAAGCCATCAGCTGCAGCTTCAGTTACTGCTCCGCCACCTGACGACTAAGTAACTGACAAATTGATGCAGTGAATGTACATATATGCAGAATGACTGTTTGGTGTCTCTTATATTCTGGGTATGATGATTTTTCTTTTCATATTTGCTTTAGAATTTTATGATGAAATTTCTGCGAGTTTTTCTATTGTATTGATTTTACTTCATATCGAGAATTACAACAGCAAATAGTGTTTCCTCTGCTTTTATGTGCATGCGGGTGTGTCTGTTTGTGTGTGTGTGTGTGTGCGTGTGTGTGTGTGTCTGCGTATATGTGTGTGTGAGAGAGAGAAAAAGAAGAAATATGTCCTGAGAAATGTATCAGAGAACAGCAATGAGTAGCAAACAAGTCTATAGAGTTGAATCATGATTTATAATTTCTTGTACTTGCGCGCATTTACACTTATTACAAATTTGTCTATGAATCATATTCACTCGAAAGCTTGAAGTGCGCATCGAACTCATATATAGCAACATTTATGACATTGTTGATTTCGACTCTCCTTAGCTCAATGCCTGTGGACGGTGCAAAATAAATATGATTCACATTATGAACTTCGCATACGAACATTCTCTGTTGCTTTTTGTTTGTTTTTTTTTTTTGCAGGAATTGAAAAACAACTTTATTTAGTACCATTGTATACTACTTGCAAACTGTTTAATAACTAAACTTTTAAATAAACATACATGCATGAGTTCAGTGAGCTGAATCAATGTAAGTAGTACAAGTATTTTCCTAAAATTAGAAATCAAGCCGAGGTGATTTATGAGTGTGAGTGTGGTATAATTATGATGTATAGGTCGCATTCATATGAGCCCAATTCACAATCTTGTGCAAATGGTCTTACATCTTAGCATGTGCGAAATAGTGTAGTATATTGATACTCACCACTAAGAATTGTTAAGTGGTGAGTATAAATATACTATAACATTTTGGACATGCTACGATACAAGACCATTTGCACAAGATTGTGAATTGGGCTATTTATTTCAACCTATACTTGTAAATTAATGTCATCGTGAGTATGCGTAAATCAGAGTAGTTGAGTTTAAATGATGTCTACTCACTTATATTTAAAATTTCATGAGTCAGTATGAATAGCGGCGATTCATTGCCGATCACTGATATGTATGTAGGTATTGCTTTCACTTCCTTAGACAACATGTTTGCCAATGCAGCTGCTGCAGTTTGAATATTAAAGAATTCATTTTTTATTATTCCTGTTCTTTGCAGTTTGCTTCGTTTTGTTACTTCATTTTTAAGAGCCCTTTTTCATTGTTTACGTTTTTTTTTTCGTCAAAATATTTTTATTTTTATTGGATGACGCTTAATCAGCTTTATTAAGAGTCTAGTTTGACGACTTTGATATACAAGATCATAGAATACTGCAGGCGTTGGAAGTCGAAACGGGATACTAGTAATACACTGAGAAAAAACTGCCTCATAGAATCAAGAATATTTTCTGTATGAACCGTTTTTATGCTAAGGGGTATTCCAGCAGAAAGAAGCGAAGATTTTTTCATAGAGACTCCTTACTGTTTTTATGTGGTAAATCTTATTAATTTTATCAAGAAGAAAACCACATAGAATCAAGAAGAAATCTTATTATTCACAACTTTTGTTTACTCAATTTCCGTTATTTTTGGCACCAAACAAACAATCCATAGAGAAAAACTTCTTGATTCTATTAGGTTTTCTTATAAATTGTAAACTATAGGGATTTCTTATTGATTTTATTAGGTTGCCCTCTTGATTTTTTTAAAAAGGGTTTCTTCTTGCTTTTATTAGGCTATCTTATTGATTTTTTCAAAAAGGTTTTCTCTATGAAATTAATAAGATTTCCGTATTGAAAAAAAACCATAGAGATTTCTCATTAATTTTTTTCTATTTGGTGACGTATTTAGTAGGCACTCTTTTCTCTGTGTACGGTGAAATTTAAGTATTTCTGTTTACAGAGAAAAGTGAAAACAAGATTTAATTGAAAAAAATTCAATTCAAATCTTAATTAGATTTCAAAGTAGCATAAATATTTTAGTCTAAATTAACTGTTTTAAATATAATTAAATGAAATAAGCTTCCAGAAAAATTTTCTACCTAATTTGGCTCGAGTTGAATATTTTTGAAAAACAAAATTTGCAACACTGGTCACGTGTCACGTACTTAAAAATTAAACCCTCACATTACGCTGCAACGTTTTTCTTGCTTGTTAAAAATTTAACGCTTTAAAAAATGGAAAGTTATACACACCACACTTTTGAGGAGTTTTTAGTTGTAAAATTTCAAGTTCCATTGTGATTCCCTTCTATTACCCAAAAAATATAAAGTAATATTTACGCCCCATTTGTAGCCAGAAGTGACCGTATTATCCGTCATTGAGCCACCGAATTCCCATGATGAAGCTCCTGATGTCCGATATCAGTAATGCTTTTATGGAAATGCCTGCTCAGCAATCTAAGCCTTTGACGTTGCAGGTTTGGGCAGTGACAGATAATATGTTTAATGGTTTCTGGTTCCTCTTCATCCCCGCACATACTACAAAAATCTGGAGTGCAAGTTTCTCAAATGCTGGTTCTTGCTCTGACCGAGCAGTGACCTGTCAACGCACCTATCACGATTCGCATCGTCTTCCTATTCATGTCCAGTAGCAGTTTGGATCTTCCTGAGTAAAGTTTTGGCCACATACCCCGCGAGACTCTAACTACACTCCTCCCTACTAACCCATGAACTGTTTGTTGGTCCTGCTTTCTACCCAATTACTGAGTTCCCTATAGTAATGATCTATCGGTAATTTCAACGATTCCCTCGTATAATGCCGACCCTATTTTTTGCCAGTTCATCGGCAATTTCATTTCCCTCAACACTGCTGTGGCTAGCAACCCAACATAGTCTAACACCATATTTATCCATAAGCAAGTTGAGGGCTTTCCTACAGTCGCTAACAAGTTTCGATTTGACATTGTGTCCCTTCAAAGCTTTTAGCGCTGCCTCTCTGTCGACGTAGAAGCTTACCTTCCCACCTTCAGCAACATTTCTGGCCACCAGCTCCGTGACCCTGAGGATCGCCAAGATCTCAGACTGCATTCATTCGGCAGTCTGAAAGAACTACGAATGTTCGTTCCCAAGATATAGACACCAGCCGCTGAGGAAGTTGAAGAATGTTCAACTTTTTGCAAGGTACTATGTAAGTCCCGGTTCACACATAAGGCGAGTTAGTCCCGGTTCACACACTTCAACTTTTGCTGATCAATTTGTAATTCAGGTACAAAAAAGACGGAGGTTGAAATAAAAATATCTCTCTTATTCTTGCAGCTGAATTACGAGTTGATCAACAAAAGTTGAAGTGTGTGAACCAGAACTAAGGCCGGGTTTACATCTGTGTGTCATGTGCCCGAAATAGCTTAACCGCTAATTACTAATGAAAAACTGTTTGATTCAGAGATGTATTTATTGATTTAAACATTCTCCAATCATGTTGGATTCTATAAAATAGTCTATTAGTTATGTATGGAACGGTTTTAATTTTTGGGCACATGTCACACAGATGTATCGTTTTTACAAAAAACAAACACAAACTACGGCAGGTTTGGTAATTTTGTTGATAACATATAACCATAACCGACAAAAAAGCTTAACCGACACATTTTTGGACATCGTTTTCTTACGAAAATCGATTATGATCGCAATTAATCGATCTTAGTCAAAAAATTAAGTTCGAAAATTATGTCGGTTAAGCTTTTTTTAGCGGTTATGGCACTATATGATGTTCTAAAACCGTGTTACTATTTGATAGTCTTATATACCTTATGCATTAATTTTTTCAAAATAAATAGATTCTATTAAAATATTATCTAAAATATTAAGTGAAATTATTTTTTATGTGCACTTACATTTATTAAAAATATTTTCTTTATTATAGCTATGCTATTTATTGCGCGATACAAGAGTTAGGACGTAACAAAAATAATCGACACTATTACATTTATAAATTTATTTTTGTTTCGATTTCTTTAAACTTAAAAGCAGAGTACGAAAATAAACGAAACAAATTGTTTGATTATGTTTTGTTTCGTTCTTTGAAGTGAGTGAGTGATTGCTCAATTTTGTTTTGTGCACATTGCCACAAACAGATGGGCTGTAAGCCGGCTAATAGCCGCCACCGGCCACAAACAATACATTAATTTAATCGTACGCCGCTAGAAAAGAAAATAACGGGAAATAAATGGGAACATTTTGAAATATTTGTGAAGAATTTTACATCATCATATAATATAATTTTATTATATTGTTATTTTACACATGGAATTTGTTTTATATAAGTAATCAGCATAGCTATAACCGGGTGTCCTAAGACACCTCTCTTCTTTTTTTTTACATTTTCATTACAAGGAAGCCAATTCGCAAAAAAACTATAACCAAATAAATTTTTTTTTTGTTGCAGTCTACTATTTTAACTCAATTGTTGCTCTTTCTCCAAATGCAAAAAAAAAGGAATTCACACCATTTAAACAAAAACTTTGTCTTTCAAACGTGATTTCATGTTATAAATGAAATATGAAATCATCAATATTGTTGACAGTTAATTTTATGAAATATTTCAGCAAATAATCGTATTAATTTAAACTGATGTTTAATAAATTGACGCAAGTTAAAATTTTTAAAACGAAATTAATTAAATTATTGAAGCAAATATGCTTCGAATTAATATTTTTTATAGCTTTTTATATGATAAATTTTTTGTGCAATTGACAGACACATTTAAAATATTACATAGTACTCGGTATATCGATGATTTAAATATGTAATAAAATGATTAATTACTTACAGCCTAATGGTTGGTACACACTTTGCGACATGTTTATGCAATTAGGCAGATTGCATTGTTGGTTATATAGGGTGTAGTGTTGTATATGGTTTCATTCAAGGTTTCAAAAATATCAAAATACATATGTACATATGTCGATATTTTCAGATTACATTGATGATTTCATTGTAGATTGCTGTGTGTGTGTGTGTGTGTGTGTGTCAAAATATGCAACATGAAATATAATAATATTGTGTAAATATATTGCAAAGTGTGTACCTACCATTATGTTAAAATAGGCTTATTATACAGTCGACTCTTGATAATTTGAAACTCGTCAATTTGAATTTATTTATATCTCCCTTTTGATAATTTGAACTCTTGTTTATAATGATTAATACAATTATTTGAACTTTTTTCTTTGGCCTTTTGAGTTTAAAATTATCGAGAGTCGACTGTAGTAAGTCTCAAATCTAAAAAAAAATTTGAAACATTTACATCCTTACAAATATTCCTCGGAGTGGAAATCGGACAACATGGATGAACAAACAAACAAAAAAATTTGTTGAGGGAACATTGACGTTACACTGTGCGACAAATTTTCGTTCTCTTTTTTTACAATGCCACTATATACCAGAGCTGTTAAATTTCGATTACGATTAGTAATCAATAAGATTACATTTTAAAAAGAATTGTAATGATTATATAATTCCCTTCAAAATAATTGCTGATAAATAATTGATTACGATTACTAAGAATCGAAAAAGAATCTGAATTACCAAAAATTACTAAAAATAATCAAAAAGTAATCCGACTATTTTCAAAGATTACTTTTGATGCTTAATAAATAATCAAAAAGAATCAAAAGCAATCCTCAGAAGTAATCGGATTATTTTTTGATTACTTTTGATTCTTTTTCATTATTTCTAGTAATTTTAAGTAATTCAGAGTACTTTTCCATTATTAGTAATCGTAAACAATTAGTAATCGTGCGAAACTGAATGTAATCGTAATTTAATCATTACTTCACCTTTAAATAAAAGTAATCAAATTAGTAATCATTACGATTACTAATCATTACTCAACAGCTATGCTATATAATGTACACATGAGTGTACATTAATGTACACTCAAAACATAGTCAAACTGCATACTTGATTTCCATTTCCTCATTTTTTGTCCTTTTTACATATCTTAAGAATTCTTTTTTTACATATTTTTTGCCACAGGAAGATAATATATTTGTTAAACATTATAGGTATCCAGGAATAGAAAAAACTCTGCTAAATTTCATACAAACGCTTACTTTATTGAAAAAAATATGAACAAATTGTAATTTAAAAAAAAATAATCCTCCATATTTTTAAAAGTTTCCACACGAAGGAAAACTTTCAAATTATTTTTTGTGGCCAAAAATAAATAACACGTGAACCTGGTAACGCAGTTTTATTTTACTGATAATGTAGGCCTGTTCAGCACACCAATCAATCGATCTGCCATAAATAAGTTCATAGGAACTCCACAGGATGCATTCCCATTTTCATTATTCAAAAAAAGAAAATTCTATGGCAAAAAATCTTCCATGATATCAAGTAATGGCTTAAAATTAGCAAACAAAAACAGCTGAATGTAAAAATTTTATGAAAAAGAAAAATTAAACATATAAAGCTTCCAACATTTTCTCTCCAAAAATTTCTCAACTCTATTACATATGTATTTTGTTCAATCTGTTAAGAAAAATCTTTCATTTTGCTTTGTGTTGTTCTATTTTCCTTTTATTTTCCCTGCTAATGGAATAGAAAATAAACATGTTCATTGCATGCATGCACATGCTTGTGCTTGTAAAACTTCTGATTGCCGATGACATTCACAACAATTATTTGTTATCGGTTTAATGAATTTTCTTGCCTTTGGCTTCAATGTCAATATTGTTTATGGGATTAAAACATTTTGCTTTAATAGACCCAAAATACAGCAGTACAAAGGGCATACAGAGAAGCTGATGTATGCATGCATACATACTTATGTATATACATACATATGTATACATATTCAAGTACATACAAACATGTTTGTATGTATAACCTTGGTAAACAAAATAAAGTTTTCTTTTGCTTAGTTTTCTATGCTAAATTTTAGTATACACAGGAGAAAAAAAAAGTTATAGTTATAGGGGCGATGTTGGCTGAAGTAGTTAGCACGTTGACTACAAGGTCCTGGATTCGAGCCCCGGTTCTGAGAGTCATTAAATAACAACATCACGCATTTTTCTGATGTGCTTTAGTGTCCCTTTGTATCAGTTGTTGTAGGAACGATCAAGTGGTGAAGGCATAGACACTGGTTACTGAACTTCTCCGGCTTCAGCGGCTAGTAATCCTAATCTGCAACATCAGAGCGCTCTCCTTCGCCAGTATTGTGTAGCAGAATTATTGGCCAAGTAAAATAATCAATAAAATGGCTACTAAATACAGTTTCAAAAATTTAATACGCCTCATTTGACACCAGAGGCGCTGTAATTACTGCATTATTAAAAACGTGCAAAAAGCAGAGTTGTAAAATAATGAAACTTTCCTCTATCTCTTCCTGCACCACCTGTCTTCTCTATCTTTCCTAAAGAAGGTAACACCTAGTAATAGTAGTAGGCATTCAGCATGAGTCTTACTTAAAAAAAAAAATAGTTAAGTCTCTACGACATTGACTATTAAAATTTCTTTAACCAACAAAATTAGTCAAACTAACCAACGCTTTGAAGTTAAAAAATTTTATTAAGAAATTTTAAAAAACATCAATAGTTTTAGCAGCAGTATTCATTATTTACTCATACAATTGCCAACATATCCATGCCACCAGTCCAAACTAAACCCAGCGCACCAATCAGGGGAGAAATTGCACTGGTCTACAAATTTTTTTTACATGTTTAAACTTTAAACAAAAATATATATTGAATGTTAAAAGTTGTATTTATTAAATTTAACCCTTTATCACTCCTTGTTACAGATATCGTACAAACCATTAAATCTCTATAAAAACTATTAATTCAACGTAATTATTAATTTTATTTCAACTGAATAACTTTGGTACAATATCTTTTCTCAAACTGTAAAATTCATTCTTAAAAATAGCCTGTGACGGACAGACGGACAGCGTAGCGAAAACAATAGGTTCCTCTTCACCTGTGGTGTACGGAACCCTAATAAATTCAGTAAAGTGCGACTTTGACTCGCGCACGAAGGGTTCCGTACGTTGGCTTTGAGCATTTTTTTTAATAGTGTTGTTTTTACGTTTTTTCAGCTGAAATAATTTTTTTTTTGATTATTTTTCGCTTTTTTCTCGTTTTGGCGATTTTTTTAATTTTGGCGATTTATTTTTAATTTTGGCAATTTTTTTCATTCAGGCGATTTTTTTAATTTTGGCGATTTTATTTTTATTTTGGCAATTTTTTTCATTTTGGCGATTTTTTTAATTTTGGCGATTTTTTTAATTTTGGCGATTTTTTTATTTTGGCGATTTTTTTATTTTGGCGATTTTTCCGGTTTTTTGCGATTTATTTTCGATTTAGAATTTTTTTTTTAATTTGGTGCTTTTTTTCGTTTTGGCGATTTTTTTTTTGATTTTGGCGAATTTTTTCGGTTTGGCGATTTTATAATTTTGAGATTTTTTTGTTTTACCGGTTTTGAAAATTTCAAGAAGTTTGCTCTTACGGTTTCCAAGATACAGCAACTTATCAAAATTACATAGTCGAAATTACATTAACTGATGGTACACCCTTTAATTAAAATTTTTTAAATTTTAGTGTTAATTGTTGTAGTGTGTATAAAAATACACTAACTTTACAAATTTCAAGTGCATATACATACAATTGTATGTATATTACATGAGATTTTAACATTTTTCGTTGCTCGTTTTGGCACACCCTTTAATTTCCAACTCTCATGTATTTGTTGTTGTAGCGGCCAAGGGTCTACATACTGTGTCCAAATTTCAGGTCCGTAGCTCTTACGGTTCTCGAGAAAATACCCTGTGACGGACAGACGGACAGACGGACGGACGGACAGACGGACAGACGGCCAGACGGACAGACGGACAGCGTAGCGAAAACAATAGGGTTCCATTTCACCTTTGGTGTACGGAACCCTAATAAAAAATTGTATCTGCTATAGCAGAACAGATTTAAAATAGACCTACGCTTTTATTAAATCAATGTTGCCGTAGTGGAATTTAAAAAAAATTATATTACCCGCGTTATGATTCATTAAATCAATGGGAATGTCCAATTCCATTATTATTTTTATTTTTAAAATATTAACGGTGAAATTATTTTTAATTTGGAGCTCTTATCGCTAACATATTTGACGTTTTTCACAATTCCTTCTTTACCCATTTTCGCCACATAAAATTTAATTTAAAACAATCCTAGAAGAAATGTTTTCACTTATGCTACGAGCTCTCAAAATGTTTCAATTAAAAATAACCTTTTATAACCATGTTGAGTTATAAAAGGTTAAATATGTTTTCAGTTTTTCTCTATCATGCAGAATTTCATTTTTATGGGGTAACAAATATTACATCACCCAGAAGTCGAGAGCGGTTTGTTCGATTTGCATGCAGATGCAATATAAAATTGCCCTTAAATCACAATCATATTACCCATTATTGTAAATGGCGTCGTCGACGTCACATCAAGACGACAGTAAATATTGTCACTTGTCTACTCTCTTTATCGGCAACAATTGGCTCTTATTGACGATCTCTTACGAATCTGTAATGCATTAAACACATTCGACACAGCAGGCTACAAGCTACAATCTGTCAAAAATATAATACACACATTCTTATGGTAACAATTATTTTACCGACAGCAGGCCACACGACTGCACGACCACCGTTGTAGCTGTCGCCAACTTTAAACTAATTTCTATTTCTCTGGCTACAATGAGCAAATGCAGTGTTACCAGTATAATACAAAATGGTGAATGAATGATATCGTACAATTATTTCATACTATTTACTAGAAACAATATCCAAAAATTGATGTAAAGAATAAATTGATTCATTATTGTACTTTTATGTGAAATAAGTACATTTTAAAAGAAAAATTAATTTTTATAAATGAAAAATATATGAAAGTGGCAATACTGAACTATGTATTTGTACTTGAATATCAGCTGCAGATGGTGCTGCTGCCGTCTCCAAAATAATTAAGTAGCTGGCTACGAGGCGACATATGCTGCTAGCGGCATTTGAAGTCGTGTGTTCGTGCAGCCTGCTGTGGTGAATGTGTTTAATGCATAAGGCTTTGTAAATTAATGCAGCATGTTAGTAGTAGTCAATTCTTGTCGTCAAAGAGTAGACAAGTGACATTTCTTACTGTCGTCTTGATGTAAGGTCGATGACGCCATTCACAATAAGGGAGATTATTTTTTTATATTTTGGACTGTTTCGAAATTATGTAGAAACTAGTGGCCGTAAAAATATTTTTCTTCTCCAAAATATGGCCTTTTTTACACGACTGCGCTCGCAGCCTACGTATGTATGTATGTATGTATGTATGTATGTGTGTTCCTTTGCGGCACTATATAAACCGAAGGCGCAGACCGATTTTGATCATTCTTACGTCAATCGATTTGTCTTAATCTCTGGAGTGGTATGACATGACAGTAGTAAAAATTCAATATGGCGACCAAGAGACGCCATTTTGTTTATACGTAAAAATTAAATATCTGCCAATTATATCAAGATGGGTATCATTCAACAGGTATTTTAAAATCATCTTTAGGTTGCTCCTATGATTTTTCATTTCGAATAACCATTTAGGATATTTAGCGGTTCAAAGTTGGTCGCAGTCGGGTTTTTTTGTTTTTTTTTTTTAATACTACTTGTTTTAATATTTAATAACATTCATTCAAATTAGGGTCTGTTTTTATCGATGTCGATGTCGACGTCGAAGTTCAAGTTATATTGAAAACAAAAACAAATATTCATATTTGTTGTTGTTTTCAATATAAATTTTCAGACGAAAGCTTTCTTTCGATATACTGAATCAGGCCATTAATTTTTAAATCATGAATTTTCATCATGAATCAAAAAGCTAATTATATTAACAATAAAATAACCCATGAATATCCCAATCGAACATAACGAATTGGGGTGAAATTTATTTAAGCATTCACCCTAAAAAAGAAGTTTAAAATGGCTAAACTGGCAACACTGCATCTTACGCTTAATACGAGACTCATGCATTTCTTTATATTAAAATGCACAAAGTGCTTTCATTTTCGCCTGAAGGTTTCTTTTTATTTAAATAAATATATATAGTTATATATACTTGTATATATGTAAGTATATGTATGTATGGCTGTGTATATATAAAAATTAAACATTTAAAACAAGCAGCAATTTAAAGTTATGTTACGCAAACGATCATAATCTTTTTTTTTTTTTGTGCTAAACTTTTGATGGGTATATAAAGTTATGTTTCAAGACAAAGTTTTGCATTTTGATCAAATGTTGTTAACTCTCTTTTTCCCTCATTTTCACTGTGATGCATGCCAGCATTAATAAAATTTTAATTTCACACACTTGTGAGCACAATTAAACTTTTTGCTTTTTTAAATTTTTCATCCAACAGAAATTCATGATAATGCACTCGCAGTATTTCTGTGGCAAAAAGGAAAAAGTGCTTAAGTCGACATAAGCTGAGTTTAAGTTAATGGTGCCATCGTAATCTGCACATTCGAAAGTAGGGATGTAACGAATACTAGTTTAGCGAATGCGAATGCGAAAGCGAATAATACATTTTAATTTTTGCGAAAGCAAATGCGAATGCGAAAGCGAATGCAAATATTACAATTCGTTAAAAGATCACATGCAAATAAATTTATATAAGAGTAAGTATGGATAATAATTAATAATAAGTTTGCAAAATGTTAGGAAATCAGCCCATTCCTACTTTGGCCCTAAAGCCTGGTACTCTGTTCAACATTTCATGTGAAATGCTGTCAAAATACATGTTAAGAAAACTTGGAATGAATTTTTCCTGAAAAAATCTTGCAAATGTAGTTCTGGTTATTTTGACGTTTGTTAATCGCAAACTATTTTCATAAAAGAAATAAAATTTTTTGTCGCTAGTATTCGCTTGAAATATTCGCATTCATTTTAGCGAATGCAAAGACGAATGCAAATAGCAAAAGTAAGCGAATAATTTGCGAATGCGAACATTCGTTACATCCCTATTCGAAAGTACCCCTGGTCAAAATTTGAATGAATTTGTGTGATTTTTCAGGAAGTTATAGCACTATGACTTGCGACTTATCTTTTTTAGACTTCTCATCCCATTTGGAATAATAGCTTAATTTAGCTTATACTTTGGTATATTTCAACTTAAATGTATAACTTAGAGTGTGTGGAACGATATTTGCTTGAAAAAATAAAGATTAACAGAAAATTTCCCAATTTTACTGTAAAAGAAATAAATTTCTGAAAATCGACTTGAACACGCTTAAAAGTGCTCTCCTGCAAAACAGTAAAATATGACTTAAGCATTTTTGCCTTATTGCCACAGATTTGATGAAATTTTCCGTATGAGTTACTATGTACTCATTTTAATAGTATTTTAATTTATGAAACTTTTTGTTTGTGCTCAAAATTATATGTAATCCTTCACAAATTATGATGCGAGCTTTCAAAGGATGCGGTTTTACTGCCGCATCACAATAAGGCAAAAATAATTTAATATACACCTTGAATTAATTTATATTATATAATTTTTCATGAACTTAGCTCCACAATTTAACTTTTTTCATGTGGCCATAGAAGAAGTGGAGAAGGAAATCGGATGAAATAAATTGCCACAAATGCTATTCCATTTTGCCATGGAACTCTCTTCTACAGAGCTGCTGTAAGAAAATAGAAAAACTTTCGTGTAACACACTTTGGGAAACATTTGACAATATATATATATATATATATATTATTTTCTTTCTAGCGGCACACGATTAAATTAATGTATTGTTTGTGGTCGGTGGCGGCTGTTAGCCGACTTACAGCCGATGTGCAAAACAATATCAAACAATTCGTTTCGTTTATTTTCGTACTCTGCTTTTAAGTTTAAAGAAATCAAAACAAAAATAAATTCATAACTGTAATAGTGTCGTTTATTTTTGTTACGAAAATCACGTCCTTACTTCTGTATTACGCCATAAATAGCACAGCTATAAAAATATAAATTTTCATCAATGTCAATTTATTATGATTGCTGCGGGTGCACGTAAATCATAAAAGATGGACCAGAATCATAATTAATGTTTAATACATCGCTGGAAAGATGTTTCAAAGACATATCCACCGAAATTAAAAAATTCGAAAAGTGTATGAGCACTTACATATCGTTAGCTAAAATGCACAATCATGTAACTATACTTTTTTTTTTTTTTGAATTTTATAGGAGAGTGAAAAAACTAAACAAAATTAATCAAGCGACTGAAGTAAAATTTCTTTATTATAATTTTTAATTAATTAGAAAAAAAAACATTTCTAACGAAAAAATTAAACGTTCTTTGATTCAGTTTTAAAAATTTTTAAAAAGTCTAATTTATCAGTAAAGTACGAAAATAAATAAAATGAAACGTTTGTTTTCGCTTTATGTTATTCTTTGCAGTGAGTAAAACAATGGCGGTATTCGGTATTTGATGCAAATGGTCTTGCATAAGTGTAAATGCAAAATATGGTAGCTTTTCTTTAAAATCCAACAACAATATACACTCAAAATCCAAAGAAAAGTTACGATGCAAGAGCATTTGCATCAAACAGCGAATACCGCCAATGAGAATGAGTGCACAATTTCGTTTTATATCTATTGCTTTTGCTCATGAACACATATTATACATTAGGTCAATTCACTACTGTGTGCATTTGAGATTGCAAGATTATGTAATTGTAAAAATTGCACATCAATTGCGAATACCGATTTTTGGTTTACCTTGCAATAGTGATTGCAAAATACAAAATTTATAATTTCTTTAATAGAAAATAGACCGATTATTATTTTTCTAACCTCTCCAGCTCACTGAAAATAATTTGATCCGCTTTCTATTCGGTCTTTTCCTTTTTATGCGCGTTTTAATTATTTTACTTTCTAGTTTGTAGTGTTTTATTTTCAATTTTCAGTTTGCATTTACATATGCAAGTGTTGCATATTTACATAAAAGTGGCAAGAGCATTTCTGTGTAAATTGTTAGTGTAGAGTAAAAGTGTGCCTCATCCCTTTTGCAAATGTCATGTTGCAAGACCATTTTCACAAGATTGTGAATTGGGCTATTATTTAAAAACTAGGCAGCTGGAAGCGAAAACAAAGCGCTGCCATCCCATGCCGCTTATTCATTCCAAGCGTAGAAAATACAATAAATTTCTTAAACTAATCATACCTCTTTAATAAGAATAGACCAACTCCCATATAATGTTAATGTCAACATATAAACAAATTAAATTTGTACAACAAAAGTCCTCCATAGTCTTGGGGTTGCCCTCCAGCCGGCCTAAGGAATTTTCTACTTCTTGCTATTTCGATGTTTATTTTCAATTATGCTTGAGGGCAAATATAAATGATTTGTTGAACTGAATATATTTACTTGCGCTCAAGTTTATCTTGCAAACTATGCACTCACACAATTTAATTGCTTGTGCTACGTTTTTTTTGCACTTTTATGAAATGGTTAAAGAAGAGTTGTAAGTTAAGAAAAAAGGGAGTTTAAAGAATAATATTTAATAGAAAAGTTATTTTTTTTGTAAAATTAAGAAACGTGTTACTGTGGTCAAATACAATATCTGTGGCAATAAGAAATAACTGCTTAAGTCTAATTTAGCAGTTTTTCAGAAGAGCATTTTTCAAGTTTAATTAATTTTTTTTAAACTATTCCTGTAAAAGATGTCATTTCTTGCGCGAGCATGTTCATTGAAGGGTATTATATATAATTTTGAAATATACGAGTTTTATATTATATTATTTTATTCCAAAATAAATCACATACTGAAATAAAATAAGCAAAAATCTAATCTTCTTAAAAATCACACAAATAAACTGAAATTTTGCACAGTTGTAGTATCCTTGAATTGGCAAATTATGATGGTGTTATTATCTTTATTTTACTTACAGATAAACACATTAGAGATGAGCGATATTTTGAAACCTGTTACTTTTTGACAGCAATTGAAAAATCACTAATCACAACTGTGCCAGAATTTATCAAGTAAAAGGCTTAGTTCTTTCATACAAACTGTGATTGTTCTTGTATGCTTACTGTACAGTACATAAAGCTACCACATTAAGTTTTTTATACATTCAGCTTTTGTTGAGAAAAAATCTTCAAATCGTGTCAAATAGGCTTTTCTGACAACTATGTGCAGCACTCACATTTTTTGTATTTGCAATTTTATTGTCGTTCTGCCTCTTTTACGACAAATCTCACGATTTGGATAGGATACTGATACTAAACACACTTTTAAAGCAGAAATGCTGAAATGTGTCATACCGTGATCACAGTCACTTTAATTTCACTGCTACTCTCTTCTTATTAGTTTTTTTTTTCTCAAAATAACAGAACTGCTACAAACAAAATATTGCAAAACCGTGATCACAGTCACAGTTTAAAAGAACAGCAATTTAGAAATCACATTTACAAGATGCAACATTATTAAAAAATCACGGGATCGCTCATCCCTAATACACTTACATATACATATATAAAGTCCTTTTGGCCTATTTCACAATAACGAAACGAAACTTTCGACTGAAAATTTATATTGAAGACAACAATAAAATATGAAAATTTGTTTTTGTTTTCAATATAAGTTTTCAGTCGAAAGTTTCGTTTCGTTATTGTGAAACAGGCCATTTTTGTCATATTGCTTTTAAAAAGAAATAGTCTGGATTCTACCTGAATGCCTGCTTATATTATATATTAAATTACTTCAATATATTTTTGTTTGCCTTTAAACAAACATTTTTGTACATTAGGACAATATGACTTAATAAAACACCTTGTGAATTGGCCATATACATACATACATATCGCTCATTTACTAAAACAATGTCATAAATCAAAAAATTAGTTTGCCATAAAACCAAGTTTAAAGTTTTCAATGTACACACAACTTAATGGAAAAACAAAATTTTATTTTTCTCAATACATCAGTAAACAAGATATTTGCATGAACTTTTTAAATAATATGAATGACGGTATGTGGACTAAATTTTGCATCGCTAATTCAAAAAATTATAATTTGTATGATGTATAATATTTAATAGAAGTTCATAATTATATAAATGAGAAACCAAACACATACCGAATGCAGTTTTGGACCACTTTTTCTTGCAATATTTGCTTGCACATGTAACTTTAGGTATGAATTCTTTTATATAACAAAACACATACACTCACCTGAGAGTTTGTGTAGGTGTTAGTATATTAACAGTCTTCTTTCATTGTTCAGTAAGAAGATGATTTTCAAAATACATATTCTCCGGTGCACAATAATGTGTCATAATAAATACTTCATATTAAATTTGTGCACAAACACCTCCAGCCACACACACACACACACACACACACACACACACACACACACACACACACACACACACACACACACACACACACACGCACAATTCCAAACTCCTCTTTAAAATAAAATTATTTCAAGTATGTGTTGCATAGTTTAGGGCTGCATGTATTTCTTCAACAATAGATACGTATACGCAATATTAGAAATGTCTTAAAAGTGTTGCCACAAAGCAATTTTTTTTTAGTCGTAAATTTTGATAAGTCTGTGCTTAAAAGCGATAACAGCATAAGTCGACTTAAAACAAAATCGATTTATTTATGCTATAAAATTCTACAAACTGTTAGTCTTATTATGAATCCCACATGTAAAAACTTCCGATTAATATTTTTTTTATTGAATTTTAATTTCGTATCATCAATTCCATTAAAATTATAACTTTCATATTTCCAACAGACAAATGTTTGTCAATAATTTTCTTCAGAAATTCTCAAAATATTTCACAATAGTATAAAGTTTTATGAAAGCAAAGAAATTAAAAAATTTTTTTTTCGCAGTTTAACAATTTTAATTAATCATAATACAAACTGTTCAATGTACAATTTTATTTACGATAAGCCTGTATGCTTTGTATTTAAGTGAAATCCTCATATATATATATATCTCTAAACGAAAGTTATTCGTGTATGTTCTAGCTTTCACATCGTTTTCACATGTTTTCTTGTGAGTTCGGATGTTAAAACACATGCTACGCCTGTTTAAGCTGAAATTTAGAAAATAAAAATTTATAGTGTGTGTTCCAGCATCCGAATTTATAAGAAAACAATTTGGAAATGGACGATTTCGTTTTCACTTTTGAGCAAAAAATTCGTATTCTTTTCTCAAGCCTATTAACAAGTGAAAAGAATACGAGTTTTTTGCTCAAAATCGAAAACGATAAAATCTAAAAGTTTGAAATCGTAAATTTTTAAATTGGGTTCTTCTACGAGGGCGGTTCGGAAACTTCTTAGCCTAGCACAAAAAGCGCGGTATAAACAGAAAAAAGTTAAGTGTTTTGGAAACTTCCATCTCTGCTATGAACACATGTTAAATTTTGTTTCGTTCTGGCAACTCCTTCATATAGAAACAGGTGTTCACAAAAGACGCATCCGCGATTTTTTAACAATGGAAAAATTAGAAATGCGTAGTGTCATTAAATATTTACATAAAAAAGGTTTATCGGGACAAGAAATTCATAATGATATGGTGAATGTGTTAGGTGAAAGTGCTCCTTCATATGCAACAGTAAAAAATTGGGTTGCTGAATTTAAACGTGGTCGTACAAGCATTGAAGATGAACCACGTAGTGGACGTCCAAAAACAGCAACAACAACAGAAATTGTAGCCAAAGTGCATGATATGGTATTAAATGATCGACGAATAAAAGTGCGTGAAATAGCTAATATCAGGGGCATCTCAAATGATCGAGTCCATTTAATTTTCCATGAAGAACTACAGATGAAAAAGCTTTCTGCAAGATGGGTGCCGCATTTGTTAACAGTCGACCAAAAACGCATAAGAATGAACATTTCTCAAGCTTGTTTGGATCGTTTTAAGCGAAATAAAATGGATTTTAAGCGTCGTTTCATAACTGTTGATGAGACATGGATCCACCACTATACTCCAGAGACAAAAGAACAATCCAAACAATGGACTGAAGCTGGAGGAAGTGCCCCAAAGAAGGCAAAATCAATTCAATCGGCTGGTAATGTTATGGCAACGTTTTTTTGGGACTTCAAAGGTATTTTATTGATTGACTATCTGCAAAAGGGTAAAACAATAAATTCAGAGTACTATTGCAACCTTTTGGATCAATTAAATGTACAAATTCGAGAAAAACGTCCTGGCTTACAACACAAAAAAAAAAAATAATTTTCATCAAGACAACGCACCAGCGCACAAGAGTGTTTTAACAATGGCTAAAATCAACGAATTAAAGTACGAGTTGCTTGACCACCCAGCTTATTCTCCTGATTTGGCTCCCAGTGACTTTTACCTGTTCCCAAATCTAAAAAAAATTCCTTGCTGGCAAGCGTTTTACCTCAAAGGAAGATGCAATTACAGTTGTAAACCACTATTTTGAACACCTTGAGGAAAACTATTTTAATCAAGGGATAGAATTGCTAGAAAAGCGTTGGACTAAGTGTAAGAAAATTAAAAATTTTTGGCAATGACATAAAACACTTAAATTTCATCGCAATAAATTCTTTAGCCAATACCTGATTTAGCAACATAATTTTAAAAGTTGTATTCGTTGCAGAAAATCTATAAATCGACTTAATAGATTTTTAGCAAGTTACAGAATGCTGATGACAGGGCCTGACAATGACAAAATTATTTTAATTTTGGCCATTTTGAATTTTTCGAAAAAATGTTCAGACGTTAAAAGCGATTTTTCTTGAGCTACATCTTCGACTTACGCTGTTTTCGCTTGTGATCACAGAATATTACAAAATCTGTGTATTCAACAAATAACTTAGTGGGGTTTAGAATCTAGTTTCCTCAATAGAATTTCTCAGTCTGAATACCTAGGATATTCCATATTTGGTATTTTTTTCCAGATGAAAGATTTGTCTTCTAATTTGACTGAATGCTGGACAGGGACGCAATAGTTTCATCTTCCTGTGCAAGCTCTACATGAACTTATAAACTTATGGCCTGTTCCTTTAAATGCGAACGAACATTCCTATCAAATATTAATATTGAAAACTAAAACTAATTTGAGTAATTTATAGCTATGCTATTTATTGCGCGATACAGAAGTTAGGAAAAGATTTTTTTATTTTTTTTTTATTTTATTTTTTTTAAAGAGAGAAGTAACATTCAGGCAATTAATGCTTACTACTATGGCTAGGTGTTATTTTCTTTAGGAAAGGGATAGTGATAGATAAGGCAGGCGGTAAAGGAAGAGATAGACGAAAGCTTCATTCTTTTACAACTCTGCTTTTTGCAGGTTTTTTTTTTAATAATGCAGTGTTGCAGCGCCTCTGATGTTAAATGAAACGTATTAATTTTTTTGAAGCTGTGTCAACGAGCTAACTACTTCAGCCAACGCCACCCCAAAAGAGTTTAAAAAACTGCAGTCGAAATAGCAAAAGTCGTAAAATTGCGCTATTTCTTTGACCTTTTTATTTTTTGACTGCCTAATCCCAACATGTTGCTCATAGTTCTTCTACTGAATATCAAAGTGTCGTAGTTGAAGTTAGCACAATAAACGAATAACTATATAAAACGAAAAGCTTAAGCTCTCGACATGTTCGAAAAGTTTTCTGTTTGACTGACGGCTGCTTTAAATAAATACGAAGTTAACAAAACTGAAATGTTTGTGGGTATTTGTTTGAATGCGTGTTTTGTGTGTGTGTATGAGTGTTTTTTCCTGTAACTATGTACAAATATAATAGTAAGACAAACAAAATTTCTTCCCGCAAGCAATGAAATACGCAATTGAAACTGCAAAATCAAGAGAAAAGAGAAAACACACAACATCTCTACTACCATAACTTCAGAATTTATTTAAAACAGAACGCTGACAAAACGAAAAACTTTTCGAACATTTCGAAAGCTGAAGCTCTTCGTTTTGTATAACTATTCCTTTATTGTGTCAACTTCTACAACGACAATTGAATTTTAAGAACCAGGAGTATGAGCAGAAGCAAAAGAAAATACAGAAAATGGAAGTTTTTAAACACTGGTTAGTTAGGACGTGATTTTCCTAACAAAAATAATCGACACTATTACATTTATAAATTTATTCTTGTTTTGATTTCTTTGTACTTAAAAGAAGAGTGCGAAAATAAACGAAACAATTTTTTGATTTCGTTTTGTTTCGTTCTTTGAAATGAGTAAAACAAAAAAAAAAAAAACAATGAGAACGATTGCTGTAAGCCGCCACTGACCACAAACACTACATTAATTTAATCGTACGCCGCTAGAAAAGAAAATATTAGGAAATAAATGAAAACGTTTTGAAATATTTGCAGAGAATTTGATATCATTATATAACATAGTTTAATTCCATTGTTGTTTCACGCATGAAATTTGTTTTATATAACTAAGCAGCATAGCTATAATCGGTTGTCCTAAGACACCTTTCTTTTTTAATTGTTTTTATTTGTAATATAAATGTGAGATCGTATTATCGTTCGTATTTAAAAGAACATGCCCTTAGAGTCTATTTTTTTACTTTTAAATTCGAACATATATTTTTATATATGAAGTTTTGTTGAATATTTTTGATTGAATAAATAAAGTTTTGTAACAATTTTTAATCAGAAATAATTTCTTAATCAGGCTTGAGTTCAGTAATTTCAATTCTTATGAATGAAATATTTTTATTAATTAATGTGAGTATCTAAAGAATAGAAGAAAAATTAAACTAGACACTATTAGCTGGGGGAAATACCGATATTTTTTTTATTTTGTAACAATTTCGAAATGAGCTTGTAGGGTTCCTCAATTCCACTTGCAATTCCGCTAGCTGGTATTCTAAGATCTTTCGTTGAAAGTAAAAATAGTTTCCAAATCTGTTTCGAAATTTTTTTTCATAAATTCCTTTAACATTCACGATTTTGCCTCTGGTAAAATCTCTGCCAACATCAGCATGGCTTTCCACGACTGAAATAAATTAACGCATTTTCTAGCAGATTATTCTTATATTTTCCCCTGTATATGTATGTGTGAATTTAATAATAATTTTTTCTATTTTTAATAAAGTTTTGTTTTTTTATTTTTATTTATTTATTTTTTTATTTTTAATAAATTATGTATATACTTTTGCATATTGATCTGGATCAATAAATGGAACGATGTTTGCTCTAAATTACCAGGAAGTCAAGTAATATTAATGTTAAAAGTAACTTATATTTAGCTAAAACTTTTAATAAGGAAATTGGTAAGTGAATTAATTTATTTGCACAGTAACTAAAGTAACAGCAGTTTGCCTATCTCTGCAGCTGACAGCAGTGACAATGCATTTTTTTTAAGTTATTCATCTGCTTGGTAAAAATAGTTTGATGTAAAGAGCATCATATTACACAAGTATATTAAAAAAAAATGTTTTTTTTTTAATTTCAAATAATATGCATAATTGTTGTAATTTTCAAGTATTATTTTTTCTAACTATTCTTACATCCATATCCAATAATTTTGCATCATCATTAACTTTATTATTAGATAGAAAAATATACATACACATTTGCAAAAAATTTATTTTTATTTAGGAAAGTAATAGTGATAGAGAAGACTGGTATTGAGGGAAGAGATAGAGGAAATTTTCATTATTTTAAAACTCTGCTTTTTTGCACGTTTTTTTTTTAAATAATGCAGCGCCTCTGGTGTTAAACGAGGCGTATTAAATTTTTTTTGATGCCGATGATTCTGCTACACAACGAAGGAGGGCGCTCTGAGGTTAAATTAGGATTAGTATCCTAATTTATTTATAGTTCAGTGACCAGTGATTATGCCTTCATCACTTGAACTTTTCTACAACAACTGATACAAAATGGACACTAATGCACATCAGAAAATGCTTGGTGTTGTTGTTTTTAATGACTGTTCGATACCGGGCTCGAACCCAGGACCTTCGGTTTTGTAGTCAACGTGCCAACTACTTCAGCCAATGCCACCCCTCCTCCTCCTTTAAATATAAATAGTTTAAATCAAGACTTTAGCTTGGTGACACCTACTCAAATGATGTATGAAATTTGATAGCAATCATTTTTTTATTAATTTTTTTTAACAAAATTGCCCCACTGTGCGTTGTTACTTTTGTTAACAATACTAGTTTTCAACTTGTACATGGACATCGTTGCATTTCCAAGTTTTGTTTATTGATAACGTATTGACAGCGTATACTTCGTTATCAATTTAACAATAGTGAGTACAATTTTAAAAAAAAATGCCATTTATTCTCTGAGTGTATTTTATTTATTTTATTTTCAATTGGGTTACAAAAGTTTTTATAAAAGCTAAGTTGGAAGTTGCTTATACAGGGTGTTTTTTTTTAGAGGTATAGAACTTCGAATTGAAATAAAACACAAGAAAATCGTTTTAATGTCCATCAATTTGGCTTTATTGGAAGGATAATTTTATGCCATTAATGTTTAAATATGATTTCGGGCATGTGGCCGCCGCGGCTGGCTCGAATAAAGCCAATTCTACAGGTCCAATTTTCAACCACTTTTTCGAGCATATGGGGCCGTATGTTGGCAATAACGCTACGAATGTTGGCTTCAAAGTCCCCTAACGTTTCTGGTTTGTTGGCGTAGACGAGCGACTTCACATATCCCCAAAGAAAATAATCCAATGGTGTCAAATCACACGATCTTGGTGGCCAATTGACAGGTCCATTCCGCGAAATTATGCGCTCATCGAATGTTTCCTTCAATAAATCGATTGTGACGTGCGCTGTGTGGCATGTAGCGCCGTCTTGTTGGAACCACAACTCATTCACATTCAAAATCTTCAAAATCTTCCATAAAGTTGATGGACAAAGCTCCAATTGCTGTGCACGGTGGCGAATCGATTCATTCGGGTCCTCTTCAACACTTTGCTCTACAGCGGCAATTGTTTCTTCGGTGCGCACTGTTCGACGTCTCTGCGGATGCGTATTATCACATAGAGTAAACGTAGTGCGAAAACGATCCATGGTTAACCGAATTAATTGCTCTGATGGACGATTATGTCGACCATAAAATGGACGGAGCTTGCGGTAAACTTCGCGAACTGAACCATTATTTTCGAAATAAATTTGCACGATTTGCAAGCGTTGTTCTTTTGTCAACCTGTTCATGATGAAATGGCAAACCAAACTAAATATTAATCACTTGACAGCTGACAAAATGGCCGCCAGTTAAAAAAGTGATGCCAACTTAAAGTTCTATACCTCAATAAAAAACACCCATTATTAATTGGGGAAGTCCTCTTGTCATAATGCTCTAGTCTAAGATGAATTGTCGAATTATATTGATGAAATGTTTAATTTTCTTTTTCTAAGTTTAAAGTGACACCTTAAGACATGTGAATTTGTTTGTGCTATAACATTTTTATAAAAACTTGCTACTTGCTTCAATAAAAGAAATTGTTCAGAGTTATTTTAGCAAATTGCATTACTTTGAATGCAATTTATTTGAACTTACTTAAAATCATTTTTTATTCTTTCTTCATACTTGACCTAAAAAAAAATTCCCTTTATCAATATTTTGGTAGCAAAAAGTTTAATTTATAACTTTTGCTTTTAAAGTTTTTGTGGCAAAACATTTAACAGTTTGTAACAGAGATTTCTAACTTGTTCAATATTGAAACAATTTAGTTTGGGTTATTAAAAAAAAAGTTGAAGAGAAAAAACGAAATGATGACTGCACACAAATCCAAATGAAAAATCAACTTTCCGTTTGTAATAGATTTAAGTTTTGTGGTGTTTTGAGCTCCATTGCATTTCTCTTCTTTCCGTCTATATGTATGCTTCTGTTTTGTTCTACTTTTCTGCTCCATCATGCATCCGTTAATGCTGCACAGTCTTAGCAAGGCTTAAGCAATTTAAGGAATGAAAAAAAAATAACAAAAATTTTTCAGTTCAAGCTACAGTAACAACAATAGCATTATTTAGTTATTGATGCAGTAAAAGTCTGAATCCCGGCCACCGCCACCTTTGCAGCAGCAGGGAAAGTTTATTTCTAAATCAATGGTTGCTGCAAACACGTTTACTTAGAATTGTCGAATAGCTGTGTGTTTTTTTTTTTGTTCAGCTCCATCGTCATGCCACCGTCTGTCTCTATTCATTCATCCATACAGTTTCCTTTTTAGCCCCAGTGGCAAAATCGGTTAGAAATAGAAACTGTAGTTTAGTTAACAGTGAAATTCAGCTGCAACGTTTTTTATTTTTTTTATTTTATAAGCGCTAAGTACAATTTGTAAATGTCATGTAGTCCTGTTTACCGAATGCAGCAGAAGATCAAACAGGGAGTCAATGGAAAACACACTGACTGGTAAAAAAAAAATAAATATCACAGCGAAAAGCAGTGTCAAAGTGTTGCTAAGCTGCAGGACTTTGGAGAAAAAATTTGATAAAAATGTATTTGAAATCCTATTTAGTTCAATTCTAAATATTCTCTTTTAAATTATTTCCAGGGAATAATTTTTTCCTAAAAGAAAATTCTCTTCTTCTACACAGTTCGTGAGAAAACTAAAATAATAGCAGGTAGAATTTCGAATTTTCGAATTCATCTGTATTTTTTTTTGCCAATTGTTTTATTTTACTGGTAAGCTTGCAAATGCACATAGAAAGATTTCAACTTAAAATTTACGTTAACAAGCTAAATTTATTATTTTTAGGCAATGATTTTGCTTCATATGTGTTTCATGTTAATCTAACATGATTTATAGAAATTTGGAAAGAAATTTTTTCTTTGGGAAATAACTTTATTTCACGTTGATTTAACATTTACGTACTGTTAAAATCAAAAGGAAGACTACTCGTATGTTGAGTCAAAGTTATATCAAGCTGGAACAGCGATAATTCGATACTGAAATAACACGAAGAACAATGTTGAATCAAAGTTATATCATGTTGAAACAACATGGTATTAATTTAATGAAGTAATTGTATTTTACTAATAATTTAACGTACATGTGTTTGGCACAGGCATCAAACAAATATTTGTTGGTATATAAATTGCCTTCCCCGGCCAAGATTTGAACTCTACACATGCGCTTACCCCTGCAGCTTTAAATATTCTTTACATACACACTAAACATTTATATACCATCATGAATACAATTTTAATTAAACATTCTTTTAAATGATTAACATAAAATGTATTTGAAAAGTTCTAGTTAAAAGAAAAATACAAAATACTTTGACTTGTCTCCAGGACTCGAACCTGCGACTACAGACTAGTACACTGCCTACCAGCCAGCAGCAGTGTGTCAAAATAAACAACAACAATACAAAAACAACTCGCACAACTAAGCACAAAAGTGTATTTGAAGCTATCAAAACACTTAAACAACATATTATTTCTTGTAAATTTAATATGATTTAAAATCAAAGTTTTTTCATGGTGATTTTACATTGGTATTTTTTTCGGTGCGTGATATTTCAAAATATGAGAACAAAAAAACAAACAGCCAAAAAATTTTTATTACGAATGATAGTGGTTATGTTCATCGTAAAATAAGAGAGAGATAATTTTTTTTTAGTTGTAATAAAGGTATACTTTTTTACATTACGAGTGGTTGTAACCTTTCTGGAAAATGTATATGAAAAACACTTAATTTTTGGAGTAATTACCATAAAAAATTTTCTAGACGAGTTGACCGAGTGTTGGAGAGATAAATAGAGATATATACAAAAAGTATAAGGTAAAAATTTAACGTATATGAGCGCATTAAAATTTTTTACTAATTTTTTTTTTTAAATTGTGGATGAAAGTTACTTGACGAACTGTGGAATACCATAAAAAATTAACAATACAGTGTATTACAATAAGACGTTTAATTTTGCTCAGGCCGCCATTTTAAATAGTTGTTATGTGTGATTAAAATTTTAATTTAATTTAACAAGAATGAATAAGTTATATTAAATTAAAGTATGCAAAATGATTTATTTCCTATTAAATTAAATTAAAATTGCTGAAAATTTCGCGGTCATAGTTCGGAAAACTAAAGCATTTTTGGGTCGTCTTGAAACACCTTCTCGGTCAGCAATTTAGAAATTGGTGGAAAATGTGACTTGTTGGCACAAGTTAGAAAATGTTGCTGTTGTGGCCCATAGTGCTGAGGAAAACCCAGGGGGCAAATCACGGCATTCCATACGACTCTTAATTTAAAAATATTTCAATAGAGTTTATATGGAAATATTCACAAATTACGAGTCGTATCGAATGCCGTGATTTGTCCCCAGGTTTGTCAATTTTTCGTCCACCTTTTTAGTTGAGCATTCCGCAAACGACATAACGCTGTGTTTTGGACTTCACTGTTTCGAACGATGTCCGAGATTGGAAGATATTAATGTGAACGACGTTTTCAAAACAGAAAAATGATATCATAGCTCTTTTGAGTGAAGTTTTCTGACCGTGTGATTTTTCGAATTGGCGGCCTCCAAATTCTTGTGATTTGACACCTTTAAACTCTTTTTCTTTGGGGCTACATGAAAGGTAAGGTCCAGTGCTTCACAATGCATTCAGTATTTTAGAAATGTGCAAACTGGTGATAGAAAATTTAATCACCCTTATCGGGAATAAAAGGGGAAAATTTTCTTCACGTGAAATATTTCCCGTGAACAAAATTAAAAAAAAAAAGAAGAGAGTTGTCTTAAGACAACCGGTTATAGCTATGCTGCTTAGCTATGTATATAAAAAAACTTAATTGGTTAAATAACAATGCAATAAAATTATATTATATGATGATTTAAAATTCGCCGCAAATATTTCAAAACGTTTCCATTCATTTCCCATTATTTTCTTTTCTAGCGGCGTATGATTAAATTAATGTATTGTTTGTGGCCGGCGGGGGCTGTTAGCCGCCTTACAGTTCATCGGCTGTGTTCTCTGGTTTGTGCTAATGTGCAAAAACAACATAAAAACAAATTGAGCAATCCTGCTCATTGTTTTCCTTTTGTTTTTGTTTCACTCACTTCAAACAAAGTCAAACAATTTGTTTCGTTCATTTTCGTACTCTCGTCTTAATTACAAAGAAATCAAAAGAAAAATAAATTTATAACTGTAATAGTTTCGATTATTTTTGTTACGAAAATCAAGTCCTAGTTCTTTTGTCGTGATATAAATAGCATAGCTATAATAATAATAATACTTAAGTCTTGCTTCAAAAATACTTGTCCTTTCCTAGTTAATACTTTTGCAATATTTTAACAGTTTAAAAAATTTTGTTTTTCCTCAATTTTGTTAGGCGGTCCCAAATGGAAAAATGTTCTCCAAATTTCTCAGCACAATCTAATTTAAGTTCGATACACCAGCGATATTAAATATATTCATTCATATTCATATATATAGTAAGAATAGTTAATTTCCACCTCTTTAAGTGTTCCTTTGCCTCAGGTATGAAGTGGTTGTTTTCCTTCTATTGTGAGCCAACTCTGCACCCATTTTTCAAACTCATGGTTAATAAACGTTGTATAGGTTTTTTCTAAATGTCTTTTATTTCAAATAGCTCAAGCATCTTTAGACCACGATCATCCAATATCATTTTGTAGCTTTTCTTAACTACGGTGTTCGTCGTGAGAGCTCGTACAGCCTAGTGTAAGCTCGGCCACCCAATATTTTATAGTCGCAAACGAAGGAGGAGCATACTCCCCCACAATAGAGAAAAGTTGGACTGAAATCTTTTAAATCATAGTTTTCAATTACATAGTGATGAATAATTTTATCCATGTTTACAAATTCACTGAGATCTAAAACAAAACACGCACACGCACAGTGGGATTTTGGTAGCAAAAAGCAAAATAATAAATTTGAAAAAATATTCATAATTAAAAAAGTATAAACCGTAAAAAAGATATCTATAACACTCTAAAAATTAATCTATAATTCTATAATCAATAGAAATTAATTTAAAAAAGTGCGGCTTTGACTCGCACACGAAGTGTTCCGTACGGACACTACTTATGTAATACTATACGAACCTTAGCCTATATAATCGCATACTTTACATGATGTTGAAATTTTTTTTTTTTTAAATTTCAAGTACCCGGTAAACTTTTTTCGGCGGTTTTTGCAATTTTTTTTATGGTTTGGCGACTTTTTTTGGTTGGGCGATTTTTTCGGCTTTTGGCTTTTTTTTAAATTTTTTTACGATTTTTTCGGTTTTTTTTTTGGCCATTTTGTTTAGTTTGAGCGATTTTTTACTTCTGTTCCTTTTTTTCTTTTTGGCGATTTTTTCTTATATTAAGATTTTTTTTAGTTTTAGCGTTTTTGAAAGTTCCAAGAGTTTGCCTCTTTTTGGGTTTCCAAGTTACATCAAGCTCTCAAAATTATATAGACAAAATTACATTAACTGATAGAATACCCTTTAATATTGATTTACACCAAAGGTGAAAAGGAACCCTATTGTTTTCGCTACGCTGTCCGTCTGTCCGTCACAGGTTATTTTCTCGAGAACCGTAAGAGCTACGGACCTGAAATTTGGACAGAGTGTGTAGACCTTAAGAGATAAAAATTAAAGGGTATTCCAAAAGGAGCAACGAAAAATTTTAAAGCCCATACAATTGTATGTATATACACTTGAAATTTGTAAAGTTAGTGTATTTTTATACAGACTACAACAATTAACACTAAAATTAAAAAAAATTCAAATTAAAGGGTGTTCCATAAATTAATGCAATTTTGACTATGTGATTTTGACAACTTGCTGTATCTTGGAAAGCGTAAGAGCAAAACTCTTGAAATTTTCAAAACAGGTAAAACTAAAAAATCAAAAAATTATAAAATCGCCAAACGAAAAATATCGCAAAAAAAAATCGCCGAAACGAAAAAACGCCAAATAAAAAAAAAAATTCTAAAACGAAAATAAATCGCGAAAAACTGAAAAAATACCCAAAATGAAAAAATCGCCAAAATGAAAAAAATCGCCAAAATAAAAAAAACAACAAAAACAGATTAAAATCGCAAAATGGAAAAAACTCGCCAAAAACGCCACATTAAAAAAATGCTCAATACCGAATGTACGGATCCCTTTGTGCGCGAGTCAAAGTCGCACTTTACTGAATTTATTTAAATTGCAGTGTGTAGTCTGCATAAAAGTACACTAACTTTGACAATTTCAGGTGCCTTTAGATAATTGTCTGTATTTTATAACATTAAGATTTCAACAAGTTTCGTTGTGTGCTTTAGCTGTCTAGATGTATGGTAGACGTGACCAATTTTGATAAAATTAAAATTTTTTTCAATTATGGCTTTGGCACAAAATTGTCTGAAGCCATCCCACTGTGCAGCTATGTCTGCTTGAAACTTAAAACACATATTATGTAAGGTTGTCACTTTTAACCATAAAAAAATTTGTTCAAACTTCTCCCATCACCTATGTCACCTGAGCTAGTTTTACAACCACCCTCGTATATTGCAGCAGCCGACCAAGCAACCACCATAAAAGTAGTTGTTTATATTCAATTGTTTGTCTGCCTGTCCGTCTATCCTTGCAACTTCTTATCTTAACGATAATTTCTCATTTTCAAGAGGTTAAAAAGCTGTTACAGGATTCTATCATCTTAAAGCAAAAAATAAAAAATAAAAAAATAAAGTAAGAAAATATAAACAAATTGCACAAATTTGTACTTTAAGTATTGTACACTGCATTTGTGAGTGTTTGTTTCTTTTTCATTTTTTGCTTTCTACGAATGCATTTAAATGACATTTTTCTATTGGTTTAAGACAAGAATTTATAGTGGCTTTATGGCATTAACAGGATTCGTTGGGGCGTTTGTTTGCATTTATTGAATAAAAAGAGACGAAGAAAAAAATAGAATAAAAATTACGAGCTTCATTTTAAAAATAAAAATTATACGTTTCAAATGATTTTAAAATGAGTTTGCTGCCAACGTTTGCTTTATTTTCACAGAGTTTACCTAAAGAATACTGTGAGATTTACGTGCATAAAATAAATATAAGATTTTATATTTATCATAATTTCGTTTAAATAAATTTAAGGATTGTAAACTTTTTACAGTGGAGATCAAAAAATAGCGACGTTGCTTAATAAATAAAAAGAAAAAAACAAAATAATTTTTTATGAAATAGGCAGTAAATATCAAATAAATATACTTCGGTATTCTTATATAAGAAATTTATTTTTTTTAAATTTTTTATGAATCTTTAAAAGGTAAAATGTAATATATAAAGGGTGGTTAAATATTAAGGACATGTTCTTAGGCAGTATTTTTGTACTGGCACCATACTGCTTATAACTTTATTTATAAAGCATAATTAATTCAGATTAATTCGCAGGTTTATTTTAAAAAAAATTCCCTATAAATTCACTGAGTTATTAAACATTTTTAGTAAAGTTGGTTAAATTTCAAGGGCCGATTTTGCAATAATATATGTAAAATAATAATTAAATCCTATTTATCTCAAATAATTTAAAAATAAAACAATAAATCTTATTATAAATCCATTACGATCAGGTACTTCTTCAAATGTTTTGCTTACATTCTTTCTCAAAATTATTTGTGGATGTGCTTTTGGTTTTAAGCTTTATATTGGAAGTGCAAGAAAAAAATGAGGTTTCTCAGTTTAAGCGGACATACAATTATTAATTGTGCTCTATTGAGAAGAGGTTTTAATTTTATTTCACAGGTTGAACAAATGAGCGTTTTCCCGCTCATCGGTGCGCCTCAGAAGTAATGTACGAATTAGTAATAGCTTCACGCTTTCAGTTTACCAATAATATACGGTTAACGACTTCTGCTAACACTTTTATTGCTGTGGTTTTTTTTCAATTGCTTGAAGTATTTTCATTAGAAATTTACAAATTTCAGGATTTGTGGTGCGTGAGTTACGCATAAGTCACGTGTGAGTCACGCATGAGTCACGCCTGGTTGTGGTTGGTTTTATATACATTAATAATTTAAAAAAAACCTGTGCTATGCTATCTAACTTTCTTAAGCTTGTTAAAAAGTCTAATTTTGTATAATTCGCATCCGAAGTCATTCAATCAATGGCGGGCAAATTCATGAGGAGCGTGTGTTGTTTTTTTAATACTAATATATATTTATTGTATCTTCAGAAATGAACTAATATTTAGTGATAGTAATTAATAATATATAAATGTCGTGCTAAGCAAAAAAAAAAAATTTCAAGCAGTTTCATTTGGAGTGTTGCGTATTGGAGCACTTGTGTCCCTCTTTTTAAAGCGGATGTGTGCAGTATCAGTGTGCGGATACGAGCAAGAGAATTATGAAGTGACTCGAATTTTGTTAAATATCTACCTGCGTATTTTGCAATTTCTTCAGTCACTTGTGGCATATTTAAATCACGATGATCACGACAGATCTACCCTTAAATTTCTATTACGATTAGTAATCAATTAGATTACATTTTAAAAAGAATTGTAATGATTATATAATTGCCTTCAAAAGAATTGCTGATAAATAATTGATTACGATTACTAATAATCGAAAAGCAATCTGACTTACTTAAAATTACTAAAAAATAATCAAAAATAATCAAAAGTAATCAAAAAGCAATCCGACTACTTTCAAAGATTACTCTTGATTCTTAATAAATAATCAATAATCCTTAGAAGTAATCGGACTATTTTTTGATTAGTTTTGATTCTTTTTGATTATTTTCAGTAATTTTAAGTAATTCAGATTACTTTTCCATTATTAGTAATTGTAATTAATTATTAATCATGCGAAACTGATTATAATCGTAATTTAATCATTACTTTACCTTTAAAAAAAAGTAATCAAATTGTAATCATTACGATTAGTAATCATTTAGTAATTAGAGTTTCTTTATGTACCATGGAGCCGATGTTATTAACCGTAAAATTTTGTTTTATGAGCGTGCATGAATAAAAAATCAACGTTTATATAAAATTTATTCCTGCTTCGCAATATATCTTATACAAAAATCGTTTATTAATTATTTTGTACAGTGGGTACCCGTCTTCCTCCCCCTCCCCTTCCTATACCACCAAGATTTTGTTCGAACATGCAGTTTGTTTTATAAACTATCCGCATCAAATTTAGTGTGCCTCACCATTGTAGTTCTAAAGAGATAGGAAAATTAATAATTACTTTGCAAGGGGGGTACCCGTCTCCACCATGTGCCCCTTTACCCCCAAGACTTTGTTGGACAATTTAGTAATCCTTTCTAATTGTAGTTGTGAGGATAAACATTTATTCGTAAAAAAGGGTCCTTGACCCCACTGTACGACGAACTGAACATTCTCCAGATTATTTTTCTTTAAGTTTTTGTTCCGTAAAACCTATTAGCTTCCGATATAGCACTCGCAATCAAATTGAATATATTAATATTGAGTCCATTATTAAGCCACATGAAACTTCTAATGCTGGCACTTACGAACAAATTGTCACACCCAACGATCGATTGAAATCGCTCAGAGAACCATCTCCAATGGAATCCTTACCTTAGCTCATCAGTCCCTCATTTTGGCACATAAGGAGATATAAAAAATTTATTATGAGGAATATGGGAGTTATTTTTTTAGCATAAAACATTTAATTTTTTTATATAGTTTGCATTTTGTGCAAATACGAGTATGTTTATGAATTGATCTGGAAAAAGTGGGATACACGTTTGTTTTATTTTTTACTCCTCTTTCAGAATATAGTAATTTGTGCAACCAAAAGTAAAATTGTGTAGGACGGTGTAACATGTGTACATTGTTAGCTTAATATAGAAAAGTCCTAACTCATTATTTTTTTGAAATACATTTTTTGTATATTTCGATAGAAGCACATCCATCTAATGTTTCGAAAAAAAAAACGAAAATCTCGATTTCAAAAAAAAAATATAATGAGTCAGGGTCTTTTCATAGTAAGGTAACGATATGTCTTGTTTTAAATAATAAGAATAACAAAAATTAATAATTTTAAAAACCTCCGAACATATCTAGAGAAGATGTGATATCTTTTAAACGGATAGACCGATTTTCTTGAAACATAGCTACGATCAAGTGACCTTGCAAACATAAAAAGCTAAATAGAAATCGGTCCAGCCGTTTGGTCTGTACATGGACACGGACAGACACACAGACACGCACTACAAACTTATAACACCCCTTTTTTAGTCGGGGGTTAAAAATAGCCTCAATTATGTTCGTACTAGAGATGGGCGCGTGTCGAATTTTTTCAACACGACACGAGACGAACACTATTACGAACACGTGCACAACACGTACGAAACACGTACGCAAAAAAATTTTGTCCACACGATACTGCACAACACGCACGAAATATATTGGAATAGTATTTGAAAATAATAAAATTTAATTGATTTTTTTCAAGAGTCGCTTTTCAAAATATGGCACCAAGCTGGCACTGCCAGCTGATACTATCTGCCAACAGAGCTTCACAGGTCCATACAATACCAATAACAAATATGCTAGTGTTGTGTGTTTGACGATACAAAATATTCAAATTTTTCTCTACTGGAAATTCATTCATACATATTTAACATATAAAATCCTTTCGTGTTTTGCGTGTCAATTTTGCTCAATACGAAAATACCCGAACACGCACGAAATCAGATTTTTTGTTACGAACACTTCGTGTTGGGTCGTGCGTGTTCGTGCCACGGAAAAAAAATTGACACGCGCCCATCTCTAGTTCGCACAGACCACTTGCTCTTCTGGGATTGTGTACGTATGAGTAATTCTGCTAAAGAAAAACATATTACTCATACGTACCCATTTCCCAAAGAGTTGATGGATAATAAATTTGATAATAGTACAAATATTGTCTGCATTGTAATTTGTTGTAGAGTTGATTTTTTCCAATACCTTTTGCCCATTTTTATTGGCTCGGAATTGTCACACTCTGGCAATATTGCAAAAATTTTTCTATGTGGTTTTCCAAAGATATTTTTTTTTTGCAATAATGACGTTAATGCCGTTATTAATGTCAAAACTAAACGAATGAGAATTCGATTGTGTCTTACTATACACCGCGCATTGTGTAATTGTAAACTAATTGTTGTTCTATTGGCAGCTAAATTAATTGTGTTCCTTCTATCTCTGTCACCTTCAGCCCAAAATTTGATGCCAATAAACTTTTGTTCAATAATTTGTTACTACCAGAGCTAATTTTCTAATTATAAACCTTTGAATAATTTATCAAATTGTTGGTTGTCTTTTATCATGATTGCCTTTAAACAAAAGCTTTAATTTTCATGCTTTTGACATCGCTGCCTTAAACATTTTGTTCCCACACAAGCACTTATTTTCAATGTGTCAGGCACTTTTTGTTTCTTTATATTTCCAACAACAATCTGACTATAAATCCGTTTCATTGTGGAAAATCTAATCAATTACCAAATAAAACGAAGCAAATAATGAATGGATATGGCAAAACAGCGTAAAGAAACTAAAATAAAGCAAGTAATGCTAAAATTCTATGAATATTGTGTATTGTTGCTATTGTTTGTATTATTGTAAGTAATAAACAATAAAGAAACAATCAACTAAGTAAAAATAGCCAAAAATATTTTGCAAAAAAAAAAATACAGCAAACTCATATATACATATATTATTTGTAGCACAAAAGCAAATTCGCAGCACATCCGCTGTAACTAAAAATAAAAGTGAAATATAAATTGTTTGAAGGAGAAATAGGTCCAACACCTGTCAAAAGAAGCAAAGATACTCCTTAACTCATACCCCTCCCTAGTCGCCTAATAATGGAAATCTAATAACGAGATAAAGTCTAAAAGTTCTTACAAAATGTACAGTCTTATTTATAAAAATTATTAGCCCTCGTAATTGTCTGTATGTAACATTAGGATTTCAACGTTTTTCGTTGCTCGCTTTAGAACACCCTTTAATTTTTTAATTGTCATATATTTGTTGTTATAGCGTTCAAAGTATGTGAAAATTTTAGGTACGCAGCTCTTACGATTCTCGAGGAAGCAGTCGGTGACGGACGTCCGTCTGTCCGTAGGGAAAACAATAGGGGATCCATTCACCTTTGGTGTACGGAATCGTAAGAACTTGTTGCAATGCTCTTTAGTCTCATATAAAATCGTCGTAATACGACACTCATTATATACATACATACTATGCCAACAAGAATAAGAATGAACATCGTACTATAAGCTTTCAGCATTAAACACATAGAACACAGCAGGCTACCAACCACAATCTGTTAAAAATAGAATTCACACCAATTCTTAGAAAACGATTATTTTGAAACTAGTTTGGTCACTGTCGCCAATTTTGGCTAATTTCTATTTTTGTAAGCGTCAGTGATCAGATATAAAGCTGCCAATATAATACAAAATGTGAAATAAATGATTGCTAAAAAATAATTGCATATTATTTAACAAAAAGAAAATCTCAAAACTCACATTAAAGAAATATATTGAGTAATTTTTATATTCACTTTTATTACACATGTCAACATCAATACAAAACGATGTTTTTGCAGACCAGCCAAAAGCGCCTTCACATTTGTTTATTGGCAAAAAGAAAAGTTATAAAAAATTTTATTTGCTCTTTATGGATTGTACAATATTATTAAGTTTTTTTTTTTTTTTTTTTGGAGTTTTACGATTAAACTTGGTGAGTGCTATACTTTTTTTTATGGAAACTACTCGTAATAAAATGCTGACAGCAGCTAAAAAAAATAAAAGACTTCAAAGTAAACCAAAAATGAAAAAAAAGAAACCTACATGATGACATGATGCTTTTTCAAACGTTTTTATTTTTTTAGTTCTTTTTTCTATATCAATGCCGTAACCGCCAAAAAAAGCTTAAGTGATATAATTTTCGAACTTAATTTTTTTTTACTAACATCGATTATTTGCTATTGTAAATAATTTATTTTCGTTAAAAAAAAAACGAAGTCCAAAAAATTTGTCGCTTAAGCTGTTTTAGATATTATGGCTCGATATGGTGTTGCATTGCATACTTTTTACATACGAGTATTACACCTACTGCCACGAGTATGTACTTTAACAATGATAAATGATGGTTGTGAGTATTTAAAATGCGTTTGTCTGCTGCAGCAAAAAAATTCCCTTGACTAACCGACGAATTGAAACTCTATTTCTGGTTAATTCAAGTCAAATGTCTCTTAAAATGTTTCTAGTTTGCTGCTCCAAAGTTACTTTGCTGAGAAGTTATTGTTGTTTGTGCAAATGTGAAAATGATTATTTGCTGCAATTGCTAAAGCAATTGTTACTTTGAGCAGATAAGATTTATTATCTGCCATTTGCCAGTTAGTAAAAGCGCATTTGTAGATATTTAGCTTAAAAAAGTTTTAAATGAATCATTAAAGGTACACTCAGGGAAAAGCTGCAACGTAAAAATACGAACGCGTCACATTAATTCAATGATTTTCCATATAATAGCAAATGTATGGTGAGATACTTAAAACTAAATAAAATTAATAAATTAATACTGTAAATTAATATTTTTCGATATTGAAATAAAAAATTTCAACATGACTAGACTTTCGTTAATGTTTTTTTTATTAATTTTAAGCTGTTTTTTTCGCTGGGTGTAATTGTAGAATTGTGTGCGTTTACTCGTGGATATCTAAATCTCGCAAGTGAAAGAAGTGATTCAATGTAATGAAAAATTTAAACTAGAGCAAAATTCAAATTAATATTTTTTCTTTTGCATTTGTTTGAAGAAACTTATAGAAATGAATATACAAATAAATAAGAAGTAGTTTTATTAATTAAGGTGATTTTCTAAACAAAAGGCAAGCAAAATTAAACTAGACTTTTAGTTGAAAGGGGGGGGGCGAAAACGGCAATTTTCTATACCGCCAGGCACTTTATCCGGACTCAACTTTATCTACTTAGGCAAGGACTATCTGTTAACAAACTTCGCATATCTGCTGCTGGCTGGTAGACTGTGTACTTGCCATGTAGTCGGAAGGTCGCAGATTCGAATCCTTCAAACAATCTCAGGTAGGCTCGCAGTTTATTTTTTTTTTTTTGATATATAATTTTTTTATATAACTTTAATTTCAAGTAAATTTAATCTAGAATGAATAATAAATCATGCATGATGGCATTTATTTACAACAACAATAACTAATTTTCTAATATTATTGTTGTTTGCAATACAAGTTCTCCATCGAACGTTTGCTGGTGACATCGTGGGACAGGCCTTAAATTAAATTCATGTTGTTTCAATGTGAAATACAATTAATTCAATATTGGTTTTTGTTTTATTTCAGTATCTAATTCACGTTGTTTCAACTTGAAAAAACTTTGATTCCACATCATTCTACATTTTAATTTAATAGTACTGGAATGTTAAATCAATATGAAATAAAGTTATTTCAGAAGGAAATATTTTCTTTGATGATTATTATAATTCATGTTGAATTAACTGAAAGACATATGAAGCAAACTCATTGCCGAAAAATTTTAAAATAATTTTGTTTTCGTTGATTTTAATATGAAACTTTTCTGTGTGTTCCATTATTGTAATTTGCATTTAGCAAATTGTTTTGGATATTGAGAAAATCTGATGGAAAAACAAAAAATAAACCAAATATACAACTGCAAAATGCACAAGTGAATAAAAAATAAATCGAAAAAACGATGTTTGTAGTCAGTAGTACGTGTTACCTTAAGTCTCTACTACACTACAAAAATTGCAAAAATTGCACAGTAGTCAGTTATTGAAATGAAGGGCAACAAATCGATACTTTCTGAAGTGTAAATTTGTATTCTATGAAACTTTTATTGCATATTAATTATAAATTTCCTTAAAATATATACATATGTGCCCTTTATTATTTTTGTTTCGAAAAATCAAAAAAATTTTTAAAAAGAATAACTTCTATAAATATTAAATAAATTTATGTTAATCAAGAATAGTAAAGGGTGTTTTTTTATAGAGTGACACAAGTTTAAATCATAATAAAACAAGGAAATATATTTTTAATATCAACAAAACGGGTTTTATTGGAAAGAATATTTTAGAAAATTAATGTTAAAATATGATTTCTGCCATGTGGCCACCACGGCTGGCGCGTAGAAGACGCAATCTGGAACTCCAATTTTTGAACAATTTTTCGCAGCATTTGCGGCCTTATTTCGCCTATAACTTTTCGAATGTACGTGACTTAACATAACCCCAAAGAAAATAATCCAATGGGGTTAAATCACACGAACGTGGTGGCCAATTAATTGGGCCATTACGAGATTAAATTTTTTTATCAAAAGTTTCTTTGAGTAAATCAATTGCAGCGCCCACTGTGCGGCATGTGGCTTAGTCCTGTTGGAACCATATATCAGCAACATTAATGCCACTTAATTAAGGTACGAACAAATTTCAAATCATGTTTCCATACCATTGACAGTAACATTCTGACCATCATCGTTTTTGAAGACATATGGGCCAATGACTCCGCCAGCCCATTAAGCGCACCAAACAGTAATTTTCTGTGGATGTAATGGTGTTTCGACAAAAGCTTGTGGATTCTCCTCACTCCAAATGCGACAAATTCTGCTTATTTACGTACCCATTCAACCAGAAATGGGTTTTGTCGGAAAATAAAATTTTGAATGGAAATTCAAAATCAATATCAATTTGTGATTCAGCCCATTTGCGCTGGTGAAATGAAATTTCAAAGCAAACTAAACAAAAAGCAACTATCAGCTGTTAAATGGGTGGGTGCTCAAATAAAGCAGTGATGCCAACTCCAAGTTGTTACACTCTAAACACGCCTTACATTTCAAAATATTTTTTTTTTGATTTTTTTAAATGTAATCTACTAAACATCTCGACACAAGAAATATATGACTTAGACCACTTTTGTTGTTATTGTCGGCTTGTGGTGTAATTTTCAAAATGTGTGCAATGCCGTTTACATTATGCTTTTTTATATGGAAAGCAATGTCACACAATGGAAAATATCAGAAATAACAAACGTTGCCACTAGTTAACACTTTTGCGATGACACAAAATGTCATAATGTGTACTCTGCATAAGGTCCCAATTTTCGCCAAATATGAGCCCGTTTGTGCTTTAAAATATTGCCAAAAATTATCAGCCCAATCATGAATATTTCCTCGGAATTTATTTCTCACGGAAAATAGTTAAACAAAAAAAAAAAAAAATTCCTCCATTATTAAGATTAAAAATTAAAGTAAGTTAAAATACATATTTTCCTAATTCCTAGAAATAATTTGGATTTGGAATCAAGGATTCGGGTGTCAGTTTTTTTTCTGCAATATTTTCACCATTTATTGGCTTTTCTATCTACCAAAACAGTAAAATGATCGACAACATCGAACCGAATATCAGTAACTGGACGAGCAGCAATTTTTAAGCATATGATTGCCTCACGGCATACATTTTGTTAAGATGATACAAAGGGATAAATTAAATAAATTCAGTAAAGTGCGACTTTGACTCGCGCACGAAGGGTTCCGCACATTCGGTTTTGAGAATTTTTTAATGCGGCTTTTTTGCTTTTTTGAATGTTTTTTTAAGTTTAAGCGATTTGTTCAGTTTTGTCGCTTTTTTCTCGTTTTGGCGATTTTTTTGTTTGTGGGGTTTTTTTCATTTTGGCGATTTTTTTCTGTTTTTTGGGGTTTTTTTCATTTTTGGCGATTTTTTTCATTTTGGCGATTTTTTTTTCATTTTGGCGATTTTTTTCATTTTGGCAATTTTTCCGGTTTTTAGCGATTTATTTTAGTTTTGGCGATTTTTTTCTGTTTGGCGATTTTATAATTTTTTTCATTTTTTAGTTTTACCGTTTTTGAAAATTTCAAGAGTTTTGCTCCTACGATTTCCAAGATACAGCAAGATGTCAAAATTGCATTAACTGATGGAACACCCTTTTATTTAATTTTTTTTTAAATTTTAGTGTTAATTGTTGTAGTCTGTATAAAAATACACTAACCTTACAAATTTCAAGTGTATATACATGCAATTGTATGTATGTATATTACATGGGATTTGAAAATTTTTCGTTTTGGAACACCCTTTAATTTTTATCTCTCATGTATTTGTTGTTGTAGCGGCCAAAGGTCTACACACTCTGTCCAAATGTCAGGTCCGTAGCACTTACGGTTCTCGAGAAAATAGCCTGTGACGGACAGACGGACAGCGTAGCGAAAACAATAGTGTTCCTTTTCACCTTTGGTGTACGGGACCCTAAAAAAGGGTAATAAAAAGTGTAATAAAAAGTGTCATTGGTACGAAAAAGGGTCAAAAGTGATACTTTAGTGTCACAATGGAAACCCTGGTTGATTGTGTTTCTGCCTTTTTTTTTTGAGAGAGAGAGAGAGAGAGTAAACAAAATGACTAAAATTGACCAAATTGAAAAAGAAAACAGACTACGTCCGCAACTTCGGGCAAAATCGCTGTCAAATTAACAAAGCCCATAATAATAAAATATATGGCAGTAACTTCAATTGCTCTATAATTTTTGTTTTATTTTCTTTTGTGCTTATTTTTCTTTGTATGTAGTTTCGTTTACAAAATGTATGAAATTTATTGAAAGTATGGTAGCATTGTTGAGAGAATGTGTTTTTATGTGTGAGAGCATAAGAAAAAGCGCTGACAAAATAAAATAGGTTCTATCTCTCGACTGCTTTCTGGCCCTGCTTTTTTGTATCAATTTGTATAGAAACTGTGTTTATGCCGCAATTCTGTTTGATCATTAAAATACAAGTTTATATATATAAATATTGTTGTAAGTATTAATTATCTTTTTATATAAACTTCCTTCAGTTTTGCAAGGGAAAAATTTTTAGTGATAAAAAACAAGTTCAACTGCGTTCATAATCACTCGTATTGCGCATATCGAGTCGAATATTCGTCTACGACAATTTTCTTCTAGACTAAAGAAAACTTGTACATGTTTCCTTTAATCTGGTATAAAATTTTCGTAGACGGTTGAATACCTACTTTTAGCCGGGGAGTTTTTTTTTTTATCCCCGCATTTAATAAAAAAAGGGGAAAAACAAATTCGTAATAGGAGAAAAGGGAAAAGTGAAAAAACTCTTGCGGAATTTTTGTTTATTATGGGGCTGGACATTCCAAACTTTCTGTGCATTAATTTGCAAAAAAAAAATCGAAAGTAATTTACATGTATTTTTATTTCAGATATGAAATAAGTAAAGCACTTAGGACTTGTAGTTTCAGTGTAAACTATTTTTATTTATATATTTTTTTGCTACGAGTATATTAAGCTCACGTTTTTGTTTGTGCATTCTACTTTATTTATTTTTATTCTTGTTTGTAAATGTTTAATAACACTTTGTCTTGTTCGTATCGTTTTAGTGGATTTTATCTGCAGGTTACCCCACGTTTTGCAATAAAATTAATGTTGAAATACGAATACCACGTTTATTAAAGTGCAAGAGAAATAGTTTTACTAAAGGATCTGTGCATCTGCATGGAATTCTTATAAAAAGAATGTAATGTATTTTGTTTGAATTGGAATTTCTATTGCCTGCAATTGTTACACTATTGTGTATTAAATAAATGGCCTTGAAATTTTTCCATTTTGATTTTGTCATAGAAAAGCCTTTAAGTAAACTTTAAGTTGCATCATGCATTTGCATAATATTGGCTTCCTTACAAATTCAGATACCTTGACTTCTATTATTAAATTCATCATTTTCTTATTAAAAATTAACTTATAAAACTTCTAAATGAAACGTATCGCATATTTCGAAATCTTAAGTTTTGTATGCGCATTTAAAACTTTGGCAAGCAGATGACACAACATTAAATTAATTATCACATTTTGCTTTTATTTTTTATTTTCTTTTAAGAAAAAAGAAATTTTTTTTTAACATTAAAAAAATCTTAGTACTTTTTTTGCTTCTTAAGCTGGTTTATGCAAAACTTTTCTACAATGCAATTAATGAGAGCCATAACTATGCGTTAAAATATTGCGTTCAACTTATTAAAACCCTGATGGATATCAGTTTGGAAAACGTGTTTTTCCTCGATTGATTTTAAAGTTCCATAGACAAAGTTTAGTAAGAATTTAAAAATAAAATAAATTAAAATACTTCTTGTTATTGGCATTAATTGTACTTTTGAAAATGTTGGTAAAAAAGTTTTAAACTTTTTGAAAGTAAATGTAAAATTAAAACAAAAACTTTATGAAAAGCAAAGGCAGATTATTTCGCAAAGGAAGTAATTAATTAATTTGATTCGAATAAGAAGAAAATTACATTTCGAAAAATTGCAATATATGCTCGCAACTGTACGTGTAGAGAAATTAAATTTCTTACAACTTAAAATTTTGCTTAAAAATTTGTAAAAAGGTTGAAGATTATTTGACTTGAAGACTACTTATTTTTTTTTTTGAAGTTAAAAAAGTAAAGTATACATACGTCTTACAAACCTGCTCACATTTAACTTTAAGAGCCAAAAAATTATGCCATTAAATAAATACAAAATACAAATTAAAGCATGTTTTTTACTCTTTAACTTTACTTTGTTTTTATAGCTATGCTATTTAAAACACCACACAGGAGCTAGGATGTGTTTTTCGTAACAAATATAATCGACACTATTGCAGTTATAAATTTATTTGTGTTTTGATTTCTTTGTTCTTAAAGCCAGAGTACGAAAATAAACGAAACAAATTGTTTGAGCGAAACAAAAACATGAGAACGATTGCTCAATTTATTTTTGTGATGTTTTTTGCACATTAGCACAAACCAGAGAACAAATCCGATCGGCTGTAAGCTGGCTAACAGCAGCCAGGCACAAACAATACATTAATTTAATAAAATTATATTATATGATGATGTCAAATTCGCTGCAAATATTTCAAAACTTTTCCATTTATTTCCCATTACTTTCTTTTTTACCGGTAGAAAATAATGGGAAATAAATGGAAACGTTTTGAAATATTTATAATATAATTACATATAATATATGTAATTTGATTTCTTTGTTATTTAACACATTAAGTTTGTTTTATATAGCTAAGCAGCATACATATATAGCTATGCTGCCGGGTGTCTTAAGTCGGAACACGTGTAAACAATCAACACTGTTATTGAGAGCTTTTACAACACTCAATGTTAAATAACTCACTGCTGGATAAAACGATGATATTTTCACTGTTCTTTACGCAATACTGTCTGTTTAGCCGATGGATCGCCCTTTTTAACCGACGTAAAAAAAAAAACAAGGAGGTTATCAATTCGTCTGTTTGTTTTTGTGGTTAGAGAGTGTATAGTATAGAAGGAGGTTATCAATTCGTATGCATTTTTTTTGGTTATATTAGATACTTTATTTGGTCCCATTGTTTATTTGGTCCCATTATTATTATTTGATTTTATTCGATTGCTACAAAAGTTACCCAACACTCGCAATGACACAATCTCGTGGTTAAAAAATGGGCGCAGGGAGCCACGCCCAAGAAAACTTAATATTATATTTCGCATGCTTTTATTAGACCGATATTTACGAAACTTAGCACACACCATGGTGTCAAAAAAATACCCAATATGACATTCAAAAAAATGGGCGGGATCACGCCTATTAAATTTTAATATTGTATTTCGCTTGCTTATACTTAACCAATTCTTACGAAACTTGGCTTACACCTTGAACTCTTAAAATGACACAACCTTGCATTTATAAAAGTGGGCGGGGCCACGCCCATTTAAATTTTTTTTAATTATATTTTACGTGCTTCTACTCTATTGATTTAAACTAAACTTGGCCCACACCTTGAGCTCTCAAAAATACTTCATCATGTGTTAAAAAAAATGGGCGGGGTTACGCTCATGAAAGATTAGTATTAAATTATATTTGCTTTCATTTATCTGATTAAAAATTGTGCTTAAAGAAGTGGGCGGGGCCATGCCCATTACATTTTATTATTATATTTCATATGCTTCTGTCTGAACCATTTTTACCAAACTTGGATCCCACCTTGAAATCTGAAAGTGACACGATGGTGAATTTAGAAAAGTGGATGACAGAAATATTTGCCAAATTTTGCATGACCACGCCCTTAAAAATATAAGCTTGACAACGACAAGTTGAAAATAAAGCTTTTTAACTTTAAGTTATCATTGTTATTATCACCGACTGCGAAATTCATTTAGATAACACATGTAAAAATAATTTATTTAACTGAATCTAAAATATTTTTAAGGTTTTAGAGCCAATTTCACCAACGCTATTTAAATATCAACTCATGTTTAAGTGTGAATTTTCATTAATTTTTGTATGGGAAAATGACTTTTAAATATGAATTGATATTTAAATAAATTGGTGAAATGAGCTCTTAGTGCTTATTTTTGAAGTCAGTAAATTTTTTTTTAAGTTTTATTGTACTTAATAGTAAAGGCTTTCGAGTACGTCATTACTTCGTTTTAAAATTTGTTCTGTTGGTTTGTGTGTATGTACATTGACAAAAGCATGCGTATGAAAGCATTATAGTTGTTTTTTCTTGTTGCCTGGCATCTGCACTGGCTTACGTGTCTGTGTGGTTGTATACTTTTTTAATAAGCAGAAGGTATAATTTGTACTATAATAGTGCATTTACACTGTCTCGAAATCTAGTACTTTCGAGGTTTCGAGCTAAATCAAGCTGCTTTTTTTCCAGATTTCCCATATAAAACCAAATCTAATTTTTCAGTAGATTTGTAGGAAATCTAATAAAAATCTAATGTCGTTATTTATTCTTTACTACCCTGTACAACCAAAGGTGAGTGAATTAGCTACGGTTTTCTTAAAAAACTGTTGAATTGGCTACATTATGTTGTTTGGTTGTAGTTTTGGAAAAAATTCAGTTGATGGGTTTTGTTTTGGATAAAAAAATCTTCGTAAATGTCAAAATAAGTTGGTGTAAACGGTATAGATTTTCATAAAGATTTTAATCAAAATATGCTAGATTTTGTGCTGATGTAAATGCCCTATAAGATTCAAGTTATTGGTAGGCTCTAAATGTTTACTTCATCTTGTATGTTAGCGTGCTTGTATATTAAGTTCTTTAGCTGCTAATATCTATATAATTCTTATTGTTGAAGATGTTTTTATCTTAATCACTTCATGCTATTTTTATGTAAAAAGATATTTATTTTAAATGACTCTTGAAAAAATCTCTTTAAGAAGAATTTTACTAATGGCCTCAGCGTATGATTTATAAAAACACTTAATGCAAAATCTTATTTATTTATGAACTTTCTTTTTGTTAGAAAATCCAAAATTCACCACAAGAGTTTTAATGTACATATATATACATATCTGTTAAATAATGTTTAAACTTAGCAAAAAATATATTATCTTTTTTTGTAATTTAAACCATTTGGGGGAAAAAGTTATACTTTTCATTTCAATATTAACTTTTTCCTCAAAAGCTTAAACCAAGTTTCCATTACTGGTGCAGTTAATCAACCAATTTCTAAGCAGAAGAAAAAAAGCTGTTATTCAACTTTGTGAAAAATATGCAAGTTCGCTTAAACACAGAAACAAAAAACTTTTGTATTGAAGATGAGCCCAATGAGTTTTCTACAATTTTGGAATATTTCTTACAAAATTGGTACACGAACGCGCACCGGCAGTTGGAATGTGATCATAGTTTTCATGGTAAAATAATTTTTTTTGTCAAATTTGGGACGTTACCAATATACATGACATCCAAGAGCGTTCAATACATGCCTATGATTAACAACTTATTTTAACCAGAATAGTATGATATGGCGCTACGTGCCACACAAATCAGGGGACATTAGACCTTCTACATGAGCGATTTAAAGGTCTGATATCATCTTATGTGGAGATGAAGTAAACTGAATATTTCGATTGCGAATATACCGTGCATAATCTCACCAATAGACCTTTCAATCGAATAAAAAAAAAATTCGATGGTTACTCACACAGATTTTAGTTTCTTTCACTGCTGCAGTTGCCGATATAAGGCATACTTTTTAATTGCATACTAGAGACTATTACTAATAAAAGAAGTTTTGAATTTGGCAGTTATATATTATTATATATTAGCTTATTATAGAATGGAAGAATGTAAAATTAAAATAATATAACAAAAAAAAATTAAAAATTTTAAAAACTCCCGATATATCTAGAAAAGATGTGATATCTTCTAAACGGCTGAACCGATTTTCTTCAAACATAGTTAAGATCCTTCTCGATCAAGTCACCTTTCAAACAGAAAAAAACTAAATCAAAATCGGTCGAGCCGTTTGGTATGTACGTGGACACGGACAGACACACAGTCACACAGATACACAGAGAGACAGACACACATTACAAACTTATTATAACACCCCATTTTTGGTCAGGGGTTAAAAATAGATTTCGTTTCACTAATCATGCTCCCCTTTCTCCTTATTTTTGCAACAACAAACCAGTAAATTTAATATAGGGCAGCAGGATTTACAGTTTGTTAAATTTTCCTAATTTTTTCCTTATATTTTCTTTTATTACATTTTATTCCCTCTGTCACTTTTGTTTATTATGAACAGTGTTGCAATATTTAAGGATTTAAAAAAAATTCAAGATCGTTACTTTTGTTGCATTCCAAAAGATCATAATCATTCCTATTCCAGTTGACAATATCAACGTCACGTCAATACAATACAAAAAAATTTGCAATTAAAAAAAAGTCATCAGTGTTTAATTCTTAAAAAATCAGAACACTTTATTTACTCAACACTTATATTAACAGCCTTTAAGCACACAATGTTAAGTTAATCACTGCTGGAATACCACAATGTTAACTTCGTTGTTCTTTATGCCAGCCATACACTACACAAGTTCGCTGCACAAGTGTGGCACTGTATAGTGCGTTTGTGTAGTGTATGGGGGTGGTTGTGCTATTCACGCAGTGAACTGACAACAATTTTGATATTTGCTCAAGTTTGAGAACTGTACAGTAAACTTGTGTAGTGTATGTTGCAAACGGCCAGTTTCTCAGTTTTTCAGTTTTTCTGTCGTAATTTTTCACGATTCATGTACCACTTTTTACACCATACACGCATTTTTTTATTTGTTCTCGTTTCTCTTTTTGATTCCACAGCAATTAATAAAATAGAGCAGTACTTGCAAATGTCGCCTTCTTCACTTATAGCTTTAAAATAAAAACTGCACAGTGCGTGACAAGCTTAGCTTACGCAGTGCCAGACTTGAGTAATGCACTTGTGTATTATGTGGTTAGCATTACACAATATTGTCTACTTAGAGGACAAATCGTTTCGTTTGTTAATTTACATGAGAGCGCACAATAGGCCTGTACTGACTTATGTGTATGTTCCCGGACATGAGCGTAATGGCTTCCCTTTTCAACCTAACTCAACATAAGCTAGCGGATAAATCACTTTTTTATGCTTAACATAAAGATTCCAGAAGAAGCTTTAACAGTGTGTCTATATTAGCTGTCGATTTCATCATTATTTCGTATTACAATTCATGTTGTTGGTTTGTGTGTGTGTACGTTGACAATAGGGGATGATTGTGAAGCATTCAAGCTGTTGTTGTTTGTGTCTCTTGTCTCTATTGACTTCTGTGTTTGCGTGGTTGTATATTTCTTAATAAGCAGGAGATATAAGATTATAGTTATTGGTATTTTTGGTTATTGTTATATATACTTTGAATATTTACTTCAACATCGTCTTGTATTTTTATGTGCTTGTGTATTATGTTCTTCAATCATTATCCAGGCTAAGATTTACTATCCTTCACAATCGTATGAGTTTTAAACAAATATAAGCCTGTACCTGGATTCAGTAGGTTTTATTATGATAATTGTATCGCTAAAGTAAATAACGAAAATCTATCGAGTTTGTTATTCTGTAACATATTTTAACGATATTAAGTCGGAAGATCAAATTCATTGAGTTTCTTTTGATTATTCTTTGTGTTTTCGCTTATTTTCACAATTTCTATACAGAGATACCACATAATATTGAATTGAATGGTGAGTAAGATAAAGCTGGAGAGAATCGTAAATAAAAAAATTACGGAGTCACATTATTGTTAACGCAAGCGAATAAATATGTCGTTAAATATTACGATTATCGGTTCGCATAAAGTTACAGAATCCAGTGGTGCGATTCAGTAACTTTTAACGATCGGACAATCGTAATTCTGTAACTTGCTTTTAACGATAGTACGCAGCAGTGGTGCGATTCAGTAACTTTTAACGATCCGACAATCGCAATTTTTGTCTTTACATTTTGTCGTTTGCAATAACGATTTTGTGATTCAGTAACTTCTTTTTAACGATAGTACGCAGCTGATATTTTCTGTATATTTTTGTCGATAAAATTAACAGCACATAAATTATTGTCGCTTAAATAACGACACAGTTGACATTAAGCTACAGCTAAAATCGTTAAAAATGTTACTGAATAGCAAATTCGATAAATTTTCGTTATAATTATTTTAACGATGCACTACAGGTACATATCTAATGATTTGTTATTGTCATTGGAATATTTTCTTAAATTCTAGAATACTAGGGTATTTTCAAAAAAGTACGATTCTGTAGGATATTGAGTATTTTTTCACAATATTTTTACGGAACACATTTGTATTCGGCCAGTTCGCGGTATATTTTCGTAACAATATACTTAATTATTTTATACAAGATTATTCTATGGATAAAAAAATCGAAAACAATTTTAAGTTCACATTCAGTCAACATTTCTTATTCTACAATTGATTGTCCAAAGTTTCTACAGAATTACATAAAATATAAGGCTGAATGTCAAGGAGCTTTGATTTTACACAATTTTGATATCACGATGTCATTGCAACTACGTTCATATATCACCTGGAAAAATATAAAATATTATGTGAAATTAAACTAGTTTTTTGAGCTTTAGGTCAGTTTATATTTTTATATTTATTAGTACAATATTTCGTTAACCTTCGGTTAACTTCTTCAGGAAATAGTATATTGTTTTTGATTTTTCTGGTCTTTCTTTAATTTCACATATAAAAAAGGTCGAAAAATTAGATAAAAATATTTGATAAAATATTATGTTAAATTTTCTTCCGTCGCGCTGTATAAATTTCTGATAATAAAATCATTCGGCAAGTAAACCGAAACTGGTAACACTGACTATGAGTTGTAACAACAATTAGAAAATGATAAAATTTCCAAACAAAAGTTAAGTTAAGAGGGAGTTGACAATAAAGAGATTTATGCAAATTTAATATTTGTGCAGATTTATGAGCTTGAAAGTTAAAATCTTTTGTTTGTGAAAAATAAAACTGAAATATTTTAGCAAATAAAAAAAAAAAGAAAATAACTTCAAAAGTAGTTCACTAAGATAAAGAACTTATGATTAAGAAGTAGATGTGACTTCTAATGCTTTCGAATTTATGCATGCATTTCATGTACATGTGTAATATAGTAAGGCCCTAACTCATTATTTTTTTTTATACCGAGAGTTTTGTATTTTTCTATACGTTAGATGTTTTTCTAACGAAATATACAAAAAACTCGATTTCAAAAAAAAAAAATAAAATAATGAGTTAGGCTCTTTTTGTTTTAAGGTAACGATATATGCAATGAATAAGCGCTGTGTTTTCATTGCAGGATGCTGATAAATGATTAATTACATCCAAATTAGTTTTAACTTCTTTTCAATCTGTATAAAGAAATTATTTTTATAAGGTTTATGGTGTTCAATGTGTTTAAATTAACTTAATTAACCTTCAAAATTTCCGCACAGCAGATATATTTTGAATATACTTAGTGCTACACAGAAAATTTTTTTTAGAAATGTGCATATACAAAAAAAAATTCATAAACAATTTGTTGCAGCATAAATTTTCACTTAAGTTCAGTTGACTTGAGCTAATTATCATTAAAAAATGAAATTGGTTAAACTAACTAACGTGAAGCAGTTAAAAAACTTAATAGAATGCAATTACTCTGGTTAAGTTACATCTCAGTGATAACACTGTGTGACAAATTTTAATGAAATCGAAATACCTGGGATGTTTTGCTATTTTTCCGGTAGATATTGTCGAGTATATATAACAACAATATATATATGCAATTTTCCAAATAAATTTATAAACGGATTTAGAACGAAGAGTCTTAAGACCTTTTGCACCATATATATTTTGTTTCAGTAAATTTCAGATATATGTCTGTAATTTTTCACCAAATATAACTTTTTCGACTTTTTGCGACACTTTTCTACTTTGGATTTGTTCTAAAGTGAAATTTCAACAGCATGAACTGGGGGAAAAATTTGCTGCATTCGATATCAAACAAAATCTTAAAATAAATATTTCCACTTAAACTCTATTCAAATATTTTGAAATTTCGATCAATATCGAATGCCGTAATTTGCCACCATAAAACATAGAAAACTTTTAACTAACAAAACAGTACATTAACAATTTCAGTAGCTAAAACTAAAATTAATTAGATTAAACTTAGAAATATTTTTTTTGCTATTTAAGTTTCACCTTAGGTTCAATTAAACGTGACATAACCATAATCATTCAAAACAGCTGTTCAAACTAAACTTATGGGCAACACTGTATTTTCTTATAGGTGCAATTAGACGTGCCATAGCCACAACCAAACAACAATTCAACTGGTTTCTATGGTAGTGGCTATGGCACGTCTTATTGCACCTTATAGGTGAAACTCTTATGGAGTTAAATTTTGGAATTTTCGCCGTAATCATAAACAGCTGGTTGCTGGTTAAACATACGAGTATGTATTTGTTTTCGCACTTTTGAAATGAATAAACAAATGAGAACATAAACAGTACTAAGTGGCAAAGCAAATGTAGTTATGGTTATGTCTATGGCATTATGGTATAGAACATCTGATTGAACCTTTAGTTAGATGAGAAAAAACAACATATCGGTCATTTCCTCAAACAAAGTCATAACTCAAAAAAAAAAAAGAAAAAAATGAGAGGTGTCTTAAGGTTATAGCTTTGTTGCTTATTTATATAAAACAAATTTCAAATACAACCCATTATATGATGATGTCAAATTCTCTCTCAAATATTTAAAATGTTTCCATCTATTTCCTATTATTTTATATGCTAACGGCGTACGATTAAATTAATGTATTGTTTGTGACCGGTAGCGGCTGTTAGCCGGCTTACACCCAATTGATTGGGGCTATTGGCCGCCTTACAGTTCATCGGCTGTGTTCTCTGGTTTGTTCTCATGTGCAAATACAAAACAAAAACAAATGGAGCAATCGTTCTCATTGTTTTTGTTTTGTTATTACTTCGCTCACTTCAGAGAACGAAACAAAACAAAATCAAACAATTTGTTTCGTTTGTTTTCGTACTCTCTTTTTAAGTAAAAAGAAATCAAAACAAATATAAATTTATAGCTGTAATAGTATCGATTATTTTTGTTACGAAAATCACGTCCTAACTCCTATATCGCGAAATAAATAGCAAAGCTATAGAAAGAACTAGTTAACCAGAAAACGAATTTAAAGTTTTCAACTTACACACAACTTAACGGAAAAAGAAAATTTTATTTTGCTTTCAAAAGTTTAGTAAACAAAATATTTGTATGAAATTTTTACACAATATGACAATTATTTTGGCATCATTAATTCAAAAATTTAATTTTTTGAGTTATGACGTTGTTTGAGTAAATGAGCGATATGTATGTTAAACGTCAGACTAGCATCAATTAACTACTGGCGTTCTCATGGCCACTATTTTTTTTTTAACTGAACTTGTTTCTTTGTTGTATCAGACTCCTTGACAAAATTGTTTAAAGCAACAAATTACCAGTTTTTTTTGTAATTTTTCCCCAAATAAATTTTTTTTTTCTGCTGAAAGATAATAAAAAAAGAAATATTGACTTCATAAGGCATAAATGTTTTTCTTTTAAATAAATTTATACCACACGAGCTCACATGTGCAGGTGAAATTTTAAATATTTTTAAGCAGGAGTGAAGGCACACTGGCAGAGAATTGAAATATTTTGCAAATAAATTTTTGTAAATTTCAAGTGGCCTTAAACTTTCTATTTGAGCAGCATGTGACTAAGTTTTTCAAGAACTCGTGCTGTTAATTCTTTTAATAATTTATCTTATTAATTTTTTTATTCAGCCCCATTGTGCATGTTCAATGTATGTCTGCTGGTATTTACATACATAAATCTGTTTAATGATGATTGCAGCAGGTGTTTTATTTAAGATTTATTTATGTAAATTTTTATGAAAATATTTATTGTAGACATTTTTCTTCATGTACCGAATATTATGGTACTTGTGCTTTGCACTAAAGCAACATTTAATAAGGCCTTTGTAAGCACATGCTTACATAAATGCATTTATAGTATTTGATTTTACATTTTTTATTGGTTGTAGCAACATAGAAAATTTTTGAATTTTTAAAGCAAATATCAAATATGTCTACATATAGACACAGAATAATGGATTGCAAGATAGATTTTCTATATTGTGTAGAGAACAGAACTGGGAACTGGTTTGTTTACTTTTGTATTTTCATTTGTGGACTGCCCAATTCCAAAGATCGTCCAGCACCTGCGTTTTTCACAACACTATGGGAACACTATTCTTAGCAGGATTACTATTATTCAGATCACTAACTTGTCCTAACATCAGTTTCAGAATTAATGGTCGAAAAGATGCTTCAGCTTTCCGAACGGTGACAGCAAAATGTTCATCATTTTTATAGTGGACTAAGTTAACCCGGTGTGCTTCGCTACCCCTCCCCTCCCCGCAAAAAAAAATTAATATATATACATGGCATTGGTGGTGCAATATGAAAATTGGATTTTGCCACGCCCCTCCGCCCGCAGACCGAAAGTTAAAAATCAGACCTCACAGTGTCACCCGCCTAAATATTCTGAAGATTCCCTGAAAATTTCATCAAAATCGGCCCAGCCGTTTTGGAGTCCATACGTTACATACATACATACATACATACACACATCCTGTTTTATATATATAAATTGGAAGGATTTCAAAGCTTTGCTAAAGCGTCTATCATTACATTTTCATTAAAGGCGCAGTTTTTTTAACAAACAGAAGTACTTTGAAAGTACTTTGGCTTGTCTGTCGAATCACTCAGAGTCTCCGGCAGGAATCGAAATTGCAACTGTCCGACCTCTACATACAGAAAGAAAAATACCAATGTAAAATCAACACGCAAAACGTGAACACTTGGGTCATATTTAGGACTCTCCAGAGTACCACACCTATATGGTGTAGTCAGAGTTGGGCGAAATAAATGGCTTGCGGTATTTGAAATACAAAATACAAAATACTTGCTGGTCATGTATTTAAAATACAAAATACAAAATACTTTCAGGCTATGTATTTAAAATACAAAATACAAAATACAAAATACTTCCACATCAGTTATGTATATATGTATGTTGTTTTTACAGGTGGTGTTACTAGTTCAGGCTCACTCTATTCTTGCTAGTTAGAAGCACGTACATAAGTGCTTATGTTGGTCCTCGCCCATACTTACAATTTTTGTTGCAGCAATTCTTGAGTTTATTGGTGAGAGGGGTGAGAAGATTGAGGAGGGGTACAGGGTTTCATGTGCTCGCAATGACAATGTGGACACTTATGCAATTTCAAAGCAGAATTTTAAAAAATTGCAAGTCTGGACGAGGACTTGCCAACACAATCTCCCAAGGCAAAAGCAACCATGTTGTTTTTGTATTGTTATAATTGTTGTAATAGTACCACCTGCAAATAAAACGCCTTGTGACAAGATGCTTCAGAATTGACAACTGAATTCTGGTGATGCCACCTCTAAAGCAAGCCATAGACCATGCGACCGTTGGTACAACATGAGCAGGTTATGTATGAGATTGTAAAGTGTGTGGGGTCGTCGTATGAAGTTGTGTCTCGGTTGTACGAAAGATTAAAAAGATTTGATTTTTTGGCAAGTTGTATAGACAGGTTGTAAGATTTAAGACTTTGTGGTACAACTTCATTTCATTTTGTTCTTATCTCGTTGCGTCTGAAATGGAGAATTTCACAGATATAAGTAATTTTATTGAATTGTATAAAAGTTTGCTGTGAGCAATTGCTTTTGTATATCCATCTGAACTTTTGATAAAAGGTCATTAAATAGTTCGTCTGTCACAAACGTGCAATTTTTATAGTCCTTTGTATCACTTTCGTTTAATATTTTCAAAAGTTTTTTTGTTAGAATACGTTTCTTTTTATATAAACCACTCCTTTAACCAAATTCTTTTTTTCTGTCCTTTTTTTTATTCATTTTATTTTTTTCACCAAAAACAAATTCCACTACAATACGCGACATATGTAATTTTTACTCCAAAAAAATTTAAGAAATGAAGTTGTACGCTAATGTTGCCCACGTTGTTGTATAGTTTGTGCGGAAAACACAAAACTTGGTAATCCAACGTGTTATACCAACGGTCGCAAAGTGTGTGGCTTGCATAAGAGTTGGTATAGTTGTTTTTTAGCTATTCTAATATTTTGTTATTGGTTTGACGAATCATACATTATAAATCGATCAAAATGCAAAACGCCAACAATGTAATGTATTTTGTAAATTATGTATTTAAAATACAAAATACAAAATACTTGCATGTCATGTATTTAAAATACAAAATACAAAATACTTCTACGTCATGTATTTAAAATACAAATACAAAATACGTTTTTGTATTTCAAATACGTATTTCAAATAAATGTATTTCAAATACTGCCCAACCCTGGGTGTAGTACGTATGCTCTTCCATATTTTATCCAAATGACTACTTATCTTCTCAAGAAATTTCACCAAAAAAAGCATATTTTTCAAAATCGATTATTTTAATTCCCAAAATTATTTGAGAAACGTGACCGATTGGGTCACATTTAGGACCTTCCAGAGTGCCGAACCTATATGGTGTAGTATGTGTGCTCTTCCATATTTTACCCAAATGACTAGTTATCTTCTCAAGAAAATTATGTTTTTTTAAATCTAATTTATTGGCTCAACCATAATGTCATAAAGTACATTTTAGAGCGATTTAACAAAAAATTATCTATCTTAATCCAGTTCCAAGGATTTGGAATGCTAATCCATTTAGCGACTACTGTTAAACAGCTAACAGTGCTTAACATGCTATGTTAGAAATGTTGGTTCCTGTCTCTGCTATTTAGACTCGAATTTATCTTCACACACATAGAGAAATGTATTCATTTGTATAAGAAGCCAATTGATGTTCGGCACTCTGGTGCTACTTCGGGCAGATATGATTTAAGTAATTTAAGCTGTATGTATATTTAAACTATTTATTAGTATAAGTGTATATATTTAGTAATTAAAGTGTTATTCTTAACCCTAATTAGTACACTAGAGACCTTTATACATTTACAAATCTTTGTGACCACAGAAAGCCGATTTTAAAGGGTAAACACGTAACAATATGTATATTTTACTTTAAATTTCACTTTATAAGTTTTTACAATTTACTTTTTCTAACTACATTTTTTTAAATTATAATTTAATATATAATTTTCCACTTGTAAGTAGATATAAATATATTTTTGCTGAATAATGCAAAATAAATGAAGCAAATATTTATGACAAGCAATTTTTGTTGTCCACATATTTCATTTTATTTTTACGCTCTTGTGTTTCTATTTCATCGGTGTGGCGTATTTTTGCAGTTTAGAAATTAACATTTATTGAATACTTGTCAAAAGTGTATTTTTTTCCCATGTTTTAATATTTTTTATAAAATATTGTTGTTGCATATCAAAGTCATGTAAAAAACATCTATTTAGTTACACATGTACACTGTTTGTTTATTATACTCGTATCTATTGAAATGTGACATACATATTTCTTTAAATTTCAAAAGCTTAAATAAACAAATACTCAAGTGCAATATTAGATTGTACGCTTTTTATAGTCAAAACTTATACAAACAAAACAAGAATTCTAAGGTGAAAAGCTTAAACATTTTGAAGACACAAACTAAAAGAACTTTTAACGATTTGAAAGCTACAATGGAGGAGTGCTTTTGCATGTGAGAAAAGGTTAGTGCTAACGAGATTTCTATTTTTTGGGAGTAGATTTCCCATACAAAATAAAATCTACGCTAAAAAAAAATTAACTAAAACTTTGGAACATTTTCTAAACTTGAATAAAAAAAAGTTGTCGTATGGCGCCAAAGCTGTTTTTTGCTTGAAACCAGTAAAATATTTATTAAATTTCTAGTTCATTAATGAACTAGTTTATAGTAATTATAGTTTCATATTTAGGTAAAATTTTCCTAAAATTAAGTAAAATTTTCCCATAAGATTCGGAGCTTCGCAAAAATTTTTTTTTCGCCTTTGATCTCAAATTTAGTAAATTTTCCAATTCTGGTATATATTTTTATTTTTAATTAAATTCTATACCAAATGATATGTTACTTATTATATCTTCATATTATATTCTTATATTACATTGAGAAATGGGCTTGAAGGCCAACTTTGAGGGGCGGTCGTACCCCCTAAAACGCAACTTATCGGTATGAAATTTGTTTGTATTTTTTTTTACATAAAACTGAAAGGATTTAGGGTGCGAGAGTAGAAGGAATCGGAAAAAAAATTCTCCATACAACTAACGGCCACACTAGTCATCTGTTTGTCATCTGCTGGGCACTATTTGCAGCCGAAATTATTAAAGTTTTTATTAAAGTGAAACAAATTTTCAATTATCTGGAATTGTGATTACGGTCTCAAATTCTTTTGCTTTAATTTTTACGTATGCTAATAAACTTATCTTAGAATAATAAGCCATAAAGCGTATACATTTTAATGAGAAAACATATCTTTGTTTTTTTCACAGAATTATAAAGTTGTTTAATTTTTTTATTTCGACATTTAATTCCTACTACCCTTAGCAAAATGCTTCTGTTAAATGTCCTCCAGGGCATATAACGTTCATACACATACATATTTATGTATATATGTATACTATATTCCCTAATACAATACGAGTATGAATACGAGTATATTTTTAGGTCTCTACTCTATAAAAAACTGTTAAAACGCTAAATAATAGCTTGAATTATTATTACCTCAGATCTCCGCATATGTAAAATTTAAATACATTAAAGCTAATGACACGTGCATACATACATACATACCCTGTCGGAGAATGTGTGTTTGACTGCAAAAATAATTAACTTATAGTTAACTTTTCTTAGACTGACTAAAAGCTAACTGCAATGTCATCCAGCACAAATCCAAAATTAATTTTTAAGTTGAGTACTTAATCGAATTTGGCGAGAGCCAACAAATATATTCTCAGCTACTTTGAAACTCATTTGAGTTTTATATTAACATTTTGCTGTTATTATTTTAGATGGCACATTAGCTGGGTAGTAGCGCGTTGAGTACATGTTCGAACACCAGAAAAATTTTTTAAATTTACTGACTACCATCTGATTTAAAAAAAATTAATTTTAAGTTAGTTGAAAAGTAATGCAGAGTGAGACAATTGACTAGCGCCTGGGATATCACAATGTTAAAATAGTGAGTTGATTACATTGAAAAGTATTCCAATTCTCAGTCGGTACTAGTTGCGAAACAGTTAGCTTAAATTTAGTTAAAGTTAACGGAATTTCCGTCAGGGTATGTATGCATGTGTGTATGTATATGAGCGTGTATGATTATATAAACGGTGGTAGTACTTATGTAGCATACTCTTAGGCTAAAAATGTATTAATATTTAAAAGCCCATAAATCACATGGAAACTCAGTGGAAAGCATCATTTCAAAAATTATGTTTAGTGCTTGTGTTAAAAGCATTTAAAATTTGAAACATTTTATTGCCGCAAAACAATCTTTAAATTTCATGGCTGTAGTGGAAAATAAATGAAATTATTCGTTCATTCAGTTCTTTAATAATATTTTGAATAATTTTGTTTAATTTATTCTCAGTAATAAAATACAATATTGTTTGACTATTTGGTTGGATAATAGTCTAAAGCAAAATGGCATAATTGACGATTTAATGTGCAATATTAAATAATTTTTATATATTAAAAGATATTGAAAAAGATTTTTCTGCAATATTTTCTTATAACCGATTTTTTCTTATACGAGATGTCCTTATATTCGTTGGGTATTGTAGTTTGAAGATAAATGCAAAATTATTATTTTTAAATGCTGGTGCGGCTTAGCTTAAAAGTGACGTTTATCCTAATGTAACATCAGAGCGCCCTGCTTCGTCGGCACTGTGTAGCAGAATCATTGGCGAAGTAGAATAACCAATAAAATGTTTACAACAGCTTCGATTTTAATACGCCTCATTGACACCAGAGGCGCTGCAATACTGCATTATTGAAAAACGTGCAAAAAGCAGAGTTGTTAAATACGGAAGCTTTCTTTCCTCTATCTCGTCCTTCACCACCTATCTTTTTTATCACTATCCCTTTTCAAAAGAAGATAATACATAGTAATAGAAGAAAAGCAGCAGACATTAATTGCCTGAACACTCAGGTTAAAAAGAAAAATTGCCACTCTTTACTTATTTTTTTAAAGCAACCTTACTAAAACTCAAAATAAATGAATGGAAACGTATGGATGTACAACTTCAAAGTTTAATTTTTTGCTTGTGCAAAATTTTGCTGATGTTGAAGACATTTTAACACATGTTAATATATTTTTTATGCTGTTTATTTCAATATGTTGACTTTATTAGAAAATTGAAAAAGAAGAGAAGGTTAAAGCTAAGCTTCTTAGCTATATAAAACAAACTTAGGGTCATTATTACAACTTAAATTTAGAGAAATTTATTATTTGACATATTGTCAGAAGTAAACATATAATAATTGAAATTTATTTGCTAATAGTGTAGCATGTCTACTGATGATTTGGTTCAAGCGCCAATGAAATACGTATATAGACATGCTAAGCTACCAGCAAATAAATTTCAATTATTGAACTTAAATTTAGTTAAAATTAGGATTTTATCGGACGTATACAAAGTTAATCGGTAGAATTTTAGCTTAAGCTAAATTTAGCGCTAAGTTAAAGGCAAAACTATCGTTCCTGGTAACTTAAATTAAATTTATAATAATGAGTTTATACGTCCGATAAAATCCTACCTTATACTATCTTTAAGTTGTAATAATGGCCCTTAATGTATTAAATAACAATGCAATAAAATTATATTAAATGATGATGTAAAATTCGCCGCAAATATTTGACGACAATTTACGAGAACATACTCATATGTTAAGTAAAAAATTATATATTATTTTAGTATTAATTTTTTCGCGTTACGACTGTCTTGCAGCAAAGGCTCACTGCAAGGCAGCTTTTATCCGTTGTTACTTTTATATTTTGCATCCAGATGGTCATAAGTAGAAAAATATCCGCCTGCTTTAATTTTATATCAAACATCCACTTCCTATAAGCTTATGTCTACACATACATATATTTATGCATGTATGTATATAAATGAAATTCTATTGTAACTCTTTAACTTGCAATTTAGTTCCCTATTTTCAACTTTAATTGCCAACCAATAGCGAACAGAACGTAAAATCTTAACCACCATTTCAAATCGGTGCCCGGTGTATGTCATACGAATTGAAAATTTACCTCAAAATCCAAATCAAATGTTTGTTAAAAGGCAGTTTTGCTTGTCCATTTCACGCATTCCGCAAAACCTTAAAACTCCCATCACAATCTTGTACATATATATGTAAATGTGCATGAATATGCATGCATGTGCATTAATTTCAAATTAAATTTCTTATTGCATGTCCACAAACTGCGTGTACGAGACGTTGCAAAGAGTGTTATAACAACAATGCACTACCAGGGTGTCGTTTTGTTGGTTTTGTTGTTGTTGTTGTCGTTGGTGGCGAAACTTTGATATGATGATTGCTTTGCTACATATGTTCACTCACTATTGCAAGTGACACGCCATGCTGATCTCAACAATTTCATTGTTGTGTTTTATTGCTTAAATTTTAATACGCTCCCACGTCTGTCCGTTGCCACATTCACTAAGTCTGCTGTTTGCTTATTAGAGCCGAATTACCTTGAATTACCTTTGGTGCCAGCACACAGTGGGTGAGAAGAAAAATTTATGCTGAACTTTTAAAGTGAATAATTTTAATTATACCTAGAGCTGGGTCTAACTCGTTCATTTGTTAATTTTTGCAACAAATCTATAATCAAACTTAATTAAATTACGTATGTTTGATCATACGATTGTGACAAAAGTGAACGAATGAACGAGTTGGACCCAGCTCTAATTATAACACCAAAGTTAATTGTAAATATTCTGACAAACACTTAGCAGAACGGAACAACTAGCTGTTTTTTGGAAAGTCACTACGTTCTTTTGTGTTTGGTCCACTGTGTATGGTGTCAGTTGATGTAGATTTCTGCTTTATATGTATACTCAGATTTTATTGCAAATGTAATATGTGAATTGTTTTCATTCATCATCATAAATATAGAAACAAATGAAGTTCGAACAATAATAATAAAATAACTAAAAATTACTTTTTGTTTTCAATGTAAGTAAGCAATAGCAACTTTCTTGTCGACATCGTGGGACAGGCCGTTGAATTATTTGCAAATTTTTAAGCATTTTTCTAAAAATTTTTATGAGCTCGTTTGTTTTCCTTAAATCACACCGCACGACACTTGTTTTCTTGTTTTTGGGGGTAACACGAAAATTGTAAGAAATAAAAAGATTAGCCCATAACGACAAAAGTGAATATTTGGAGCCCATGAAGAGAAATTCTATCAAATTATCGGTCGGTTATCAAACTAAAATAATAACAGAAATGGGAGATATACTAATAAATACGATGGAAAAACTCATAAATGAATACAGCACTTTGAGGAGATCATAGATAAGGGTAGTGCACTAATTTTAGAATTTCCGCTAACGCATATGTGAAAAAATACGAATGGTTTGTCTGTAGCGTACGCCATGCAGGATAATGTTGGTACCGAATGGAGAAACATAGAAGAAATTACCTCTCTATACGCATATGTTCCAAGTAACACAACTCAACCTACTTAGACCGAAGCAAGCTGGTTTTTGACCCTTTAACTGGCAACCTGTGCAACCTAACCTAAACAATTAGACAGTTCGCTGCTTCAGTATTTGTGCAGCCTTATCAAACTGCAGCACTGAATGAAATGGAGAAATGTAGAAAACAATAACTTTCTTCCTTCACGTTTCTGTTCCAGGTAACTGAATGGGACCAAGTAGGACCTAAATGAGCTGGGGGCGAATTACGGCATTCGAAACGATTCGAAATCTTAAAATATTTCCATATAAACTCTATTGAAATATTTCGTAATTTCGTTCGATAACGAGTGCCGTAATTCGCCCCCTGGTTTTTTACCCTTAAATTGGCTTTTTTTTTAAATAAACCTATTGTCAAACCATTTTAAATTACAAGGGTTTGAACATCTGTTTCTATAAGAAATGAAATTTAGACTTGTATCGAGTCTTTCAGTAGCTCGCCTTTGACACAAACCTATAATCAAACACATTTAAGTTACATGTGTTTGATATAGAATTCTATCCAACAGCTCTTTTTGAACTGGTTTGAGAGCGTTTGAATCAAAAGTTGTTTCAAACCCATTTAATTTACATTGATGTTTTTGACTGAACTTGTGTACAACTGAACGAACTAGTTCAAAAAGAACTGTTGGGCACAAGTCTACCAAAAACCAATGATCAAACCCATGTAATTTAAATTTACATTGACGCTTTTGACCGAACTTGTGTCCAACAGCTCATTTTAGTTCAAAAGAGCTGTTGGACACAAGTCTAGTTTTGTCATTGGTTTGTGTCAAAAACGATCTACTGAAAGACTTCGATACAAGTCTAATGAACTTGTGAACGAGTCTAAAATCTAGTTTCTGTAGACTTTTTTGAACTAAAATGAGCGGTTGGACACAAGTTCGGTCAAAAGCGTCAATGTAAATTAAATGGTGTTTGAAACAACTAGTTCAAAAAGAGCTGTTGGATACAACTCTAACTTTCTGTACTTCGTTTTAGACACAAACCATCAAACCAAACGCTTACGACACAAACCATCAAACCCATTTAAATAACATGAGTTTGATTATGGGTTTGTGTCTAAAATAGAGCTGGGTAAACTTCGAAAGTATAATTAAAAATTAATCATTATGTTAGAAAAAGCTTCAACAAAATTTATAAAATATCTAGTTCTTATTCAATGAATGATTAAATCAAATAATTAATTCAATTGAATATTATTTAAAAATCAATTAAAAACATTATTAAGAAATAAATTTCGATATATATTTTTATTCAATTAAGAAAAATTAAGAAATAGTTGTTCCGTTTTTTGCTCTTTCTTTTATTTAATAAAGAACTTGTAGTTCAACCGAATACAGCTTTAAACTGCTCCCGAACTCTCTGTCCCTAAATACTCTTATAATTCTCCAGCTACGCAATCAAAAGACTCTTTACATATCTTAAGAACTTATTATTATTATTTTATTGCACAGATAAGCCAGCCACTGTGCAAGCAACAACTTGTAAGGATTCTAAACAGCAGGAGTGTTAGGACAAATCATTTTATTCCTTTTTAGTGTTTAAGTGTGTGCGTGTGATTACTGCTGTGCTGGTGCAGTTGTTTTTAGCAGCGATTATTGGTGTTTTGTTTTAGCTGCTGTTGTATTTTTAATAAAAAAAAAAAAATGTGCTATCAGTTAAAGTAACCCAGTGTTTTCAGGTGCTAGAATAGCAATCGACTTTTGATTTGTGTGCGCTTCAGTGTATGGCAATCAGTGTTGAATGTGGCTGCTTCGGTTAAATTCGCTGTAGCAGTTATTCAATGAGATTTTAAGGAGATTACTTTTCTGTACTGCATTTAAACATATACAATTTACACACCTAGGCAATACCACGCGTACACGCGTGTGTGTAGTGCCAGGCAAAGCTTAAGGCCCAAATATATGTAAATTATGCGTATTAATAAAAGCTTCTATATGATGCTATTGGTTTCTGGGCAAATCGAGCCTGCAAGTGTGTGTGTGCGTGTTGCGAGTATGTTGCTAGGTATGCATGTTTCCAAGTGTATTTTATTATATCTGTCCTTAATTTGTGTAACTATTATTTTTATTATTCACTTTCAATTAAATTTTCCTAATTTAATTCAAGTTAATGTTAATTTGTTAATTTGTGTTACTTAAAATAACACGAAGAATCATATTGAATTAAAATTACTTCCAGTTATATATAATATGAATTTAATTTAATATGGTCATTTTATTTTATTAACTATTTACTTTACGTGATGTATATTATTGGCACAAGCGCGAGAAAAATATGTGTTGTAGTTGACCCTCCAGCCTCGATTTGAACTCGAACTCGTTGCGTGGTAGTCAACGCGCTCACTACTTACTCCCTGTTTCTACAATCCAGACGGTTGACTTGAGTATAACATTTATATGGAAAGCACTCAGTTTTTTGAGTAATTTTCATAAAAATTTTCTAGACAAGTCGTCTGCTTGACTGTGGAAACTATACATTAAATATTCTTTGGACACTAAATACGTACTAAATTGAATTTTTAATTCAACATAATTTAATAGATGATTTAACATAAAATTTACTATAAATTTAAGTTATACGGCCATATAAAAAAAAATATTTGTATTTCAAGTGAGCTTTAGTAAAAAATGCTATGAACATTTTGTTTAAACGTATACTTCGAATCCAACAAAACAAGAATAAGTCAAACAACTGACAACACACTTAAACACCATATTATTTCTAATAAATTTAATATGACTTCAATCAAAGTGCTTGCATGTTGATTTAAAATTGGTATTTTTTTCTGTGTGCATCAATGCGCTTTCGTTTGTTGAACGGTTTTTGTTTTTATTTCACTTCTAATTGATTTTAAATAATACATGATTTAATTTATAGTAAACAGATTTAATATTTCGTCTGCTAATTCTATTATATCATTAGTGCAACAAAGTAATTATCATAAATCATGCAAAGCATAAATCATATTTGCTTATTTTCCGGCTCAATAAAAGTGTTTAAATTTGTTTTAGTTTTTAAAAATAATTACAGACGTACACAGAAAAAAAATCTAGTAGCTTAATCTAATTAATTTAGTTTAATTTAAATTAAATTTTTCAGAAGAAGTTTTTTTTTAAATATTCAAATAAAATTTAAATTTCAATAAAAAAATATATTTTCGATAACATTTCGCTTGCGATAAAATCGCCAAAAGTCTCCATATAATTATTTAAGTTGTATTATTTACTGAGCTGGGAAATAAATTTCTGATTTGTTTTGTTTAGTTTAAAAAATATTTTGGTTAGAATTTTTATTGTAAATAAATAAATAAAAAAAACTCGATAACCATACAACTTTATTACTATCACGAGAGTATCGTCGATATATTGATAGTTTTTCTAACTATCGAAAACTTTCGATATTGAGATAAGTGATAGATTTTCACCTCTCGCCTGCAGGGCAATTTATTTCACTTGCATGATTGATTGACAGTGGATTGAGTGGAAATTGCATATGGGCATTTCTGTGAGAAATTCCACTTTTTTTGTCGCGTGCGACAGCAAGCAATTATGCTTGTATTTCTGAACAACGTGACTCGGTTTTACCTAACATAGAGCTAGCTGCTGACGGCCTACACAAATATATAAAGAAGTAAAAAAAAAAGTTTAGTTTTCTTAAAAAAAACAAGCATATTTTCTTGGTGTCGCACGCTACAAAAAGTTGACATTCCTGTGGAAATGCCCATATGTAGATCGTACTCCTAAAATATAGTGCCGCTTTAATTCCTTTTCTCTTTTTCATTTATATGTTACTTAACCGCCAAAATTATGTGAACAATATTAGGATGATTTCTTTTGTTAGCTTATTCATGCTTATTTAACCAGCTTCGTTGGCTATTGCAATTTCAATCGTAGAAATTGTTTAAATTTACATACCAATTTGTTTCTATGTAATATTATGGTAGTAGCATTTTTTGAGTTTATAAAAGAGAGAGAGAGAGAGAGAGAGTAGAAGATAATGAAGCGACAAGACACCATATTTTTCTCTCTCGTTCGTGTTCTAAAAAGTTGCTCAACTAAAATTGCCCTGTTTGACTCCATTCATTATTAATTGGCCCAGTGATTCAAAGGTAGTATTTTTGCCATTTTTAAAGAACATAATTTAAAATGTGTCCATTATGGCATATCGTCCCTACCACGTCAAACTATCCAATATGCAAAATCCGTTTTTTAGATGCGTTATCTTGGTATCTTAATTTATACGATATATCTCGTTCTAAAATGCTGAAATTCTCATGGACAATAGATAACTCAATAAGAAATGTTTTAAGCCTGGCACTTTTAGGAATACGCTGTACTTAAGTTTACAGTTGACGGGTCTTGCCGCTCTTCTGAAAATTACAAATTTGCATATTGGATAGTTTGACATGGTACGGACGATATGTGGGCACATCTTTACTTGCAGCTCATTTGAATTTTATGGAATATAAAGGCAATAATATTTTCTAAAATTTCAGATGTGAGGACAGTTAAGTCCGTATCTTCTAATGTTCAAAAAATTTCCATATTAAGAGATATTTTTGGTACACTGTGTGGTGTTAGTTATAGCAAATTTTAGCCTTCTATACAACATTTTCAGTGCAAATAGAATACGAGAATTGTTTTTATTTTTTATTGTATCACAATATTTTATCGCTACAAGAGTCTTAAGATTGCTGTTTTTTTTTTTTGTACTGAACATAACTACACATGCTTGCTTATTTATTTGCCTTCAGTGCCATTTGCACTGAAAATTTTATACATAACTGAAGCCATACATTCAACCAAATACCTGAACACTAATGCTGAAGGTGTAGTGGCCTCCAAAATCAGCATGGGAGGAACATTATGTTTTCTTTTAGTGTTTCTCAGAATAATTACAATGGCCTTTGGTGTAATTTATTCCTTAAAAATTATCACATTTAATTAAACTTGCTCAAAATACGCATTTAGGCTTTAATTAAATCAAAGTGAGTTTTTTTTAGTTTGAATCCTTTAATGACTTCGCGCATTCATGTGTAACTAAATTTGCTTTTAGTTGCGAAAAAAAATCATTCTGTACTTATTTGTTTATGTGGCGAAATGATTTTTACAACAAAACAAAAAAATCAAACATCATTTACAAATGAGCAAATAATATTCCTCCCCAAATCTAAATTAAAAAGAAACAAAAATATGTATTCAATATCCTTTAATACGCTTAAATTTACGAATACTTTTTGCTATGCAATTTGCTTGTTTTAGCAGTAAGGGAGATGCGTAGCTAAAAACCATTAACAGCTATACTTTATTTTAATTAAAAACAATTAAATAGTTACAGAACGAAAAAAAATTTTAGATAGTATTTGTTTTAAAATGAGAGAAAAAAAAGAATTTGTTTGCTAATAATTGATTACTTTAAAGCCTTTTGTTGTGTGTTTTTAATTTGCCACACTTTCAACGTTTCAGCAATGCAGGCATTAAAATTAAATTGAATAAAACAAAATAACCACATTAAAACACTTTTAATAGATTTAATATTTTATATATTTTGTTATCGCCATCCAAACAGGCACAGGCTGTTCCTGCAGTGCCAGTTGCGTACACCTGTTTCCTAAAACGGATTAGCGAGCGTTTTGCCTGATTAGTTAAATCCTCAACAATGGAAGTATATTGTATATAAATATTTAAATTTTTATTGTAAACATTTTGATAATTTTGTGACACTCGTTCATAAAATTGTATTCACTAGTCACACCATTCCCTTGCATCTACGCATAAAGGCTTTCACTAACTCAACTCGGCTGCTTCGAGTGGGCGGAATGGATGCTTCAAATGGCAAAAAGGACCTTCTGCTATATTTCATATTATTTATTTGTATTTTATATTTATTATGAAAATTGTAATATCCCCAAGTATGGAATACTTTTGCACAGACATTACGAGGACAAACATTAAAAGGAATTCCCTCTCTCTCTCTCTCACTTCAATTTAATTATATCTGAATATTAAATCTAAAATATTTACATATTTTGTGTTTGGCATTTGCCAATATTCACACGAAAGGTATTTTTGTCTATGTATTTGTAGTTCTATTTATTGTTTGACAAAAGTAAAGTTGTCTGTTCATCTGTTGGTATGATTAAATATTAATGTGCTAAATTGCTTTAATTTCATGTTAAAAAATAAGATTTGTGATAAATGAAACAAGTTTGATTTACAGGGGTTTATTTTTTTTCTTAAAAATAAATTAATGTTTTTTAAAATGTTCTTAAAACTTATTTTGTATGGCAATTTTGTTATAAAACTTATTAACACTTGTTGTGTAAAAAGCTGGAGTGTTAACGTTTGTTCTGTAACACATTGTTACATTTTCACCTTTCAAAAACTTTACTTTTGTAAGTTCGGATATTTTCAATTAAATAAAAAAGTCGCAGTCTACATTATATTTACTCAATACTACTATAACAACTAGCTTTAAAATAGACAATGTTAAAAAATCCCTGCTGGAATACCACGATGTTAACTTCGCTGTTGTTCAGACAGTACTCTACTGACTGTTTAACAGATGCATCGCTCTCTCTCTCTATCTCTATATCTCTATATATATATATAAAACAGGATGTGTGTATGTATGTAACGTATGGACTCCAAAACAGCTGGGCCGATTTTGATGTAATTTTCAGGGAATCTTCAGAATATTCAGGCGGGTGACACTGTTAAGTCTGATTTTTGATTTTCGGTCTGCGGGCGGAGGGGCGTGGCAAAATCCAATTTTCATATTGCACCACCAATGCCATATACATATATGTATATATTTATTTATTTTTTTGCTTTTTCTTAAAGCCCGTAAATTTTGTTAAAAGCTCATTTTAAATCGTGTGGTAATACAACACTAATGTTTGCTTAGGGCCAGCAACGTGGACCGGGTCAGCTAGTAATTAATAAAAATTAAAACTCGAGAAGAATATTAGTAACCTTCGAAATTCTCGGTACATTAAACAGCCTCTCAATCCTAGCTTTCGATTACGTTATTAGTTCGTGTTACAATTCGTATTTTTAATTCGTGTCTATGTTCTTTGGCTAGACTTGGATCGAGCTTGTTAATTATTTAATTTTCGACACAAAGCGATGATGAAACGTATGCAAGTTAAATAGGTTTTATCAATGGCTTGTTTTAAATCTGACATCATCTTTGTTATGCTATATTTTTTTATAGCTATGCTATTTATTGCGCGATGCAGGAGTTGGGACGTGATGTCCGCAACAAAAATAATCGACACTATTACAGTTATAAATTTATGTTTGTTTTGATTTCTTTGCACTTAAAAGCAGAGTTCGAAAACAAACAAAACAAATGGTTTGATTTTGTATTTTTTCGCTCTTTGAAGTGAGTGAAACAAAAACAAAACAAAAACAATGAGAAGGATTGCTCAATTTGTTTTTGTTTTGTTTTTGCACATGAACACAAACCAGAGAACACAGCCGACTGGCTGTAAGCCGGCACATAAATTTAATCATACGCCGCTAGAAAAGAAAATAATGGGAATTAAATTGCAAACGTTTTGAAATATTTGCAGAGAATTTGACATCATCATATAATACTCGTATAATTTTATTGCATTGTTATTTCACGCAAGAAATTTGTTTTATATAACTAAGCGGAATAGCTATAACCGGGTGTCCTATGACACCTCTCTTCTTTTGTTTTCTTAAGATGCTGCACAATGAAGTAGCGAAATAAAGCAACTATTATAAGTTGCTGTTGATTGTTGTTTATATAAAGATATGACCTTGTGCTTAAAAATTAAAATAAAATACAAAAATATAAAGAAAAATTATCGAGTTTGCTATCCAGTGACATATTTTAACGATATTCACTGTCAGTTGAAGTAACAAAAAATAAAATCAACACTGCCTAGATTCAGTATTTTTTATTACGATAATAGTATCGCTATAATAAATATAACGAAAATTTATCAAGTTTGCTTTCCAGTGACATACTTTAGCGATATTTGCTTTGGGTTGAAGAAAAAATTAAAAATAGTATCACCAACTTAAATTCACTTAGATTTCTTTTCTTATTTTTCGTGCTTTTGGCCTGCTTTGATTTTTTTGTGCGCAGAAATGCCACATGATATATAATTAAATAGTGAGTAAAACATACATTATTGCAATATATAGCTAAGCGCTATCGCTAAGTCTGAATTAGCTGTTGGCCAAAAATTTATGACACCATTCTTTGAGCGTGCACTGATTTTCGAAATCTTTGGAGGCCCATAAAAAATCCGCAAAATCGCCAAACTGGGTATAGGTAGGGTTTTACTACCCTTTGGTAGTAGTACTGGTATTATCTAACCTTTACTGTCAGGAGCGTGCGGATTTTTCACTGTTGCACAGTGTTATCAATGTCGCACAGAAGAAGCAAAATTACAAGTAGGAGATAGAAACATTTTCATTTATCTGTGTAATATTTTTTATTTTGTATTTGTTAAACTTTTCCTTTTTTGAAACTAAGATTTTATAAAGCGTTTTTATTGTGTTAACAAAACTACTCTTGCCGCTAATAACAAACAAATCATCATTCGACGATGGCCTACTTGCAGCTGCACACAACGAACACGAAATTAAAATGCTGATTGACGATTCTATTTGAACGTCTCCGAAAAAGCATTAATGAAACAACACTAATACATATTCAGTGATTTGACGCTTTGTTTGATCGTCTCCAGAGCCCATAAAAAATAAATTACCCAAGGATAATGTCCGTTATTGCAAAAGAATAAATAAGAATTATTGAATCGCACCTCAGATATTTATATCATTATATACTTATGTATATAATTGTACTGTATGTGTGCATGTTACTGAACTGCTGCTAAACGTCTGTACCGATTTGAATGAACTTTTTTTTAGGCATTTGGTGGTTTAGATTCACAAATCAGACCGGCAGATGGCGCTGCAGTCGGTATCTAGGTTATTTATCTATATTGCAACTAAACGGCTGGAGCGACTTGAATAAATTTTTGTGCATGCATTCAAGTGGAAGCGTAAGACAAGTTTTGCCGCGCTCATCTAGTATATATATACATATATGTATGTTAATAAAATAATGCATATCCTTGTGAACTTTTGATATGCAACACTTGCTAAAACTTTTTGGATTTAAGCCTCTTCATCGCTTCTAGTTCAGATGTCTTTGTATCATTTATAAGAGAGGCTTTTCGCAAATTTTACTTATGCAAAGTTTTGAGTTTGTTCAAGAGAACAAAAAAAAAAACGAATAGAAGCGAGTACATATGTTGATCTTCCTCGCAAAGTTGCTTTGTTCTTCGCTCGTTTCTTTACTTTTTTCCTTCGCTATGTATATTTACTTCATGGTATAGTTAAAATTTGTCTCGTTAAATTTTGCGTGTGCAGAAGTGAAAGAAAATTTAAAATAAAATTTAAAAGACTTTGTCAAAGAAAACTTTGCATGTGCAAATGGGACCTGACTTTACAACTAACCCTTGCATTTTAACCTAATATTTAAGTACTAATTAAATTAATTTTTGGTTAAATATAAATTGTATTTAAATACGATTTAATTTTTTCAGTGGTTAATTAAAGTTCTTATTATTAAAGTACGGCAGCACAAAAAAAAAATTTGCAAATATTATTATTAGCACAATTTCGTATTTAAATAGAACTTAAAAATAATTAAAACTTAATTACCAAATCAAAAATTGGCCCTAAAGGCATAAACGTGCGTTTAGAAATTTGTTCACAAAATTTATCATAGAGTAGTGATGTATGTATTGAATTAAAACGTATTGATATTTTTACAAGAATCATACGGTATATATGTATATGTTTGTCACTTATTAACCTGACCTCGTACTTCTACTGGCATTTCCACTTGAGTATTTTTATATGAATAAAATGTTAAATATGTATAGAAATATATATAAAAAAAATTTAGACGAAATACCCAAATGTGCACATTGTAGACTTTAGTTAGAATATACGTATTATTTAAATATAACATCACAGTCAATTAAATTAAAATTTAATTTTTTTTCTCGCCCTTAACAACAGTGCATGATAAATAGATGTGATAAATTTAAAAGTTCGTAAGCAACCTAATTCATTTACATATATGTATACATATGTGCGTATGTATATACATAATATATGCACATATTTGCATATATTTATGTACATATCGCTCATTTACTTCAATAGTGTCATAACTCAAAAAATGAATTTTTTGAGTTAATAGTGCAGAATAATGCGGAATTTTGTATTTTATCTTGTGTAAAAATTTTATATAAATAGCTTGTACCATTACTTCCTGAGATAATGATATTTGTTCATGTCTCCATTGAGTTGTTTGCAAATTGAAAACTTAAAACGCGTTTTCTGCAAAACTGGTTTTTTTTTGAGTTGTGACACTATTGAAGTAAATGAGCGATATGTGCTTACATATGTATGTTTATACACATGTACGTACTTGGTACAGACATAATTGAAGTTTTCTGTTTGTTTTAAAAAACCATTTAATTTGAATGAAATTTTTAAAGAAAACCATTTACTGACTCTTTTAACTTAATTTAGTTTTAATTTCATTGCGTGCGTTGCTCTGCCAAATATTTGAAACATTCTCTGTTTGTATCTCAAACGAATTAATAGGGCTTTATTTCAACAATGATGTTGCTTTTAATTAAATTATAACTTTGTGCTGCTTAATACGCTACACTATACACGGCATAAATAAAACTCTAGTGTAATATGTCGAAAGGAACTTTGTTATTTGGTAAAATTTAATTTTTTTACTTACGCAAAAACAGGGGTTAAGTTGTGCTTTTAAAAGAACCAAATCATTGTAATTAATATTCATGTAAGCAAAACTGATAAATTGTATTAAATAAATGCTGAGCGCAATTTTTATCTATATTATACACAAAATTATCATCGATAATTTTTGTATGGAACATTTTTGTCATAAAAATCTCTTGATAATATTTTTGTAGAAATTTTTATCCATAAACTTTCTCTACGAAAAATTATTTCAGGGTAATTTTTCTACAATTTTTTTCGATGAGATTTCTAAAACGATAATATTTTGACAAAAAAATTGTATCGATAATTTTTTGAGAAAAACATTTTATCGATACATTTTTAAAAAAAAAATATATTGATAAACCTTTGACAAAAAATATTTATCGACTAATTTTCCACACGATCGCCCAAATTTGTATACATTTTTTTCGAGTAATTTTGCTCAAAAAATTTTTTCTGCATTAAGTTTCTTGAGAAAATTTTGTTATTCATAAATTTTCTAAAACTTATTTTTAAATAATATTTAACACAACATCGATATTTTACAGAAAATTTTTTTCAATAAAATTGGTATAGATTTTTTTTTTTATGGTAAATGTTTATAAAAACATTTTTATCGCAAAATTATTATATACAAAGTTTTATCGTAAAAATTTTAAAGAAAACGTGAATCGTAACATTATTATAGAAACATTTTTATCGTAAAAACTTTTATAGGAAAATTTTACGATAAACTTTGTACCGCAAAATGTGTATGGTAAAATTTTTATAGAAAAATGTTTATGAAAATATGTTTATACCTAGTAACATTTTTATAGCATAATTTTTATAGTAAAATTTTTATGGTATAATAGAAATATTTTTATGGCAATATTTTTATTGAGAAAAAATTTTTATGGTAAAAATTGTTCTATAAAATTTTTGTGTTAAAAATTTTTCTATAAAATTTTTGTGGTAAAAATTTTCCTATAAACTTTTTGTGGTAAAAATTTTCCTATAAACTTTTTGTGTTAAAAATGTTTCTATAAAATTTTTGTGGTACAAAAGTTTCTATAAAATTTTTATGGTAAAAATTTTTCTATAAAATTTTTGTGGTAAAAATTTTTCTATAAAATTTTTATGGTAAAAATGTTTCTATAAAATTTTTGTGGTAAAAATTTTTCTATAAAATTTTTGTGGTAAAGATTTTTCTATAAAATTTTTGTGGTAAAAGCTTTATAAAAAAAATTTGGTTCAAATATTGCTATAAAATTTTTATAATAAATATTTATGGTAAAATTTTTATGGCATGTATGTAAAAATTTTTTATGGAAACATTTTTTATGGAGAATTTTTTTATGGAAAACTTTGTATGATACAATTTTATAGAAAAATTTTAATGGTAAGATTAATTTTATTATGATATTTTTATAGAAAAATTTTTATGGTAAAATTTTTATAGAAAAGTTTTTATGGTAAAATTTTTATAGAAAAGTTTTTATGGTAAAATTTTTATAGAAAAGTTTTTATGGTAAATTTTTTATAGATAAATTTGTATGGTAATATTTTTATGGAAGCATTTTTATTGTAAAATTTTTAAAGAAAATGTTTATCGTAAGATTTTTATAAAAAAATTTTTTTTAAAAATTTTTATGGTGAAATGTTAATAGAAACATTTAAAACATTTAAGTCATTTTAGACTGCTTTTTACACCAACATTTTTTTATTGAATTTGTGATTTGTCAATGTGTAAATTTTTATCAATATCATGTATTTTTTAAGAGCAAATTTTCTTCAGAATATGTTTATTGCCAAATTTTCTATAGAATTTAAAATTGTTCTATAGAAAATAAACAATTTGTCGAATGTTAATTTGTATACAATATTTTTTTTCCCATAACTTTGTTACAGATAACTAATGAAGCTAAATTTGGTTCAGATGGTTACTGCCCCACTGTGCAGGATACTCTTCACTCATCGCTCGTAAATGTAAAATTGATGCTATAAGATGGTGGAAAAAGGAAATTTAAATCATTACATTATATTATGCAATGGATATGTAAGTACTTAATCCATCATCTTTTGAAAATCATAATCATTATTAGTTTACCATTTAAATAACAAATTATATCACTTTGATTTTCGTAATATAAACTTTGCTTATTTGCGTTCGCCAATGCAAATGATCAAATGCACAAATTACAAAATAGTTTATAAGAAAATCGTTGCAGGCAGTGTGATTTACTTACAAACAGTGAACAAATTCTTCCTTTCTGGTTTTTCTTATTTATTTTAAAAATAAATACATGTATATGTATAATTATTTAGCTATTGAAATATTCGGCCAATTGAGCTAGATATTCGTCTTTACTGCTTCTTATATTTATAAGCATCTTATTGTTTGAGTTCTTTTTTGTCTAACAAGTTTTTAAACTGAATCTCATAGACGTAATGGATTTACTTACATGATGATAAAACAATTTCACAAAAAGTTTTTGTTTTGTATTTTAATTATCCTTGCGACATTTATGTGAATTTAATGCAATTATAAAACGCCTATTTTTGCAATATACTTACAATACAATAAAACAAATACATATACACATAAGTTTTTAATGTAATTTTTATGTAGCTGAATAAAAATTTCAGTGAAGCAAGATAAAACGAAATGAAAGTTCTATATTTAAGCTTATCAAGGATAATACGATGAACCCCATGATGCTGAGAGATGAGAAAGAAATGTTTGTCATTTTCTTTTTTTTTTTTTTTTGCTTTATTTTTTAGAAGGCTTTAGAAGAATCACTGCAATTTTTTTTTATTTTTATTATTTATATTTTTTTTTTATATTATCTTAGCTTATAATTATTTTTGCAGCTTTTTATTTTACTGTCTTCTTACGCGAGGCAGACAACAACAGCCCTAAATATATATATTTTTTTTGAGAGGTTTCCTTTTTAATTTTTTGACAAAAGAATTTTTATTCTGCTAAGATTAAAGTCAGAGCGTTGATAAAGTGAAAATTAGATTTTTAAGTTACGAGCAAATTTAGTCACAGTGCAATGTATTATTTATAAATTAAATTATTTAGGGTTTCTTGCTAAATTACAATACTATACCAGCTGCAATAAAGTCCAAAGACATTTGCGAATTTTTACTTGTAAGCTGGGTAAGTATAAGAAGGCCACAGGCGGCACATAACCACTTTGAAGGGGTTTCTGTATAAAATCACCATTTATATAGTAGGTTACCATAACTAGGTTGTTTTCTGTAGATTCAAAGCTTTTCAAAATATGATGATATGATTAAAAAAGTTGTCAATTCTACATATTCTTGCTGTATTATATAGTGATTTATAAGTTATATATATTTTTAAAGTCACTGTTTGGGTGATCTATAGAGAGATGTACATGCTCTTAAGTATTTCCTTTCGAAGATTCTTCGAGTTATTTCAGTAGCGAATTTACGTTACGTCCAACTTGAAATAACTGATTCAACATGATTCCATCAGTTTGATTTAAAAGTACTGAAATGTTAAATCAACATGAAATAAAGTTATTTAAAAATTAAAATTTTTGTAAGACATTTTTTAGATTTTAATTGAACTGTAGTGAGTTTTAATCAGAAATAATTTATTATTTCCCCCAGCTAATAAAGTCTAGTTTAATTTTTCTTCTCTTCTTTAGAAACTCACATTAATAAAAATATTTCATTTGGTAAGAATTGAAATTACTGAAGCCTGATTAAGAAATTATTTCTGATTAAAACTAAAATTTTTATTAAGGTTACTGTAAAACATGTTGAATTATCATGAAATACATATGAAGCAAAATGATTGCCGAAAAATGTTAAATTAACCTTGTTAAAGTATACTCTAATGCCAAGTATTTCTATGTGTATGGATTTTAATATGTTTTTTCTTTTAAATAGTTATACTATTTTAAAAAAGTTTTCCTTTAAAGTTGTGAACCTAAGTTTTGTCACTCTACATTGTTATACAATTACCTAAATTTTAATTTTTTACGTTGCTTAATTATGAGACAGACCTTCACTGATTTTCCACATGAATTATAAAATTTTGCCATTTTTTTTCTGATTACAAACATTTTTTAATTTAATTTGATTTAAACTGAGTGTGCTCCAACGAGCACAACAATTGAATTGTTAAATTTATCAAATTTGCTTATCAATCCTTAATAGGATATACGAGTATTGTAAATAAAGCTTGAAAAAAAAATTTACTTTCTATATTTTCTATAGCATTTTGTGATGAAGACTTAAAATTTTCCATCCATAAAATTAAAGTGTATGTGTCAGTAGTGCGATATCTCTCTCTTTTGCTGCCTCTTGTTATCTGTTAAATATTTTTTTTTCAACTTTGTTAGTAAGCAAAAATGCAAAGAAAAAAGTAAGAGTTTTTTTATCTGCAATTTAATATTCACTATACTTGTAGTGGCACATTAAATACATTTTGACTATAACTAACGATTATTTAAGTAACTGACTACGGCCCGCAAAAAACTTGCACTTGAACACCAACAGGAACAAACAATATCCGTTGAACAAGCAAAAAGTGAAAGCGGATATACTTCAGTTTTTTAAGTTTTAAACGAATTTCTATTAGGAAATTTTTTTGGAACTTTAAGTGAGCTCTTGTAAGCGCAAGCAAAACTAAAATAAATAAACAAAGGCAAAATAAATTTTAAATAATATGTACATATATAAAAAAATGAATGACTGAGACTAACGCAAACAAAATTTTTTCACTAACACATTTGCACCATTTTTACATTGAATTCAATAGTGACAGTCAATTTGACTAGTCATTTGATCGGTAGTGATGATGTATTTATTTATTAATTATAGCTAATCCACTCTAGCATATATGTTAAAGGGGAACATGTAATGTACATATGCCAAAACATTTAAAACATAGACATAAAAAAGAGGAGAGGTGTCTTAGGTCACCAGGTTATAGCTATGCTGCTTAGCTAGTATATAAAACACACTTAATGTGTTAAATAACAATGTAATTAGAATATATTATATGATGATGTCAAATTCGGCGCTAATAGTTCAAAACGTTTCCATTTATTTCCCATTATTTTCTTTTCTACCGTGAAATAAATAGCATAGCTATAAAAACTACAATTCATTCGGTCCGTGAAAATTAAAAGGTGTGAAAAGGGCTATATACCGCTCAGGTTATTTTGTGTTTTTGCTCATTTATATATTTCGTGTTATATATTTTATATACTTCTGGGTTTTTAAGTTACTTTTTATAATAAACTATAATTAAAATAATATAAAAAGTATATTTATTTTTAGTATATCAATCATGTATGATTGCTCAGTCAATCATGTATTATTGCTGTTGTATAGTCGACGAAATTCATTAGTTAGAGAGATATGCCACATCACACATACACAAAAGTTTGCATAACATTTTTCGTTTTGGCCCTAATAATATGGTAGAAACTTTGTTTTACGCAATGATGAATATATCGTACATGACTACCAATCAAATGACCGGTCAATTGACTGATACTATTGTTGTTTTTCTCAATTACATGAATAATGTTTGCATGTCTGTATGTATGTATGTATGTGTGTATGTATGTATGTATGTATGTATGTATGTATGTATGTATGTATGTATGCATGTATTGATGTATGTATGTATGTATTTTTTTTAACCTAGCAAGCATAATATTTATTTATTTATTTAGTTCGATTTTCTTTTGATTTCCTATTGATTGCATTTTAACCTAAATCACTCGGCCACAAAAAGTCAGCTTCAATCAAAAATGCAAAATAATTGACCAAACTGTTGATACAAACGATTTCAATTTGGTTCACGAAGAAAGTGTGAAGGGAAAGAGATAGAGAGAAAGATAGAAAGAGATAGATGTAAAAATTTTAAAAAAATCAGAAATGAATACATTGTAATTTTTTAAAAGTAAATTTAAGCATGAAAAAACATTTAAGTAAGTGAATTGATTTCAAATGACTTGTAACTCTTGAGATTAATAAATACATGCATACGTACATATGTATGTATGTACATTTACTTTAACAACGACATAACTCAAAATATAACTATTTATACAGAAAGCGAGCTTTCAAGCTTTATGGAATAAGACAATTTTACTTTTTTCGTACACTTAAATAATTTTCTTCATAATTCTATGAATTTCGACATTAATCTAATGAAAAATTAATTAAAATTCAACCAACGTCACGCTTCGTTGGATTAATGAAACCAGTTTCGTCAAAATTATTTTATTGAAAACTTCATCAAATTTATTTAACAGTGTAATTAATGCAGTGCTATAACTTCATCGAAACAATAAAATAACTTAATGAAAAGAATGAAATAACTTAAATATAAAGGGGTTTCTTAATAATTAGAAGATATTGTTGTCATAAATCCAATAAAATATCCTTACGAAACCAGAATACCAACGAACCAATTCCAATGAAATTCTTTCACAATATTCATGCAATTTTCATTGAATTTGTGAAATTATCATTAGAATTGTGAAAAAATTTTAATGAAATTGTTTCATTGGACTAATGAAGCAAAATTCTTTCGGTGTATAAGACCTGAAGTATATTTATGTCAACGTTAAGTATTAAAGTATAGAAGTGTTTCTTGTACGAGGTCAGATCATTAAGTCCGTGACTTTTCGAACTTCCCTCGTAGTTATATGAAATGCAACACTGTTACGATCAAGTACCAGCTGTTAATAGTTAGACTACTGTCAAATTTTGAGCAAGTGTCGTCATTTACTTTGCGTTTAAAAGCTGTTCAAAACATAAAACCTGGTGTATTTTTCTAAAAATGGAATAAAGTAAATTTCGGGTGCTCATTAAACATTTTTTTTTCGAAAAAAAAAAAAACGTCAACCAAACCAAGGACAAGCTCGATAAATATTATAGGGTTGCACAAGTACAAATGACGCTGTTGGCCGATCGAAGAGTAAAAGTGCGTGAGATTGTTGATGCCATAGGCATCCCACATATCTTAGTGACCTTGAGCCTGATTAAGAGGAAACAAATATATACATTTTCTAAGGTCGAAGAAAAACTATCAATATAATTGTTATGAAATATTTGATTTGCACTTTCATAATTACTGCCCTTTTCACAATGTACAATTAAAAGCTAACAAGGACTTTAATGGCAGGTTTTGTACGAAGAGCTTGCAGTTAAATTTCACACATATATGTGACGCGCAAAATAGAAAGGGAACTAAGGGTAAAAACCGGTTTTGTTCAGGAGAGCCGTTTTAAAGATTTAAATATGTGTATCTTTGGTGTACCATCACTGAGCGTGTTGGCATTGGTCTCATTTGAAAGCGACACATCGCATGACATCAGGAACGTGTTGGTCAACCTTGAAAACGCGCGTAGGTCGTCCCTACCTCTTGTTTTGTGTAGTTGGTCTTTACTGTTTTCTACCTAGCGCGCTGTTTCCATGAGTTTGATATCAATTTTGCTCGCGTTTTTTCGAATCCAGGTTTATTTTCTGAAATTATTAATTTATGAAATGCTCATTTATAATTCTTTTAAATCGTGAATATCACTTTGTTAGTACGAAAATTTTTTCACATAACCTTAGAATCGTCGACTTCAGTTTCATAAAACGCTCATATCTCTGGGAGGGAACACTTTTGGGGCATGGGATCGGTCTCATTCGATGCTCAGATGTTGTCCACATCAAAAAAAAAAAAAAAAAAAGTGAAAATTGATTTTTTTTACCCTTAGGTCCCTTTCTCTATGCGCTGTTACATATACATAAAGAAATTCACTGCAATACTTCTTCAAGGTAATAGCCAAATTCACAGTATTGTGCAAATGGTCTTGCGTCGTAGCATGTTCAAAATTGTATAGTATATTGATACTCACCACTTAACAATTTTTACTGGTAAGTATGAATTCACTGTATGATTTTGCATATGCTACGATGCAAGACTATTTGCATAAGATTGTGAATTGGACTAATATAAAATTCAAACAAAACAGGAACAACAACAGCAAATCTTACCGTTCCCAATGGTTGTCTTTGACTTAAATGCACCAACAACTCAATACTATTCGATACACTGGGTATTGATATCTTTCCAAAATATCGAAAATTCTCATAAAAATATTGAAAATAATTGGGACACGGCACAGGAGGAATTTCCAAATCTTGTAAATCTTGCAAATCTTGCGAACTGTTGCACAAGATGATCAATAAAAATGACAAATACCGCACTAATGTTGGTAACATTTTAGTTTCGTGTTTTACTTGTATTTACTTAATAATATCGTATGAATTTGTATACGAAAATATTTTGCTGATTAATTATTTGCAGTGTCTGTGTCAAAATATTCGAAAACGTGTTGCGTAGGCAAGTTGCAAAGTCTGTATCTACCATAGTGTTGCCATATATATTTTTCAAAAATCTTCAAGTCTAGCAAAAAAAAAAATCTTTTCTTTTATTAAAAATCTTTTTTTGTTATTTTATTGAACGAAAATAAGTTTAAATTTATTTTGTTTCCAGGGAACTATTAAACGTAAAGCTAAATAATACAAAATACCCAACAAAAAATTTCAAAAAAGGTAATCGGGCTTCGAATTAAGCATTTTTGGTGGAAGCTGTTCCTTACTGGATTGCCAACTTAATGATTTTAACAAGGCGTGAGACTAAAATAATCGATTCTTGGGAAGTACTTACTTTTTTTATTTGGCAACTTGTTCACGTAATCTATTTAGTCTAAAAAAGTTATTCTTCTCATTTAGCAACTTGCACATAATTTTTTTAAATTTTAGGTAATGTGATTTGTAAGCGAGTAAGGAAATTTGGTAATCAGAAAAGTAAGTCATTATGTGGCAAGTAGTTCTGATGGTAATGTGTAATTTTTTGCTGGGTATTTTCTGAATAGAATATATGTAAGATTGTTCTGAAGTAAATGAGAAAATATGTAAGTATTTTAGTCAAAAGACTCCTAAATAATATATTAAAAGTACCTAAAGTCACATTTTTAAAAATCTTATTTCTTAAAGATTTCTTAATCTTTTTGGTCGTTTTTTCGTGTCTAAAAACTTCAAAAATAAGATAAATCTTCACATATGGCAACACTAATCTACCATGATATTTTCGAAACTTCGAATGCAACTTCGAACGCAACCATAAACAAGATTACAGACTATGCGACCGACAATGAAATCTGCTTGGTTGCATAAACACGTTGCTAAATCTGTATCTACCATAAGTATTTAACCCGTAGATAACCCGTATTTTAGAGATCGTAAGGTCTACCGTATTTACCTTACATTATTTCCCGTATTATTAATATTATTTCGTGGAGTAGCTAAATACGAAGTCTGCCGAATTTAATGGGTGTTTTTTATTGAGGTATAGAACTTTAAGTTGGCATCACTTTTTTAACTGGCGGCCATTTTGTCAGCTGTCAAGTGATTAATATTTAGTTTGGTTTGCCATTTCATCATGAACAGGTTGACAAAAGAACAACGCTTGCAAATCGTGCAAATTTATTTCGAAAATAATGGTTCAGTTCGCGAAGTTTACCGCAAGCTCCGTCCATTTTATGGTCGACATAATCGTCCATCAGAGCAATTAATTCGGTTAACCATGGATCGTTTTCGCACTACGTTTACTCTATGTGATAATACGCATCCGCAGAGACGTAGAACAGTGCGCACCGAAGAAACAATTGCCGCTGTAGAGCAAAGTGTTGAAGAGGACCCGAATGAATCGATTCGCCACCGTGCACAGCAATTGGAGCTTTGTCCATCAACTTTATGGAAGATTTTGCGCAAAGATCTTGGCTTGCGACCTTACAAGATCCAGCTTGTGCAAGAATTAAAGCCGCGAGACCATGCAATGCGTCGTGATTTTGGTGTATGGGCCGAAAATGAGATTGATCTCGATGCTGATTTTCATCGCAAAATTTTGTTCAGTGATGAGGCGCATTTTTTGTTGAATGGCTACGTCAACAAGCAAAATTGCCGCATTTGGAGTGAAGAGAATCCACGTGAGACCCTTGAGACGCCATTACATCCACAAAAACTGACTGTTTGGTGTGCTCTATGGGCTGGTGGAGTCATTGGGCCATACTTCTTCCGAAATAATGCTGGAGAGTCAGTTACCGTTAATGGAGACCGGTATAGAGCCATGATAACCGACTATTTTGTTCCCGAATTGGGTGGCATGAATGTGGATGAGTTGTGGTTCCAACAAGACGGCGCTACATGCCACACAACGCACGTCACAATCGATTTATTGAAGGAAACATTCGATGAGCGCATAATTTCGCGGAATGGACCTGTCAATTGGCCACCAAGATCGCGTGATTTGACACCATTGGATTATTTTCTTTGGGGATATGTGAAGTCGCTCGTCTACGCCAACAAACCAGAAACGTTAGGGGACTTGGAAGCCAACATTCGTGGCGTTATTGCCAACATACGGCCCCATATGCTCGAAAAAGTGGTTGAAAATTGGACCTGTAGAAATTGGCCTTATTCGAGCCAGCCACGGCGGCCACATGCCCGAAATCATATTTAAACATTAATGGCATAAAATTATCCTTCCAATAAAGCCAAATTGATGGACATTAAAACGATTTTCTTGTGTTTTATTTCAATTCGAAGTTCTATACCTCTAAAAAAAACACCCTGTACTTCGTGCTCGTTGTTTTTTAATAGTGCAGACGTTATAAGTCGTGAGCTTGTATATTTAATTGGTTGTGTTAGTATAACAACATCTACATCATTGATCACCAAAAGGCCGCCCGTGGGCACTTCGTTATGCTCTTTTTCACACGTACATTCGTAAAAGCATGCAATTGGCTCTCTTTTACATTACATATGTATGTGTTTGCTTATCATTGATCTACATACTATTCAAAGGAAAGCTGGAAAATAAACTGCGTTACAAGTTGTAATAATGGCCCTTATAACCCTTGTAAGTATAAAATTATAAGGTTTCAGGATTTCGTCCTATCCCGAGTCACCATAACAATGTTCCGAAGGGAGAAGTTCTGCTTTTCTGCGTGAACATGAAGAAAAAAAATATATTTTATAGAAGTTTACTGAACAAAGCAAAAAAGAATTAAAATATTAGTCTCATTTATTTTTTATATTAAATAATTTTAATTTTGTGCAATTAAATATTCTTATTATACAAAAGCCATATTTGTTTCAAAGAAGTTTTTCTAACTTTGCGTTTTCTTTTGCTCATCTATTTATTAAAATATTAAAATTATAAAACTTCAGCAAATTAAAGTCTATTATACAAATGTCAACAAAATCCCCCCCTCCCATTTATTTCATTAGTCACATCTTAATGTGCAACTATTTAATCTCTGTAAAAATCCCCATTCCACCAAGCAAACTGACAGATGTTAAAACGAAGTTCTTGACTCAGTCAGATAAAAAATGTTTTCTTGTCTATTGCTTTTACTGCTGATGATCATTCTGGCCGCAAAAAAAAAACACAATTAATCAACAAAAAAGATACGAAGTACGAAATATTCTTGCTAAATACAATTTATTTTATTTTTTGTTGTTTTTACATGCAACAACAGTAGTTAGTATATATTGCTGGTTTCCAATAGAAAGGCCCTAACTCAAATAATTGTAACTTTTCATTAGAAGGTGAAGAATAGAAACTATAATATTCAACATGTAACTTTTTTGTACAACTGCTGGTAAAATCATTACTTTTTACCCCCGCTGACCAAGACATTCGTTATATTGATATCGATTTCGAATATATTTCGACCATTTATGGTGTCAAACTATCGAAGGAGACACTCAAAAATTAATAAGTCCTTAACTTAGCTGCAGGATTTGAACATTGAATCCCCATTCTAACAGACTAGCATTCTTCAACTAGGCTATCGTGGCAATTTTTTTTTCTGTTCAATTATTGCACATATGCAAGTATGTGTTTTTATTTTATTTTTTAACTTAGAATGCTGTCATGGCTCGAACTTGGTACCTCTAGACCAACGGGCTAGCATACATGCACTCGGCTATCGTCACACGTTGGAAAAGCTATCGAGAGAAGCTAGAAGTTCGAAGCTTTAGCGAACATTCGAATTTTTTTTTTAGATTTGCGAACAAATATCGAACAATTTTGTTTCGAAATTTCTTCGCTTTAGTAAGCATTCGTTTTTTTTTATCGAATCTCAGATCAAAAGGGACACTACTGTAATAAATTTTTTCTGGTGAAATGTATTGGAATCACTGAAAAACTCAATTTCGTAAAAAATATGAGTTAGGGCCTTTCTACTTGAGACTTTCAAAATGTATGTTTGTGTATTTGGTTATACATTTTTCTTTTACTTTTTGTACAGTAGTGTAAATGTGGTAGCCGCGCTTTTGAACCGCACAATCAAACCAGACTCGTAACAAAAACATTTTTACAGATGTAAAAGGTGAAATGAGACAAAAACTAAAATTAACAAAAAAAAAAAAAAAAAAAAGAAAAGATTCAGCTGAAACAAAAATAAAACCTTAAAAAACAAAAAGTTAGCGAAATGTTTGGGGCAAAATTAATGTTTTCCTTATATCACTTAGTTTTAGGAAACGGCCACGACAAAGTGTTAACGTTAGAATTGAAAAAAAAGAAAAAGAATTCGTCACCACTTCTTATCCAGCTATTCATATTTTTGTTGCCTTTTGCCCACAGTGACAACACGTAAAACGATTTTTTTTCCTTTGGTCATTTCATCGTAAACATACAACTTTACAGCCCAATTTCATTTTGCAGCAACAGCAGAGCAATGTTGCCTATGGCCCAAAGTGGGAAAACGGTTTTTATTATTGAACATCAAACTATCTAGCCGTGACAACTATTATTAGTGATAATAAAAGAATTCGCTAAACTGTTAACTTTTTTACTTCAAGTAATGCTTGGTGGCCAAAAAGACATATGTGAAATTTTTTTTTACAAGTGTAATCAAGCCTCCTTGTTCATATATCACATACATATATCTGATTTATTTATTAAATTTTACAAGTATAGTTATTTAATGTGAACGATCATAGTAACACAGATATTACCCCCTTTGCACTATAGGACATTTTACCCATTTTCTGGCCATAATGAATTACAGCCAAACAGAAGCGCCGATTGAAATGATTTCTTGAAATCATATTTCGGAACCCTTAAAGCCGTTCTTAAAGTTTTTATTATTTAATATTACGAAGAAAAAAATTTTTTTAGGTCACGCTCACGTCCCCTCACGCGTGATAACTTTTTAGTAATAATGAGTATATTATTATTAAAAGCTTTTATCACTTAATCTCACGAAGAATATTAATAATATACATGCCATGGTGTATGTGAAAAAATGTGGCTCTCAACGAAAAAAGTTTAACGAACACTGTTGTAGCTATTTTCTACTATGTGTTGATCCATGTTTGCTAAATTGTACTTTCATTATTCTGGAAGCTTAAATACCTTGAAAACTCATAAATATGGCACGAAAAAACATTATGCAGGTAGTTTTTTTTTTAACAACAAAAGACCTTCTACTAAAATATTTATGGCATGAAGTTAGCATAAATGACGAAATTGAATCAGGTTTTAACGAGTTCCTCCCTACAATTTTATATTAAAAATGGGTGCATTAAGTAGTTTTAACCCACTACTAAGTCCTAGCATGAATTGATTTAATGTGAAGTCTTATTGCAAAACTCTTTCAGATCATGTTCAATTTTGCCACTTAAGCCAATTTCATGCCGGTTTTTTTTCTTATACATACGGCTCTTAATAACTGAGTTAATTTCAAGCGTATGTTTTAAAACAAACCAGCGTTTTACTCGTAATCAGTTAGGTTTTGTAAATAAAGTTATAAATAGTATTGTCAAAAGTAAAGTTATAAAAAGTATTGTAAGAGCGAATCCAAAGTAGAAAATGTACAAAAAAAAACTGAGAAAAATGGAAAAATACCCACATATGTCTGAAATTCACGCAAATCAAATATACATTTCCCGAAAGGTCTAAACGTCTTCTTTCTAAATCTGTTTGTAAATATAAAATCGGTTAATATTCAACTTAGTTAGAGGTTATTTTATAAGTGTACAAAAACCCGGTTTTTTTGGGTGTTTCAAAAATTTCAAAAACAGATTGTTGTTATACTCTACCGGAAAGGTAATAACTAGGGAAATCAAAAATATGCTCTAAAAAAAGTGTTTTATGTGCATTTAATATGCACTAAAAACTTGAAAATATGCACGAAAAACTCAAAAAATATGCTCTTAAAAATAAATTAAATTTATTTATTTATAAATGAAAATACGTTTTTAATTAAAAAAATGCAACAATATTTGCATATTAAATAAGACATAAATAAAATAAACAAAAAAAATGGAACCAATAAAATAACTAACAAAGAAACTGCCGTATTAAAAACGATAATTTGAGTTTGAAGTGCACGTTTTAAATAAATTGCCATACAAACTTTGAATAAAGCAAATAATACAAATGAATTTTCTTTTTGATATTCACGTAAAAATTTTACTTTAACTTCAAAAAAGATCACGATATCAGAATTAAAACTATGAAACTGTATTTTGAATAAATATGACAAGCTTTTTATTTATAATTTGTATTGCAATAAGCAAGCAAAATATTTACCTAGATTTTCAAATAAAAATCGTTGTCTGTCACATCTAAGAGTCTGAACACAATGTAACGATAATTTATTGCGGTTTTTCATACGATTTTGAAGTAAAAAACCGCAGTGCGGAACGGTATAAAATTAAAATCTATTTTATTTTCTCTGCGGACTTTCTTATTCTCTCAATTTATGACTCTCTTTCTCTTTGTGATGTTGCCATAGTTTTTGAATAATTGTGAACAAAAAAATTATTTTGAAGTTCAAAAACTTTTGTCATAAAATATAAAAGTTTAAAAAATATATCAAATATATCTGCCAATGTATAAAATCTTAATAATTTCTTGTTTTTAGTTACTGTCATTACAAAATATTATATATGTATGTATATATATACATATGTGTATATGTTCCGGTCGTTCCTATAAGGAGCAGAGGTCCTTCATTACAAAATATTAAACAAATAGTAAATTTTTTAGAAAATTTTATAAAAATGTATCCACAAAAAAATTAATAGAAATTTAAACAAACACTGACAAGTATCGCCATAGCCGTCTTCCGTTGTATTATGTTTATTATTTTCTCCTGCAAAGAGAAATCGGACAGCACCGCAAACATTGTGTTTAGATAAACTTTTATACATTGACAATGTTCCTTCAAAGTCTACTGGCGTAATCGAGGCAAAGTACGTCATAAATAGCAAAAATATATTTTTATTGAAACTAACGTCCGTAAGAAAAATTTATATACTACATGAATAGAACATACGAGTAGAAATGAGCTTTATAGGCGAAAAATAAAAATAAAAATTCTGACCAAGAGATATGCTTGTAAGCGTATTAAAATAAACAAAATTTTATAAAGTATAAAAATATGCGCTTATAGGCGCAAATTATGCCCTAAAAACTCGAAAATATGCTAAAAATATGCATGTAAGACTGATTTATGCAAAAATATGCTTTAAAGGGTGAAATATGCAAAAATATGCAGTGACAAATCGATGCTAAAATTCATTAAAAGTTCTGAAACGGATAAATATTTTATCTCCGCATTAATACGTCACACAAGAAAAAACATGCAATTGCATTTCGACTTCATTCATTTCTGCCGTACAGTGTTTTTAGTGTTTTTATTGTGAAATCCTGTACTATATTCAATTGTTATTTCAAATCACTCAGAAAACACTTGATAAAGAGACAGTAAATCACAATTGTTGAACAATTTTAAAACTCCCCTAAAAACTACTCCTGATACACTCTTTATTAAAAACACAATTTTTTCTAGATTTTTTTTTTCAGTTGCCACATTTACATTAAAATGTACTCGTACATATGTACATATATTTCACTGTCATTATTTACTTACGCATTTGCACATTTATTGCACTACTTTTTCAGTGGTTAAGGATTAAATTAGAAAAAAAAAACAAACACTAAATAAAAGTAATATCTAGAGAAAAAACAGAACAAGAAAACAATGAACAGATGCTTAGAATTCCCTGAATGCAAGGAAAAATACTTTTATTAAATTGTTAGAGAGAGCAGAGTGTTATTAAATTAAATATGGGCATTTCCACAGGAATGTCAAATTTTTGTAAAATGCGACACCAAGCAAATATGCTTGTTTTTTTTCAAAGAAAACCAAACTTTTTTTTTAGGTATTTATTTATATTATATATTTTAGATTTAAGATTTGAATACTTATTGTTAGTTCATATTTGAAGATACAATAAAAAAAAATATTTGTATAAAAAAAAAGTTATTTATATATGTTTGTGTAGGCCGGCAGCAGCTCTACGTTAGGTGAAATTTTAAGAAAAATCGGGTCACGTTGTTCAGAAATGCAAGGTGGAATTGCTTACTATCGCGAGCGACAAAAAAATGGAATTTCTCAGAGAAATTCCCATATGTCAAAAGGTTTTGGAAAAGCAAATTTTTTTTAATACAAATTTAATATTAGTGAAGCCTCTCTTTGGAAAATTTGCCCTTCAGTGTGGTTCGTGAGACTCAAATATATTGTGAAGTGAAATAAAATTATGTGGCATTAAAGAAAAAGTGATTGGCTATCGCAGAAATCATATTCTTAAAGTATTTATCCATTATTATATTTTTTTTTATTTAAAATTTTGTATTTTTAAATTATAAAAAACAATGTGAGAAGTATGGTCAAACAGTGCTGGATTGACGCATAGGCCCGGGCCTCACGGATGGCATGTTTTTAGGGGCGGCAAACTTTTAAGAACCCTAAGAATTAAAATTTTAAATAGATTGTTATTGATAATTTTTATCAATCAATGAACAATTTAGAATATAAATGTTTATTTTTGCAACGTTAGCTTTGTGAAAATAAAATAATTTCAATCAGAAATAATATCTTAATCAGGCTTAAGTTCAGTAATTTCAATTCTTACCGAGTGAAATATTTTTATTAATTAATGTGAGTTTCTAAAGAAGAGAAGAAAAATTAAACTAGACTTACTTTATTAGCTGGGGGAAATACCGATATTTTTCTGTGCAGCCACGCACTTCATCAGCACCCATGTGCATCCATTGGGGTAGAGATTATTATTAACATCAGCTATTTAACTTAAGTTTTCTATGAAATGGAATATGAGAATTGATAGGGTATACAATTATTGATTTACCTTTGGTAAATATATTTTGTTCTCTTCTTTAGAAACTCACATTAATTTATAAAAATATTTCATTCGGTAAGAATTGAAATTACTGAACTTAAGCCTGATTAAGAAATTATTTCTGATTAAAATTCATTACAGTTCAGATAAATCTAAAAAATGTCTCACATAAAACAATTTTTCAAGATATAAGCGTATCGAGAAATAATAAGATTTGGGAGGAAATTTTTGAATGAATTTTTGAAAGGAGTAAGGGTAAATATATATTGGGGTTAAAGATACTTATCTCAGGACGGGGTGTCTGGATCGGATGGGATAAATAAAACGAGTTCAGGTGAGTATATTTGACATGTTTATTTACGAAAGCAGAGCGCACTCTAGTTAGGAGGTATTGACAAGCAGCGTTAAAAACTTCTGATTTGTGTAATTGCTTTTGCTTCTGCTTCTGAAAATGTAAACAGTCGCAGTCAAAGCGAGCGTATGAAACGAAAAATTTTCCAAAACAGAAAATTTCAGCAGTCGACATGTTCGAATAGTTGTCGGTTTGACTGTCTGCTCCTTTAAATAGATTCGGATGTTAAATTTTCGATATTTACTAGAAGTGTGCATTAGTTATATGAGTTTATAAAAAAAATTGTGAAAAACGAAAATTTTGTAGGTAAAAAGTGGTCTGTATGACCTATTATGGTTCCTAGGCACGTTCAGAAGAAATAATTTTTTGGACGTAATATGTTAATGAGATTTATTTGGACGACATTAATGCCATATAGTAAAGCGCTATCACTAAGTCTGAATTAGCCGTTGGCCATAAATTGGTGACACCATGTTTTAGAGGGCGCAATGTTTTTCGAAATCTTTGGAGGTTCATAAAAATTAATTGGTCACCAAAATTGCCAAACTTGGTACAGGGGCTTGCTTCCTTTTGGTAATACTATCAGGACCGTGCGGACTTCCACGTGTTATGTACAGTGTAATTTAAATAGTTATATATTTCATATTTAATTTTAACAAGTTTTCCTTCATAGAGCAAAAAGGGCGGCATATCTCACGGGGCCTAGGGCGACATCAAACATAAATCCGCCACTGTGGTCACACCCGTCACAATGGAACTGCCCATATATTACTTAATTCATATAAATTTGATTTTTGTGTTATAAGACATATTGGCTCAAAATAAACGTTATGTTGGTAAACTTTTCAAAAATTATTTTAATCCAAAGCTAAGCAGCAGATAAATCTATAGATATGCATTTATTTAAGACAGACACTTTTATATTTTAAAGAATGTTAAATAGTAAATAAATTACTTATTTCTTTAGTCAACAACAATTATCGTTTATTGCCTTTGTTATTGTGATTGAAATGTATTATTTTATGGCTGGTAGTTCGTTTAACAACAACAACAACAACAACAACAACAACAACACCAGCAACAACAAAGTTTAAGCAATACATGCCATTATGCTCAAATTCTCCTGACAATTTGCACAATCATCTTGAAATGCAATTGAAAGTTACGAGTATTTTCAAATTTATTACACAGCAATTTGCCAGCTCAATTTAAATTTAGTAAACATTTTAATGATAGTAAAAGTCAAGAAAAGAATTATTCCATTTTTATGTTTACATACATTTATTCGCACATTGTGCGATTTATCATATTGTGCGGGTTATTTCTGTGGTATGCATATATTTTGTTGGCAAAAAAACGTTCAGAAAATTAGTCAGTTTTCAAAAAAAAAAAATTTACACAGAATTGCAAATGCTGTTTGTAAGTATCTGGGGGACAGACAAATGCTCTTGAAGTTCTTGGCATGAAAATTCAGTGCGATGGTCATTGCACTGAACGCATTTTTAAGCAATTCTGCTGTTCATCACACATAAGGCACACTCTGTTGACGCTCACCGTTGATACAACTACAATGACTCACCTGCTTTATTTTAATACACATATACACGATTATCAGCTGCGTTGTTTATTTGACTCTTCACCCATGACAACAAGACTGATCTGCCAGCAGATAGGTTGCCATTTTTATACTTCACACAAGGCTTCCAGAATGTGACAACAACGTCTAGACAATCTCAGCAGCATTTTTAATGCTTGTTTTCAATCGCCCAATTATTTCATGGGGTAACTAGGTACATACGTGTGCATATATATACATCGTTAAAGAAGAAGGAGTTTATGGTGGTTCCCTGCAAATAATATTGCACTATGTGTTCCAATCTAGATAAAAGACACTACACAGAGAGAACAGTGCCTACTAATACCTCATAAAATAGAACAAAATTAATAAGAAATCTCTATGATTTTTTCTCAATAAGGAAATCTTATTAATTTCATAATTTATTTTTGAAAAAAATCAAGAAGAAATCTTCTAGTTTTTATTAGGTTATCTTATTCAATTTTTCAATAAGGTTTTCTTCTTGTTTTTATTAGGCGACCTAATAAAAAATAAAAAAAAAAATTGCGTCTTTATTCTCTGTACTTATTTATTTTTATTTACATTCTATACCATATGCATATGTTTGTATGTAGTATATTGTAGATGTTATTTATTTATACATACATACATACACATTATGTTATATTCTTAACTAACTTACTCACCAAGTATTGAACCAGCAAACTTCTGACTGATAGACAAGCACTCTAACCAATATGCTAACAAGCAGCCTGAATAACCATTGAAATTAATGTGCAAACATTCTTATACAAAAATGAAAAAGATCATAAGAAAAATTGTCTCTATGTCTATTTATAGATATGAAATAACAAGAAACCTCATAAAATCAAGAAGATTTCCTTATTAAAAAAAATCAATAAGATGCTTTACACATAATCATATAGGAACCTAATAAAATCAAGAAGAAAACCTTATTGAAAAATTCAATAAGATAGCCTAATAAAATCAAGAAGAAAACCTTCTTAAAAATTTAATAAGGCAACCTAATAAAATCAATACGAAATCTATATAGTTTACAATTTAGAAAAAAACCTAATAGAATAAAGAAGTTTTTCTCTATGGATTGTTTTTTTGGTGCCCAAAATAACGGAATCTGCTGAGTTACCCCTTAGCCTAAAAAAGTTTTTATAGAGAAAATCTTCTTGATTCTATGAGGCAGTTTTTTCTCTGTGTAGTTACAACATGGTCCCATGTAATGCAGTCATGGATCATGTCGTTTTCACACAACCATTCAATGCTGCACGATAAGTGTTCGTGTTTAAACGATTATGATCGATCTTCTTAGGCACTTACAAATTCTATGCGAGGAGTCTATAACTATTCCACATGGGGTAGTTTTGGGGATGCTACGGTGTAATGCAAATTTGGACCATGTGGTCCAACCATAGAACATCGCAATGTTTTATCCATACATTTGGATTATATTTGGACTAGTCCTGGTACTTTATGTACTAGTCCTTACATGCATATATGGACTAGTCCGCCTATATGCAGGCATCTGCACTACCATGTGTGAGTGTGGATATGTGTATCTTCTTAAGAAACAGAAGTTATGTGTAGCCATATATGTGCTACGAAACCAATTCTGTATAATGCGTTTTGTTTACCAAATGTTTTCTTTATAAAACATTTGCATTGACTCCGTTCGAATAATTTTGCGTAACAATATTATAACGTAATGGTTAAGCAACGTTGTGGTTTGAGATGTATTAGAGCAAAACTAATTGCGAATTTTCAATATAATTTTTTTTAGTTTTAGCTAAAACTAGCTTAACCCCCGCATTAAAAAAAACAATTTCAGTGATCCTTTTTCATATGCCATTAAAATGTTTACAATTAGTTCAGAAGTGACAAAGTTATTTGATTATAAATTTTTGGTGACATTGTTTTCCCCACGTCCACAATTTAAAAAAACTGGGCCTTTTCCATATGCAAAAAGAATTTTGAAAATTGGTCCACAAATGACAAAGCAATTTTATAATCCATTTTTTTTGGCGGGCACATTCAGCACTCTTTTCCCCTCCCAACGTTTATAAAAAATTATTGGGCTTCTTGCATATTGAAAAAGCATTTCAAAAATTGGTCGACAGATGACCACGTTATTTGATAATCAATTATTGGGGCGGGCAATTTGCACCCCCCCCCCTTTAAAATTAAAAAAAAATATTAGTGGAGCTTTTCAATATGCAAAATGAATTTTGAAAATTGATCCACAAAGGACAAAAATATTTAAGAATTAATTTTTGTGGCGGGTATTTTCCACTCCCCCTCCACTTAATTTCCAAAAAAAAAAACAACTATAGTCAACTTTTTTCATATTCCATTAAAATTTTGAAAATTGGTCAAGAATCGGGCACTTTGCTTAGTGGAACTTTTCCATATGCAAAAAGAATTTTGAAAATTGCTCCACTAACGACAAAGCAATTTTATAATCCATTGTTTTGGCGGGCACATTCAGCCCCTTCTCCCCCTACCCAACATAAAAAAAAAATTTAGTGGACCTCTTCCATATGCAAAAAGCATTTTGAAAATTGGTCGATAAATGACGAAGTTATTTTTTATTCAATTATTGGGGCGGGAAATTTGTGGCAGCCTCCTAGTTTTGAAAACATCGGTTCCAGAGGTTTGGTCTCCTATAAGCTACAAACAAACAAACAAACAATAAACAAACACATAATCCGTTTTATAGTATATATAAATAAAGTGGAAAATTTCCTATAGAGAAAACTTTAAAATTATGTTTTTGTTTCAAATATAATTGGGCGACAACTCGATATGATACACACATATGTATATTCTATTTTTGACAAGTTTTAGCCGGCAGCCTGCTGTCGTGAATGTGTTTAGAGTGTAATTTGCCCACGTTTTCTTGTTACAGCAATTTGTCTCTTTGACATGTCGCCTCAGTCAGTCAGTTATGCATTTCTTTCTTCATTCACTAAGATGTTTGTAAGTAAGACTTCTGTTTATATATAATACGAGGGTGGGTGGCATAACTACCCGACCTGGTGTATAAGTGGTGGCAATAGTTTGCAAATAATAATTTTGGTGAAACCTTACCATAAACAGATTACTGAAACTATTCTATATCACTGGGAAAGGCGACCACCCTCGTATATGTATGTGCATGCTGGTGTTTATATTGTAATGTCGTTGTGTTAATTTCTTTTGATTCAATTCAGTTCAATTTAGTTGTGTTAGGTGAAGATTGACAAAATTAAAAAAAAAACACTGTTACATCGTTTCGTTCGCAATTCGTACTTTGGTTGTCATCTTTTCTTTAAAAAAAAATTTATATTTCTTTACGGCTTGAGTATTTACATGCGATTTGCAAGGCCACTAGCTTCTTATTTATTTTTCTTTTCAAAATTAAGATTTAATTTTTTTATGAATGAATGTGTGGGGCGATCATCAGATTAAAATGATTTGCATTAAGTTATTGTGCCACATAATTTATTGCTTTTCAAGAAAAAAAATATTTAATTTAAAATGTTTGCTTTAGTTCTCGTTCAATTGTATAATTGAATTTCATGTAACTAAGGCTGAGTTTACATCTGGCATTTCTTGTGTGTCATTTGCCCAAAAAAAAAACGTAACCAACTAATTACTTATGAAAAACATTCAAACATGAATTTATTGATTTAAACAGTTTCCAATCATGGTCGATTCTATAAAATTGCCTATTAGTTATGTATGGAACTAACTATTTAACTTAATAAATACATGTCTGAATCAAACAGTTTTTCGTTAGTAATTAGTTGGTTACGCTTTTTTTACGTTTGTGTGGCATTTGGCACACCGATGTAAACCCGGCCTAAGTTGAAATGAATTATGCATTCATTTGCCGGTATGCACACATAAAAAATATTTATACTCTGTTTTTAATTGTAATTTTTAGGTCAAAATTATATAGATGGTCTCAAGTAACAAGCTAAACTTATTTTTAATTAATAACTTAATGAATATAATTAAATTTTCAATTGTTTCTTATACTTATATTAAAAAAAGGTGTCTAATACCCAGCAAAAAATTACACATTACCATCAAAACTACTTGCCATATTATGACTTACTTCTCTGATTACCAAATTTCCTTACTCGCTTACAAATCACATTACCTAAAATTTAAAAATATTGTGTACAAGTTGCTAAATGAGGAGCATAATTTTTTAGATTAAATAGATTACGTGAACAAGTTGCCAAATAAAAAAAGTAAGTACTTCTCAAGAATCGATTATTTTAGTCTCACGCCTTGTTAAAATCATTAAGTTGGTAATCCAGTAAGCAACAGCTTCCACCAAAAATGCTTAATTCGAAGCCCGATTACCTTTTTTGAAATTTGTTGCTGGGTAGTTATACTTTTGATTAAAAAATAAGGGTGAAATCAGTATTAGGATTTCATTGATAGATTCATTCAATTCAATACAAATTCAATTAAAACGCTACTTGATTTTGCAATATTTTTGATTCCCGGAATCGCATGTGATCTTAAGGATCAATTTAAAAAACAGCAACAATGTTTTGAATAGGCCCCTAACATAGAGATTTTTTTTAAAATGCAAATATTGTGCCATTACCGCCAAAATAGCTTAAGCGACATACTTTTCGAACCTCATTTTTTGACCAAAATCGATTATTTGCGATCGTAAATAGTCCATTTTCGTAAAAAAAACGAAGTAAGAAAAATGAGCCGCTTAAGCTATTTTAGCGGTTATGGCTCGATATTTTCCACAAGTAGCGATCGTATTGAACTCCTTTGAGCAGTAATTTCTTGTTTTTGAAGGTCTCTTTCATAGTTACTGCATGAGCTAATGATACGGACGAATATTGATTTCCATTATGTAGCCCACACTGCTTTCCGAAGCATTAGATACATATGAGTATATTCCTTTTATTACTATATATTTTAATTCCCGGAACCATAAAAAAATAGTTCCTTTACTTGGTATGACTTTGCAATGGAACCACACCACAAGATGCAAGTGTGTTACTAATAATTGTATTATACGACGGTGAATCAATAAGTCCGGGACTTTTTGAATGAAACACTGTTTTTTTGCAACAAAAAAAATTATTTTTCAACACTTAGTTCCAGTTTTTGTATCCCTCCCAAAAAATAAGATTTTTCGAGATCCTTAAGACAGGCATTTATTTGGTCAATAATTTCATCGTTGGAGCTAAATCTTTTTCCACCGAGCCATTTCTTTAAGTTTGGAAATAGGAAGTAGTCACTGGGGCGAAGCAATGAGGGAGCAATTTGAAGCCCAATTCATGGATTTTTGCCATGGAAACTGCACATGCGTTTGTGGTCGACTATGAGCAAACGCGGCATTCATCTTGCGGAAACCACTGAGCCATGTGGGATGCCTATGGCATCAATAATCTCACGCACTTTTACTCTTCGATCGGCCAACACCACTTCGTGGATTTTTTTTCGTAATTTTCGGATGTACTGTCATTTGTACTTGTGCGACCACAACGAAAGTCAGTGAACCACTTTTTTAACATTGAAATCGGTGGTGCAGGGTCCCCATAATATTTATCGAGCTTGGCCTTGGTTTGATTGGCGGTTTTTTTTCGCAAAAAAATAATGTTTAATGAGCAGTCGAAAGTCAATTATTTAAATTTTTAGAAAAATACACGAAAAACACCCAGGTTCTATGGCGGGAATCGAACCCACGACCTCTGGAGTGAGAGGCTAGCATCGCTACCACTCAGCCACGAGGTTGTATGTTTTGAACAGCTGTTAAACGCAAAGTAAATGACGACACTTGCTCAAAATTTGACAGTAGTCTATTAACAGCTGGGACTTTATGGGAACAGTGTTGCATTTCATATAACTACGAGGGAAGTTCGAAAAGTCACGGACTTATTGATACGCCCTCATACATGTTTGTCAAAGTGGGCTATCTGCCTTAATTGTGCATAAAATCTAAATTTTTGCACAGATTTTCTTTACTTATAAAGCCAGCATACGTAAGTTTCCGAAAAGTAGCAAAAATGTGAAATGTTTGCGGTTTTATTTTTTTTTTATAAAGTTCTTAAAACATAAAAAATCAATTTTACATTAAAACTATTTTTTTTGTCACTAATTTCGGATTGATTCAGAAAGATATTTGAAAGATAATTTTATTTTGCATCTTTTAGTGTTTAATTTATTGAAATCGAACAAACGGTTATCGAGTTATATTGAAATAACATAGCGTGACCGCCTTGCTTGTGGGCCCATTAAAAAAAAAATATGTACGTCAGAGAAAAAAAAATGAAAACGGATTTGAATTTAGGTCACAAATGTCCATATAAAACACATATTTTTATTGAACACTATTTATTTTTTGCAGAACAGTGTAATTTGACCGCCTCTAATAGATTAAAAAAAGAAAAGAAAGAACAAAATATGAAGTGGCCAGTCATCATTGTGGCTCACTGTAATATCCACTACATTTAATATTACTTTCAATTGCATCAGTGTCAGTGGGTACGGGGAAGCTTGTCGTTACGAGACCTACTAAGCCACTAAACTAAATAAATAACACTCGTGCGTTTACTCTGCTAACTGCCTACAAAACATGTGAGTTTTGAGTACGAATGTAACCGGCACACAGCGACAATAGCGACCAACAGGTGATTTTTGAGCACGAAGCCTCAACAATAAAAGAGCGTAAGTGAGAGCCCCAAGTAAAAGCTTTCCTTTACTCTCAATTTATGCTTGGAGTTGATTTTCAGCATGCAAAATGAAATATGAAGCGGTGGTAGTGTAGTGGTGCTGGTTAAAGATAAAATGAAAATTACAACAAATTGTTGCATATTCTTAGGCGTTCATTATTAAATATGAAAGTATGTACAAATGTATGTATGTATGTATGTAAGTATTTTAATTGTGGAAAGCAGTGATTAGAAAGAAATTCGTTCATTCAAAGAGCTCGATTCAACGATAAATTCAGTTCTTGCACTGTTACTGTGAGAGCTGCACGAGTGGTGTTGTTTTTTTTTTTAAATATTGTTTTTGTTGTCATAAAAGGCGCGCTATATTCGTTGGTTTAAACTTAAAAATAACATTGTGTTTGATGTCGTGTGATTGTGTTGGCATCTGTATGTGTGTACGAGATGGTGAGAATATTTGGTGTTATATGTGTGTGCTGTGTGCTTGTATTTGTGTAAGGTAAGCATAGTAAGCAGACAAGCTGCTGCATGCTTAGTCAACATTAAGCTTTCATCTCGTACGGTTTTAAAAACAAACTCACTAAAAAAATTATGAAATGGATTAACATGAATAGCGGATAAAATTAATTAAATAAATTAATTAAAAGAAAAACAGCAAAATACTCAGAATAAATAATTAAATAAATAAGCAAATAAAATTATTAATGCTTATTATGTGTGAGAAAAAGTTGTTATCCAGCAAGTTAAAAAAAAATTGCAAAAACATATGAAATTATTAAAAATATTTATTTAATAAAATTTAAAGCCAGCTTAAAAAAAATTTTTTAAAGCATTTTTAACCCAAAAAAAAAGTATGCCAAGTTTTACATCCCCAAGCCGTCGGTGTTAAAAAAGTTCGTGTTTTATGTGATACAAAAAAATAATACTTGAATGCAAATATTATTTCATGCTGCTGTTTTTTCAGTAAATATTTCAAAAAAAAAAAGTGACCGACTATACGACTGCTTAAAAAAAGAAATTTTAAAACAAAAACATATTTTTTTACTTGTGCATTCACTATTAAATCATGCCACTTACGTTGTTGCATACAAGTATATCCTTTTTAGTGTTGCGTGACAACAGCATGTAATTCTGGCTGGATAAAAAGTTTAAAGTTATTTTTTTTCACCTGGTTTCTCACCGTTGTAATTGTGTTGTGTGCTTAATCTTTTTTGTGTGTCTTCGGTTTTCTACATGCATTGCATGCAATGTTTTTGTTCTTTATTTTTTTTTTTTTGCCATTTTTACGAAAGGTAAATAAAAAGTTATTGTTTTAAGCAAATTCATAAATATGTATGTATGTATGTATATATTTTAATTGTAATATTCGGCTCTTAACTTTTGCAATATGATAAAGTGTTAATGACTATTGCTTGGAATTATAAATCCTTGCAAAAACCATAACTTTTTTGGAAAATTATAAGGTTGATAAAATACCTAGTTTGCAAAGTAAACGAAATTTTTTTAGCAAAATAAATTGTCATTAAATATAAAAAGGAGATAGGGAAGGTTCTTTTTGCAAAGGAAGCAGTAGTATGAACTTAAAAGTGGAATGAAAAGTAAATTTTGATAAAGTTCTCTGGTTAAACTTTAGTCTTTAGAACAGTTTGCTTTCTTGGTAAAAATTAAAACTTTATTTTTTTTTTATTATTCAATATTTAATAATAAAAAAAATATATGAAGTATACTAGCTCAATTTCAGGTAATAGCAAGCTTACAAAAATACAACAAGTAAAAAAAAAACAACATGATTTTCTAGTTGAATCAAAATTTCAAATATAGCATTTGTGCAACAAAGTAAAAATAAAAATTATTTTCATTAAGTTGCAAACGGTACGAACTTTTCAAAAATGTTTTTAATTGTTTTCATATATATAATCTTTTTTACAAATATTTTTTTTAATAAAATATTTTTCATATCGAAATTATCTCGAAATTTTTTTAAATTTCCTTTTTGTACAAAAATGTTTAAGTTTTCGGCTAAGCTTAAAAAAAGAAGTCAGCTGGATCATCGAATGTGCCTTGTGTGGTATCGCTAAAAGTGGTGTTTGAAGAGAAAATTTCAAACAAAATATCTCAAAATAAAAAAATCTAATGAATACTTTATTTTTATTTAGAGAACTTTTCATTAAAATTTTCTTTGCAAACTCAACTTTAAGCAAAACAACAAGGCTGGTTAATTGAGCCACTAAAATATTTTTTAAATTAATTTTAATTTAATTTAAATTAAATTCAAAATATTTCAAGCGGTCGTAGCATACACACAAAAAAGTAATATGAATGATTTTGTAATATCAATTAAAATATTTGTAATAACAATTAAAAAAATTAATTAATTTAAATGAATTTTCTTCATGATAATCTATCTGTTGTGATTATTTTTACAATGATGTCTATATGGATGTACGTATGTAAGTATTAGTACGTTTATACGCGCAATATTTGCAAATAAAATTATTTGCAAATAAATTAACTCACTGTTTATACGGCATAGCAAAAGTACACAAGCTTGGTAGCACTTCTATAGAAAACTTACTTATGTTGACAACAAAACTAGTGTAAATGTACAAAATATCAAATAGTTATTTGTTTTAAAGGCAAATTTTGTAAATAGAAACGTTTTTTCGTTTTGAAATTTGTATGGAAAAAATATTTTTTGAAACGAATTTTCGTTATTTTTCATACAAATTTGAAACGTTTAGAAACGAAAATTTTTACAAAATATCTATCTATCTATGCTTTTTGTTGCAATATTTATCTATTTATTGTTTTTTGTTATCAAACATTTGTAAGCGTGGCAACCTCAGGCATTTTATTTGCAAATAGTGCGTTAATCGTGAATAGTTTTCTGAATTAGTAAGTCTCAATAAAACAATAATATGGCAACAATTTACAGTTTTATTTGCAAATAAGCCCTGCGTATAAACGTGACCTAAAACCCAAATAAACATTACTGCACTTATTACTTTTTTCCAAAAAACTTTATAAATTTGCTACTATTTATGTCTTAGTAACCAAATTGAAAAATAGTGTGGATTCAGTAAAAAAAGTGGGGAAACACTAGTCATTTTATCCTAATGGTACTTACAGCATTTTGGCTTCGCTGTTTTTTAAATCAAAAAGCCGTATGTGCACTAATTTTTTTTTAATAAAAGTAAATATAAGATGCATATTTAGTCAAGCCATGTTTCTCACTTTTGTTTTGAATATCAAATATAGAAAGTAATGCGTTTTAAAAACGTTAAACGTTTAAAAAAATTAAATAAAGATAAAATCATTTATTTTATTAAGGAAAAAAAAAAATAATGTAAAAAAGTAGTTCATACAATAATTGGGGGATTCAAACTAAAGTCGTTAAAATCATTTATTTAAATATAATTGTTTTTGCTTTTGTTTTTCTTCCAAACATACATTTTACATTACATTAAGATTTGAAAGTATAACCTTGATGGCTATAGTATAAGGTATATCTTTTGAATCCCCAAATATGTAAAATATGTATTTGAGAGTACACAGAGAAAAAACTGCCTCATAGAATCAAGAAGATTTTCTCTATGAAATGTTTTTACGCTAAGGGGTATCCCAGCAGAAAGAAGCGAAGATTTGTTCATAGAGATTCCTTATTGTTTTTATGTGGTAACTCTTATTAATTTTATCAAGAAGAAAACCACATAAAATCAAGAAGACTTCTTATTATTCACAACTTTTTTTACTCAATTTCCGTTATTTTTGGCACCAAAAAAACAATCCATAGAGAAAAAGTTCTTGATTCTATTATCTTTTCTTATAAATTGTAAACTATAGGAATTTCTTATTGATTTTATTAGGTTGCCTTATTGATTTTTTTTAAAAAAGGGTTTCTTCTTGATTTTTGTAGGTTCCTATATGATTATGTGTAAAGCATCTTATTGATTTTTTTAATAAGGAAATCTTCTTGGTTTTATTAGGTTTCTTGTTATTTCGTTTCTATAAATAGACATAGAGACAATTTTTTCATGATCTTTTTCATTTTTGTATAAGAATGTTTGCACAATAATTTCAGGCTGCTTGTTAGCCTGTCAGAAGTCTGTCTATCAGTCAGAAGTTTGCTGGTTCAATACTTGGTGAGTAAGTTAGTTAAGAATATAACATAATGTGTATGTATGTATGTATAAATAAATAACATCTACAATATACTACATACATACATACATACATACATACATATGTATATGGTATAGAATTTAAATGAAAATACATAAGTACAGAGAATAAAGACGCAATTAACTTTTTTCTTTTTTATGAGGTCGCCTAATAAAAACAAGAAGATAATCTTATTGATAAAAATCAATAAGATAACCTTAAAAAAAACTAGAAGATTTCTTCTTGATTTTTTTAAAAAGGTTTTCCCTATGAAATTAATAAGATTCCTTATTGAAAAAAACCATAGAGATTTCTTATTAATTTTGTTCTATTTTATGAGGTATTTAGTAGGCACTGTTTTCTCTGTGTAAAAAAGAAATTATGTTTGTTCTAAAAAAGTGTAGTTACTGCTTTGTGATAGTTATTTTTCCCCGTATCCATGTAAAGGTTTAAGGAGAAATATATTTTTGTTATTTACATAATTATAAATCAAAAAATCTATTTTGTATTTTTTTGTCAGTTAGGGCCTTTTGGATTTTAGGCGACGATATATGTACATTAGGCCAGGTCTATTTATTTTATTTTATTGAAAACTTTATCAAATTTATTTAACAGTATAATTAATGCAGTGCTATAACTTCATCGAAACAATAAAATAATTTCATGAAAAGAATGGAATAACTTAAATACAAAGGGGTTTATTGATAATTAGAAAATATTGTTGTCATAAATCCAATAAAATATTCTTACCAAACCAAAATACCAACCATGAAATTCCAATGAAATTCTTTCATTGGATTTGTGAAATTATCATTAGATTTCTGAAACAAATTTAATGAAATTGTTTCATTGGACTTATGAAGCAAAATTCTTTTGGTGTAGCTCGCGAAAAAGTGAAAAGCAGGGAGTACGTACGTGGGAGGAAGAATAATGAGGGAATCTTGTATGAAGAACAGCAGCTTTAAGACCAGCGACAGTTTTATGAGACGTGTATATATAACAGCGGACTAGACGTCGTGGCAACCAAATAAGAATCATTTAGGTAATTTAAGTTGTGTGTGTGTGTGTGAATGGAATTTTTCTCTTAGTGTAAATTAAGTACTTTGTTTGAACGTTTTCGAAGACGAAATCTCTCGAACAGATTAATCGATTTTGACTCTACCGGGTAGAGTAATAATTAGAAACAAGTTATCAGAGGTGTATACACATACTCACACATATACACTTACCTCAACGTATATCTGTGCAAAAGTAGTCAGAAACGTCGAAATCTGAAGGTACTTCGTTTTCCGATTACCCGCGTGAAATCAGTAATTTCTTTTTTTTTTAACAGTATGATGAAGTTAAAAAAAAAACCAGCAAAACTCTGCTTCGGTATCTTCCCATACACACATAAAACCATGTTATTGCCACAATTTTGCCTTTTGCGTTTATTAAATTAGCAAATTTTATGGAAATTGTATGTAGGTTAATTCCTAGTTGGGTCTAGTTTATTTCGTATACATTTCCATAAATTGAAATGCTTCTAGAATGTCAAATGGCTGTCACGTTATGAGTCTTTCTTTAATATATTTGTAAAACTATTTTTTTTTTCTTTCTACTCAGTAAAATCTTAAGAAATAAATATATACGAGTATCTAAGGACATACATACAAATATATATGTATCTGCATAAATTTGCAAACATTGAAAATGTTAAAGCAATTTAAATTGTTAAAAACAAAAATATGTACATACTTACAAACAAAAACTTTTTGCTCCTGTAGTCAGTCAGTCCTGTTTATACAAACATAAAATGTCATTTATACTCAAATAAACAAAACATTTCGAGAGCGCAACAGTATTTTGCTCGTGGCCACTGCAGACACATTTTACGACTAAATAAACAACTATAAAAATATTTTATAACCCAAACGTTAACCAAAGATTCTAAAATGTTCAAGGGCGCAATAATATTTATTTATTTATTTTTCATAAAAGTTTTTTTTATATATATTAGAACTCTTTAACTTTCATTTAACGTTAAGCACTTGAAAGTTATACTCAGCAGATGCTTTAAAATTCAACCCGAAAAGTATGCTACACTTTTTAGTTTTAATTGCAGTCATTTTCTTAATTTTTGTTTAACAAGATTTTGTGAGATTTTAATAAAACTTAATGAACATTTTCAACTTTAATGTATTTTCTAATTTTGTTTTCTAAAACTTTCATATTGTTTTTTTTTGCTAAATGTCACTAAAAGTGAAAACCGCAAGTGTGTTAAAAAAAACAAACAAAAACTCTTCATTTGAATTTTATTTTAACAAATTCCCTAGTGAAGACATTTTTACATAAAAATAAAATAAATGAAACAAATACATATGTATATAAAATAAAGAGAGAAACAATTTTTTTAAAAAGTTTTTTTTTAGCTAAACTGACGGAGTGCGGTTTACTGCTGACAGGCTGAAGTTGAAAGCCGTGGCCACAAGTAGAAGAAAAATAGGGTTGGATTGCATAATTACCAGCGAGAGAAAAATAAAATGGTAAAAATTATTACTTCTCTAGAGCCCCATAGAAATACGACGACATTCCATTTTTCTTACTACAAAAGGAAAGATTTAAGTTGGGATTTTGAAATGCACGACATTAGAAAATAAGGAGTTTTTATTTTAAGCTTGTTGCTGATGGTATTGCTTAGGGCTACTTGAAACTAATACATGTACATGTTGAGCCTTCGCTGCAATAGAGTCATAAGTCGAAAAACGTAAGTTTTCAGGTAATCAGTTCTGTGGTGAAAATATGGGTCGATTTCAAATGAAATCGTTAGCTCAAAACATAAAAAATTTTTCTTGTTTTGGCATAATAGGCATCGATTCCAACTTTGTTTCATTTTCAGTTGTTTACAAAAAGTCAACTTCATTATTTATTTTTATTTTTTTGCTAGAAACTGAAGTGGAGACAACAACTATTTTGAAGTTGGCTACAAAAATATTTTCGTTAACGATAATCTTTAGAACGCGGTCTGCTGAAGCAAATGTTGAGTTCTATATTGAAAAAAAAAATTATTTTTAATACAATAGAAACGTCCTGCAAACAAATTTTCCACGTCGGCGGGCGGATTTTAAAAAATGATATGCACACATTTATTTTTTTTCATTCTGGTTTTGCCTTTTTTCCATCCTGTTCTATGAAAAATTTAGAAACAGTCTGGTAAAAAAAGATGTTTTTATATCGAATAAGCAGCAGCTCCCGATTTATTAGTTAATGTATATTTAGGCAAACATTTTCTTCGATAACTTCTGTAAAAATATAAGTCAAATTCTTTAAAATAATTAAGACAGATTTACCTAAATATTTCTTATTAAAATCTACGAGAAAAGGGTTAATTTAAAATTGTTCGGCACTGATTTTTCTTCATACATATGTATGTGTTTCATGTTAATTCAACATGATTTACATTTAACATGAAAGAAAATTTTTCCTTTGGAAACAATTGTATTTCATGTAAATTTAACATTCCACCAATATTAAATCAAATTGAAGAATCATGTTGAATCAAAGTTATTTCAAATTGAAACAACGTGTATTGTAACTGAAATAACACTATGAACCATGTTGAATTAAGGTTATTTCAACGTGTAACTGAAATAAAACTATGAGCCATGTTGAATTAAGGTTATTTCAAGCGAAAACAACATGAATTTAATTTAATTGAATGTAGTACATTTATTTTATTAATTATTAAACTAACGTGATTGCTTCTATTGACATTATAAATTATGAATTCAATTTTAATTCAACATGATTTAATTGATCATTTAACATAAAATTTATTGGAAATTAAAGTTATAGTTAAAAAGCGCAAGCTGCTAAGGTACCTTGGCTTGTCTGCAGGATTTGAACCTGCAACCGTACGACGTCTAGCGGGTGGCAAGAATATTACGCTAGTAGTGCGAAGTTTGTCGGTTTTTTGAGTTATTACTCTATTGAAGGAAAGGCTCGATGTGCAGATAAGCAAAATGGTTTGCAGACGTTTTCTGCAAGGTAAAAAAAAAATTTTTTTTAAATAATTTTCTACGTGAATAAACCAAAACAAATATATTGCGAATATTTGTATCGCACTTGTTTCTCGAAAGGGGGTTAACTCAGAATTTTTTTTTGCAATTTCCACTTTTAGTAAGAAAACGATATATAGTAATAATTTCTACCCACTGTAAAAACTTCACATTTGAGGCCCAACCAGACGTGACATCACCATAGCCATAGAAAACAGCCGTTCGAACCAAACTAATGGGCAACACTGTATTTGATTATAGGTGACTCGCCATAACGCTATAACTCTCACCATAGAAACCAATTTAATTTTGGTTTGGTTATGGCTATGTCACGTATAATTTAAGCTTTATATTCACGCTTTGTAGCAGAAAGTTGTTGCATATATCTTAAAGTTCTGTATATGCAAAAAACGTTGATTTCCGTTATTGATTCATTTAGGTTAAGGCTTCTTTTTACAAAATTATGAAAATTGGCTAATGAAATTGTATTTGTAACAGTTTGAGCCGGCGTGCTATCCAATAATAGTAATCAGTCAACTATGTTTCACACTGAATTGCCTAACTTATGCTAAATTGTCTGTGTTTTTCAAAGCTGCAATATCGCTTTTCATTTTCTGAGCAATATTTCGTCCTTATTGTTAATTTTGTTTTGATATATTCAATAAATACCTGCCCTAAAAGTATGCAATAGCTTTTTTTGCAAAAGTTTTATGAAAAGTTGCCTTACTTTTATTAGAAATTTATTATATTCTGTTTCCGTTGCGAAAATTTCAGAGAAATATTTATTTTAATCGAAAGAAGGTATTCTCGCCTTTCATTTTATAAAAAGAACAGCTTGGGGAAAACTGAGGCTGCATAATTTTGTTCCTTGAAAATTCAAAATAATTTAATTTTGGCACAATCTTTTTAAAGATATACCCCCAAATTCATAAAAAAATTAATTGAAATTCACATCCATTTGAGGAATATTTTGTATGAAAAATTTGAATTAAAATACATTTAAAATGTATTTTAAATTTTATGAATATGGGGGTTATAATATAGCTGTAGTTTTTTTTAATAATACAGAAATAAGGATATTTTGTTTATCAGCTTATATGTGTGCATGTGTGTGTGTTCCTTTTCGACAGAGAAAACAGTGCCTACTAAATACCTCATAAAATAGAACAGAATTAATATGAAATCTCTATGGTTTTTTTTCAATAAGGAAATCTTATTAATTTCATAGGGAAAACCTTTTTGAAAAAATCAAGAAGAAATCTTCTAGTTTTTATTAGGTTATCTTATAGATTTTTTCAATAAGGTTTTCTTGCTTTTATTAGGCGACCTCATAAAAAATAAAAAAAATTCATCTTTATTCTCTGTACTTATGTATTTTCATTTAAATTCTATACCATATACATATGTATGTATGTATGTAGTATGTTGTAGATGTTTTTTGCTTATACATACATACATACATATTGTCCCAGCAAACTTCTACCTGATAGACAAGCACTCTAACCAATATGCTAACAAGCAGCCTGAACAATCATTGAAATTATTGTGCAAACATTCTTATACAAAAATGAAAAGGATCCTGAAAAAATTGTCTGCATGTCTATTTATAGAAACGAAATAACAAGACACCTCATAAAATCAAGAATGTTACCTTATTAAAAAAAATCAATGAGATGCTTTACATATAATCATATAGGAACCTACTAAAATCAAGAAGAAAACCTTATTGAAAAAATCAATATGGCAACCTAATAAAATCTAGAAGAAAACCTTTTTAAAAAAATCAAGAAGGCAACCTAATAAAATCAATAAGAAATCCCTATAGCTTAAAATTTATAAGAAAACCTAATATAATCAAGAAGTTTTTCTCTATGGATTGTTTTTTTGGTGCCAAAAATAACGGAAATTGAGTAAAAAAAGTTGTGAATAATAAGATTTCTTCTTGATTTTATGTGGGTTTCTTCCTGATAAAATTAATAAGATTTACCACATAAAAAGAATAAGGAATCTCTATGAAAAAATCTTCGCTTCTTTTGGCTGGGATACCCCTTAGCCTAAAAACGTTTCATAGAGAAATTCTTCTTGATTCTATGAGGCAGTTTTTTCTCTGTGTAACAATGTGAAGGTTTGCTTTAAAAAATAATCCCAACTCAAAGCAAGCCTGATCATTTTTAGTCCTGTTAATATTCAGCATAAACACTTAAATTGCCAAAAAATGTAATATGAAAGCAAAAGTAAGCAAACAATTGCGAAGTTGTTAAAGGTGTTAATAAAAACAAACTAAATTGTACTCTTTGTTAAGCTATTGATTAAAACTAAAATGATGTTTGTTCTTTATTCATACGTACGTGACTGCGGCCAGCAAATAATAGCAAGGAGCAGAGCAACTATTGTAACATTTATCTAATTCTCAGTCACTTAATCGCTCAGTCATGTCGTAAACCTATAAATGAGAATCCCAGTAGAAAAATTTATTTATTTGATACATTACACATAAACGAGATTAAATTAATTTGTTTTGTTTTTGTGTAGAAAAAAAAAACACTCGACTAAATCAAATCAAATACTCGTATTTTATTAATGAACTGGGGAGAATTTATGTTTAGTGTACGTTTTTTTTTCTTTTTAAGCTAATTGCTTTAAAAAAACGTGCAGCATGAAATTTCTAAAATTGTTTGCACATTTTTAACTTCATTTTTCATTACAGTCCTGCCAACAACAACACACACACAAAAACTCACACCAACAATAGCAGCAACAAGAATTTGTCGGTCAACAGGAAGTTAAACATGAAATAATAAAAAAAAATTAGAACCCAAAACGAAATGTGAGTAAACTAAATAAATGTGCAATATTGCATGACAGAGAAATAACTGAAACTAACAAACAAAATATTGAAGTAAAACAGAAAAAATAATAATAAAATCTATGAAAAAAAATAAATAAACGAAGCATGTAAAAAATTTAACACAAATAATCAAGTGAAAAAGGCAAACTCTTTGCCAAACAAAAATTTTTATAAATGGAAAATAAAATGCTGGTGAAACCCGTTAAAATTTGCAATTTCCGTTTTTGATTTACAAAAAACAAGAATAAAAAATTATGCAAAAAACCATTTCCAATTTCCGTTTAATTTGCAATGAAAATCTTATAAAACAAAAATTACTTCAATAATAATAGTAATAGAAAAAAAATATATATTTACACAAAAAATGCCAAGCAATAAAAAAGTGTGTGGTTATGTGAAATTCAATAATGTGTGTTAAAAATTTAAAAAATCTCTTTTTTTGTTATCAAAGAAAAAACTGTTTAATGTATACATTTTCATTACTTGCCCTTCCTTTGGTTTTTGTTTTGAATTCTTTTTTTTTTAAATAACTTGCGGTCTCACAATTTATTTACCTGAAAAATGTAAAACAATTATTTTGCAATTAAAATTCCTGCAGCCCTGCTGCCCTCCTTTTCAACTCCTTTTCAAACATTTAACCCAGTGCGATAAATTAAATCACTTGCTAAGTTTTATACAAAGAAGAAAAACAAAAAAAAAAAAAACAAAAAAAAAAAAACAAGACAAAAACAACTATTAAACCGTGCGCAGAAAAGGTGCCAATAAATTAAAAAACCGTAAGAAACGAAGAAGAAAAAAACAACACAAGTAAATAAAATGACCAGCACAAACTTTCATTCAACAACCAGCAGCAGTCCAACATTGGCCGCTTTAGCTTCAGTGGCTGCCAAAACACTGAAAGTGGTGGCTGCTTTGAATAGTTCACTAACAACGGCTGCTGCTTTAGCGGTGGCAGGAACAACAGGTGCCCTAGCCACCACCTACATGGCTCACAGCCAGCATTCTTCCTCATATGCTTATCCATATCATGGCACTTATACAGCCGGAAATGACACCGCCATGGTCAACGCTAATATTAACACCATATTATACCATAATGCCAGCAACAACATCACAAATAACACCCACTTAAATGCCAGCAATAATAGCAATAACAACACTTCCTTCTCCTCCGTACAACGCTTAGCGCCCGCTCTCAACACCACTCACAAACACCTCGTTGCCAGTCTGCACAATGTCAACAGCCATTTTAGTGGAGGCGAGAGCAGCAGCAGCAGCAGCAGCAATAATACGAACAATTCACTGGTCGATGGTTTAATAGTCGATCACTTGCCCCTGCAATTACTAACGTCGACAGCCACCTCCGAAGTTAATCTCGATATAGAAATTGATATACAATTGTTAACCAGCGATTACGAAGGCAGTACGGTAAGTAGGCAAAATATTGCTCTCTAATTTATATCACTCTGATTTCTCAGTACATACAATTTTTCTTTAATTTATTACAAAAAATCCAAGATTTTCATCGTCAATGCCGTGCACAATCAGGCTGAATGTATTTTTATCTTTTTGATGGTGTAGTGAAACTACCATCCCTGTTATCTTTTAATATTAAATCATTATAATCATGCACAAAAATATGCATTTAACTACGAGATAAGCACATTTAACTACGAAATAAGAAAAAAAAAATTCAGTAAACTACGATTGTAACTCGCTCACGAAGGATTCAGTACGGCCAGTTTTTCGGTTCTTGGCGATGTTTTTATAATATATATTTTTAGTTTTAGTGATTTTTTAGTTTGGCGCTTTTTTTGTTTAAGCGATTTTTTCGGTTCTTTTCGGCGATTTTTTTAACGATCTTTTTACATTTGATGATTTTTATTGCATTTTAACGATTTATTTAGTTTTATTTAATTTTGGCGATTTATCTTTTTTTTGGCGAGTTTTTTAACTCTGTTGTTTTTTTTTTGTATTTTATCGATTGATTAATTTTATTTTTACCAATATTTTTTACTTAAGTGCTTTTTTCATTTTGGCGATTTTTCGTTTCGGCATTTTTTAATTTTGGGAAAAAATTCAGTAGCGTACAACTTTGACTCGCTCACGAAGTATTCCGTAGGGTGCTCGTTTGTTTTTGGCGATTTTTTCGGTTTAGCGATTTGTTTTTGTTTTTTTTAGTGTATTTACATATTTTTAGTATAAGCGATTTTTTTAGTATGGCGCTTTTTTTTTGTTTTGGCGATTTTTTCGATTAGTGCCGATTCTTTTAGTTTTTCCGCGTTTTTTCGGTTTTGAGGATTTTTTTTAGTTTTTGGCTACCTTTTTACCTCTGGTGTTTCTTTTTTTCTGCATTTTTATTTAATTTAAATTTTGCTGACATTCATTTTTTCATTTTATTTCGTTTAGACGATTTTTTCAGTTTGGCGATTTTTTTTTGTTTTTTTTCTTTACAATACATAGCGATTTTTTCGGTTTTTGGCGATTCTTTTAGTTTTTTGGCGATCTTTTTACTTTTGGTGTTTCTTTGCATTTTAGGGAATAATTTAAGTATTGCTGATATTTTTCGTTTGCTTTCGGCATTCTTTAATTTTGGGAAAATGGTTTTTTTTTTAAATTTCAAGAAAAAAATTAAAAAAAATTTATAGTTTTTACATTTCCAAATTCTGTTAGGACGTACACTGAAAGAATTTTCGTCATAAATTCTATGAATTTCTACATTAATCTAATGAAAAATTCATTAAAATTCAACCAACGTCACGCTTCGTTGGATTAATGAAACCAGTTTCGTCAAAATTATTTTATTGAAAACTTCATCAAATTTGTTTAACAGTGTAATTAATGCAGTGCTATAACTTCATCGAAACAATAAAATAATTTCATGAAAAGAATGAAATAACTTAAATACAATGGGGTTTCTTAATAATTAGAAAATATTGTTGTCATAAATCCAATAAAATATCCTTACGAAACCAGAATACCAACGAACCAATTCCAATGAAATTCTTTCACAATATTCATTCAGTACTGTAACAGTTCCACTTAAAAAAAAATAGTTTGAATATAAACGGTCAACTCATGCTTTATAGAATTTAATTATTAATGTAAAAATATGCATTTGGTGCAAAAATATGTCAAAATATGGCCTTATCACTGAAAATATGCAATTATAGATCGATGCCAAATTTTTAAAATATGATGATTCAGCTCGATTAAAAAAAACATGCATTTTCATGAAACTCCGAGCCCTGCTTGTAACACTTTTATAACACTTTTAATTACAATCGCCATTTACCTTTTGACATACTTCCGAAAAAGCAGGAGGTTATAAATTCGTCTGTATTTTTTATGTTGCGAGATGTAGGACAATATATTTCAAACTACAGTGTGCGAAAGCCAAAACGTACTTATAGAAAGACCTTCCGTAGGCATACTACCTCAAAAATAATAAAATTAAATAATTACATTAAATTAAATTTATGTTATTTCAACGTAATTCCACATAATTCTCCTTAAAATTTCAGTATCAAAATCAACTTGGAATAACTCTGATTCAACATGATTCTTCATTTTGATTTGACAATACTGGAATATTAAATTACAATGAAATAAATGTCCGTCAAAAGGAAACTTTTTCTTTAAAGGTTACATTTAATCATGTTGAATTAAAATGAAGCACTTGTGACGTAAAATCAATACGGAAAAAGAATTGTAGATTGTTATATGAAATTGGCCGGTGTGATGAAAAATTTCCGCATTTTCTGGCTTTGAAATTACTAAAACGATTTTAAAAGCATTTACTTGTATATTGTAAGCCAGTAATATTTCAAAAAAGGAAGAGACAATTATATCTTTTACATTGAAGCTTTCTTAAAAAATGTGATATTTGAGCAATTCTTAACCAATTGTAATAAGACAAATGTTCTTTTAATTGAACTAAATCCGGCTTAGATGAAAGTTTTTAAAATGTTATTTTTCGAACAATGTGTTAGAAAAAGAATGGCGCAGGAATGAAAAGTGATGGAAATTCAAACCAAAGCCGAGTTCAATAATAGGTGTGTTTTATTCGAAACATATACCTACTTAATTTTTAAGCAGCTATAGCTATAGCTACTTAATAAGTTTATACACACTTAAATTTGTTCTGAATATTTATATAAACTTCGAATAAAACATACCTATTCTTAATTACATTTTGATGGAGAAAGTGATTTCCTTGATATACAAAGGTACCAATAATTTATGCTTTCAATCATTATGATGTTAAACAATAAAAAAAAACTACAATAATATTCTTAATTACTTTTTGCTGGAGAAAGTGTGATCATTTCAATACAATAATCAACAATCGTTCTCAAGAAGTGCCCCTTTAAACTTGTAGGTATCTGGAGAATATTTATTATAGCCTTGGCCAACAGCCAAGAGTCCCTGAACTGGTTTTATTTTGCTCTTCTAACATCACCCTAAGACACTTTTATGAGCCAAGAAACTGCTTTTAAAAGAAAAACGAAAGAAACTGAATTTCTACGTTATTTGCTTTACATATTTATTACTTCAACTGATTTGAATAAATTTTATTTATTAAATTTTGAACATAAAAAAGTGTCAGTTCCAGGAATTTAAAAAAAAAAGTTTTTATTTTACTACCTTTTTCATATTATTAACTAAATTTTGGTTGTGTGGGTCGAAGTTAAAATTATTGAATTTGTTTAGATGAGAAAAAAAAGTGAAATTACTCGTAAGATAAATTTTAAATTACATTAAAGTAAGCGATGAAGTTTGGTGATGATGATATACTTAAGAATGCGAAAAAGTTTATGACTTATTTTTGTTTAGAGTGTGTTCAATAAAAAAGAAACTTTTGTAAGAATATATTTAAAATAAAAAAATCCAATTTGCGAAAAGTAACAAAAAATTAAGGTTTGTAAAGAAGCTTTAGAATATTTTTTGTTATTATTATATTTAAATATTTTGAAAGTAATTTGATACCTGGACTCCATGTTGCAAATAATGATTTTTATTTGCTTGTTCTAAGTGTTTTACTATGATAGGAAAGTAAAATTCTTACAAAATAGACCAAACGAGAATTCTTTATCGATACAGAACTATTGGCAATAGTCTTTTGAAAAATTTAAGAATAAGATTGTGATAAAAAAAGTAAACACACAAAAATTATTATTTATTAATAATTTTGTATCTGAAATTTTCCTTTGAAATGCTTGCTGATTTTCTTTGATTCATTATCTTATATTAAAATAATTTTAAGTTAAGTTTTATAATGACTTGCGAAGTAATTATGTAATTGAAGAGTTAATAACTGAATTCCGAGTCACTCTATCTCTCTCTATCACTGTCTTACGTATGAGTAATATATTTTGTTTTTAAGGTAAAACAAATTAATCATACGTATCACAGATTTTCTTTAAGAAAATGGCAATGCACTATGGTGCCAAATAATAAAAAAGTATAATTTTCAATTGTGTAAAAATTTTTATTTTTCTTATAAACAAAATAATTTTTTTATGAATAATGTTGTAAATTTTTAAGCAAAAATTGAATTAACTAAATTAAATTCTTAATATATTATATGTATTTTTTAAATTAAAGCTACTAATTAAAAAATATTTTTTCCGGGTTTTTATAGCCCCACACACACACACGCACATATGTAATTGTATATCTAAGCAAAAGTAAACAGCTGACATGACAAGTTTACTTGCAAAGATTGCTTTAGTGACAGTTGACAAAAAAATACTTAGTTGGCGTACCGTTGTAAAAATATGTACGATTAGATTTGTGCAAAAGAAAAAACAATTTACTAAATTGAACAACATTTTATATAATTTTTTTCTTCACACAAATTTAATTTTAAAATTCACGGCCTGGCGCACGATGCCGACAGATGTGTTTCAGATTAACGTGAGCACCTGCCTTTACGGCCTTATCTCACGGTGGTCTAAACACCGGATGTAGGGCCAACCTTCGCCCCCACGCACCCTTTAGAATGAACAATCTGCCCGCTCCACAAGGCACATAGGTTACAATATTTGTATAAAGTTAGTTATCCCTGTACTATGTTCAAGTACCTTGCTGAGGTTCATCGCTCTATCTTAACTATTTGCCGTAACGACTTTGTTAAAACAGTACTATCTGTTGTATGGCAACAGCCCCTAGAATACTGTCTGGCTGACCGCGTCACGCCAATCACTAGCATTAATGTAACACTGGGAATCCAAGACTATTCTCCCAGCGTTTTTGGTAGCAACTACAGCCACCACGTACGATTCTCCAAGTTCTCACAGGTGTAATTGCTTACACCCACAGCGAGGTCTTCAAGAGAATTCCTCACCATTGCCTGCACAGCTCAACCAGTCATCAGATATTGACGCATGCCGGTATTGCCAACAATCCAATGCCTACTGCACACAGCTCAGCATCAACCCTTTAACCCCAATGAGTAAGACGAAATCGACCTTTTAGCAAAGCATCCTGATGACCGCTACACACACCCAAATTCCTAGAGCAGCTCGGCTGTCGGGCAACCGGCACCCATGGCACCAGAAATAAGCCTCTGGTTAGACTTCGAAGTTCCATCCCGAAAGGCTTCACTTTTGAACTCAGGCCAGTTCCAGGTGCCGCTGCACCTGGTCGACATCACAGACCTGCTTCATTTTATAAATATGTGCGCATGCTTTGCTCTGTTGCCAGAGATTGGGTAGTAACACATAAGTTCTATGGGTAAAGTACCAAAAGTACGTCAACGGAAAAAATAAGATTACCCCAGCTGGCGCCCCTGGATTGGCACACCCGTGATCTACTATAGATCCACAAGAAAATTTCAATCTTTTATGAAAACAAAAACAAAATAAGAAAATTAGAAAACATAACCGCTTTCTTGTCGATATCGTGGGCCAGGCCCTTAACAAGCATTTTCCCGAATTTTAAAAACTTCAATGTTTTTCACAAATTGAAATGTTAAATCTGCCAGTGAAAACGTAATAATGGCATCACTGATTACGAGTAAAATTGGCCATTTATTGTCTTTGAAATATGTTTTGTTTAATTTAATTCTGGTTCTTGGCCTTATACTTCCTAATTAGTCAGTAGTAGTTAGAATATATAAGTCCTATTACAATCTCATGTATCTTTATAATTTCACATATAAAGTGAATTCATGAACCAAAAGAAAATTATTTAAAATAATATATCAAAATTTGCATAAATACTGTTACGAAAATGTACGTGAACAGACCTAATACAAATGCTTTCAATCCAAGCCTTTGTGAACATAGAGAATGCCTAAAATTTTTTGAGCTAAATAACATAATAAAGACGATGTTGAAATAAACATTCAAAGCATAAAAAAAACTATAATGATATACCTTTTTCTAAGCAAGAAATATATAATATGTACAACCACACAAAACCACAAGCCAATGCAGATGCTAGATACAAACAACGGCAAATTTAGGCTAGGAACACAACTCGGACAAACAACGAATTTGGTCCATAATGACGAATTCGTCCATTAGAATTCGCTGAGTAAATTCGTCGTGAGAAGTAACAGATCTTACAATTGCTCAAGTTGGTTATTGCTTGTACAGTGAGAGAGAGAGAGAGAAAATTGTTTAATCGTCGCTTGTCAGCGTAAACATAGAAATAAGTTTATGTCAGAATTCGTCACGCACGACGAATTTCGTTCCACGGCGGTGTTATGTTAATTTTCAATGAATGAGTGAATGAGTTTTATTTCTGATGACGAAAGTTCGCAACGAAAAATTCGTCGTTCGTCCCAATCGTGTTCCCAGCATTAATGATGTTTTATTGTCATGGTACACACACACTCACACACAAACCAACAAAACGAATGGCAATACGAACTAATGACGAGATTGAAAGCTAGTATTAAAAAACTGTTGAATGTGCTCTGACTTTCTGGACTTTGATAATATTCTTCTGCAAGCTTAATGTCGAGCTTTAGCGATATGTCACCAAAACGTACAGTTTAGTATAAAGAACGGCGTAGTTAACATCGTGGTGCTCTAGCAAAGAATTATTTAACATTGTGTGTTTAAAAGCTCTCAGTATCGGTGTTGAGTAAATAAAGTGCTCTAATATGATAACAATTGAACCCGGAGGATTTTTCATATAATTTAAAATATTCGAACCCACAAGTATAAAATTTTTAAAAGTTAAAAACGTTACAACATGTTTAATATACAAATCATTTTGTGCAAATTTTGTTTAGCCTCACTCACTTGTATTGTAGTATTGCTTGGTTTAAATTACAAAATATCTCACTGTACTTATTTAACAAAAATGTTGTCCTTTTTTATATCCCTTCGGCCATAAGTTCCCATTAATATTAAAATTAAAATAATATTTGCTTTAAAATGCAATCAAAATAATTGCAGCTGTCATTTGCAGCATTCAATAGATCACAATGTAATAATTTCATAATGTAATACAAAAATTACATTAATATATTTACTTAAGAAAAAATTAAAGCAATTACCTCTTGTCCTTTGTTAAATTATTAACGATGTTGTAACATTTTTTTATAATTAGAGAGAATTAATGGCAAATTAATATTTTAAGTATTTTCAATTTATTAAATAGCTGCCGTCATATTTTATATCCTGCATTCTGTTTAATTACAATCAATTTGAAACCGCGTTTAAATACGAAGAAAAAAAATACAATTTTATTCTATTATCATTTATATTGAAGTTTCATGTTCAATATGAGCGATTATTTGTAATATGTCTGTACATATATTAATTTTTTTATATAAATTGTGGCAAAATGTTTTACCATTGAATTAAATTTTTGTTGTTGTTTATGTTTTATTGAAAATAATTACGCTTTTAGGAAAAAATATTCGCGGAATTTTAAACAATGTCTATAGTACTCGAACATGCCGTGGCGACAGCCAAAATTATTTCAATGGCAGAAAAACAATTTAAGCGATTTTTTGTTGTTTTTGATTTTTAAAAATATTTACGATTAAACCAGAAAAAATGTACTATTGCGGTGACAAAACAACAGCATATAAATTCAATTAAATGTAATAAATAAGTGCAACAATTAATAAGTAAATATTTGGGGTGTGATAAATAATGTGAAAACCTCATCAAAATTGTGTTTCAGGGATTATGTCTATACAACCACTCTTCCACAATTTGTGGAAAAAATCAAGATAAACTTCCCCATACTAATAATTAAAAATTATTGTTTAAAAATTTACATATTTATAAAGTGTTCAGGGGAATTAAATAGTTTGTATAATGACTGTAGACTACTTATTGTGGATTAGTAGAGTAGAGGAGATATTGTGTATTAGTTAAATTTGAGTGAGAGTAGCTTTCAATGTCTAAAAAAAATTTTTTTTATTAATATGAAAAAAAATCTCTGCAAGGAAATTCTTGCGTCCTACTACACACCCTTTATATAAAAAATGTAATTTCCGTTACAATTACGATCTGAATGAAGTAAAAATTTTCAAATATTTCTAGGTTTACTCGGTTTATCCTACAGTTCAATCAAAGCAAGGACATGCTTATCTCTCATATATCCTTAATTTTAAAAATCGTGTTTTTGCCAAATGCATAGTTAGGATAAACTAAAAATCACAAAATATCTCTAAAACAAATAGTTTTAACCCTGTGAAAAATTCCAAGTCATTCAATGAGAAGACATGGCAAACTCTCAAATATGCTTAATTAAAAAACTAATTTTTTTCTGCTAAAATTATGGCCTGAATAAGACTAAAACATGAGCATGATAAACATTTTTATGGTAGCAAGAATATTCTTACCACTAATATATCCTTAATATTAAATATAATATGTTAGATATGATAGTAATGCACTTAAAGTCAAAAACTATTTGTAAAACAAGTCGCATTAACTATTCAAAAAACTTGGTGTTATACGTTGCAAAAATATCACTTTTTCCCATATATCCTTTATTTGAAAAAAAAAAAAAATAGTTTTTGCTACAGTTACCATCACAATGAAGCAAATATTTATAATTGTTTGCAGATTCACTAGTCTTCACTCTTATAGAAATTTCGCTTCAATCGAAGCTAGAAAATGCTTACTTCCCACATGTCCTTAATTTTCAAAATTACGTTTCAGCTAAATGTATAATCAGAATGCATTAAAAATCATTAACCACTCCCAAAGTTGGCTGTTAAATCTCTATGCAAAGTATTATCTTATTCGATGCTAAGATATACCTATCTCCCATATGTCCTTTATTTAGAATAATTTGACATGCGGTTCAATTATGACCACAATGAACTGCAAATTGGTAAGTACATGTAGGATTACCCTTTCTCACTCAGAACGAAGTTTGATTGCAATCGCTGCAAGGATATGTTTACCTCCCATATATCCTTTATTTAAAAAATTTTGTTTTATCTAAACTTGTGACCAGAATGCATTATAAATCTGTAACGACATCTAAAATTTATATTTCTAACTCTGTGGAAAATTTTGTTTCATTCGGTGCAAGAACATACCTACCTCCCATATGTCCTTTATTTAAAAAATTTGACATACGCTAAAATTCTAATCAAAATTAACTAAAAACGAATAACTAATTGTAGGATTACTCTTTTTTACTCAGATGTATCTTTGGTTTCAATCGGTGCAAGGACATGCCTACTTCACATACATATGTATATACTTAATTTCCAAAATTGCCTTTTAACTAAATTTATGAACAGAATGCAATAAGAGTCTGTAACTATATCTTAAATGAACTGGTTTAAATATGTGAGAAATCTCGTTACATTTGGTGTATATACAAACCTGCCTCCCATATGTCCTTTCTATAAAAAATGTGACATACGCTTCAATTTAAATCAGAATGAACTAAAAAGTCGTATATATTTGTAGATTTACCCTTTTTCACTACGCGAGAAGTTTGGTTTCAATAGGTGCAAGGACATGCTTACCTCTTATACATATATCCTTTATTTCAAAAATTACGTTTTAAATAAACTTCTGATCAGAATGCACTAAAAATCAGTTATTTTCCCTAAATTAATAGTTATAGCTTTGTGGGAAATTTCGTTTCAATCGGTGCAAAGATATGTCCTTAATTTAAAAAATGTTATATCCTTTACAATTATAGTCAGATTGAACTAAAATTTGGTAACTATTTGTAGAATTGTGATGTATCGCTCAGAAAGAGGTTTAGTCTCAATCGGTGCAAGGACATGCCTACCTCCCATATATCCTTTATTTGCAAAATTTTGTGTTATCTAAATTTAGTGATCAGATTGTACTAAAAAACAGCAACTATTAATAAAATTAGTTGTTTTAGCTCTGTGGAAAATTTCATTATATTCTTGTTTAAACTTTGGTTAATAAAAAAAAGAAATGTTTCATTGCTATTAGAGTATAAGAAATAACGTTTAAAACCGACTCCCATACATTAAATAAATTAAATTAAATCGCTTTTAAAATAGTTGCATGAAATAATGAAATGATATCTAAGACTTTCCATACATTTCCTTAAAACTTTCTAGTATCAATATAAAATAATTACCTTTACTTACTATATTTCCTGAAGCGTAATTCTCTTTGGCAACTGCTTATGTCACAAGCAATAAACAAATCTCAATGATACTTTGTGTTATTTTCTTAGAAGAGCAGTTCATATTCTCTTTATCAAACTACTCCTACATACATAAATACCTGGATCTGTAACTGATGCTTTTCCAATTTTCTCTAAAAGTGTTTTTCTATTATTTAGTATTCTTTTATATTAAGGTGCTGGTGTGTGTGTGTGTGTGTGTGTGTGTGTGTGATATAACAACTAGCTTAATACTTTAATACTTTTTGCTTTAAGCAGACAGATATAAATTTCATTGTTTCCTATATCCAACAGGTTTAAAAAAAAAGTATATTATCTTCTTTGTTTAAGTTTAACCAAATGCACAAATGCAATCGCATTGCACGTCGTTATTCAGTTGAAATAAATTTCAATTGACATATCAGTGATTTCAAAAAAAGAAGTTATAAGGAAACTAACAAATACAAATATATACACCATTTCAAATGCAACCTTTCCAAGGCCTGCAGGAAATTGAAAAAAGAACAAAGGGAATATAGAAAAATAAAAATAAAGTACGACATGTTACCAACACTCGTTGTAATGGAGAAAAACAATAAAATACTCGCATTAGAGAAGAGTTTTCTTTTACCAAGAGTAGAAGAATACCACAAAGCAAATCCCTGATTAAATACTTTAGTTTTCATCTTGGCAGAGCCAAAAGCTGCAACAAGTTTAGCCAGTACAAGTCTGTATAAGTTCTTTTTTTATACTAAAAAGTAGCTAATGCGAGCTTAAAATAATGATTATGGAAATATTTTTATTTCAACTATTTTTCTCTCGGAATAATATTTAAAAAAAGTATTCAAAATCATTAATATACTTTTCTAGGTCAAGGTGCAAAATGTAAGCATTTTACCTGTACCTATAGCTGCAATTCTATAGGGTGATTTTTTAAGAGCTTTCGTATTTGTTTAAAATAAAAACACATAAAATTTTTGAGAAATGTATGAAATCTTTATTTGAGTCGGTAGAACGATCTATATAATTCAATGTTTAAAGATTTCATGTAAATGTTGACCGCGTATACATTTGAAATGGTTAATACGAGGGCGGATCAATAAGTTCGTAACTTTTTAAATGAAACACAGTTTTATTTTTTGCAAAACAAAAATTTATTTTTCAACATAATCTCCTTTTAACTCAATACACTTAGTCCAACGTTTCTCCAGTTTTTGTATCCCTTCGTATCCCTTCCAAAAAAATTTTCGAGGTCCTTAAAATAGGCATTTGTTTGGCCAATAATTTCATTATTGGAGCTTAATCACTTTCCACCGAGCTTTTTCTTTAGGTTTGGAAATAGGAATTAATCACTAGGGGCTAAATCCGGAGAATATGGCGGATGGGGTACCAATTCGTAGCCCAATTCATAGAGTTTTGCCATTGAGACTGCAAACGTGTGCACTCGTGCATTATCTTGATGAAAATGAACTTTTTTCTTGGCCATATGGGGTCGTTTTCTTTTTAAATCCTCATTAAATCGGTCTAATAAGTTGGCATACCATTCGCCGTTTATTGTCTTTCCCTTTTGAAGGTAATCAATGTGGATTATCCCGAGCGTGCATCCCAAAAAACTGTTGCCATCACTTTCTTGGCCGAAAAACTCACCTTGGCCTTATTCGGAGCAGGATTAGACTGCTGCTTGGTCTCTGGAGTACAGTCATAAATCCATTTTTCATGCATGGTTACAAAACGCCGCAACAACTAATTTGGATTGCGGTCAAACAACTCCAAACAATCGATTGAAGTTGTCACACGTTTACGTTTATGGTCAATTGAGAGCAAACGCGGCAACCATCTTGCAGATAACTTTCTTAAGCCCAGCTGAGCATTTAAAATCGAAACCGCACTGCCACATGAAATGCCAATGACATCAACAATCTCACGCCCTTTTACTCTCCGATCGGCCAACATCATATCGTAGTTTTTTTTTTAAATTTTCGGGTGTACTGACCTCAATTGGCCATCCAGAACGTTCAGCGTCTTTTGTACTTGTGCGAAAGTCAGTAAACCAATTTTTTTAACATTGAAATCGATGGTGCAGAGTCCCCATAGTATTTATCGAGCTTTTTCTTGGTTTGATTGACGGTTTTTTCCCCCAAAATGTAATGAACACACGAAAGTCACTTTTTTCCATTTTCTCCTCAAAAGGCGAGATGGTCTGTTATCAACGCCTGCCAAACCCAAACTAAATGACACAGCTTGTTTAAATTTAGACAGAAGTCAACTGAGAGTTGCTTCTTGACAGGAGCAGTGTTGCCATTTCAATCAAGGTGCGGGAAATGCAAAAATACACTGAGTTAATGGGAGGTTCATACGCTGGGTTCAATTTTAGCATACTCTCTTCAACATACACGTATCGCCCGTTATCTAATGAATAAAGTCTTCAAAATTGTGTTCCAGTGAGTGAACCGTTGCGTGCTTATCCTTATAGACATGAGCCTTAACACAGCCCCACAAAAACTAGTCTAAAGGAGTTAAATCGCACGATCTAGGCGACCAATTGACCGGCCCCAAACGTGAAATAAACTGTTCACCGAACTCGCCTCTCAACTGGGCTATTGTTTCGAGTGGTGTGTGGCATGTGGCACCATCTGGCTGAAACCACATATCAGCCAAGACCAGCTCTTCCATTTTGGGTAAAAAATAAGTAACAAAGGCCCAATTGCTGCGTATGGCGCAGAATCGACAATTCACGGTTATCAACAACACTGGCGGATAGAGCTGTGGTATTTTCCTCTATGCGCTGTCTACGTATGCGTGTTGGTAGTTTAATGTTCAATAATGTACTTTTGGTGCGAAATTTATTCACAAGATTCCGCATAGCCGCCTCAGAAGGTCGCCCAAACTTGACCACCGATGCACTTTTCTTAAACGAGCACGAATTTTGATAATGAAATTCACTAATATGCAAGCGTTGTGCATTTCAAAGTCGATTCATAATTAAATTATAGACCAAACTGAGCATGTTTAACAGGAACATGTTACACGACACAACAGCTGAGCTACCAAAAACAGTGTTGCCAGCATAAATAAGACGGAGATGTTAACTTTCATAATCACTCCTTATAATATTTATGAATTTTTTTATATTCAAGAGAAATTTAATGTTTTTTATACCACATATTTAAAAAACTAGATCACTTTTAATTCTGTGGCAATAAGGAAAAAGTGCTTAAGTCATATTTTACGGGTTTGCAGGAAAGCACTTTTAAGCATTCAAGTCGATTTTCAGAAATTTATTTATTTTACAGCTAAATTGCGAAATTCTCCTTCAAGCTTTATTTTTTTAAGTAAACATCGTTTTACCGGCTATAAGCAATACATTTAAGTTGAAATATACCAAAGTATAACCTAACTTAAGCTATTATTCCAAATGAGATTAGAAGTCTAAAAAAGATAAGTCGCAAGTCATAGTGCTATAACTTCCTGAAAAATCACACAAATTAACTGAGATTTTGACTAGAAGTACTCTCGAATATGCAGATTACGGGGACACCACTAACTCAAAATCAGCTTATCTCGACTTAAGCACTTGTTTCATTTTGCCACAGAATTGAAAGTGATCTACTTAAAAAAAAATAGAAAAAAATTCATAAATGTTATAAGGAGTGATTATGAAAGTCCTATTTATGCTAGAAACACAATTGTAACGTGCAACGAATCTAGCCCATCACACCGCTAACGGAATTGTAACAAATTTATATTGGTAATTTTATCATAAAAAATTTATTCTAACTCAGCAACAATCTATTTTAACAATTCAGTAAATTGTAACATAAATCCTGCCACTAATTTGCATTGAAATTCAAATTGGTTAAATTAACCCCACAAAATTTGCCTAATTTCAACTCCAACTACAAATTCGCCTCAACTGTAAACTTGACAATTTTCGGGTTTTCTGTGTATAGTGTCAAGGAAGGAAGAGAAATACTGGAAGTTTATCGTATGCTTAAGCGTAATAAAATATTCGTAAGACTGCTGTTATCATTATTTTTTACGTATTCACAAGTTCAAGTTAATTCTAACTAACTTACACTCAACACTTAAATTGTATCAAATTAAATTAATCTGAAAGATTCGTGTTAAATACTCGTGTTGCTTTGAGACATCAATGTTTATCCATTTAAGTGTTTGTTTCTTTGTACAATTATTTATTTAAGGATATTATTTGCCACTACCAATAAAATAAACCAAACTACACAATAAATCTTGTATATATTTTCACAAGAATTGTAACACAAAAGTAAATCTGTGCGGTTGGTGTAGAGGGGGCGGGGGTGGAAAGAGGAAGAAAACACACACACACACTTCAAGTATTTGTGGAGTAGCAAAAGTTTAAACACAAAACTAGGGAATATTATTATATTTAGATATTTGCCTTATTTTCATTTATTTTTCTAGTAAACAAAACATATGGATGAGTGCATAGAGGATACTGAGACAAACACATACACCCATACACACACACATACACACATGAGAACTTATGTATGTATTTATATTTCTGCATATATGAACATTTACATATAAAACATGCTTACGAGCAACTAAGTACATGAAAACCTTGTAAAAGGATGTGCTCAAAGGCTCAAGTAAAATAAAAATAAATTAATTCACACATACACTTACAAGTAAGTGTATGCTCTGAATCCACATACATACACACACACACACACATACATGCACATATTTTTGTGTTTACACAAACTCTCGCGTGCCTGTAAATTTTGTTTAAGACTGAAAGAAAGCAACTGTGAGAGAGCAGCAGCCACTCTTACGTACGCTACAATCAGCCATTTGCTCTTGATTCCTTGTAGGATTTATTTGACAATTTAGGTTTTCTTTGCACTGTAATTTATGTTATAAAAGATAAAACTTCAAACAAAATTTAACCTACTTAAAAAATAAACTCTAAGAGCCAATTTCACCAAGCTTTATGTAAATATCAATTGATGTTTAAATGTCGCTTTTCATTAATTTTCGTGTGAAAAAATTACTTTTGAATATTAATTGATATTTAAATAAGTTGGTGAAATAGGCTCTAGGAGGCTAAAAATAACTTAGATTCCATCAGATAAAACATATAGTGATATTGGAAGCGTGGAATTTTGGCTTATTAAACTTTTAAACAAAAGTTTAATTGACAGAATTAAATTTTTAATTAAATGTTTAAATTTAATTAAAATTTTAATTACATTTTTTTTAATATCTCGTCAACTTAATTTTTAAATAAGAGCTTACCCGACTCAGTTAAATTTTTATTTGATTATTTTTACTTTATAACCGCCTACAAAAATAGCAAGAGGCTATATATTCTTGTAAGATTTTTATTTTTGTTGATTTTGTTACTTCTTAACTCGGTAGCTTTTACAAATGATGAAATTTTTTAATTTTGTCTGGTAGTAAGCAGTTTCCATTTGATCCTATTGTAAAAAAGTGGGCGAACCACGCCCCTTTATTTTTTCCCCTTAAATTATAAAATTGCTACGAAACTTAGCCAACACTTTGGGCTCTTGTAGCGACACAAATTCGAGATAGCAAAAATGGGCGGAGCCACGCCCAATAAAACTTAATATTATATTTCAAGTGCTTCTATGTGACCAATTTTTACGTTACTTGGCACACATCCTGAACTGTGAAACAGACATAATATTGAATTAAGAAAAGTGGGGTGGGGACACGCCCATAAGATTTTAATATCATATTTCACTTGCTTGTACTTATGCGATTTTTATAAAACTTGGCATACACCTTCAGCTCTTTAATACCCACAATCTTGCCTGTAAAAAAGTGGGCGTGAACACGCCCATTACAATCTAACATTATATTTCACGTTCTTCTACTTGGCTGATTTTTATGAAACTTCTTGCACATCTTCAGCTCTAAAAAGTGATCAAGAAAGTGGAAGAGTGCTACGCCCATGAAAGGTTAGCATTCAATCATATGTACTTCTACTTAGCCGATTCCCATGAAACTTCTTAAAGAGTTTAGGCTCTTGGAATGATATAATTTTTTGCTTAAAGAAGTGGGAGGGGCCATGTCCATTACAATTTAATATTATATTTCAAGTGCTTCTAGGTGATCGATCTTTACTAAACTTGGCACACACCTTGAGCTCTGCAAGTGACGTGATGTTGAATATAGAAAATATTCTATATTTGAAAATATTTAAAAATTGGGCGCAAACACGCCCTTAAAAATATAAAATTGCCACTTAAAATTTAAAAGTAAAACTAAAAAAAGTTAACTAACACTAACACGTTTAAAAATAATTTATATTTATTTAAGTAAAACATTTTTATATGTGTTACCTATATTTATATTAAAAGTCGTTTGAAAATAATAATGACGAATATATATACATATATATAAGTACACATATAATTTGCCAGCCTACTTGGCACCGACTTCGAAAAATCTTTTATTTAAATGAATCTAAATTATTTTTTTTAATACTGTGCATGCAGTTTTCCCACAGTGAAGTTTGTTACCTTAACCCCTTCTACATGTATACAAGCCCCTACACTTACATATACCCAAAAATCGGACTGACATATATACCTAACAGAACCTTAGTTCTTGTCTTATATGCCCTATCCTTCTTAAAGGAGGAAAAAAATTATGATAGAATCACTCTCACTGAATGACGAGAAACGTGGTTCAACTGTTCATACATGAGATGCAATTGTTACTGCCAAAAGTAGGTTGCTTTCCAGCGGGCGAAAAGTGGTAAAAGGCAGCAACCTTTGCGCCCATCATTTTTTGCTACACTGCTGCAGCACATAATGCTGTACATGTGGCACTCAACTGGAATGATTGAAAACTTAACAAAAGCCCAGTAAAGCGTACATTCCAAAAAAAAAGCACATACACACACACACACACACATACACATACAAACACAAACTTTTAAATGCTGAACAGACTAGAAAATGTGGAGAAAAACGTTTAAGCATAGTAAAATACAAATAAAATCCATATTCATTTAAGCATAAAATGTTTCATTGATTTTGTTGAAACAATATTTGAATTTTCCTTTAAGCTGTTGTTGTTGCTGCTGTTCATTTTTCTTTAACATTTATTTTTAGAAATTAAAAAAAAAAAGAGGAAGAAAAAAATTACCACAAAAATTTTTGGAAATTCGACACAAAGGCTTTCCTTTTTTTATTAACTATTGTGCGCTTATAATGTTTCAACGCCATGTTTCTTTCTTGAAATCAAAACTTTTCCGAGAAATTTTATGAAAATAAATAAAACTTTAGTTAAAGTAAGGTTCATTCAGTCGCAAATTAAAAAGCTCATAAAATTTAAAATATAAAAATTAAATCAACTTCTAATGAAATGCGTTATATTTTCGAAAATAGTAAAGGGTGTTTTTTATAGAGTGACACAAGTTTAAATCACAATAAAACAACGAAATATATTTTGAATATCAATGTAAAGGATTTTATTGGAAATAAATTTTTATGAAATTAATGTTTAAATATGATTTCTGTCATGTGGCCGCTACGCTTTTTTGGGCAAATGCTTGTCAAGTGTGAACGTACCTCCAAGAAAATCGATTTTCGCCAAAACACGAAGTTCAAAAAATATGTGCTGAAGCTGGTTATTTTTGTTTATAGGAAAGCTCTAAAAATTTTATTGAGCATAACAAAAAAAGAGTTTTATTCGGACTCAATATGCACTAAAATTTGAAAATATGCAGTAAAAACTCAAAGAATATGCATTTTAAAAATAAAATAAATTGGTTTATTTGTAAACTAATATATATTTTTAATAAAATAAAATAAGACAGAAATAAAATAAAACAAAACGAAAACAATAAAATACTTAACAAAGAATATTTGCGTATTAAAAAAATATTTTTAACACGTTAAAACAAACTTTGCATAAATAAAAAAAGAATTAAAACTTTGAAATTGTATTTTGGATAAATAAGACAAGATTTTTTTTTTTTATAATTTTATTGCAATAAACAACAAAATATATACCTAAATTTTCAAATAAAAATCGGTGCCTGTTACATCTAAGTAAACTTTTATACATTGAAAATGTTCCTTCAACGTCTACTGATGTAATCCTAGTACACAACCAGCAAAACCGAATTTTAATTGAAACTAACGTCCATAATAACTGCGTTATATAAATATAAGAAAAATGTATACACGAGTACTACATGGTACATTAAAAATTAGATTTAGATGGCGAAAAATTAAAACAAAAAATTTTACCTACACATAAGCTTGTAATCATTAAATAAAAAAGGAAAGAGGTGTCTTAGGACTCTAGCTTATAGCTATGTTGCTTAATTATATAAAACAAACTTGAAGACTTAAATAACAATGCTAATATTTCAAAACGTTACGTTACCATTTATTTCCCATTATTATCTTTTCTAGCTCATGTGCTCATGTACAAAGACAATACAAAAACAAATTGAGCATTCTTTCTTATATCATTTTGTTTCACTCACTTTAAAGAATGAATTAAAATAAAATGCAACAATTTGTTTCGTTTATTTTCGTACTCTGGTTTTAAGTACAAGAAATCAAAACAAAAATAAATTTATAACTGCAATAGTGCCGATTATTTTTGTAACTAAAATCATTTCCTTGCTCCTTTGTCGTGACACAAATAGCATAGCTATAATAAAAAAAATTCTTTAAAGTATCAAAATATGCCCTAAAACCATAAATTATGCTCTAAAAGTTAGGAAAAATGTTAAAAAAATATGCATGTAAGACTGATATGTGCAAAAACATGCTTTAAAGCGTAAAATATGCAAAAATATGCACTAACAAATCGATGCCAAAATTCATAAAAAGTTCTAAAACAGATAAATATCTTATCTCCGCATTAATACGTCATACAAGAAAAAATATGCAATTGCATATTTGCGGTTTCCCTGATAATAACGAACATTAACACAATAATTTAAAGAATTCAAACAGAAACTTTTACAGCAAAGACTTTTATTTGATTTTGAATGTGTTGTTTTTTAGTTTTTCTTTGGAACTTTTATAATATTGTCAGGCGTAGACTTTCAAAATCCCTATTCTCGTATATATTTATTTGGTCTGCTCTGCTAGAGTCAGGCGATGGAAAATTGTTTTATTTTGTTGTTGTACAGTGCTAGAAAAGAATTTAATCTCTGTTTCTTAATTCATATATAATTCATATGCAAAAGATCGCATAAATCATTAATAACTTTTTTAAGTTGTGTCAAAAAGCTCAAAAGTTAAATGAAGGTAAAACAATATCATTTTAAATGCCAGTTTTCAAATCAGTAACCAGTAAATGTCACTTAAACTGAGAAAATATATTTCCCTTTCTTTTACTTTTTTGCATTAATATCAAGACTAAAAAACTAAAAAGCTGATATGATAATAAATTTTATATCTCTCTTTTACCCACAATGTGTTTGTGTATGTGTGTGTGTGTGCATTTGTTTTTGTAAAAAGTGAAGTAAAAAGATATAAAACATTTTAACTTTTTATTTTCCTAATAAAGTTTACCTCAACCTCATAAATTTTCGTACTTGATAGAAGTTACAACAGTTTGTTATAAAATGTAAGAAATCTTAAATGAAAAGTCGAAAGTTTTTTTTTATAACCAACATTTATTTAAAATCATAAATTCAAAGATTTAAAATGTTTCGTTATACATACAATCACACAAACACACTTAGAAATAAGTTTTTCTAAAACACCTTGTTATTCGGGAAAACTTTTTAATGTCATGGCTTTTTTTAATGTTTATGATTTACGTCAATGTTTACTTAAGGTCTAACACTCCTTTTTACAGGAATTTAAATAGAAAACAAAAAAAAAAAGAAGAAAGTTGCAAGTTTACTTCAATCATATTTTTTGTGGGTGTTTTAACTCAGCTGCATAAACTGACAACGAAAAAAGTAATTGGAAAAAAAGTCGGTACGAGGGCGGTTCGGAAACTTCTTAGCCTATCAATGAAAGAGAATAGTTAGTTTTTCAAAAATATTTTTATTTTTCAATATAATCTCCTGAAACTTCAATACACTTAGTCCAACGCTTTTCTAGCAATTCTATCCCTTGATTAAAATAGTTTTCCTCAAGGTCTTCAAATTGTGGTTTACAACTGTAATTGCATCTTCATTTGAGGTAAAACGCTTGCCAGCAAGCCATTTTTTAGATTTGGGAGCAGGTAAAAGTCACTGGGAGCCAAATCAGGAGAATAAGGTGGGTGGTCAAGCAAATCGTACTTTAATTCGTTGATTTTAGCCATTGTTAAAACACTCTTGTGCGCTGGTGCGTTGTCTTGATGAGAAATTATTTTTTTGTGTTGTAAGCCAGGACGTTTTTCTCGAATTTGTACATTTAATTGATCCAAAAGGTTGCAATAGTACTCTGAATTTATTGTTTTACCCTTTTGCAGATAGTCAATCAATAAAATACCTTTGAAGTCCCAAAAAACCGTTGCCATAACCTTACCAGCCGATTGAATTGTTTTTGCCTTCTTTGGGGCACTTCCTCCAGCTTCAGTCCATTGTTTGGATTGTTCTTTTGTCTCTGGAGTATAGTGGTGGATCCATGTCTCATCAACAGTTATGAAACGACGCTTAAAATCCATTTTATTTCGCTTAAAACGATCCAAGCAAGCTTGAGAAATGTTCATTCTTATGCGTTTTTGGTCGACTGTTAACAAATGCGGCACCCATCTTGCAGAAAGCTTTTTCATCTGTAGGTCTTCATGCAAAATTAAATGGACTCGATCATTTGAGATGCCCATGATATTAGCTATTTCACGCACTTTTATATGTCGATCATTTAATACCATATCAATTTCTGTTGTTGTTGTTGCTGTTTTTGGACGTCCACTACGTGGTTCATCTTCAATGCTTGTACGACCACGTTTAAATTCAGCAACCCAATTTTTTACTGTTGCATATGAAGGAGCACTTTCACCTAACACATTCACCATATCATTATGAATTTCTTGTCCCGATAAACCTTTTTTATGTAAATATTTAATGACACCACGCATTTCTAATTTTTCCATTGTTAAAAAATTGCGGATGCGTCTTTTGTGAACACCTGTTTCTATATGAAGGAGTTGCCAGATCGAAACAAAATTTAACATGTTTTCATAGCAGAGATGGAAGTTTCCAAAACACTTAACTTTTTTCTGTTTATACCGCGCTTTTTGTGCTAGGCTAAGAAGTTTCCGAACCGCCCTCGTAAACGAACTCCAAAATATTGTTTTCGTATAAAACTTTGAATTTTTATTTTCAAGCACCTTCGTCATTTAGATAATTTATATTTATTTTACGTAATATTTTTTAAATTTATATACTGTGTATTCAAGCTCGCACAGTGTGACTTTTAGCGCTTTTAGCTGGCCAAAAGTAAAAAAAAAATCCCCGATTTTGCTGAATTTTTTTATCAGATAGACAGGTGATGCAAAAACATGCTCATAAGAAGAAGAAGAAAAGAAATGGTAACGAATATAACCGTTATCAAATCTGTGGCAAAAAGGAAAAAGTGCTTAAGTCGAGATAAGCTGATTTTAAGTTAATGGTACCTCCGTAATTTGTATATTCGAAGTACCCCTGGTCGAAATCTCAGTTTATTTGTGTAATTTTTCTGGAAGTTATAACACTATGAATTGAGACTTATATTTTTTAGACTTCTGATCTCATTTGGAATAACAGCTTAAGTTAGGTTATACTTTGGTATATTTCAACTTAAATGTAGTACTTATAGTGTGTTGAACTATGTTAGCTTAAAAAAAATAAGTTTAACCGAAAATTCTACTATTTAACTGAAAAAAGAAATAAATTTCTAAAAATCGACTTGAACGCTTAAAACTGCTGTTGTGCAAAACAGTAAAATATGACTTATGCACTTTTTCCTTATTGCCACAGGTATACAGACACTTGAAATTTATAAAGTTAGTGTATTTTTATGCAGACTATTACTACGCTTATACGCACGGCTTATTTGCAAATAAAATTGTAAATTGTTGCCATATTCAGAAAACTATTATTTGTTACTTTTTTTTTCTTGTAAAAATAAGTAACTTTTCTATAGAAGTTAGTTAATCTATTTGCAAATATTTTTATATTATTATATTGTTATCTACAGTGTTATTAATATCTAGAGTTCGGTTTCTTCTATGCTAAAATAAAAGATCGTCCATCCCTAGGGGACAATAGGTCTACGGGAGTAAAGTAATTTTTGGACCGAACAGTCTCTAGATTGGCAGCCAATGAGAAGCATTTGCTGAACTAATGGATTATCAAATGATACAAAATGCAAAGTTAATTCCGTCATAAATTGATCTGTAAGATGGTCTACGAAGTTCCCTATTCGGTCCATAGTATAGTCTTAGTCCAAGACAAGATACCAAAATCATTATCTACCAACTCCTAAGCGTTTCCATCTGACTTGTTGAAATCCCCAACCAGACTTGAAAAGCGTAAAAGATGACAGGTCGAATAATCGGGCGGTATACCAAAAGTCGTACTTTTCTGTTAAGCCCGACCCTACGCTTCAAAACTCCCTGATAAGAAGAGTAAATACTCTTTGTACTCTCAAGTATGTCGTCCATGTGTCGATAGTACTCAAAGTTTTCATGAAATGTAACGCCCAAATATTTAATCTTGTCCGAAACTCTAATCATTTGCTGTCCAATAAGTAAACATGGTATATACGTCCGACAATTTTTGTAAATATGTTTACGTCGTCCTTTTATCATGACTGCCACTGTCTTTTGTATATTCAGGTTGAGTCTCCATTTTGTAAAGTAATCTATCAGTACTATTAGATAGGAGTTAAGTCGGGCGTTAACTGTCCTTGCACTACTACCCGATGGAGCAATTACAATGTCATCAGCATACATTAAGAGAAGATTATTATCAGAAGTTTCAGGTATATCAGACGCAAAAATATTAGTAAGCATAGGCCGTAGCAAAAATCCCTGTGGAACACATTGAACCCTCATGAGACAGAGTGTTGCCAATACGAACCCTAAACAATCGACCTTTTAAAAAGCTTTTCACCATTCGACAGATACCCGATCCAAGTCCAAGATTAATCATTTCATATAAGTATAATACCTTCATGCCAAACTGAATCAAAAGCTTTAGCAAAATCTAAGCTGACTGCTATTGTTGGGCATCGCCTGTTTAATCTTCAAGAAACGTAGTCGGTAAAAACTATAGGTGCGAGTGTTGTCGAAAGTCCAGTTCTAAACCCAGACAGAAAATCCCTCAAAATGTTCCTGTCATTTATAACGTCGTTTAACTTTTCCAGAAGAAAGAATTCAAACAGCCTTCCAAAAGCCAACAGCAAGGAAATCGGTCGGCAACTTCAAGTCTCACGAGGATCCAATCTGGGCTCAGGAATTGTTACAACAAGCGCCATCCGCCATGCTTTTGGAAAATAGCCGATGTTGTAGCAATGATTAAATAAAATGGCCAAAAACCGCCAAGCTCTTGAAATTTTCAAAAATCCTAAAACTAAAAAATTCCATAATTAAAAAAATGCCAAACGAAAAATCGTCAAAATTAAATGAAAAATATCATCAGAAAATTAATCGCTAAAATGCAAAAAAAAAACACCAAAGCAAGAAGATCAGCAAAAAAACTAAGAAAATCGCCAAGAACGAGAAAACAACTCCAAACCAAAAAACTGCAAAAAAGAAAAAAACGTCTAAACTAAAAAAAGCTAAAAAGCAAAAAAAAAACTTAAAAAGAAGGTTAGAATTTTGTTTATGAGAATGTTGTAAAGTATGGATTTAAAGCAAAAACACTTTAAACACTTTTTTTAAAGTAACAAAGTTGTAAGCACCATTTTTTATTCATAAATTTCTAGACATTTCTTTTCTGGGTAAAATAATTTTTAATAACTTTACCACATCTGTGTAATTTATCCATCCTGTGTATTATATGTGAATTTGTATCTGCCTGTATTTGTGTCAGTCTTGTTTGTTCTATTTAAAACTCATTACTTACATTCGATTGAAAGTTAAATGTGTGAATAATGTTTCAAACATTCTTTTTTAAAAGCAAACAATCACACAAATACGCATCGTTGGAATCTCACAACATTTTCATAAGACTCTTTGTAGCAAACACTAATATGAAAGTGAAATTTAACACAAGACCAACGAACCCAACAGGGTCAAATGCTCACTATATGTTCATACATATTTTATATGACCTGGTTCGCTTCCAGGTTAGCTATTTCATTAAAAAAATTTAAAACTTACTCAGATATAAGGTTAAAGGTTTTGTTTGCTGGGTTATAAGCCCAAACACACCTACACACGCACTCATTACACTGACAGTTCATACAGGGGGTTTTTCTTTTCTATAAAAAAGTTTTTGCGGTTTTTTTCATTAAAAAAAAAATATTAAAATGGACATGCAACCGCTGCGGACATGTTGTCATATTTTTGCTCTTTGTGGTACCTTTTTAAAAATATTCATATTATTTTTTTCTGAGATTTAGTCAAACCACTTGTGCTGCTTAAGGGATTTTTAAACACTTTATTAAAAATATATTTACGAGCAATTTAAATATAATAATGGAAAAAAGTTAAAGAAGGCGCATAATACTTTTTGAAAGCAAACTGCGGTTAAAAATATTTTGTTAAAAATTACAGAAAATATATCAAACGAACTTTAAGGGATTTTAAAGTGTAATAAAAAAAATGTATAATTGTTCCTGGTGGCAGCTAAAAAATGATGCTGTTAAGTTGGTTTTGTCAGTTAAATGCCATTTAACTTTATATCGGTAACCCTGAACAGCAAAGGTAATGATAAAGAGCAAATTAGTTATACTGTGAGCATCAAAAGAATTTATACACCAGTACCTGGATTCAGTAACATTTTGCAAACCGAAAATCGTAATATTTATCGATATATTTATTCGTTTGCCGTAACGATAATGTGATTCTGTAGTTTCTTTTAAACGATAGTGTTCATCTGTGTTTAAGTCACATATTAATTTTATACCATGTGGCATCCCTGCATACAAAATGGCAAAATAAGCGAAAAGCACAAAAAAGAATTAAGGAAAAACTAAATTAATTTAAGCTTATTATATTATTATATTTTATATTTTATAATAAATTGTTTTCCCATAAATAAAAGTGCAGTACACCACACACACACACACACACCGCACAATATCATAGGTACTCGTATTTTCAAATACATTTTCTTATACCTGCAGTTAAAATATTGTTCAACTGCTAGTGCAACGGCATGGTCAGCATTCAAAAAGAGTGTCACCTGTTGCCCTGTGGCTGAGTGGTAGCGATGCTAGCCTCTCAGTCCAGAGGTCGTGGGTTCGATTCCCGCCATAGACCCTGGCTGTTTTCCGCAGACAAGATAATCGCTTCTCGGGTTGTGTTGTGTTTGTTTAAAAAAAAATTGAGTGCGCGAGCTTTGGTTGACACATTGTCGGTTGGTTTCTGGTTTGCGCCACAGTCTACTCAAAATACATTATGTCTGCAGCAAACCAGAAACTAGCCAACGACATGACCCCACTCGATATATGCAGGCCCTTAAATCAGTGACTTCATGCAGTGGTATGTCAGTTTGTAGTTAAATCGTGGCGCACTACATATTCAATTATACTATGAAATTTATTTAACTTCTCAAAAAAGACATAGTTGTAGCACATTGGGAATCAGTCGTTGGTTCATAAATTTTCAGTTTTAAAAAACATCTTTTTATTCACCAAATATTTTTCTTTCCCAAAACAGTAGCCAGTACCAACAAAAGCCTTAACTATTAGTTGAAAACATTGATTATCTTCATTTAACCAACTATGCTGTATCATCTAAAGATTTGGCAACATAGAAATATATTTTAAATAATCACACTTTTCGCAGTCACTGTAGTCCTTTGATTCAAATATGCTGTATAATGTTATAGATTTTCCAAAAAAGTGTTGCGAACTTAGATTTAATAACTTTTCGTTTCATTATTCAAAAACACAAATAACAAATTTAAATAAAATACGTACACACATACATATGCACTTATAATTAATAGTCATTTAAAATGTTTGCCCACTCTATTTAAAATATAAATATTTAAATATGTTTATTTGACCAGCAAATATTTGGCGCATATTAGCAACAATAAAAACACAATAGTAATTATAATTAAATAACATTATAAAAATAAACAAATTTTCCAAATCAAATACAAGATTTTATTTAAAAAAAAGAATCCATTATTTTGTGAAATGTTGCCTGAAATTTATTATGTTTCTGAATAGATACTGTTGTTAGGCATGATGGGTAGAAAACGTTGTCTGTAGTTTTGGCTCATATGAGCTTTTTTTTTACATTGAAATATTTCCTAAACTAAAATAACACAAGCCAACAAAACGAAATTTTTTATGTAAGGCCCAAGGTTCCGTATTCAGTTTGTATATATTTGGTAATGATTAGCAATGCCTATAAATTATAGTTTAGGCTATCAGCGCAGAAGTGGTGTAACCCACATTTGATTTTTGCTTGCAGTTCTGATGATAAATAGATTATTTACATTACCTTACTATCAAAAAAAAGTAGAGCAAGCCACAGTTTGGTATTCTAAAGAAAATGGAGCTGAAAATCCTTTTTACACAGATCATAATATTGCAAAGTAATAAAGCAATTAAATAATTAAAAAGTGCAACTGTTTTAATAACTTGATGAGGGTTACACCACATCTGCGCTAATAGCCGCAGTTAGTTTTTTTATTATTTTTCGAACTCAATTTCCTTCTATATTTATGATTCGATTAGGCTAAAGTTCGTATCACTTATCTAAATATTCTAACAATCACTTGAATGAATGAATTAAGTGAAACAGGAAGCACAGGACACTGCGACCAAAATAGATCTATTGTATCCCCTAACAGGTGCTATAGAACCTCATCTAGACTTACGCTCCTAATGAATCTCAAGTTTGCCAGTGGGTCCAGAGTTGGTAGTTCCCAATCCTCCAATAGGTGCTTGCCCAATTGGCTATATCTTCTGTGTCATAACGCTTCACAGTCCTTCAGAATATGCTCTGGAGTTAATGCCAAGTCTGTTGAGGTGTTTTCTCAGTCTACTCTGGCCTGTGAGTAAGCCTATAAGTATTCTTAGATTGTTTTTACTCAGTAACATGAAAGCTATGAAACGATTTTAGTTATACGTTCCAATAATTAGCCTTGCGTGCCTCAATCCTAGAAGATTGAGCCAGAGGTGTTCCCTATTACTCTTGATCTTCGTCGATATATCTTCCCGAATTTTGTCCAATCCGAGTCCACAAAACGTTTCTGGTCTACTAGCATCCCTTGTGGCCATTTCTTCTGCAAACACTTAGTAGAACGGAACAACTAGCTGTTTTCGACGTTCACTACACCTTCATCATCAGCGTTCTTTTGCTTTATATACTCAGTTTTTCAGTGCAAAATTAATATGTGAATTGTTTTCATTCATCGTATTAAAATTTGCTGAAAGCTGTTTTGTAATGAAAGCTTAATTTTACCATCTCTAAATTTACAAAACAGTCTTGCCATTGTCGTTTGTTCTTTACTAATTGTGGACATGTTAGTTAATATGATTAATTTTGTTCTACTTAAGACAAACTTTTTTGGTTTGTTACTATGAATATTAAATATATCACAATGGACCCAATTGGGTCTACGAGTCGAGATGCGAGATTCTAACTACAAATTTTGTTCTTATGCTATAAAATTTTAGCGTTCTTTTGTGTTTGGCCCACTGTATGTGATGTCAGTAGCTTTTATTGCAAATGGAATATGCGAATTGTTTTGATTCATCATCTTAAAATATGCTGAAAACTTTTTTGTAATGAAAGCTTAATTCTACTATATAGAATTTAAACTATAGATTTAGCAACTATTTAAAATTAGTTGAAAAATTATTTGCTTAAGGGAATTGCAACAAAAGTTATCAGTAAAATCTTAATTGGTAAAATTAACCAGATTATCTTAAATTTAGAACCGATAGCTAAAATTGAATAGAGATTTACTTTTTTTTTGCGCAGTCCCCCAAATCACATTAAACGCGCTTTCGGCTTTTAATATGGGTTTTTTAGTCCTTAGTTATATACTTTATTTAACTTTTTATTTATTGGTTTATTTTAATTCTTTATTTCCCTAGAAATTATTATTTTGTGTGCCTATATCACAAAAAGCTTTTAAGCCTTTTTATGGTTTCTTATTTAATTCTTCTATTTTCACATTATTACAACTGGGAGCAAATAAATGCATTATGTTTTGTATATTTTTTTTTTGTAGATACATACTTAAAGAAGACAAAAAAGTAACGAACACACCACAAAAAAAATTAAACTTTGTCAAAGCAACTCATTTGAAAAGAAAGTTTTTTAAAGTCATTATACTTATTTTTTTTTGTGACGAGAGATTGGTTACAAAATTATTATGAGAAGAAAACGCCGCATGGAAAATTTTGCTACAAGCAAACTTTTATGGCCTGTTTCACAATAACGAAAGAAAAGTTTCAACTTAAAATTTATATTGAAAACAAAAACAAATTTTCATATTTTATTTTTGTTTTCAATACAAATTTTTAGTCGACAACTTTCTTTCGTTATTGTGAAACAGGCCATTAGTTTTAAATTAAATTTTTCGTAACAGAAAATGTAAAGTGATTATTTTGATTTAGTTAAACATTTATTTATGTGCCAACTCACCTGAAATACATATAAATTTACCAAAATTTTATATTTCATAAAAGAGCTTTATTTTTGTTCATTAAAAACATACTAAATTATCTTGTCTGTTATAAAAAGAAAATAATTAATATTTATAATAGGATTTGAGCTTTTCTTTTCGTTTCAGGTAAGTTTAAAGCAGTGCGACTTAAGAAAATTTTTATTATTTAGAAAATGTAGGTAAATAACTCAAAACTTAAAACTTTGCAAATTCATTTAAATAATACTCGTATATAATGGACTGAGATGAATGTTGTCCTGAATTAAGCACGAAAAATATAATTAATGCTTTATGAGAATTGAGCATCGACACTTTTTCTAAACGATTCTGTTTTTCAATATTAAAGAAATATAACTAACTACTGCTTTATTCTGATATGGCAGACATAGCTTTTCCAGTCAATGTTTTGTGAACTGTTCAAGGAAGAGTTTCCTTTAAGAAACCGTTCACTAAATTTCCTATCGACATAGCAAATTTATTTAAAAATTTTTTTTTGCTTTATGCTGCCAAATTTTTCCGAATAAAAATATTTGATTAAAATTTTTTCGAATAAAATTTATTCGAATAAAAATTTTCAAAAATATTTTTTTAAAGATATTTCCTAGTTTTCTTATGCAATCAGAAAAACGTTCATCTCGGCAAAAGACATGCATGTATATGAAAATTTTTTTTCTTTCCTTAAGCTGACAAATTTTATTCGAACATAAATTTTCCGAATAAAATTAATTTTGTTTTCGAAAGATACAATTTTTTAATAAAAAAAAATACTTAAATTATTTATTTACTGAAGACTGTATGTCAAATAAATATAATATATAAGTTTAAGATTTTAATGAGCATTTCGTATAGCTTCAGAAAAAATTAAAAAAAAAAAATTTATTACGTCAGAATTAATATAAATATAAAATATATATGAAAATCGGTCCAACGATTTGGGCGTGAAAGCGTAGCAAACAAACAAATAACAAAAACTCACTTCCACATTTCTAAAGGGCGACTTTTTAGCAACTTTCACTTTGGCAACTCAACTGTTTTCGTGTATCACGTTACTGTTAAACATGTTCAGTTTGGTCTATAATTTAACCAATAATCGACTTACAAACGAGCAACGCTTATAGGTTATTCAATTTTATTATCAAAATTCATGATCGGTTAAGAAAGTGCATCGGTGCACTTCTTCCGTTTAATGGTCAGTTCGGGTGACCTTCTGAGGCTGCCACATGTCACACAGCACGCGAAAGAATGGCCCAATTGAGAGGCGAGTTCGTTAACTAGATCCTGCAATTTAACGCCTTTAGACTATTTTTGTGGGGCTATGTTAAAGCTCATGTCTATAGGGACAATACCGCCACGGCTGAAGCACTGAAAGACAAAATTTAAAATTTTATTCATGACATACCTACCGGCTGATATTTTGGCGAGATTATGCCAAAATTAGAACCAGTGTATGAGCCATTTGAGGCGTAGCCGCGGACAACATTTACATGAAATCATCTCTAAACATTGAATTACGAGTATATAGATCATTCTAACGACTCAAATAAAGATTTCATATATATCTCTAAATTTTAGGTGTTTTATTTATAAATCAAATCCGGAAGCTCCTAAAAAATCACCTTTTGATATTAAGTTAGGATTTGTTTTTATATTTTAATTAAAGTTTTTGTAAGCAAATAGTATAATTTGAACGTTTTTATTCGAATATGTTAAATAGAAAAATTAAAAATACTTGAATGATTTCTTTTTAAATTATTCTACTAACAGCCAGGATGGTTAAGGCATAAGGACATTTTATACGAGTATGTATTCATATAAATGAATACGAGTTTAATCAAAACGCTTTATTTCATATGCTTCTGTAAGAATACAATAATGTACCTTATCTTTCAACAAAACAACAAAAGTGTGAAAATTTATTGAAAATTATATGAGTTGAAATATCTTCTAAAAATTATTTTTATTGGCATATGTTTAACACGGAAGCCACTTAATAATTTCTAGGGGAAATAAGCGGCTGTGGTTTTTTTTATATTTTTTGTTTGTTGTTATTTCAACAAAATTCCTTTTATATTTTTATACTCATGCGGCAACGATGTGGTATAATGATACGCTTAATGAGCTCCACAATCATACCGACATGAAACTTAACATACAAAAAAACATATTGAATAGAATGTGTGCATTTGTGTGTGTGTGTGTGTGTGTGTTTGCAAGGATTTGTTATTTTGTTAATTTCACTGTGAATGATGCAGCAAATATTATTGTCACCAAAAAGAATTGTGCGTGTTTTGCGGAGCAAGTGAAAGAATTTAGTTTATGTACAAAACAGCGCTACATATTAACAATTTGTAAAGCACTTATTTTTGTATTTTTGTATACTCGAAAGCATTCATACATACATGTGTGTTCATACCCGGTAGGAAGTGTCAATAGTAAAACAGTACTTTATGAGCAATACTACGGAAGAATTTTACCCCAGATTATGCTTTGTGCTATTGACATTTGACATGTACGTGTACACTAATACATTTTATAACTCTATTCTTTACTACTGACGTTGGTATAAGATATTGACTAGATAACTCTTTTGGGAAAAATACTGCTTGGATAAAAACTATTATTCCGCCAAGAGTGTGTACTTAACAAAATGTTTTCCACTCATCAAACATTAAAAATATATTAATATTTAGATGCTTCTTAGACAATATCGCCGAAAAGTCACCAAAATGGTGACTTCCTACAGGGTATGCATGCAAGTATGTATGTAAATATGTATGTGTTTTCTCGCTTTTATAAATATATACAATGGAAAAAAAGGAAATGATTAAATTTATTTCTACATACATACATACATATAAAAATAAATTACGGTTTTATTCACACTTTTACTTTCGCACACAAACAGACAACGTACGTTCGTGTTGTTAATCACAAACACATTAAAAAAGGATTTATTTCCAGTAAGCTGGCAATATTCACACAAATAATATGCTGCACACTTACGCATACGTTAAGCATACATTCAGGCATACATACATACATACAAACACACATACATATGTTACTTCATATAAATAAATGTTGTATACGGCAAAACTTTCATATGACGAATATCGTGGGAATAAACTTGTCAATATTTAACAAAAAATTTGTGTCAGCTAATTAATGAAAAGTATCAATCAACGACTTTTTACTAAATCTGTCAAAAAAGAAAAAAAGTGAGAAAAATTCACTTTCCGATTTGCAACGTTTTGTTGTCGTTTCGTTCAGCAAGTTTCTATGTACATACGTCTCAAGAATACAGGCTATTAGGGAGTCACTGGAAACTCTTAGGGTTCACGGATTTCTAGTGGAGTGGATAATTATCATGCTTAAAAGCAGAATTATCAACTCAGGTATGGGAAGAGAACGCCTGAGGAGATTAGTGACAAGAGGTACACCACAGGGAGGAGTTTTGTCACCTCTATTGTGGTTGTTGGCGATGAACGCAATTCTTATACGTTTTGATAGGAGCGGACGGAAGATAGTTGCATATGCGGATGACGTGGTTTTACTGGTAACGGGAAAGTTTCTGCCCGTTATCAGTGAAATCATGCAGTCGGCGTTGGGCGATCTGTCCTCCTGGGCTAGCAGTAAAGGACTAGGGGTCAACCCAGAGAAAACTGAGCTAGTCCTCTTTACCAAGAAATACAAAATAGAAAGTTTTGTATTACCCAGGATGGGAGGGGTGGAGCTGAGACTAGCAGAGGGGGCTAAATACCTGGGTGTTTACCTAGATAGCAACCTTTCTTGGAAAATGAACACGCAGGAAAGGCTAAGGAAAGGACTCAATGCCTACTATGCATGCAGGAACTCCATAGGAAGGAACTGGGGTCTGCAACCGAAGGTGGTAAATTGGATTTACACATCGGTTGTCAGGCCGGTTATCTCTTATGGTTGTTTGGTATGGTGGGAGGCATTGAAGAAGGAAAGTCACAGGAGATTGTTAGCTAAGGTTCAGAGATGTGCCTCGATGGGCATCACAGGTGCTCAGAGGAGCACACCTCAGGCTGCCTTGGACGTCATTCTTCATCTACTTCCTATAGAGGACTTTGTGGTGGGGACGGCGACTAGAAGTCTCCTTAGACTTGTAGAAACAGGTTTGGTGAGGACAGGAATATCAGGTCACACATCGATCTTAAATAGGATAGGTTTTGGTGATCAGGAATCCGTAACCCCAGGGTTTACGGACTATAAGGTCGCTGAGATCGATTTTGGTAAGACACCCTTAATGGTAATTCCGGATAGGGACCATTGGGTCAATTCCGATAGGCTGTATGAGGGTAGGGCAGTCTTTACAGACGGGTCAAAAATGGGGGAAGGCACAGGCGCTGGTGTCTATATCCTGGGAACGAACATTCGTAGTTCTTTTAGACTGCCGAATGAATGCAGTGTTTTCCAGGCTGAGATCTTGGCGATCCTCAGGGCCACGGAGCTGGTGGCCGGAAATGTGGCTGAAGGTGAAAAGGTAACCATCTACGTCGACAGCCAGGCAGCGCTAAAAGCTTTGAAAGGACACAATGTCAAATCGAAGCTTGTTAGTGACTGTAGGAAAGCCCTCAACTTGCTTATGGATAACTATAGTGTCAGACTATGTTGGGTTCCTGGTCACAGCAGTGTTGAGGGAAATGAAATTGCCGATAAGCTGGCAAGAATAAGATCAGCGTTAGACGAGGGAATGTCTGACAGATCGGTGAAATTACCGATAGGTCATTACTATAAGGAACTCAGTAATTGGGTGGAAAGCAGGACCAACAGTTCATGGCGTAGTAGGGAGGATTGTAGGGTCTCGAGGGGTTTTTGGCCAAAACTAGACTCAGGAAGATCTAAACTACTACTGGACATGGATAGGAAGGCGATGCGAACTATGATAGGCGCGTTGACAGGTCACTGCTCGGTTAGAGCAAGAACCAGCATGTGGGAAATTGGTACTCCGGATTTTTGTAGGATGTGCGGGGATGAAGAGGAACCAGAAACCATTGAACATATTATCTGTCACTGTCCGAAGCTGCAACGTCATAGGCTTAGATGGCTGAGCAGACGTTTCCATGAAAGCATCACTGATGTCGGGAAGTGTAAACTAGAGGACATCAGGGGCTTCATCATGGGGATTCGGTGGCTTAATGACGGATAATAGGGTTTCTTCTGGCTAAAAATGGGAGGGGTAAATATTACCAGTAATGGGCAATAGAAGGGAATCACAATAGACCCAGTTGGGTCTCCGAGTGGAGGTGCGGTAGGCACCACCCTTCCTAACCTAACCTAACCTAACCTAACCTACGTCTCAACAAATATCTTTTTAGTATTTTCGTCAATTCTTTTTTGAAATTAAGTTTTTTATGTGACAGTTACGGTTTGTGGTCCACTCCCTATTTATTTGCCCTAGGGCGATGTATTGCTTACTTGATAGCAACAGTTTCGAAAAATGCTTCTAAAAAGTATTAACCCGCCCCACGCTCTCTAAAAAAGTAGCAAATTATCTCAGAAAGTTTTTCCAACCAGTAACTTGGGTGAAGTACTTTACTAAGGCCAAAAATGCATAGCTTTCTGGAAGCTGAATGTACGGCTTCTAGTTGACTCATCTCAATTTCTTATTCATTCGCAACAGCAAGTGATTCTGTAACATTGTCTGCCTTACAAAAACACTTCTGGGAAGCAGTAATTTTTTGTAGCCATGGCTCACAAGCTCATCAATTGAGGGTAGCGTTGGCTGAAGTAGTTAGCACGTTCACTACAAAACCGATGGTCCTGAATTCGAGCCCGGTATCCACATGCGCATTTTTCTGGTGTGCCTTAGTGTCTCTTTGCATCAGTTGTTGTAGTTAAGTTCAAGAATGAAGGCATAGTAACTGGTCATTAAATTATACCGACTTCATCTAGTGCTAATTCTAATTTAACATCAGAGCGCCATATTTCGTCGGTATTGTGTAGCAGAATTATCGGCAAAGTAAAATAAACAATCAAATGGCTACTAAACTTAGCTTAATTTAATACGCCTCATTTGACACCAGAGGCGCTGCAACACTACATTATTAAAAAAGCATGCAAAAAAGCAGAGTTGTAAAAGAATGAAGCTTTCCTCAATCTCTGCCTCCACCATCTGTGTTCTCTATCACTATCCTTTTCCTAAAGAAAGTAACAACTGTTAATAGTAGCAGGTATTCATTGCCTGAGTGTTACTTCTCTTAAAAAAAATTGCGCTAAATATCAGGTATAACAAAATTAGTTCTTAATGTAGACCATGTCCATTATTTGCGGATAGAACACTTTGTTGTCGCAATGGCACAATAAAATTGTGCGCTATCGAAAAATGTATTGCGAATGGTATTGCACATACATATTTGAAAATTACTCGAGACAGTGACAACAAAAGAAATTCCTTAGAATGCTCACCGGCTTCCTGGCATGTCATTAAAGACTGAGGAAAAATTTCAACAGACATGGCAATGAGAGTAACCACCGGTGCCGATCCATCTTTTATAGTTAGCTCACTAATATACTTACTCATGGACGGAGTGCCCTTTGTCTAGTAGGTAGCATACTAACCTGGTAGTTGCAGAATGGCAGGTTCGATACCTACCTGAGACTCTAGATGTTTCTGCAGACAAGCAGCTAATGGCTCGACTATAGATGGCAACCGAACTTTAGTTGCGTTACCAGTTGTCAAAATGTTACAATGTCTGGCAACTGTCACTTAAAAGTTGCCAAATCGCATTGCATTGGCAGCCACAAATTGAATTGAATTGCTGCATACTTTTTTAAGCAAAAAGATAACACAACTAAAAAAAATTAAACTAAATAAAGCAATAGCTGCCGTTTTCATAAAAATATTTTGGTTTACAAACAATTTTTGTGTCGAAATGTGTTTTTGTTTAAACCCTTTGTAAGCCTAAATAAATTTTTATGAATACGGAAAGCGAAAATATTCTTTAAAGCAAAAAAACCGAATGTTTGATAAAAAAAAAATTTTAAGCAATAACAGTAGAGTAGGTTATTCTAAGGGTATTGAACTGCCTCTTGAGTGCTTCATCAAAAACTAATTCCACTGAACAAATCATCTTTTGAGCACTTTTACTGAAGAATTTCTTTTAGAACTTTTATATTTTATATGTTGAGATTTAGTTTGCATAAGTTGCTCATTTGCCATAATTGCATTTCCTGTAGAAAGTTGCCATATTTAATTCTAATTTTAATAGCAGCTGCGTTTCCAAAATATTATCTCTCTTTGCCGAACAATATATAATTTGTGATATGTTCGTTGATGATTGTCAGCTATTTTAAATTATATTAAAAATTAATATCACTTAGTACCTGAAAATTTCCTTTGATTATTCTCCTCATAAAGAGGCTATAGTACAAACCCCTTAGATTCCATCAATAAGCCATTTTAATCATCTACTTATAGCATACTTTTAGGATTCATATGATTTAAAATTTCTTTGCATATTTATGCAAACTTATAAACTTAATTCCTTTTCTCTTACAAGTTCATTTATAAATAGTTTTAAGAGACTACATTTAAAATGCTTTAGGCATTTATTATTTTATCTTTTGTAAAGAAGAAAATTCTTGCTTTATAACACACGATAATGACACTATTTTACTTGTATTATAAGTGCTACACGTATTATAAATAATTCTGCTACTTGGGATGGATGTTGGGAAAGTACAGATTTAAATATAAACTGGAAAAATAGTAAACATGCATTTGCACTTTTCTTTTGTTAAGAAAAGAAAACTGGCAGTAATGTAAAATATAATAGGTGTGTTCAAGGATATACCCAGCAGATGAAAACTAAAATAATAAAATTATATAAATAAAAGTGATTGTCGAAAACAGCAAAAAAATAAATAAAATAAAATATGTGTCATTACAAATAAAAATTAATTTAAGGTACTCTTAATATACATACATACGCTTTACTTACAACAACTTACTTAAATTGGTTTGAAGTTCATCTACGAGTTCTCTAGTTCCACAATAAAGCTTAATTTCTAGTGTAAAGAATAAAAAAATGAAGTCAAATAAAACTAAAATTTAATAAATATAACAAATTAACGGCCTCTTCCACGATGTCACCAAAACTCGTTCGATCGATAACTTGTATTGCAAACAACAATAGTATTAGACAATTTGTTGTTGTTATTAATACAAGTATACGATCGAACGATTTCTGGTGACATCGTGGGACAGGCCATAAAACTAAGAACATTTTGCTGCACAATTTCTGAGTTTAAGATTACGAAAAATATATAATTCAGCTGCATTCAAGCCATATGCACAATATGCGAGCTTTTACAAAAAAAGAGCTTTGTGCTTTCATACCGACGAGAGCGCAACAGCCAATCAGATTTCGCTTGCTGCTTACTTTGCAAAGAAAAAAGTATATATTGTAAAAGCTTTCAAAGCTGTTTACATCAAATACAAATGTCAGAGTTTGTATGTTTAGACCAGTTACGTCCAAGCCATATGCACAATGTGCAAACTTTTTTAACGGAGAGAAAGAGAGAAAATTGATTTTTCGTCATTCGTCGGCGTATAAAATAGAAATAATGCTAGGAACACAACAGGGACGTACGACGACTTTTTCGGTGCGAACTTTCGTCATAAAAAATAAAACACACACGACGAATTTACGCAACGAACTGTTATCGACGAATTCGTCGACGTGGAAGAAATTCGTCGTTCGTCACAATTGTGTTCCTAGCATAAATCTATCTCACTCACGACTAATTTCGTTCTACGGTGGTGTTGTATTTATTTTCATATGCACAAATGTATTTTATTTTTTATGACGAAAGTTCGCACCGAAAAATTTGTCGATCGTCCCAGTTGTGTTCGTAGCATAATGCTACGACGAACGACAATTTTTTCGGTGCGAACTTCCGTCATAAAAAATAAAACACATTTGCGCATATGAAAATGAACACAACACAGCCATCGAACGAAATTCGTCGTGCGTGACGAACTCTGAGATAGGTTTATTTCTATTTTGTACGCCAACGAGCGACGAAAAAAAATTTTCTCTCTCTCTTTGCATACACAATGACCGATTTTATCAATTATGACAGCAGAATTCGGTGAGTAAATTCGTCATTATTATGCTTCATACGACGAACTTACTCAGCGAATTCTTATCGACGAATTCGTCAACGTGAACGAAATTCGTCGTTCGTCCCAATTGTCTTTATAGCAATAAGAGGTGAATTGGCTGAGTAAATTTGTCGTTATTGTGCTCCGCACGACGAACTCACGCGGTGAATTCTTATTTACGAATTCGTCAACGTGGACGAAATCCGTCGTTGTGTTCCTAGCATTATGCATCAAGATATAAAAGATAAAGACAAAAACGAAGTTGTTATGCACATCACATTGATCGCCTTTAGTAAGAATAAAGTAAAAAAAGTCATAAGCTAAAAAATTAAAATTTTTTTTCTTTCTTATGCAAATTTTGCTGATTGAAGCTTAATAAATTTTTTTCCTGACTGCAAGAATCACGGCAAATGAAATCGAAAAGCAGTTAAATCAAGCAAATCCCAAACACACACACACACACGTCACTTCAGAAAAGATAATAAACTGAAATATATGAAAACTTCTCTCAAAAAAAACAGAATTTTATCACAGATAAAACTGGCTGAGGTTTTTTTCTTCTCAGCTATTGCTTAGCAGAAAATTAAATTTTACAAAAAAGAAACAGCTACGACCACTCTTTTTTTAATTTTCTTTTTTTTTTAAATTATACTTTTCCTCTTTTTCAACAATCACAAATCATTTGAGTTTATTACGAATGTTAAGTTCCAAAAAATGGAAGAAAATAAAACTCAAACTATCAACAAGTTCTATTTTTTTCTTACTTAACGCTTAAAGCATTCTCCATTTCATTTAGAAAATTTATAAAATATTTCGCCACGCTTGCCAAAGTTGACAAAGAACACCAGACACATACAAGGTCATAAAAACCAAAAAAAAAACCCCAACAACAAGTCTTATTTGAAGCCGCTTTCGAGAACACTTTTTATGGGTTTCAAATTACATGTTCAATGGCATGGAAAAATAAAGAAATCAAATGAAATAAAACAATTTTTTATATTTTTGGTGAATGACATTTGAAATATTTGAAGCTAAAGTTTTAATTTTTATATTTTCAAGGATCATTTTCACACAAAAGCCATTGTAATACAAACAATTTTGCTAAAGAAATCCCAATGGAGTTTTATTAAAAAAAAAAAAAACTTTTTTATGCTGTTGAGATTTAAACGATAAAATTAGACAATTGTCAAAATAAAATTGGTTCGATTTCAAATAAAGTAATAAAAAAGAAAGCGTTATAATTTTTGTAATAAAATTCAATTTAATTTTAATTTGAACTTTGTTGAGTTTACACAAATGTTTGCTAGATCCCCAAATAATGCTATAAACACAATTGGACTTCGATAAGAATTCGCTGAGTAAATTCGTCGTATGAAGCACAATAATGACGAATTTACTCACCGAATTCTGATGTCATAATTGATAAAGTTGGTTATTGTGTATGCAAAGAGAGAGAGAGAAAATTGTTTTTTCGTCGTTCGCCGGCGTACAAAATAGAAATAAACCTATCTCAGAGTTCGTCACGCACGACGAATTTCGTTCTACGGTGGTGTTGTGTTCATTTTCATATGCGCAAATGTGTTTTATTTTTTATGACGAAAGTTCGCACCGAAATATTCGTCGTTCGTCCCAGTTGTGTTTCTAGCATAAAGTGTCAGGCGTAGAAAAGAAAATTCTTATTGTTGTCGAGAGAAAGAGAGAGAGAGAGAGAGAGATAAATAGTAGAATTTATACAACAAATGGAAGATAGAATTGGAATGAGAAGAGAGCTGAAAATGTTGTTGCGTACTCTTTTTCGCTTTTTGTGGCATATTTTAAAAAGTTAGTATTGGATAGGAAAGCTGAGGAATAATATTAAAGCATTTAATGATTTTTTACATCGTTCATTAATTGGTTTCTTAAGGTTTTTGAATAGATCTGTAGAAAACCAGTTACAGGAATTGTAAGATACCTTCGAATTCTATTAAAGTGGCATTATCTTTTCCCAGCAACAAAAAAAAAAACATACATGTAGCGAACTTATAAAGGGTGACTTTTTATCGCACTTGGAGTCATAAAAATCCATAAGCTTTTGTCGAAACACCATTACATCCACAGAAATTAACTGTTTGATGAGCTTTACGAGCTGGCGGAGTCATTGGCTCATATGTCTGCAAAAACGATGATGGTCAGAATCAGAGAACAGCAATGAGTAGTGTAAAAGTGGATAGAGTTGAATCATGACTTTTACTTGTGCGCACTCATACTTATTGCAATATTGTCTATGAATTATATTCACTCGAAAGTTTGAAGTGCGCATCGAACTCATACTTAGCAACATTTATGATGTGATTGATTTCGACTCTCCTTAATTCAATCCTTATGGACGATGCAAAATAAGTATGATTCACAATGCGAACTTTGCATACGAACCTTAAGGTTCTCATTATGAGGTTATGTGTTTCTCTGTTACTTTTTGTCGTTGATTTTTTTTTTTTTTTGCAGGAATTGAAAAACAAACCCATTTACTACTATTGTATACTACTTACAAACTGTTTAATGACTAAACTTTTAAATAAACATACATGCATGAATTGAGTGAGCTGAATCAATGTGAGTGATATAAGTATTTTCCTGAAATTAGAAATCAAACTGAGCTGATTTATGAGTGTCAATGTCAATGTCGTGAGTATGCGTGAATCAGAGTAGTTGAGTTTAAATGATGTCTACTCACTTGTATTTAAAATTTCATGATTCAGTATGAATAGCAAAAAAAAAAAAACGATTCACTGCCGAACACTGGTCAGAATGTTACTGTCAATGGTGAACGGTATAGAAACATATATACGTGGCATTAATGTTGCTGATATGTGGTTAAAACAGGACGGAGCCACATGCCACACAGCGAGCGTTACAGTTGATTTACTTAAATAAACTTTTCATGAGAAAATAATTTCACTTAATGGCCCAATTAATTGACCACCAAGATCGTGTGATTTAATCCCATTTAATTATTTTCTTTGAAACTATATTAATTCACTTATCTACGAAAAACCTCAAGCAATTGAACACCTTGAAATCTCAAAATTCAAAATTGTTCGAATATTCGACCAAAATTTTTCAAATAATTTTTATTCTTAATTGAAAATTTTTGTTCGTTCGGACAAAAATTAAAAAAGTTGTTTACTTGAAATGCAGTGGCTCCATCCTGCTGAAACCACATCTCACTAACATTTATAACGATAACCAACTCTCTAAAAAAAAAATTTAACGTAAACTTATCGACTTTGCTATTATGTAACATATTTTAACGCTATTCGCTGTCGTTTAATATCAGCTGTGTCGTTATTTAAGCGAAAATAATTTATGTGCTGATAATTTTATCGTCAAAAAATCAACACAAAATATCAGATGCGTACTATCGTTAAAAAGAAGTTACAATCACACAGTCGTTATTGCAAGCGAAAAAATGTGTAAACAAAAATTACGCTTGTGGGATCGTTAAAAGTTACTGAATCGCACCACTGCATTCAGTAAATTTTTGCTAACCGAAAATCGTAATATTTATCGATATATTCATTCGTTTGCCGTAACAATAATGTGATTCTGTAGTTTTTTTAACGATAGTGTGCATCTGTACGCACCTTTTTATTTTTTTAATAACTGAGGAAAAACGAAATTAATTTGAGCTTATTGTATTATATTTTTCACTTCAACCGACAGCCAATATCCTTGAAATATATTACTGAATAGCAAAGTCAATAAATTTTCGTTATATTTATTTTAGCGATACGATTGTCGTAATAAAATCCGGGTACACTACCTGGATTCAGTAACTTGTATTACGATAATCGTATTGCCATAATAAATATAACGGAAAATTGTCGACCTTGGTATACAGTAATACATTTTAACGATATTCGCTGTTGGTTGGCGATAAAAATAAATAAATATCAAAATCAACTTCATTGAGTTTTTCTTTATTATTCTTTGTGCTTTTCACTTATTTTCACATTTTCTATACAGAGATACCACATAATATTGAATTAAATTGCGAGTAAGGTAAAGTTTGGAGAGTATCGTAAACAAAAATTACGGAATCACATTATTGTTACCGCAAGCGAATAAATATGTCGATAAATATTACGATATTTATGATTTGAAAGAGCTAAAGTTCGTATCGCTTTGTAAGCCAAATTACATATGATAATTATTAATGAACAAATAACACCAAAGTTTGTTGTAAATATTCTGACTAACAACACATAGTTGAACGGAACAACTAGCCGTTTTCGAAGTCCACTATACCTTCATCATCAGCGCTCTTTTGTGTTTGGTCCACTGTGTGTGGTGTCAGTTGTTGTAGATTTCTGCTTAATATACGTAACTTACGTTCGCAAAAAGTTACAGAATCCAGGTACTGTAATCTGAAAAAAAAATATTTATATAAACGAACAAGTTATAAAACATGTACTCGTAAGCCCCATTGTGATGGTCTTTGTTCTTGCTAAAGCTTTGGTAAATCCAAACTTGAATGTTTGGTTTACTCGGACGGCAGGATTTCATAAAAATTTTTAAACACTTGAGTTTTGACTTCCGACTAAGCAATATTTAGATCTGATATGTGGAAAATACTTGAAAAATTTAGAAATTTTAATTTTCATATAAGTATAACGCACTAGTTAATTAAAGAAAAACTAAACATTTAACTAAACATATTTCGAATAGAGCTTCTCAAGAGCTTTACTATGGCAAAAAGTTTTTGAAATCGGATGAGAAACCAGAAAAATGGTGACTAATTTTCCAAAATCAAATACAAAGCTTGACTGACCTACGCTAATACAATGTCCCGAAAGTTTGTGTTTGCTTCACTATGTCATGCAATTACTATTTAATTATAATTCAGCAATATTTTTCTCCAATGATTTTCCTTTTCTTCAGTATTTAATTGAAAGCTCTGCAAAATTCTTTCCAAGTACTTGGTTCATGTGTCTCTGTGGCTGAATTTCAATGTGATTGTAAATATATTTTTTCTTTAATTACAACAAGAATTCATTAAACTTTAAATCGTTTTCATTCAAGGCAAACTGATTGCTATTTCAAAAAGGAAGAAAAAAAAAAGAAATTAAGAATAAAACAATGATTGTTCGTTTATTTTGTTGCCAGCATAATCAAGTGTTTTAATGAAGATTCAGCCTTTATTTCTAATTTATATTCTTCAAGTGCAATCAGTTGCCTTATCAGCTGATGCTGATCCTTGCAAACTTGTATCTGAAATCTTTACAACTAACTATCACTTGACGTACTGACTTCATTGTATTGTCTGCATGCTGGTGGCATCTCCTTACTTGTGTAGTTGTGCACTTTGTGCAACTTGCATCCGCAAGATGCCTGCAGTTGTAGCTGTAATTACACCTTCTGTTTGCACCTTCTCACCACTTGATTTCCTAGAATAGTTTGTGTTGTGTTTTAATTTTTTTTATTGGATTTATAATATAAAAATAGAATTTTGTAAGATGGCTGTAAGTGGAGATAAACTTTTCGTTATATGGCAGCAGGAACATTTAGTATTTGCTGATGTTTTTTTTTAATGTAGCTTGAAAATGATTTAGTTGTTTTGTATTTGCACTTCTGGTTGTCTTTAATATTCAAAACCTTGATCAATAAATAATTAGTTTAATCAGGTTTGAACTAGTTTTTTTTAAATAACTTTGTAGCAAAAAAAAAATAATTATTCTTCTACTTTTGAAATATTGAAATATGTATAGGTATTTATCTAAAAAGAGATGAGACTTTTAAATTTCATTCTCATAAAAATAAAAAAAAAATTCTTTGATAATTTCAAGGCCGAAAAAATTTTATTTTTTTTCTAGTCTCTACGCGAATAAGCCAACGACGCTAGAAAACCCGGAAGTCCAAATTCACCACATAATCACAGACTTGTGGCCACCGTTGCTTCTAAAAGTGTTCGAAAAATCAAGATGCCAAAATACCTAAGATACAGTCTTGGTGTCCGTGTGAGCAAAGCACAATTCATGGCCCACAGCACTCTTTATCACGCTTTTATATCGTGTTAAAATCCTGCACCTTCTGACAGCTCCTTTAATATTTAATATCAATGTTTTTAATCTGCAGACATACATACATACATATCATAATTATGTATACTATTTCACTTTATTTTTCATCAGACAACTTATTATTTTGTTTTGCATATGGGAATTTCCATGATGTCGCACGTGACCGTCGTACACATTTAAATTGAAAAAAGTAAAACAAAAACGGATTTTTATGTTGACCACAAGCGTAACTTATAGCTCTAAATTGGACATATAATTGGTGCGATAATTGCAGGAACTTGCATGTGCCAAAAAGCAGGGGTTGCTTTGCAGTCAGCGATAAAAATCTTGATTTCAGCGAAATTCAAAGAAATATTTAAATATTACTGATTTTCGAATGTTATGCACTCATGTCCCTTTTAAATGTGTTTGATTTTAACTAAAAATTATTTTCTTTTAAATCAAATTTTAATCGCAGTCGCACGTGGCATGTTGTACGTGAATTTTTGTTCATCGTGATATTTATAAAAAAAAACATCGACTTGACTTTAATGCAATACCAAAAAAAAAATGCGACTTGTGTACCCGCTGTCGAAAACAACTGACTCTTGTTGGCAGGTTTATGCTATTTTCTCGACCCTAGGAAACGAAAATAGATAGACAGTATCATACAATTGTTCTCGAGAGCGAGTAAACAAGCCCCCATTTTAGGGGTTTCTGTTAAAGTAACGTCGATATCGCCAACAGGAATAAGGGCGTTTGTTTCTGTTAATCCTTTTACGAAATTATAAGAAAAATATTAATGAAAATAATTTCAAATTAGCAGAAGTAATCGAGTACTTTTAATATTTCCTTCTTGTCACTTGGCATATATTTTACAGCTTTTGCAGACGTTTGCTTGTTTTGTGCTTTTTCAGCACTTACCATTTTTGTGAGCTACTGTAACCACTTCACTTTTTCTCTGCAATCCTTTAATTTTTTCTTTGCTTTTGCTAGGATATTTCATCTTACTTCAATTTTTTCTCCACCATTTGCATTATTTTTTTCTCCGTTTGCGCACATTTAGAATTAAATAATTTTAAAGTATGTACAATTTTTTTATATAAATTTTTTTAATTTCACATTTAGGATTTCGCACGTGAGCAACTTTTTATATGGCTCATATACTTAAACAACGTCATAACTAAAAAAACTGGTTTACCAGAAAACGAGTTTAAAGTTTATAATTTACACAAAACTTAAGGGAAAAAGAAAATTTTATTTTGTTTTCAAGAGTTTACTTAACAGGATATTTGTATGAAATTTTTACACAATATTAAGAACGATATGAGGAATAATGCATTATTAACTCAGAAACTGGGATTTTCGAGTTATGACGTTGTATCAGTAAGTGATGACTATGTTATTTATTTAATTAATGCGCTTTTTGCATGTTATTTCGATTCAGTGCTAACAAATGTTGCTAGACTTACTGACAACAAATGTTGTTTCTCAATGTCGCACGTGACATCGAAATATACGATTTTGTAAAGCAAAAATTTACAGTTATTTGCAATCGCATAGTTTCTTATGCATTATTTTTAAGGCGCGATGAATACTGCCCTTCTTTAAGAACGTTTTAAAATAAACCTGCAAAATAAATATTCAAAAATTTAAAAAAATTTGCGTTTTTTCAACTTTGCATTCGAATATCTTGAAATGGGTTGTGTATAAGGTTGTGTATATAGAAAGAAATTGATTTTAAGAACTTTTTTTATGGTTAAGCATTGTCTATATGCATTTTGTTCCCGCCTTATGAAACTCGTCAGTAGACTTCAACCCAATGCATATAGACAATGCTTAACCATAAAAACAAGCAAAATTTTCAAATTAAATAAAGAATTTCAAATAAATATACTTCGCTATTTCATGTTTTTAAGAAGTTTTAATTTTTTGTAGACCTTTTTGGTGGAAATGCCCATATACTTTTCACATCTCGCATTTCCTGGTAATGTTTGTTGCTAATTTTACTCTGAATATTTTATTTTTTGTAAATTTAAAAATTGACCTTCCCAGATTTAATATGCTCTTTTTGAAAACTTTTATTTGTGTGTGTGTGTGTGTGTGTGTGTGTTACTTCTTTGCTATAAAATTTTACTCTATTTTTTTGTAAAATACAAACAAATGCTGCAGTTTCGCTGTTGGCAGCACATCCGAAATGATGGGAGAAAAAAATCAATATAAGGCGGATGCAAATAAGAGCAAAGCAGATTCAAAATGCAAATACGAAAAAGAATATTGCTGCTGGTAACTTCCGTGTAAGGGCAGATAGACGCGCTTAAACACATTCAGCGCAGCAGGCTGCCGACTACAAGCTATCAGAAATAGAAATAATAGAAAAAGTGTGTGTATGATCAAACAGAATTGCATCGTGAACACATTTTTAACACAAATTGACATAAAAAAGTAGCCCGAAAATTTCTGGGCCAGAAATCAGTCGAGTGATAGAATCTATTTTATTTTGAGAGCGTTTTTTCTTATACTTCGACAATGCTACCATACTTTCTTTAATAAATTTCATATATTTCGTAAACAATAATAGCAAGAAAAATTAGCACAAAAAAGAACATTAAACAAAAATTAGAGATCATTGCAAGTTAGGGCTTTCCTAATTTGACAGCGATTTTTCCTGAAGTTGCAGATTTGATTTGGTTTGTTTTTTTTTCAGGACAACACAGCTGGAAAACTACACAAACGCGATTGTAGCTGTCGCCAAATTAGACATATTTCTTTTTTTATTGGCGACAATCAGCAAAACGAAATAAATGAAAGTTTGAAATTAGTGGATATTATTTAATAGGAAGAATATTTAAAAGTTTTAGGAAATAAATTGATTAATTTTTTAGTTTTGCGTCATATATGTAAGTACATTTTAAATAAATACTTTGATTTTCATAAATATAAAATATTTGAAAGTGGCTGCACTGAAATATGGGCATTTCCACAGGAATGTCAACTTTTTGTAGCGTGCGACACCAAGCAAATATGCTTTTTTTTTTTTGAAGAAAACGAACATTTTTTTTACTTCCTTATTTATTTGTGTAGGCCATCAGCAGCTCTACGTTAGGTAAAATTTTAAGAAAAATCGAGTCACATTGTTCAGAAATACAAAGTTAATTGCTTGCTGTCGCACGCGACAAAAAAGTGGAATTTCTCGGAGAAATGTCCATATGTATATGGGGCAATCCAACTCAAATCGGACAGCTTGGAGAAAAATATTTTTTGATTTCTTGTATTTTTTACTGTGTTGATGTTCCCTCTCAACAGCACATCTCAGATTTTTTTTGGCTAATGGTTACAGAGATATCGAATATTAAAAAAATACGCTTTATAAGAAAACTATGTTCAAATAAATACTCATTACTTTTTCAATATTAGTCCAAATAGAATAATTCTTTTTTGTATTTTTCTTTTTTTTTTTTGTCTACTATACAACAAAAAACATGAGAAAATTTTTCACAGTTGGTTTGGATGCGATTATCGGGAATTTTGTGGGATTCAAATAACTACTATTTTTTCTGATTTTTTAAAATTTGTTAAAAAAATTTTTTTTCAATATAAACCCACTGTGCAAAAATTTTCTGGAATTTCGCAGGATATATTTCAAATACGAATTAATTTATTTTGTTATTTGCATAGGCGGCATTTAAAGTCTTGTAGATAGGCTGCACGTCTGTGGCCAATGTGTTTAATACATTATTCTGTATTAAGCCCAGCAAACAATTTGTGTGACGGAACTTGCTAAGAATTAATTGCCGTTTAATATTTAAAATTAATTTTTCTCAAAATTTCTTTCTTCACAATTTGTGGTGTCTTCTTTGCTAACAAAAAAGAGGAACCTATTTGGCGATAAAAATTTCAAAATTATTTAGCTTCCAATTCTTGAGATTAGTAACTCTAATGTGGCCCATTTCTGGTTGAATGCGTACGTAAATAAGCAGATTTATAGCATTTGGAGTAAGGAGACTCCACAAGCTTTTGTCGAAACACCATTACATCCACAGAAAATTAATGTTGGGTGCGCTTTATGGGCTGGCGGAGTCATTGGCTCATATGCCTTCAAAAACGATGATAGTCAGAATGTTACTGTCAATGGTGAACGGTATAGGATCACGATCCGAAATTTGTTCGTATCTCAATTACGTGGCATTAGTCTTGTTGATATATGGTTCCAACAGGACGAAGCCACATGCCACACAGCGGGCGCTGATGAAAAAATAATTTCTCGTAATGGCCCAATTAATTGGCCACCAAGATCGAGTGATTTAACCCTATTGGATTATTTTCTTTGGGATTATGTTACGTTACTTATCTACGTCGATAAACCACAAACAATTGAACACCTGGAAATCAAAATTCGAAGAGTTATCGGCGAAATACGGCCGCAAATGCTGCGAAAAGTTGTTGAAAATTGGTGTTCCAGATTTCACCTTCTACGCGTCGGCAGAATCACATTAATTTCATAAAATTTTCTTTCCAATCAAGCCCCTTTCATTGATATTTAGAATATATTTCCTAGTTTCATTATGATTTAAACTTGTGTCACTTTATACAAAACATCCTATAGTTAGCACGTTGAGTATAAAACCAAAGTTCCTAGGCTCGATCCCTGTATACGACAATTAAATTACAACACCACACATCTTGCTGATATGCATGAGTGTCCCTTTGTATCAGTTGTTGTAGGAAAGTTCAAGTGATGAAGGCATAGACACTGGTCACTGAATTACAGCGGCTTCAGAGGATACTAATCCTAATGTAACATCAGACCGCCCTCCTTCGTCGGTATTGTGTAGCAGAATCATCGGCAAAACTTATAAAAATGGTTAATAAAAGCACATCTTAAAAAAAAATTAATACGCCTCATTGACACCAGAGGCGCTGCAACTCTGCATTATAAGCTTTCCTCTATCTCTTCCTTCACCACCTGTCTTCTCTATCACTTTCTCTTTCTTGAAGAAGGTAACACCTATTAAACAGACCGACAGACAAATAGATAGGGTCCTTTTTCACCTTTGGTGTATGAAATCCTAAACACGCTTATCTTATTTATAAAAAAAACGCGATTACAAAATTTATGCAGTGGAATTTCCTTGAAAAAACTAACTTACGTTAAAATTTTAACTTACACAAAAGTGTCATACTTTCTGCTCTGAATGAATTATCCATAAGTTATAGTTCATTGTTGTTCTTTTTATTTACAAAGTATTTTTTTTTTAACACACTTCAACAATGTTTTTATTTACTGTTTGTTGAAGCAAGGTTAGTTAATACGTAGATGCAGATAACATTATTTATTGGATTAATTCAGTTTTTTTTTGCAGATGTGCTTGCATAAGTTTTAGTGTAGTAGTTTTTCTTTTAGCAGTTTTAGCAAGTTTTTAGCAATTATTTATATATATGTATGTATACATAGTTACTTATTTGTAAGAGAAGATTTATTTAAATTTTTTAGAAACATAAATTGTACATTAGCTTAAGAAATTCATACATGGAGAGTTTTTGAAGTTTTTCTTAATCAAATATAATAAATATTTTTGCTATATGTAAATAAATCAGTCGTAACTTCAATAAAAAAAACCAAGTTGAATGTAAACAGCAACTGAGTTATAAATTAGGTAGGGAAAGGAGTTTGCTTTGAACGTCCATATGTACATATACAGATTTTCTGAAAAGAAAGTTTTAATTTTTATTAAATGGGTTGAAAACTAAGTAAGCGCTTTAGCGAAACAATGCTTAATAGTTTATTTGTATACACGATTTGGGATCTTAATGCTTTAGAATACAAGAGTACAAATGCAAAACCTTGTGTGCACAAAACATAATTTCTGCTGTTAACACTTTTTATTGAAGAGATACGTCTGTCCAATAATAAATGACGCTATGGATTGCTCTTGATAGAGATGCTGGGACCACAGAATGATAAAAGTATGGTTTTAAATACTCTTTGAGTACTGGCCGTCAAACAGCTATGAATGCGTGCAGCTAAAAATTAAATACTCATATACAAAAACACTTATTAATTTTAAACCGATTACGTATGACTATAAACATCCAACAACTGTGTTTGCAAAAACTTTTTAAATTATGCACCACAAACAACTATAACTAAAATTTATACGCATGAGTATTAAAATTCTATGACTATTAATCGACTGCACATGCGTATATACAGGAATTTTTTTTACACACATACATAAATTGTGTTTTCAAACACAAAAACATCCACCCATTTGCCATTCCATTTTATATACACAAATGTAAGTAATGAATAAATATCCCGAGTACCATGCGTACATTTTTTTTTTGTCTGATTAAATATCCTTAGCCTAAGTATAAGCATACTCAAACTGAAAGTATGAGAGCAGTCAATGCATTTGATACGCATTGACTTTTTTTAATTGTAGCTTTTTTTTTTTGTTGCATGAACGAAGTAGAAATGCTCTTGTTTGTTGGAATCGGCTATAGTTCTAGTTGCTTGAGAGAAAATATGTGTGCGTACAAATTGTTTGCGCTAAAACTATGATTTTAGGCAGTTTCAAAAATTAGAACTGCATAGTTAATTATGTTTATTTTTTTTAGTAATCCTTGTCATTCTCTGGCTGGGACATATCCTTTTGCAAACCATACTAATTCAAGATAATAATGAGTGCTTCATTTGGTTTCAAAAGTAAAGTTACAGAAAATAATTTTTTAATTTGACTTTGCCCTTAATTACGAAATACAATGTCATTTAAATGACAACTTCTAGATCGGTTGCATGTGAATAATTTTTTTTTTTATTATTTTTTGCTGCTTGTTCTTTTTCCATTTTATTTTGGGTTCATTAAATTTTTTAGACGGTTTTATTTTACATTTTAAATTTGAACTTGTAATTTGCTGCTTGTCAAAATGTTCTGTAATTATAATAAAAGTTCGACTAGGCTGGTGCATTCATCCTAGAAGTGTGTAGAGCTTTTACTTACAATTCGTTCGTTGCTACCGTTTCACTCACGCCCCACAACTAAACTAACTAAAAATTACCAGGTGCTTCATTTAAATTCATCAGTTTTCTTTGAACTAATTTTTTAATTTGTATTACTTTAACTCGTGGCATATGCCCCTACAATATTTCAATTTCTTTTTTTTTATTTTTACATTACTTCTTTTTCAAAAAAAGAAAAAAAAAATTAAAGAAAAGCAACATCATCACTCCCTTTAATTAGATTAAATCATTTAAATATAATTTTGGCTGTTTTCTATACGTGCGGTTGTTAAAAAAAAAAGAATTTCAACTCCTTAGAGCTTATAAAGGATAATCATAATTAAGGAGTGTTTGAAACAAGTTTCTAAATTCATTGTTGCATGTCTAACAAGACACTTACGTAACCCAAATAACTTGAATTCAGAAAAAAAAATCCATACACTTGCATGAAACTCTTTTTACGAATTTTCTTTTACATTTTTGACTAGATATTAAATGTGTTGATGTTTTCTGTCTACTCGGGGTTGTTCTCCTTCATTGAGCAAATGCCCTTTAGTAATATTTTTCAATAATTTATGACAGGAAATTCATATTTTTTGGGGGTTACAGTTGGTTAAGAGAACTTTTGCTCTCAATAGAAAATAGAAAAATTACCTGAAATGTATTGGAGTGATATGGAAAAGCAAGAGGAGGCAGGAGATTAAAATGTGTCCTTTAGAAAAGTGTAGATTTTACTTTTATTACAATTTTGTTAGCACTCGGCATTCATGCACTGTTTGTAATAGCTGTAGAGTAACTTTCAGTTTCTTTCTGAAATGTTCTTTAATTTTTTTTTTAACTTTCATTCGCATTTGCATACCGGATTATTATTATTATTATATATATTCTTACATTTTTACCTCAAACAGGCGTTAAACTACAATAAAATTAAATAAAATAAAAAAATTCATATTTTCTCCTTTGTCACCAACAAACTCACACTTTCTGAAATAAAAATTTCATTCCACACGAAAATATCCGAACGTGTGAACAGTTGGTACTATGAATAAAATGTTTGGTGAAAATTTCCGAATGTTTACATTTTTAAATTCCCCTAAAAAATAATTGCTTGCGAATTTGTTTGCTTTAAAAAAATTGCACACGATTGCGAAATATTTTCACAATTTATAAAGAAAATTATTCACAAAGAGTTTTCTGTCGGAAGAAGTGGAAGCTTTTAGTTTAAATGGAATTGATGATACGAAATTAAAATCCATGTGATTGCGAAATTTTTACATGTGGAATTCATGACAAAACTGATAGTGTGAACCGAGACTAAGTAACTTTCTGCTTACCCGAGATGCACAATGGGGCATAAGATATACAAAAAATAATGAATATGTATCTTCTGATCTCGGCTTATAAAATGATGTATGCAACAAAGTTAGAAGACAATATAGCCTTTCAAAAAAATTCATCGTTAAGCAACTCTTATCACCTTGGCTTATTAAAAGATTTCCGTGATCGAAAGTCTTACCAATTCAAGTCAATTTTAATAATAATTGATTTTTTGTAAGGTAATTTATAAAATAAAACAGAAGCTTATGCTGTTACTGTAAACCAGCTACGTCCAAACACACATACACTGATATTTGCATTTTAGGTAAACAGCTTTGAAAGCTCTTAAATTTGTTCTTGTTTCTTTGCAAAGTACGCGCATTGTTGTCTGTTATGTTGTTGTTGTGGCTGTTGTACTCTCGTCGGTGTGAAAGCACAAAAGTTCTTTTGTAAAAGTTTGCACATTGTGCATATGGGTTGAACCTAGCTGCTGTAAACCATTAAATAAGCGATTAAACTTTAATTCTCCTTTTATAAAAGTTCAACTTTGGAACCATCAAAATGGGCGCAGCATAAACTCAAAATTGCATAAAATATTAAATGATAATAATAATAATATTATTATATACTATATTTTAATATTTTAAATTGTATATATATACATATGGGCATTTCCATAGGAATGTCAACTTTTTGTAGCGTGCGACACTAAGCATATATGATTGTGTTTTCAAAGAAAACGAAACTTTTTTTACTTCTTTATACATTTGTGTAGACTGTCAGCAGATTCTACGTTATGTAAAATTTTAAGAAAAATCGACTCACGGCGTTCAGAAATACAAGGTTAATTGCTTGCTGTCGCACGCGACAAAAAAGTGGAATTTCTCGGAGAAATGCCCATATATACAATAATATTTTACAAAAATATATGCATGATGAAAGATATTATTTTGATTCTTTATATTTTTCAGGGTTAAAGTAATAAATTATACAACTTAGAATAGAATAAACTGCGTTATTTGTTTTCTCTTTCACTCATGCACATGTTGTTACACCATAAACAATATTTCATTTCACTTGACACTATTGTCAATTGGTATGCAATAGTAAAATTTGCTTCGACACTGCAATAAATAATGCCCTTGCTTGGCAGATAAACAAATGATATTACTTGCTTTTGATTAAAGAGAATACGATTTTAAGTGTTCTCATAAATCCAAGAGCAATAAAAAAGAGAACAAATGAATAATGTACGCCATGAAGAATCAGCAAGCAAATGTTTTGTGCTCAGCTGTAGTATGTACTATTAAAGAATATCGTCGCGTTATAGTGTAAACCTGCTAACTCACTACAACCAAATTTTACAGCAGAGACAAAATACTGTTAACATTTTCTCTACGTAGCTTAAGAAATTAGCCTGATGCATTAAGTTTTTTCAACATATGTATTTTCTAATTCACTTAAATATTTAAGCCAGTCAATGGGCCGTGTCTTGCTCTTTGAAAACGGCATTATAATGTTATATTTTATAAAAAGGGGATTTAGCAGGATTACACTCTCTTATGTTTTAACTTTCTACAAAGCAATTCAATATCCTTAACTTTTTACTCACAAATGCAAAATCAGCTTGATAAACATTTCCGTTTAATTATGTTACGCAGTGTAGAAAACTAAAGAATAAGTAATAAGGAAATACTCCCTTGATTGTTGTTCTCACAAAGTGTTGAAAATCTAATGAACACATAAATATGTAAAATTTTACCATTTCTTGAATTAAATATTATTTCAATGCTTTAGAAAGATGTTGTGGTTTTCTTGATTTTAATTCTGACATTTTAACACTTTTTTTTTTTAATTTTGCAAATCCTTGTGTGACCGCAATCCTCAACCAACGTTTTCAATTTAATTAATAATGTGAAATTTGAATTTAAAGAATTTGTCTTATTTTAGTTAAGCACGTCTGTATGGATTTCGTTGTTGCTTAAGCAAGTCATCAGCATACAGATGAGCTTAGGCAACAACAAACAAATTCTTCAAATACTTATTCATTTTGACACGCCTTAAATAATGATAAGAAATTGCGATTGTGCAGTTTGGTCATGCACGTTTTGTTTCTTTTATATCTACATATGTATGTATGTATGTATATCGCTACCTTTATACAGAAAGGTCCTAACTCATTATTTTTTTTTTTTTAAATCGATTGCATCGAAAAATTTAAAAATTTTGATTTCAAAAAAATAATGAGTTACAATATATTACACATCATATATTCAATAATATTTTTTAATTTTTTAATATTTTTAACCCCCGACCAAAAAGAGGGGTGTTATAAGTTTGTAGTGTGTGTCTGTGTATCTGTGTGTCTGTCCGTGTCCACGTATAGCCCAAACGGTTGGACGGATTTTGATTTAGTTTTCTCTGTTGGAAAGGTGACTTGATCGAGATGGTTCTTAACCATGTTTGAAGAAAATCGGTCCAGGCGCTTAGAATATGTCACATCTTTTCTAAATAATTCGGGGGTTTTTAAAATTTTTAATTTTTATTTGCTTTTAAATTTAATTATATCTGCTAGAATATGGAATATTAGCTTTATTAGGTTGTATTATTCATATCTTCCAATTGAAATTTTCAGTAATTAAAATGCCACATATTGAAAGAAAGGATCACACTAAAGTAAAATCATGCATTATATCCTTTTAATATTTTAGCGGTAGCGTCAAAACTTGCGAAAAGTACTGCTATCGACTTAGGCTACTATTCCACATTCTCAGAATTATGTGTTTAGAAATTCTGCTTTTATTATTATTATTATTATTATTATTAATGCATTCATACTAAAATCATATTCATGTTCACATAACTATTTCCAGTTAAAGCTGAAAATAAATACATACGAGTACTTATTTTATTCATTATCAAACAGCAGTTGCAAAATAATTAGAAAAACAAATAAATTACTTGACAGGACTTTAATTGGAATCAAACTCAAACATATATTTTTTTTTTTTGCTTATATTCCCATGTAATTACTGTTAATTTTTTCTTTTCTATTGAAGAGGAAACAAAGCTTTGAAACAGCTTTCATCCATAAAAAATGATTGCTGTTACAGTGAACCATTAGCAATTTAATATAACTTTTTTCACAGAATTATATCCATAATAACTTGTAACAAATTTCTGTTTTCCTCTTTCTTTTTTTGCTAAAAAAGTTAACAGAAATTTATTTTTTTTTATTGCATTTAATTATTGTACGGCATTGTGTAATGAACATTTAATCAAACTAAACAACCCCTCGTATTTAGCCTTATATTATGTATGTATGTATGTATGTCTGTATGTTTATTTTGATATAAACAAATTCTTGGAAATCGTTTGAGTTTAATTGTTTATTTTTTAGAGCTTTTCTTTTAGTGTATTTAGTTTTTGTGTAAATTAATATCTCTTCTATGACTCTTAATGTAAAAAGCAATAACTTAACAGATGTTTGTGCACATATTAGCGTATTCTTTTTATTTCTTCTACCAGAAAATAAACCGTTTAGGCTTTAAGGATACAAAAAAAGCAATAAAATAAAAATACATCCTTAACCAAAATAAATTATTTGTTATAGTTTTGCTGCTTTTATAGATAGAAAACATGGCATTTTCCTTGAAAGTATGTATTTTTATTTGAAAATTTTCTTCGATCCCTATGAAAAAAATATCCAAAATTATACCAGAAAACCTTTTAAAGTTTTTACGTATTTATCAATATCAATGTTGTACCAGCAATTAGACTTAAAGAACAACAAGCGATTACAAAACAAAGCTTAAAAATGCTTTAGTCCTTAAAGTCTATTTAGTTCTCAAATTTCTTATATCTGTCAGAAATGTAGAGAGATCTTCGCGAGTAGTAGGGAACTGCCACTCCGGGGACAATTAAAATTTTGAAATTTTAAAATTTTAATTACCCAAATTTTAAAATTCTTGGAAATTTGTGAAATTTGATACCCTACGAGGGTGGGTCAATAAGTCCGTCCAACTTTTTGTTTACATAAGGAATTTTTTGTTTACATAAGGGGTTTTGTTTGTTTAATACATACGAGGGTGGTTTAATAAGTCCAGTTTTTTATGACCGTGGGAATTTGTATGTGTGTATGTTTGTGGGGTGGATTAAGGGGTTTCATAAGATTAAGATTTCATAAGTATATATGCCGAAGGGAAAATCATGAAATGATTTTTCCTAATACTAATGGGCGTGAAATAGTGAAAATTATTTTTTCCTTATGCCTACGGCAATGTATGAATATTTTTCCTAATGCCTACGGCAATACATGATTTTCCTAATGCCTACGGCAATATATGAATATTTTTCCTAATGCCTACGGCAATACATGATTATTATTTTTTTCAAATGCCGACGGCAATATATGAATATTTTTCCAAATGCCGCCGGCAATACATGATTTTCCTAATGCCTACGGCAATATATGTTTATTTTTCCTAATGCCTACGGCAATGCATGAATATTTTTTTCAAATGCCGACGGCAAAACATGATTGTTATTTTTTCCAAATGCCGACGGCAAAACATGATTATTATTTTCTAATACCAAAGGGAAAATTGCCAGTGTTGCCAGACTATAGAAATTTGTTATCGTAATACTATATCAGTAATATCAGAGAAAATATTTATTTATGTGTTCACATGTATGTGAACACCCATACTTGTGTTCACATGTATGTGAACACCCATACTTGTGTGTGGGGGGTCCAGCTTGATAGTCGCGGGTAATTTAATATTTTGTGTATTTGTTTAAGAAATATGTATGTATGTATGTATGTGTATGTGTATGTATGTATGTGTATGTATGTATGTATGTATGTATGTGTGTATATGTATGGATGTATGTATGTGTATGTATGTATGTATGTATGTATGTGTATGTATGTATATGTATGTGTGCATGTATGTGTGCATGTATGAATGTGTGATCGTGGGTACTTGTGCGTGGAATATTTTGTAGAATACATATATATTTTGCAACGTAATCATTTTCTTTGTCTACGATTATTTTAAAGCAGCAAACTAAGTACAGTCAGCAGCAGAGAAACAAAAAGTAAAATTTTTGAATGCTGCAAGGATACTGCTTCTAATTTTAGTATAAATACGCCAACATTTCTAACCAACACATCAGTACGTTATTGTATTTACAAGAAGTATCATCAGCAATTGTGTTAAAGTGAAATAATAATAAAATAATTAAAAATGAGTTCATCAGGTTATCAGTGTAATACATGTAATAAGGTATACAAATACCAAAAGTCCTTTTTGGAGCATGTTAAAAACCATAGTGTACAGAATCAAGTGGTCGTAAGCCGGGGCATAAATCCAGAGCTACCGCAGACATCTCTTCAAAATCACCAAAATCCATCATCATCATTTATTCATCAACAATATCCTTCTCTTCAGTATCCTCAATATCAGTTACCATTGAATTTTCAACAATACGGTATGCCATGGAATAATCAGTTTTTGGGATACAATTATAATCCCAATGTGATGCAATGGCAGCCTCTTAATTATCATCAACAAGAGTACCAGCATCAACAACAAGATCATCAACATCAAGCTCAACAACAACAACAAGCTCAACAACAGGGTGTGGGTATCCTTGGAGGTAATTTATTCGACGATGCTATGGACATAAGCTTACCGGAAAGTGATGGAGAAGTAGAAGAAAGAAGAGAAGAAACTCTGCCAACTCCAAGGAATACTTCGCATGCTAGAACAGATGAAGTAGAAGAATTGGGATATTATAAAATATCTAAAGCATTCAAAAACCATATTGCCACTTATGCAATTTTAAACAAAAAAGATCAACTTTTGTTGGAAGAATTTGTTGAAGAAAACAAAAATGTTTTTATGGAGAGACTTCAAGTGAATTTAAGTAAGCATGCAATAATTAAATTTCATGTAAGTATTGTGGCAGAATATATAAAAATTGTTGGAGAAGAATTGGAGTTGTGCATAATATCACATGTAGCCAAAATGAGTTTGCTGACGAAGGCAGATAGCATTGAAGAGTTATTCCGTAAGCAGGTTGGGGAAATTTCAACCAAAATGTCCGAATTTGAAGAGCGAGATTCTGGTTGGACTTTGTCACGCATAGTCCGAGCAGAAATTAACATCAACAAATCTTCGCTCGTCAAAGGATCGAACTGGATATCCACACCTGGAAAATTAGCAAGAAAATTTGCTTGCATCAACATTGAAAATAATGATGACTACTGCTTCAAGTGGTGCCTAATCGCTGCCGTTGATACCACGACATACGATCGGCCAAAACGTTGCAGTTCTTATAATATTCAAGACATTGCTGCAGAGACGATTGTTACGCGAAATGGTGTAGCGTTAAATTTCAAAAATTTACGCTTCCCATTAGAATTAAACAAAATCAAAGAGTTTGAGGTGAACAATCCAGCAATAAGTATTAACGTATTTGGCTATGATGAGGGCGCCAATCAGATTATTGGTCCTTACTATATCACCAAAGACGAGAAAATTAGTCATGTAAACTTGTTGCTTTTGGAAAATGGTGAAGTTCATCACTACATTTTGATAAAGAACATATCAAAGTAAGTTAAAAAATTATACTACACTTTAATTTAATGATACATATACTTCTTTTATATATTTTATAATATATACGTTTTACTTATAAACTTTTATTTTACTTTTTATTATTTACAGACTTTTGACAAATCAGATAACCACCAATAGGCATAAGCTTCACTTCTGCAATAGCTGTCTCCAATATACTCATACGGACACCATCATGAATACTCATAAGGAGGAATGTGGGAAGATAGTCACAACTATGCCATCAGGTGAGGATGCCATTCTTAGTTTTAAGGGACATCAACGAAAAATGGATGTCCCTTTTGTTATTTACGCGGACTTTGAATGCGTATTAGAGGATATAAGTAATAGTGTAAGTAGTAAAACAAATTTAATAAAAAAGCACACACCTTGTGCCTTTAGTTATTTTATTAAGTGTATGCATAGTAATAATTTAGATAAGCTTAGAATATATACGGGGGAAGATGCCTCCAAAAAATTTGTAGAATATTTAATTAAGGATTGTGAAGATATATATAATAACTATTTAGTTAACAATAGACAAATGGATACTTTATCCCCTTCAGATACTTATAATTTTTATAGTGCGGTGAATTGCCATATTTGCCAAAAATTTTTAGGCAAAGATCGTGTTAGAGATCACTGCCACATTAGTGGCAAATTTAGAGGCGCAGCCCACAATAAATGTAATTTAAATTACCAAATTCCCAAATTTATACCAGTTTACTTCCACAATTATTCAAATTATGACTCACATCTTTTCATTAAAGAATTAGGTGAAATTTCATTGCAACTGAAAGTACTCCCTCTCAATAAGGAACTTTATATATCCCTCTCCCAATTCTCAGAAATGAGTGATGGCCATAAGCTTGAAATAAGATTTCTTGATACTATACGCTTTATGGCTGAGAGTTTGGAATCATTAGCCTGCAATTTGTCGGATAATGATTTCAGCACTATAAGGTCCTTATTTCAATCAGAAAAAGAATTTCAGCTTATTAAGAAAAAAGGTATTTTCCCATATGAGTACCTAAATTCATTCGAAAAATTAGATGAATGCCAGCTGCCTTCACGCAGTGATTTTTTTAATAAGTTGAATAATAAAGAGTGTTCTTTAGAGGAATACTCACATGCTGTAGAGGTATGGAATACTTTTGGTTGTGAAACAATGAAAGATTACATGGAACTTTACTTAAAAACAGACGTCCTCTTACTGACAGATATTTTCGAGAACTTTAGAAAAGTTTGTAAGGGTATTTATGAGCTCGATCCTTGCCAGTATTATACAGCACCTGGCCTTTCCTGGGATGCAATGCTCAAATATACAAAAATTGAATTAGAATTATTGACAGACATAGACATGTACAATTTTATGAAAAAAGGTATACGTGGGGGGATTGTACAGTGTAGTCAAAGATATTCGAAAGCAAATAATAAATATTTGCAAGATTTCGACAAAGAAAAGCCCTCAGAATTTCTCGTCTATTTAGACGCTAACAATTTGTATGGATGGGCGATGTCGGAATATCTTCCTCATGGTGGGTTCAGATGGTTATCACAAGACGAGTTGAATCTGGATCCAAACAGCATAGCTGATAATGGAACAGACGGTTATATTTATGAGGTTACGTTGGATTATCCCTCTCATTTACACGACTTGCATAATGATCTTCCTTTTTGCGCTGAAAATAAGAAACCTATGCAAGCGAAGTATAGCAAGTTGATAACCGATTTCTCTACAAAGCAATCATATGTGATACACTTTAGAGTTCTAAAACAGTGCTTAGAATATGGTTTAGTTTTAAAGAAAACTCATCGTATTCTAGCATTTAAACAATCTCCATGGTTAAAAGGCTATATTGACCTAAATACCAGACATAGAGCCACTGCTAAAAATGCTTTTGAAAAAAATTTTTTCAAACTACTTAATAATGCAGTGTATGGTAAAACCATGGAAAATGTGGATAAGAGGAGAGATGTTAAAATTGTTAATAATTGGGAGAGGACGAATTGCAATCATTTAGGAGCCCAAGATTGGATATCAAAACCAAATTTTCATAGTTTATCTATATTTTCTGAAGATCTTGTAGCAATCGAAATGACTAGAGTCAAAACCTGCTACAATAAACCAATTTACTTAGGATTTTGTGTACTCGAGCTGTCCAAATGGAAAATGTATAATTTCCATTACGGGTACATGCAACCTAAGTTTAAGACAAACCTCTCATTAAACTATATGGATACTGACTCTTTTATATATTCAATAAAGACTGACGACTTTTACGCTGACATAAAAAATGACATACATGAACAATTTGACACATCGGACTATCCTACAGACAATATTTATAATTTCCCAATAGTAAATAAAAAAGTAATTGGTATGATGAAGGATGAAAATTGCGGTAAGATAATGACAGAGTTTGTTGGGCTGCGCTCAAAAATGTATTCATTTAGCGTAGAAAACCAAGATGATATTAAAAAATCGAAGGGGGTAAAGAGAGCCATATTAGATAAATATAGTTTAGCTACATATAAGAATTGCCTATTTAATAAGATTAATGTGTATGATAGTATGTTAACATTTAAATCTAAACTACATCAATTATATACTAGTGAACTAAATAAGGTAGTATTAAGCTATGGAGATGATAAGAGAAAAATTAGATCAAATAATATAAACACTTATGCATGGTATCATTTTCGTATTAAGGAAACTAACCCTGAATACGAACTTGACATGTTGCTAGATGAGATTGCTAAAATGCAAGAAAATCTTAGTTAATTAGTTAAGAAAAAATATTGTATTTGTATTCTATTTATTAAGAAAAAATATTGTATTTGTATCCTATTTATTAAGAAAAATTGTTGTATATAAAATCCTATTAGTTAAGAAAAAATATTGTATCCTATTTATTAAGAAAAATTGTTGTATATAAAATCTTATTTATTAAGAAAAATTATTTTATTGTTGTTAAAATGAATGTAAAAAAAGTCTAAGAAATATTATTGTATTTAAATTCTATTTATTAAGAAAAGTTATTGTAAATAAACTATTGAAAAAAGAATGGAAAATGTGAATGGTTTTTTTATTTCTTTATTGGCTTTACTTCGTTGGATCAAAAATTTTTGTTTTTGCTTATTTGCAAATTCTTGTTTTCATGTCGCTTAAACATGCACAGTCTTGTTTTCAGGTCATTTAAACATGCACAGTCTTGTTTTCAGGTTACTTAAACATGCACAGTCTTGTTTTCTTTGAGAGCTTCTGCACAAGAGAAATTGAATTTCACAATATTATGAAATTCCATTAGATATTTTCATAAAGAGAAATAATTTAGATAATCGGATAAATCCTCATATTTTTCACTACATACAAGTTTCTGTTATTTTATATTCGAACAGATGATTCCTAGTTTTCCTTTAGAAAAAAATAATACAAATCAAGAAATATTTTTATAATTCAATTTTATTTTATTTTATTATTTATACAATTCAATTTCATTTTTATTTAATTTATTTATAATGATGGAAACATTTCATAATAGCCAATTATTAGATGTTCTAGTATATTTTTTCTTAAAAAATATATGGTACATCTGCAAGTATCAGGTCCCTCCTCACACTCAGGATGATACCAAGGACAGCTTGAGAAGTGTCCTTCAGTGTTGTCTTCATCTTCCATGACACCATATTCTTCGTTCTCATCCAGCATATTTTGGAAACATCTTATCATCTCCCAATGATCAAAAAGCCTGAAGCTTTCAAAATCTCTTATAAATTGATTAAGAGTACGTCTAATTTGACTCATTTTATTTGCTGATGAATGAATGATGATGAATGTTGGAAGGTTCCTTTAAGACTAATTTGTTCTGTAAATTTTTAAAATATCTATATGTTCTTTAAAATATCTATACTATCAACTCTATGTCGTATTTCTTTTTAGCAGTCTATCTCTCTCTAACCCTTTTCTCTCTATTCCATATTTCTTTTTTACTACTCTATCTCTCTCTAACCGTTTTCTCTCTATAACTATCTCTTTCTGTCTATCACTATCCCCCACTTATTTACTATTTCACCACACTTATTTTCGATTAGCCTTTTTGAAGTCATCATCGCTACTTTTAAGATCATTTCCAGTTAAACATTCAGAGTGACAAGAAGTATCTAAATAAAAAATAAAAAATGGACTCCACAACAAATCTAATTGCAAAATTTAATGCTCTAAATAACAAAACTTTAATCCACGTAAAGGAGCTTGATTCTTCAACGAAATATACTATTAGAAATGTGGTACGTGTAACAACTAAATATGGACCAACCCTAAAAGTTGAAATGAATAAACACATAATGTTCCTGCCGAAACGATATAATATTTTAACTGATGACGATATCAAAGATCTCTCAAGCGGATCATATTGCCTAAGTAGAGAAGGTGAAGAAAACCTAATTATCGAGAGTGAGCTGAGTGAATTTCTAATTCAAAATTCCCAATTTCCTGTTTGGCAATAATATATTAATTATGTATTTTAAATTATGAATAAAAAGACATTAAAGAGTTTTGTAAAATATAAATTTTTGTGTTTTATTTAATATTTTCAGTTATTTCATAAAGAAATTTAAGACATAAATGTCCACAGGTAAATGTATTGAAATTCTGATGCTGATTATAGTTGTATTTTATATTTGCACCAAGATATTTGACTACTTCCCAAGGAGGTTGTAAGTTTCCAAAGCTGTCGAAATATTCTTTTTCATTGTTGTTTTTATAGTATGCTACCCAATGTGTACCAGGTCCTGTTGATACATCTAAGTTGATTATTCCACATTCAATTTTCTTTGTTCGTTTTGGTAGAGTATTCAACATGAAAACTCCTCTAAAATATGGAATTTTTATAGAGAAACGGTTTAGGTCCACATCAGATAGTGGTCTGTTGGGCAGCATCTTTAAGAGTTTTTTGATTCCTCTTTGTGAACTAAACCATAACCTTTTTTATATGGTTTTAAGTAAAGTCCTTTTCCCACTGCTATAGATTCCATCGCTTTATTATGTCTAGTTGCTTCATCAAGTTGATTTTTTGCATTCTTTGTTGCATTTACAGCTTTAGCTATGGCAGCACCTCCAGTTGTTAGACTACCAATTGCACCCAGAGCAGTTAAAATCGGTATTAGAGGTAAAAAACCACCGATTTTTGGAACACGTATTACACGTGGAACTACAATTTGAGACTTTCTTCCTTTTAATGATTTGTTAATAGTTTTTCGTGCAATTTTAATAGCTGAGTTAATATCTAATGGTTTTTCCTTCTTTAGTATTTTTGTTGCAGCTCTAATTGATGTTCTAAATAGTTTTTTATCATTTAGCTTGTTCTTTTTAGCATTTTTCTTTTTCTCCGCACCCATACCAAATTTAGTTTTGGCTTTCATTGCGTTAGTAACCATATATGCAAATGATTTTTCTGCAAGACTACTGTCTTTTGATAAAACTCGATTCCAAGCTGAGTTTTCAAGTATTTTATCAGCTTTATGTCTAGTACTTAAATCCTTATTTTTTGAATACGCAATATCGTGATTTTTACAAGCAGAGTCCAATAAATTAATACCTTTGTCCCCTCGATTTAAACGTTTTTGTAGTTTTGTTCCAGGTCCACAGTACTGATACCCCGGAAGATGAAGCTCAACAGGTAGAGAGTTTATTATTTTATCTACTATACCTCCTCCAACGAAGGTGTTTTTATGACTAAACGTTTTCTGATATCGTATAACCATATTATCTAATTTTTTCTATAATAAGAGGTAACATTTATAAAATGTATTTAGTTACAAAAATGCAGTTAGTGAAACAACATAAAAATATTTTAGTTCGTAATATTGACGATTCAGTCAACATCAGTTCAAAAATAAAGCATAGCCCCCTCTTACCAAATTCTATTCGTGCTCTAATAGTTGGACCATCAAATTGTGGAAAGACTAATGTTATGATTGGCTTACTAGAAAGTCCTAATGGACTCAAGTTTGAAAACATCTATTTATACTCAAAATCTCTATATCAACCCAAATATGAATACCTGAAGAAACTAATTTCACCAATTAAAGGAATGGGATATTATACATATACAGATAATGAATCAGTTATTCCACCTGACGAAGCTAAAACTAATTCAATTATGATATTTGATGATGTTGCATGTGAAAAGCAGAATAATATACGTACATATTTTTGTATGGGGCGACATAGGGATGTCGATTCATTCTACTTATGTCAAACTTATACTAGAATTCCCAAGCATTTAATAAGAGACAATGCCAATGTTATTATAATGTTTAAACAAGATGAGACAAATATGAAGCATGTTTATAGAGATCATGTTGGTGGCGATATGAGTTATGAAAAGTTTCATGAAATTTGTCGAGAGTGTTGGAAGGATAAATATGGATTTTTGGTGATTAGCAAAGATAATGAATTAAATGATGGACGCTACAGAAAGCAATTTGACTATTTCATAACTATATAAACTACTATTCATAAACATTTACTTTAGTTATTAATCTAACTTTAAGCTTGATACATATATTTGCTATAACCTCATCTGATACCTGAAAAGCTGATCTGAAAACCAGACCAGCTACCTAATAACCTGATTTGATACCTGATAACCTGATCTGAAAACCAGACCAGGTCCTGAAAAGCTGATCTGAAAACCAGACCAGGTCCTGAAAAGCTGATCTGAAAACCAGACCAGGTCCTGAAAAGCTGATCTGAAAACCAGACCAGGTCCTAAAAAGCTGATCTGAAAACCAGACCAGGTCCTGAAAAGCTGATCTGAAAACCAGACCAGGTCCTGAAAAGCTGATCTGAAAACCAGACCAGGTCCTGAAAAGCTGATCTGAAAACCAGACCAGGTCCTGAAAAGCTGATCTGAAAACCAGACCAGGTCCTGAAAAGCTGATCTGAAAACCAGACCAGGTCCTGAAAAGCTGATCTGAAAACCAGACCAGGTCCTAAAAAGCTGATCTGAAAACCAGACCAGGTCCTGAAAAGCTGATCTGAAAACCAGACCAGGTCCTGAAAAGCTGATCTGAAAACCAGACCAGGTCCTAAAAAGCTGATCTGAAAACCAGACCAGGTCCTAAAAAGCTGATCTGAAAACCAGACCAGGTCCTGAAAAGCTGATCTGAAAACCAGATCAGGTCCTGATAACCTGATCTGAAAACCAGACCAGCTCCTGATAAGCTGATCTGATAGCTGATAGCTGATCTAATAGCTGATACCTGATCTAAAAGCTGATACCTTTTATTTATTAAACATGGATGAGAAAATTTTAAAACAGTTGGTGTTGACAAGAAATGTCTTGAAGAAAAAGCTTCGTAGTATAAAAACTGGTGAAATAGATACACGTGAACAACTAAGAGATACATTTAAACCTATAACAGAACCACTCAAAGAATTCATAAATAGTTCTAAAAAAATTAAAGAAGAAAATAAAATGAAGACAGAATTTGAAAATAATACAAGTTTAAAGTCTGAAAAACCATCACTCAAGATAGAGACAAGTACACCAAAGAAACTAGCAGAAGGAACAATATTTGATAATACCACCTTATTTAACGAAACTAATACTAAAAATGATGATGATGATGATGATGAAGATGATTTTTACTCACAAACTTCCAATACAGAAGATACTTATACTGATTTATCAGTCTTGGAAGAAAGAAATGAATTAGATACAAACTATGGTCCACATAAAGATTTCAATAATGAATGGAAATTTGGTGATAGTAAACTTACACTTAGTGAACATAAAATACAAGTTGGTGGCCAAATATGGGCTCTAACACCTGGACTATTTTCTCTAATGTTTTATAAAATACCAAAAAATTATGATAAATTTGAACTCGAAATATATAAAAAGATTTTAATTACTACTAATGCATATAGAAGAGACTATAAACCTGATGGTCAAATTAAGGGTACTAGAGGATATAAATATAAACATATTATTAAGAAATTTATTGACGAGAAAAACCAGGATAATTTACCCGAATCAACAGGATCTAAGCCAAAAGGTAGCTACTTAGGTGATGGAATGATGGAATTTAACATCCATAAGCCCAACTATATATACTGGGATGATCCAAATGAGCTAGTAGATCGACTTCGACTCTTGCTCGCATCACAAGCTGCAGGTCATAATAATCACAATAACGAGATTATATCAATTATTGAAGAACTACGTGAAGCTAATATAATACATTAACTTTAATAAAGTATATAAAGCATGTCTGTTGATAAATTTGGACATTATTTAAACGATACTAGCAACATAGTTTCTTTGAAAAATGCACCTAAATTGCTGGGGTTCTTTGTGGATACGAACAACAACATTGATGTCCAAAACAAAAGGATCAAAAATGTTGCAAAAGCTGTGGAGGAAAACGATGTTATCAATAAATTGTTTCTGCAAACTCAAATCGAAAAACTAGAAGAGAAATTATTAGCATACTTTAAGAGAGACAGTACTATAATTCAAGAAAATATTCAAATACAAATTGAGGATCTACATCGCGAAACAAAATTAGATATAGAAGAAAATTATAAAATTGAAAAAGATATTCTAAAAATTAAAACATCCTTTGAAGAACAAATTGAACAGCTTAATGAGAAAATTTATAGATTAGAAAATTACATGTTTGTATCAATAGCTGAAAGTGCTTCAACTAGATCACAACACTCTTCAAAAAATCTCTAAAAACAACTTAATGTCTTCAAAAAGAAATTTAGTAAACGAACTCCATAAGCAAGCACGAAAACATTTTGTGCGTCGCAGAGTTATAATGAAAGGAATAGATGACCTTTGGTAAGCTGATTTAGTTGAAATGGGGAACTATTCTAAAGAAAATAGAAATTATCGATTTTTGCTGACTATAATTGACACATTCTCAAAATTTGCATGGGCAGTACCACTAAAAACAAAAACTGCACTTGAAACAACTAACGCAATGGAAAATATTTTTGAATTGGGGCGAATACCAAAAAACATACAAACAGATGATGGTAAAGAATTTTTCAACAAACACTTTGAAAAATTAATGCATAAATACAACATTAATCACTACTCAACATATAGCATTATGAAAGCATCAATAGTAGAACGATTTAATAGAACACTAAAAGGAATGATGTGGAAAGAATTTAGCTATAATGGTTCTTATAAGTGGATTGATATATACAAAGATTTACTTAATACCTACAATAGAAAAGTTCATCGTACCATTAAAATGCCTCCAATTAAAGTCAACTCAACAAATGAGGAAAAGCTGCTAAATACAGTATACAGTCATATGAAAATGTATAAAATGTCAAAATTTAATGTAGGAGATCATGTACGCATAAGCAAATATAAGCATACATTTGAAAAAGGTTATACTCCAAATTGGACTACAGAAATTTTTACAATTACAAGAGTTCAAAATACAAATCCTGCAACATACATATTAGAAGACTATCTTGGTAATCCTATTAAAGGTGGATTCTATACTGACGAACTTTCAAAAACCAGATTTCCAAATACATATCTAGTTGAAAAGGTGCTTAAAATTAAAGGGAAGGAGGTATATGTTAAATGGCTGGGATTTTCTAATCAACACAATTCTTGGATAAGTAAAGATGAAATATTATAGATGAAAGAAAAACTAAATCAACAACAACATCATAGCAAAACAATAATAGCATTAATATTAAGAAACAAATGTTAATTTTAAAATAAGAAAATGAAATAAATATGTAAATTATGCTTATAAACCATACTGTCTACTAAACTTTATTTAATTGTAATCAGTCTGTTATAATGTCAATAACACTTACTCTGAGCTCTAACTCATCAGAATTATCTGCTAGTTACTTTCCTCCTATTGAATTACATGATGCATATGAGTGTGCTCTAACTGATTTTCATTCATACAACAGTATTCCAAATGTAGACACCTACAACAATATGTTTCATATAGGAGAATATACAATAGAAATACCAATTGGATCTTACACTGAGAAAATTAAATCGTAAAATCAAAGAAAATACACTTTGTTGCAAAGACTTTTATTGGTCAGATTGTGCCCAAAGACAAAACAACTTTACCAGAAAGACGCAAAGTTCTTTAGATTCCCATGAAATATATACTTGAAATCGAAGACTTAAAATCTTGTGGCAAGGATGTACGTCTTTAGACACACATGAAAAAAGTCCTTAAACTAAGGAAAAAGTATTTTGGCACAAAGACTTTCATTCGTTAGTCTTAAAACTAACGTTAAGTTTCGTTATGCATTCGTAAACAAATTTAACTTTGAAGACTAAATTCTTTAAAGATACAGACTTTATCTTTATATTTTTTAACCGCTCTTGTTTACCGTTGCTAGCAAACATGTGTGAACAAGCAAAAATGTTCACTTATGCATTGAATACAAAATTCTTTAAAGTTAAAGACTTTGTCTTTGTAGCAAGGATGCTTAGCTTTAAAAAAACAAAGAAAAGTCTTTAATTTTAAATACGTTTTTCAATCCCTTATTAGCAAAGAAATTAATCGTTGTAGCAAATATTTTGTCTTTACGGAAAAGATAATTTCTTTGATTAAGCTTCAAAGAATTGTAGTCGTTTGTGTTGAAGACGCACCATTTGCTTGTTTAAAGAATAAATCATTGATGCAAGGATTTTTTCCTTCTAACAAAGATATTTTCGTTACAATTTTACAAAGACGTTTTTTCTTTGATTTTAAAGCTTTTAATTTTCTCAGTGTATACGAACTAAATGATATAGTTGATTTTATAGAAGAGCAATACAAACTACTCTGTCCAGCAAATAAGATTTTTATTGAAGCTAATAACAATACAATGCAAGTTAAAGTTAATAGTTCCAAGGATACTGTATATTTTAATAAAGACAATACAATTGGAAAACTTTTAGGATTCAATAGCAAAATCCTAACACCAAACCAATATTATTATTCAGATCTTCCAGTTAATATTTTTAAAGTAAATCTCTTGCGAGTTGAAAGTAGTATCGCTATTAACACATATATGAATAGCTCCAAATCGCATACACTTCATGAATTTCCGATTAATGTGCCTCCAGGCTATAAAATAGATGAGGTTCCAAGAAATCTTATCTATTTACCTGTGAACACCAGAGAGATAAGTTCACTAGCGCTGCGCGTAGTTGATCAACACGGTGATTTAATTAATTTCCGAGGAGAGGAAATTACAATACGAATACATTTAAGGCCAACTAAATAATGCTAATATACAATACAAATACCTTAAAAAATATAGCAACAAGAACAACATCAACATTAAAGCGATCAGTACAACAGAAAGCATTAACAACATCAAATAAAAATTTTCTAAAGTCCTTGAATTTTAAATTGAAGACAAAATGAGTTCAATAATAGATGTCTTAGATAAGCCCTTGTCTGATGAGAATATAATCAAAAAGGACTATCATACATATGTACCATACTTACAATCTTACAACAATAATGATGAAATTAGAATTTCAATACAAAATCAAGATTTGTACGTGCTACCCAGTGAAAGCTACATTTATGTAGAAGGTTTTGTTGCTGATGATAATAACTCTAAATCTTCTTCATCATCGGACAACTTTATATTAAAAAACAACTTTGTGGCATATCTATTTGATGAAATTCGCTATGAGCTCAATGGAATTGAAATTGATCATACAAGATATTTAGGAGCCACAAGCACCATAAAAAATTTGGTTTCTATGTCACCAACAGAAAGCAACGTGATGCAAAATGCTGGATGGAACAAAATTGACGATGTCACCCTTGTAAATGGATTTTTCAATTTCTATGTACCTCTAAAAATGCTCCTAGGATGCGCTGAAGACTACAACAAAGTTATACTAAATGGAAAACATGAATTGATACTCTTGCGCAATAAGAACGACGAAGATCTTGTACGCTCGAGTGTTTCTACTAAAAAAGCTAAACTTACAATTTCACTAATCTCATGGAGAATCCCACATGTACAATTATCCGACTTTAGCAAATTGAATATGATTAAAATTATTAACAATGGTGCTTCTATACCTATGGCATTTCGCAGTTGGGATTGTCATGTCAATCCACAATTAAATATGGGAACTAGCCATATTTGGAATGTTAAACTAGCTGCAAATAGAGAACGCCCTCGTTTTGTATTGATTGCTTTTCAACAAGAAAATAAGTTTGTTCATTGTGATTTGACTAATTTAAAAGTACATTTAAATTCAGTCTCATATCCATATGATGACCTTAACATAAAGTTCAAAAATGAACGATATGCAATTCTATATGATATGTATCTAAGATTCCAACAAAGCTACTATATGAAAGAATCTCAACCGCTTCTAACTGCACCAGAGTTTAAGACAAAAGCTCCTATTATTGTAGTAGATGTCAGTCATCAGAATGAATCACTCAATAATGGACCGATTGATATAAAAATAGAATTTGAAACAGCAACTAATATTGGAGCAAAAACATCAGCTTACTGCATTCTTATTCATGATCGTATAATAGAATATGTACCCATCAAAGGACAAGTGCGAAAAGTCTTATGAATTGACTAATATGGAAAACAACATAATTTTCATAGACGTACAAGGTTTCAAAAATAATTCAAATGATTTCATCGCAAAAGAAGTAGCAATTGTTTTCAACAATTATGAATATAACAATTTCATTATAAAACCCCCATTTGATATCAAATGCTTATCAATAGAAAAGCAAAGAGAAGCAAAGTGGCTAACAAAAAACTATCATCACCTAAGCTGGACTGCTGGATCAGTTTCATTTCAAAGCGTTTGCAATTTTATAAAAGCCAACGCAAGATGTTCTAAAATTTATGTAAAAGGTGAAGAAAAAAGATGCTGGTTGGAAAAAATTTTATGTCGAAAAATTTTTAACGTTGAGGATATAGGCTGCATAAACTTTAAACAAATGGAAATCAAGTATCCCGAATATTTTTATTGTAATTATCATAAATTTGGTGCTTGCGCACTAAAAAATGCTATTTTACTAACAAAAGAAATGTCTTGCTTTAATTAAACTTTTTCACTTTTTAAAATATGAATGTATGTATCATTATAAAATTTAAAAAAAAAAAAATTTTAAACAATAAATGTATCAAAAATAAAATAATATACAAGTGTTTTCTTATTTCAAATACAAACTACATAAAGGAAAGAGAAGGAAGTGGGGAGGAGGAGAAGTTAACTTTTTTGCTTACTTGCAAATTCTTGGTTTTTGTTTCTCTGCTGTTGAGTGTACTTAGTTTTCTGCTTTAAAATAATCGTAGACAAAGAAAATGATTACCTTGCAAAATATATATGTATTCTACAAAATATTCCACACACAAGTACCCACGATCGCACATTCATACATGCACACATACATGCACACATACATATACATACATACACATACATACATACATACATACATACACATACATACATCCATACATATACACACATACATACATACATACATACATACACATACATACATACACATACACATACATACATACATACATATTTCTTAAACAAATACACAAAATATTAAATTACCCGCGACTATCAAGCTGGACCCCCCACACACAAGTATGGGTGTTCACATACATGTGAACACAAGTATGGGTGTTCACATACATGTGAACACATAAATAAATATTTTCTCTGATATTACTGATATAGTATTACGATAACAAATTTCTATAGTCTGGCAACACTGGCAATTTTCCCTTTGGTATTAGAAAATAATAATCATGTTTTGCCGTCGGCATTTGGAAAAAATAACAATCATGTTTTGCCGTCGGCATTTGAAAAAAATATTCATGCATTGCCGTAGGCATTAGGAAAAATAAACATATATTGCCGTAGGCATTAGGAAAATCATGTATTGCCGGCGGCATTTGGAAAAATATTCATATATTGCCGTCGGCATTTGAAAAAAATAATAATCATGTATTGCCGTAGGCATTAGGAAAAATATTCATATATTGCCGTAGGCATTAGGAAAATCATGTATTGCCGTAGGCATTAGGAAAAATATTCATACATTGCCGTAGGCATAAGGAAAAAATAATTTTCACTATTTCACGCCCATTAGTATTAGGAAAAATCATTTCATGATTTTCCCTTCGGCATATATACTTATGAAATCTTAATCTTATGAAACCCCTTAATCCACCCCACAAACATACACACATACAAATTCCCACGGTCATAAAAAACTGGACTTATTAAACCACCCTCGTATGTATTAAACAAACAAAACCCCTTATGTAAACAAAAAATTCCTTATGTAAACAAAAAGTTGGACGGACTTATTGACCCACCCTCGTAGGGTATCAAATTTCACAAATTTCCAAGAATTTTAAAATTTGGGTAATTAAAATTTTAAAATTTCAAAATTTTAATTGTCCCCGGAGTGGCAGTTCCCTACTACTTTCGCGCAAGGCTTAATTCAGTTTCGCTAATAAAAATCATAATGAAATTATTTAAAATAATTATAAATCAATGAAAAATACTTGAAGTTAGTCAGGAAAACCCATGAGAAATCTTAAAATTGCCATTTGTGGATTTCAGCAAATTTGCGCCTGTGTGTTTCACATCGTTAAAGAAAATTACACATTTGCCCTTAATTATGAAAGAGGTCTAAGTGATATATTTCTCTGGTCGAGATATTTAGTAGATTACATTTGAAGAAATTAAAAAGTTGTTTTTATATTATGCAGCATTTTAATTTAGACTTGTACTAGTCTCGATTTATATAAATTTATTTAAAATTTTTTAAATACTTATTGACGTTTTTCAAAGATTTATTTAATATTATTTAATATTTTAAAGGCACAAGTCCTGAGACTAAAATAGTCTATTCTTGAGAAGTCCTTACTTTTTTTATTTGGCAACATGTTTACGTAATCTACTAAATCTAAAAGAATCATTCTCCTCATTTATAAACTTCTATATAATTTTTTTAAATTTTATTTAATGTGTTTTGTAAGCGAGTAAGAAAACGAAATTTAAATTAAAAGTGTTATATAAAATTCTATAACGGACACTGTTGTGAAATATTTTAATTCTCTAAGATCCGAATTCGACATAAAAAAAATATTAACTTGGTCAACTGTAATTATAGTTTTGTTATTCTTAATAAATTATTGGGAATTATTCCCAATACGTCCAAGCACACATACGCTGCTATTTGCGCTTGAGGTGAAAGCTCTTAAATTTGAAAGTTCTTAAATTTGTTCTTGTTTCTATGCGAAGTAAGAGGAATCATTGTTGTCGCCGAGATCTGCTTGGCTGTTGTGCTTTCGTCTGTATGAAAGCACAAAAGCTCTTTTATAAAACTTTGCACATTGTGCATATGGCTTGCACGTTGCTGATCTCTTATCATTGGTGTTTCGTAAGCCTTTATGATTTTTAGTTAAAGTGTACTAATGTGTTGCTTAAGCAGCAAAAATGCATCTTAACTTGCTTTATTAACAACAAATAAACTTTTCTTTTAATATGAACTTTAACGAGTACGAGTTATCTGTTTGAAATGGATGCTGGT